>CM058153.1:11229106-11923659 GCA_030254885.1 Vitis rotundifolia | reverse complement strand
GGTAAGAACTTTGTTAGAGAGGGTACGAACTTTGTTATAGAGGGTACGAACTTTGTTAAAGAGGGTACGAACTTTGTTAGAGTGTGTACGAACTTTGTGAGAGAGGGTACGAACTTTGTTAGAGTGGGAACGAACTTGGTTAGAGACTGTACGAACTTTGTTAGAGGGTGTACGAACTTTGGTAGAGAGGGAACGAACTTGGTTCGAGAGGGAACGAACTTGGTTAGAGAGGGTACGAGTTTTGTTAGAGAGGGTACGAACTTTGTTAGAGTGGGTACGAACTTGGTTAGAGAGGGTACGAACTTTGTTAGAGAGGATACGAACTTTCCTAGAGTGGGAACGAACGTGGTTAGAGAGGGTACGAACTTTGTTAGAGAGGGTACGACCTTTATTTGAGAGGGTACGAACATTGTTAGAGAGGGTACGAACTTTGTGAGAGAGGGTACGTACTTTGTTAGAGAGGGTATGAACTTTGTGAGAGAGGGTACGAACTTTGTTAGAGTGAGAACGAACTTGGTTAGAGAGGGTACGAACTTTGTTAGAGAGGGTACGAACTTTGTTAGAGTGGGAACGATCTTGGTTAGAGAGGGTACGAACATTGTTAGAGAATGTACGAACTTGGTTAGAAAGCGTACGAACTTTGTTAGAGTGGGAACGAACTTTGTTAGAGAGGGTACGAACTTTGTTAGAGAGGATACGAACTTTCCTAGAGTGGGAACGAACGTTGTTAGAGAGGGTACGAACTTTGTTAGAGAGGGTACGACCTTTATTTGAGAGGGTACGAACATTGTTAGAGAGGGTACGAACTTTGTGAGAGAGGGTACGTACTTTGTTAGAGAGGGTACGAACATTGTGAGAGAGGGTTCGAACTTTGTTAGAGTGAGAACGAACTTGGTTAGAGAGGGTACGAACTTTGTTAGAGAGGGTACGAACTTTGTTAGAGTGGGAACGATCTTGGTTAGAGAGGGTACGAACTTTGTTAGAGAGGATACGAACTTTGTTAGAGTGGGAACGAACGTGGTTAGAGAGGGTACGAACTTTGTTAGAGAGGGTATGACCTTTATTTGAGAGGGTACGAACTTTGTTAGAGAGGGTACGAACTTTGTGAGAGAGGGTACGAACTTTGTTAAAGAGGGTACGAACTTTGTGAGAGAGGGTACGAACTTTGTTAGAGTGAGAACGAACTTGGTTAGAGAGGGTACGAACTTTGTTAGAGAGGGTACGAACTTTGGTAGAGTGGGTACGAACTTGGTTAGAGAGGGTACGAACTTTGTTAGAGAGGGTACGAACTTTGTTAGAGTGGGAACGAACTTGGTTAGAGAGGGTACGAACTTTGTTAGAGAGGATACGAACTTTGTTAGAGTGGGAACGAACGTGGTTAGAGAGGGTACGAACTTTGTTAGAGAGGGTATGACCTTTGTTAGAGTGGGAACGAACTTGGTTAGAGAGGGTACGAACTTTGTTAGAGAGGATACGAACTTTGTTAGAGTGGGAACGAACGTGGTTAGAGAGGGTACGAACTTTGTTAGAGAGGGTATGACCTTTATTTGAGAGGGTACGAACTTTGTTAGAGAGGGTACGAACTTTGTGAGAGAGGGTACGAACTTTGTTAGAGAGGGTACGAACTTTGTGAGAGAGGGTACGAACTTTGTTAGAGTGAGAACGAACTTGGTTAGAGAGGGTACGAACTTTGTTAGAGAGGGTACGAACTTTGGTAGAGTGGGAACGAACTTGGTTAGAGAGGGTACGAACTTTGTTAGAGAGGATACGAACTTTCCTAGAGTGGGAACGAACGTGGTTAGAGAGGGTACGAACTTTGTTAGAGAGGGTACGACCTTTATTTGAGAGGGTACGAACATTGTTAGAGAGGGTACGAACTTTGTGAGAGAGGGTACGTACTTTGTTAGAGGGGGTACGAACTTTGTTAGAGAGGGTACGAACTTTGTTAGAGTGGGAACGAACTTGGTTAGAGAGGGTACGAACTTTGTTAGAGAGGGTACGAACTTTGTTAGAGAGGGTACGAACTTGGTTAGAGAGGGTACGAACTTTGTTAGAGAGGGTACGAACTTTGTTAGAGTGGGAACGAACTTGGTTAGAGAGGGTACGAACTTTGTTGGAGAGGATACGAACTTTGTTAGAGTGGGAACGAACGTGGTTAGAGAGGGTACGAACTTTGTTAGAGAGGGTATGACCTTTATTTGAGAGGGTACGAACTTTGTTAGAGAGGGTACGAACTTTGTGAGAGAGGGTACGAACTTTGTTAGAGAGGGTACGAACTTTGTGAGAGAGGGTACGAACTTTGTTAGAGTGAGAACGAACTTGGTTAGAGAGGGTACGAACTTTGTTAGAGAGGGTACGAACTTTGGTAGAGTGGGAACGAACTTGGTTAGAGAGGGTACGAACTTTGTTAGAGAGGGTACGACCTTTGTTAGAGAGGGTACGAACTTTGTTAGAGAGGGTACGACCTTTGTTAGAGACGGTACGAACATTGTTAGAGAGGGTACGACCCTTGTTGGAGAGGGTACGAACATTGTTAGAGAGGGTACGAACTTGGTGAGAGAGGGTACGAACTTTGTTAGAGAGTGTACGATCTTTGTTAGAGAGGGTACGAACTTTGTTAAAGAGGGTACGAACTTTGGTAGAGTGTGTACGAACTTTTTGAGAGAGGGTACGAACTTTGTTAGAGTGGGAACGAACTTGGTTAGAGACTGTACGAACTTTGTTAGAGGGGGTACGAACTTTGGTAGAGTGGGAACGAACTTGGTTCGAGAGGGAACGAACTTGGTTAGAGAGGGTACGAGTTTTGTTAAAGAGGGTACGAACTTTGTTAGAGTGGGTACGAACTTGGTTAGAGAGGGTACGAACTTTGTTAGAGAGGATACGAACTTTGTTAGAGAGGGTACGAACTTTGTTAGAGAGGGTACGAACTTTGTTAGAGTGTGTACGAACTTTGTGAGAGAGGGTACGAACTTTGTTAGAGTGGGAACGAACTTGGTTAGAGACTGTACGAACTTTGTTAGAGGGGGTACGAACTTTGGTAGAGTGGGAACGAACTTGGTTCGAGAGGGAACGAGTTTTGTTAGAGAGGGTACGAACTTTGTTAGAGTGGGTACGAACTTGGTTAGAGAGGGTACGAACTTTGTTAGAGAGGATACGAACTTTGTTAGAGAGGATACGAACTTTGTTAGAGTGGGAACGAACGTGGTTAGAGAGGGTACGAACTTTGTTAGAGAGGGTACGACCTTTATTTGAGAGGGTACGAACATTGTTAGAGAGGGTACGAACTTTGTGAGAGAGGGTACGTACTTTGTTAGAGAGGGTACGAACTTTGTGAGAGAGGGTACGAACTTTGTTAGAGTGAGAACGAACTTGGTTAGAGAGGGTAAGAACTTTGTTAGAGAGGGTACGAACTTTGTTAGAGAGGGTACGAACTTTGTTAAAGAGGGTACGAACTTTGTTAGAGTGTGTACGAACTTTGTGAGAGAGGGTACGAACTTTGTTAGAGTGGGAACGAACTTGGTTAGAGACTGTACGAACTTTGTTAGAGGGGGTACGAACTTTGGTAGAGAGGGAACGAACTTGGTTCGAGAGGGAACGAACTTGGTTAGAGAGGGTACGAGTTTTGTTAGAGAGGGTACGAACTTTGTTAGAGTGGGTACGAACTTGGTTAGAGAGGGTACGAACTTTGTTAGATAGGATACGAACTTTCCTAGAGTGGGAACGAACGTGGTTAGAGAGGGTACGAACTTTGTTAGAGAGGGTACGACCTTTATTTGAGAGGGTACGAACATTGTTAGAGAGGGTACGAACTTTGTGAGAGAGGGTACGTACTTTGTTAGAGAGGGTATGAACTTTGTGAGAGAGGGTACGAACTTTGTTAGAGTGAGAACGAACTTGGTTAGAGAGGGTACGAACTTTGTTAGAGAGGGTACGAACTTTGTTAGAGTGGGAACGATCTTGGTTAGAGAGGGTACGAACTTTGTTAGAGAGGATACGAACTTTGTTAGAGTGGGAACGAACGTGGTTAGAGAGGGTACGAACTTTGTTAGAGAGGGTATGACCTTTATTTGAGAGGGTACGAACTTTGTTAGAGAGGGTACGAACTTTGTGAGAGAGGGTACGAACTTTGTTAGAGAGGGTACGAACTTTGTGAGAGAGGGTACGAACTTTGTTAGAGTGAGAACGAACTTGGTTAGAGAGGGTACGAACTTTGTTAGAGAGGGTACGAACTTTGGTAGAGTGGGAACGAACTTGGTTAGAGAGGGTACGAACTTTGTTAGAGAGGATACGAACTTTGTTAGAGTGGGAACGAACGTGGTTAGAGAGGGTACGAACTTTGTTAGAGAGGGTACGACCTTTTTTGAGAGGGTACGAACTTGTGAGAGAGGGTACGTACTTTGTTAGAGAGGGTACGAACTTTGTGAGAGAGGGTACGAACTTTGTTAGAGTGAGAACGAACTTGGTTAGAGAGGGTAAGAACTTTGTTAGAGAGGGTGCGAACTTTGTTAGAGTGGGAACGAACTTGGTTAGAGAGGGTACGAACTTTGTTAGAGAGGATACGAACTTTGTTAGAGTGGGAACGAACGTGCTTAGAGAGGGTACGAACGTTGTTAGAGAGGGTACGAACTTTGTTAGAGTGAGAACGAACTTGGTTAGAGAAGGTACGAACTTTGTTAGAGAGGGTACGAACTTTGTTAGAGTGAGAACGAACTTGGTTAGAGAGGGTACGAACTTTGTTAGAGAGGATACGAACTTTGTTAGAGTGGGAACGAACTTGGTTAGAGAGGGTACGAACTTTGTTAGAGAGGGTACGACCTTTGTTAGAGAGGGTACGAACTTTGTTAGAGAGGGTACGACCTTTGTTAGAGACGGTACGAACATTGTTAGAGAGGGTACGACCCTTGTTGGAGAGGGTACGAACATTGTTAGAGAGGGTACGAACTAGGTGAGAGAGGGTACGAACTTTGTTAGAGAGTGTACGAACTTTGTTAGAGAGGGTACGAACTTTGTTAAAGAGGGTACGAACTTTGTTAGAGTGTGTACGAACTTTGTGAGAGAGGGTACGAACTTTGTTAGAGTGGGAACGAACTTGGTTAGAGACTGTACGAACTTTGTTAGAGGGGGTACGAACTTTGGTAGAGTGGGAACGAACTTGGTTCGAGAGGGAACGAACTTGGTTAGAGAGGGTACGAGTTTTGTTAGAGAGGGTACGAACTTTGTTAGAGTGGGTACGAACTTGGTTAGAGAGGGTACGAACTTTGTTAGAGAGCATACGAACTTTGTTAGAGAGGGTACGAACTTTGTTAAAGAGGGTACGAACTTTGTTAGAGTGTGTACGAACTTTGTGAGAGAGGGTACGAACTTTGTTAGAGTGGGAACGAACTTGGTTAGAGACTGTACGAACTTTGTTAGAGGGGGTACGAACTTTGGTAGAGTGGGAACGAACTTGGTTCGAGAGGGAACGAACTTGGTTAGAGAGGGTACGAGTTTTGTTAGAGAGGGTACGAACTTTGTTAGAGTGGGTACGAACTTGGTTAGAGAGGGTACGAACTTTGTTAGAGAGGATACGAACTTTGTTAGAGTGGGAACGAACGTGGTTAGAGAGGGTACGAACTTTGTTAGAGAGGGTACGAACTTTGTGAGAGAGGGTACGTACTTTGTTAGAGAGGGTACGAACTTTGTGAGAGAGGGTACGAACTTTGTTAGAGTGAGAACGAACTTGGTTAGAGAGGGTAAGAACTTTGTTAGAGAGGGTACGAACTTTGTTAGAGAGGGTACGAACTTTGTTAAAGAGGGTACGAACTTTGTTAGAGTGTGTACGAACTTTGTGAGAGAGGGTACGAACTTTGTTAGAGTGGGAACGAACTTGGTTAGAGACTGTACGAACTTTGTTAGAGGGGGTACGAACTTTGGTAGAGTGGGAACGAACTTGGTTCGAGAGGGAACGAACTTGGTTAGAGAGGGTACGAGTTTTGTTAGAGAGGGTACGAACTTTGTTAGAGTGGGTACGAACTTGGTTAGAGAGGGTACGAACTTTGTTAGAGAGGATACGAACTTTGTTAGAGTGGGAACGAACGTGGTTAGAGAGGGTACGAACTTTGTTAGAGAGGGTACGAACTTTGTGAGAGAGGGTACGTACTTTGTTAGAGAGGGTACGAACTTTGTGAGAGAGGGTACGAACTTTGTTAGAGTGAGAACGAACTTGGTTAGAGAGGGTAAGAACTTTGTTAGAGAGGGTACGAACTTTGTTAGAGAGGGTACGAACTTTGTTAAAGAGGGTACGAACTTTGTTAGAGTGTGTACGAACTTTGTGAGAGAGGGTACGAACTTTGTTAGAGTGGGAACGAACTTGGTTAGAGACTGTACGAACTTTGTTAGAGGGGTACGAACTTTGGTAGAGTGGGAACAAACTTGGTTCGAGAGGGAACGAACTTGGTTAGAGAGGGTACGAGTTTTGTTAGAGAGGGTACGAACTTTGTTAGAGTGGGTACGAACATGGTTAGAGAGGGTACGAACTTTGTTAGAGAGGATACGAACTTTGTTAGAGTGGGAACGAACGTGGTTAGAGAGGGTACGAACTTTGTTAGAGAGGGTACGACCTTTATTTGAGAGGGTACGAACATTGTTAGAGAGGGTACGAACTTTGTGAGAGAGGGTACGTACTTTGTTAGAGAGGGTACGAACTTTGTGAGAGAGGGTACGAACTTTGTTAGAGTGAGAACGAACTTGGTTAGAGAGGTACGAACTTTTTTAGAGAGGGTACGACCTTTGTTAGAGATGGTACGAACTTTGTTAGAGAGGGTACGAACTTTGTGAGAGAGGGTACGAACTTTGTTAGAGCGGGTACGAACTTGGTTAGAGAGGGTACGAACTTTGTTAGAGCGGGTACGAACTTGGTTAGAGAGGGCACGAACTTTGTTAGAGTGGGAACGAACTTGGTTACAAAGGTACGAACTTTTTTAGAGAGGGTACGACCTTTGTTAGAGAGGGTACGAACTTTGTTAGAGTAGGTAGGAACTTTGTTAGACAGGGTACGAACTTTGTGAGAGAGGGTACGAACTTTGTTAGAGAGGGAACGAACTTTGTTAGAGCGGGTACGAACTTGGTTAGAGAGGGTACGAACTTTGTTAGAGCGGGTACGAACTTGGTTAGAGAGGGTACGAACTTTGTTAGAGTGGGAACGAACTTGGTTAGAGAGGTACGAACTTTTTTAGAGAGGGTACGACCTTTGTTAGAGAGGGTACGAACTTTGTTAGAGTAGGTAGGAACTTTCTTAGAGAGGTAGCGAACTTTGTTAGAGAGGGTACGAACTTGGTTAGAGAGGGTACGAACTTTGTTAGAGTGGGAACGAACTTGGTTAGAGAGGTACGAACTTTGTTAGAGAGGGTACGACCTTTGTTAGAGAGGGTACGACCTTTGTTAGAGAGGGTACGAACTTTGTTAGAGGGGGTAGGAACCTTTTTAGAGAGGGTACGAACTTTGTTAGAGAGGGTACGAACTTTGTGAGAAAGGGTATGAAGTTTGTTAGAGAGGGTACCAACTTTGTTTGAGTGGGTACGAACTTGGTTAGAGAAGGTACGAACTTTGTGAGAGAGGGTACGAACTTTGTGAGAGTGGGTACGAATTTCTTTAGAGAGGGTACGAATTTTGTTAGAGTGGGTAGGAACTTGGTTAGAGCGGGTACGAACTTTGTTAGAGAGGGTACGAACTTTGTTAGAGAAGGTACGAACTTTGTTAGACAGGGTAGAAACTTTTTTGGAGAGGGTACAAACTTTGTGAGAAAGGGCACAAACTTTATTAGAGAGCTTATAAAGTTTGGCTGACAGGGTACCAACTTTGTTAGAGAGGGTACGAACTTTGTTAGACAGGGTACGAACTTTGTGAGAGAGGGTAGGAAATTTGTTAGAGTGGGTACGAAGTTGGTTAGAAAGGGTACGAACTTTGTTAGAGAGTGTACGAACTTTGTGAGAGAGGGTATGAACTTTGTTAGAGAGGGTACGAACTTTGTTAGAGTGGGTACCAACTTTGTTAGAGAGGGAACGAACTTTGTTAGAGTGGGTACGAACTTGGTTAGAGAGGGTACAAACTTTGTTGGAAAGGGTACGAACTTTGTTAGAGAGGGTACGAACTTTGTTAGAGTGGGTACGAACTTTGTTAGAGTGGGTACGAACTTTGTTGGAGAGGGAACGAACTTTCTTAGAGTGGGTACGAACTTGGTTAGAGAGGATACGGACTTTGTTAGAGAGGGTAGGGACTTTGTTCGAGAAGCTACGAGCTTTGTTAGAGAAGGTAGGAACTTTGTTCGAGAGGGAAGGAACTTTGTTCGAGGGGGTACGAATTTTTTTAAGGGGGGTAAGAACTTTGTTAGAGAGGGTACGACCTTTGTTAGAGAGAGTACGAACTTTGTTAGAGTGGGTACGAGCTTTGTCAGATAGGGTACAAACATTGCTAGAGAGGGTACGAACTTTGTTAGAGAGGGAACGAACTTTGTTAGAGTGCATAAGAACTTAGTTTGAGAGGGTAGGGACTTTGTTCGAGAGGGTACAAGCTTCGTCAGAGAGGGTACAAACTTTTTTAGAGAGGGTACCAACATTATTAGAGAGGGAACGAACTTTGTTAGAGTGGGTACGAACTTGGTTAGAGAAGGTACGAACTTTGTGAGAGAGGGTACGAACTTTGTTAGAGAGGGTACGAATTTTGTTAAAGTGGGTACGAACTTGGTTAGAAAGGATACGGACTTTGTTAGAGAGGGTGGGGACTTTGTTCGAAAGGCTACGAGCTTTGTTAGAGACGGTAGGAACTTTGTGCGAGAAGGAAGGAACTTTGTTCGAGAGAGTACGAACTTTTTTAGAGGGGGTAAGAACTTTGTTAGAGAGGGTACGACCTTTGTTAGAGAGAGTACGAACTTTGTTAGAGTGGGTACGGGGTTTGTCAGATAGGGTACAAACTTTGTTAGAGACGGTACGAACTTTGTTAGAGAGAGAATGAACTTTGTTAGAGTGGGTAAGAACTTGGTTAGAGAGGGTAGAAACTTTGTTAGAGAGGGTACGAACTATGTGAGAGAGGGTACGAACTTTGTTAGGGAGGGTACGAACTTTGTTAGAGTGGCAACGAACTTGATTAGAGAGGGTACGAACTTTGTTAGAAGGGAAGGAACTTTGTTAGAGTGGGTACGAACTTGGTTAGAGAGGATACGGACTTTGTTAGAGAGGGTGGGGACTTTGTTCGAAAGGCTACGAGCTTTGTTAGAGAGGGTACGAATTTTGTTAAAGTGGGAACGAACTTGGTTAGAAAGGATACGGACTTTGTTAGAGAGGGTGGGGACTTTGTTCGAAAGGCTACGAGCTTTGTTAGAGAGGGTAGGAACTTTGTGCGAGAGGGAAGGAACTTTGTTCGAGAGAGTACGAACTTTTTTAGATGGGGTAAGAACTTTGTTAGAGAGGGTACGACCTTTGTTAGAGAGAGTACGAACTTTGTTAGAGGGGGTACGGGGTTTGTCAGAGAGGGTACAAACTTTGTTAGAGAGGGTACGAACTTTGTTAGAGTGGCTAAGAACTTGGTTAGAGAGGGTAGAAACTTTGTTAGAGAGGGTAAGAACTTTTTGAGAGAGGATACGAACTTTGTTAGGGAGGGTACGAACTTTGTTAGAGTGGCAACGAACTTGATTAGAGAGGGTACGAACTTTGTTAGAGTGGGTACGAACTTGGTTGGAGAGGGTACGAACTTTTTTAGAGAGGGTACGAACTTTGTTAGAGAGGGTACGAACTTTGCTAGAAAGTGTACGAACTTTGATAGAGTGGGAACGAACTTTGTTAGAGTGGGTACAAAGTTGGTTAGAGAGGGTACGAACTTTGTTAGAGAGGGTACGAACTTTGTGAGAGAGGGTACGAACTTTGTTAGAGAGGGAACGAACTTTGTTAGAGTGGGTACGAACTTGGTTAGAGAGGGTACGAACTTTGTTCGAGAGGGTACGAACTTTGTTAGAGTGGGAACGAACTTGGTTAGAGAGGTACGAACTTTGTTAGAAAGGGTACGACCTTTGTTAGAGAGGGTACGACCTTTGTTAGAGAGGGTACGAACTTGGTTAGAGAGGTACGAACTTTGTTAGAGAGGGTACGAACTTTGTAAGAAATGGTACGAGCTTTGTTAGAGAGGGTACCAACTTTGTCTAAGAGGGTACGAACTTTGTTAGAGAGGGTACAAACTTTGTTAGAGAGGGAACGAACTTTGTTAGAGAGGGAACAAACTTTGTTAGAGTGGGTACGAACTTGATTGGAGAGGGTACGAACTTTGTTAGAGAGGGTACGAACTTTGTTAGAGAGGGTACGAACTTTGTGAGAGACGGTACGAACTTTCTTAGAGAGGGTACGAACTTGGTTAGAAAGCGTACGAACTTTGTTAGAATGGGAACGAACTTTGTTAGAGAGGGTACGAAGTTGGTTAGAGAGGGTACGAACTTTGTTAGAGAGGGTACGAACTTTGTTTGAGAGGCAACGAACTTTGTTCGAGAGGGAACGAACTTTGTTAGAGTGGGTACGAACTTGGTTGGAAAGGGTACGAACTTTTTAAGAAATGGTATGAACTTTGTTAGAGAGGGTACGACCTTTGTTAGAGAGGGTACGAACTTTGTAAAAAATGGTACAATCTTTGTTAGAGGGGGTACCAACTTTGTCTAAGAGGGTACGAACTTTGTTAGAGAGGGTACGAACTTTGTTTGAGAGGCAACGAACTTTGTTCGAGAGGGAAGGAACTTTGTTAGAGTGGGTACGAACTTTGTGAGAGAGGGTACGAACTTTGTTAGAGTGGGAACGAACTTGGTTAGAGAGGGTACGAACTTTGTTCGAGAGGGTATGAACTTTGTTAGAGTGGGAACGAAGTTGGTTAGAGAGGTACGAACTTTGTTAGAGAAGGTACGAACTTTGTTAGAGAGGGTACGAACTTTGTAAGAAATGGTACGAACTATGTTAGAGAGGGTACGACCTTTGTGAGAGAGGGTACGAAGTTTGTGAGAAAGGGTACAAACTTTGTTAGAGTGGGTACCAACTTTGTCTGAGAGGGTATACGAACTTTGTTAGAGAGGGAATGAACGTTGTTAGAGTGGGTACGAGCTTTGTCAGTGAGGGTACAAACTTTGTTAGAGAGGGTATGAACTTTGTTGAGAGGGAACGAACTGTGTTAGAGTGGGTAAGAACTTGGTTAGAGAGGGTAGGGACATTGTTCGAGAGGGTACGAGCTTCGTCAGAGAGGGTACAAACTTTGTTAGAGAGGGCACCAACTCTATTAGAGAGGGAACGAACTTTGTTAGAGTGGGTACGAACTTGGTTAGAGAAGGTACGAACTTTGTGAGAGAGGGCACGAACTTTGTGAGAGAGTGTACGAACTTTGTTGGAGAGGGTACGAATTTTTTTAGAGTGGGTACGAACCTGGTTAGAGAGGATACGAACTTTGTTAGAGAGGGTAGGGACTTCGTTTGAGTGGCTACGAGCTTTGTTAGAGAGGGTAGGAACTTTGTTCGAGAGGGAAGGAACTTTGTTCGAGAGGGTAAGAACTTTTTAGAGGGGGTAAGAACTTTGTTAGAGTGGGTACGACCTTTGTTAGAGAGGGTACGAACTTTTTTAGAGTGGGAACGAACTTGGTTAGAGAGGGTACGAACTTTGTTAGGAAGGGTACGACCTTTGTTAGAGAGGGTACGACCTTTGTTAGAGAGGGTACGAACTTTGTTAGAGTCGGTATGAACTTTATTAGAGAGGGTACGAACTTTGTTAGAGATGGTACCAACTTTGTCTAAGAGGGTACGAACTTTGTTAGAGAGGGTACGAACTTTGTTAGAGGGGGAACGAACTTTGTTAGAGTGGGTACGAACTTTCTTGAAGAGGGTACGAACTTTGTTCGAGAGGGTACGAACTTTGTTAGAGTGGGAACGAACTTGGTTAGAGAGGTACGAACTTTGTTAGAGAGGGTATGACCATTGTTAGAGAGGGTACGAACTTTATTAGAGTGGGAACGAACTTGGTTAGAGAGGTACGAACTTTGTTAAAGAGGGTACGACCTTTGTTAGAAAGGGTACGACCTTTGTTAGAGAGGGTACGAACTTTGTTAGAGAGGGTACGAACTTTGTGAGAAAGGGAACGAACTTTGTTGGAGAGGGTACAACCTTTGTCTAAGAGGGTAGGAACTTTGTTGAAGAGGGAACGACCTTTGTTAGAGTGGGTACGAACTTGGTTAGAGAGGATACGAACATTGTTAGAGAGGGTAGGGACTTTGTTCGGGAGGCTACAAGCTTTGTTAGAGAGGGTAAGAACTTTGTTAGAGTGGGAACGAACTTGGTTAGAGAGGGTACGAACTTTGTTCGAGAGGGTATGGACTTTGTTAAAGTGGGAACGAAGTTGGTTAGAGAGGTACGAAATTTGTTAGAGAAGGTACGAACTTTGTTAGAGAGGGTACGAACTTTGTTAGAGAGGGTACGAACTTTGTAAGAAGTGGTACGAACTTTGTTAGAGAGGTACGAACTTTGTTAGAGAGGGTACGAACTTGGTTAGAGAGGTACGAACTTTTTAAGAAATGGTACAAACTTTGTTAGAGAGGGTACGACCTTTGTTAGAGAGGGTACGAACTTGGTTAGAGAGGTACGAACTTTGTTAGAGAGGGTACGAACTTTGTTAGAGAGGGTACGAACTTTGTAAGAAATGGTACGAACTTTGTTAGAGAGGGTACCAACTTTGTCTAAGAGGGTACGAACTTTGTTAGAGAGGGTAGGAACTTTGTTAGAGAGGGAACGAACTTTGTTAGAGAGGGAACGAACTTTGTTAGAGTGGGTACGAACTTGATTGGAGAGGGTACGAACTTTGTTAGAGAGGGTACGAACTTTGTGAGATAGGGTACGAACTTTGTAAAAGTGGGAACGAACTTGGTTAGAGAGGGTACGAACTTTGTTAGAGGGGGTACGGCCTTTGTTAGAGTGTGAACGAACTTGGGTAGAGAGGGTACGAACTTTGTTAGAGAGGGTACGACCTTTGATAGAGAGGGAACGAACTTTGTTAGAGTCGGTACGAACTTGGTTAGAGAGGGTACGAACTTGGTTAGAGAGGGTACGAACTTTGTTAGAGTGGGAACGAACTTGGTTGGAGAGGGTACGAACTTTGTTAGAGAGGGTACGAACTTTGTTAGAGTGGGAACGAACTTGATTAGAGAGGGTACGAACGTTGTTAGAGAGGGTACGACCTTTGTTAGAGAGGGTACGAACTTTGTAAGAAATGGTACGAGCTTTGTTAGAGAGGGTACCAACTTTGTCTAAGAGGGTACGAACTTTGTTAGAGAGGGTACGAACTTTGTTTGAGAGGCAACGAACTTTGTTAGAGAGGGAACGAACTTTGTTAGAGTGGGTACGAACTTGGTTGGAAAGGGTACGAACTTTGTTGGAGAGGGTACGAACTTTGTGAGAGAGGGTACGAACTTTGTTAGAGTGGGAACGAACTTGGTTAGAGAGGGTACGAACTTTGTTCGAGAGGGTTTGGACTTTGTTAGAGCGGGAACGAAGTTGGTTAGAGAGGTACGAACTTTGTTAGAGAAGGTACGAACTTTGTTCTAGAAGGTACGAACTTTGTTAGAGAGGGTACGAACTTTGTAAGAAATGGTACGAACTTTGTTAGAGAGGGTACCAACTTTGTCTAAGAGGGTACGAACTTTGTTAGAGAGGGTACGAACTTCGTTTGAGAGGCAACGAACTTTGTTAGAGTGGGAACGAACTTTGTTAGAGTGGGTACGAACTTGGTTGGAAAGGGTACGAACTTTGTTGGAGAGGGTACGAACTTTGTGAGAGAGGGTACGAACTTTGTTAGAGTGGGAACGAACTTGGTTAGAGAGGGTACGAACTTTGTTCGAGAGGGTTTGGACTTTGTTAGAGCGGGAACGAAGTTGGTTAGAGACGTACGAACTTTGTTAGAGAAGGTACGAACTTTGTTCTAGAAGGTACGAACTTTGTTAGAGAGGGTACGAACTTTGTAAGAAATGGTACGAACTTTGTTAGAGAGGGTACCAACTTTGTCTAAGAGGGTACGAACTTTGTTAGAGAGGGTACGAACTTCGTTTGAGAGGCAACGAACTTTGTTAGAGAGGGAACGAACTTTGTTAGAGTGGGTACGAACTTGGTTGGAAAGGGTACGAACTTTGTTAGAGAGGGTACGAACTTTGTGAGAGAGGGTACGAACTTTGTTAGAGTGGGAACGAACTTTGTTAGAGAGGGTACGAACTTTGTTAGAGAGGGTACGAACTTTGTTAGAGTGGGAACGAACTTGGTTAGAGAGGGTACGAACATTGTTAGAGAATGTACGAACTTGGTTAGAAAGCGTACGAACTTTGTTAGAGTGGGAACGAACTTTGTTAGAGTCGGTACGAACTTTGTAAAAGTGGGAACGAACTTGGTTAGAGAGGGTACGAACTTTGTTAGAGTGGGAACGAACTTGGTTGGAGAGGGTACGAACTTTGTTAGAGAGGGTACGAACTTTGTTAGAGTGGGAACGAACTTGATTAGAGAGGGTACGAACGTTGTTAGAGAGGGTACGACCTTTGTTAGAGAGGGTACGAACTTTGTAAGAAATGGTACGAGCTTTGTTAGAGAGGGTACCAACTTTGTCTAAGAGGGTACGAACTTTGTTAGAGAGGGTACGAACTTTGTTTGAGAGGCAACGAACTTTGTTAGAGAGGGAACGAACTTTGTTAGAGTGGGTACGAACTTGGTTGGAAAGGGTACGAACTTTGTTGGAGAGGGTACGAACTTTGTGAGAGAGGGTACGAACTTTGTTAGAGTGGGAACGAACTTGGTTAGAGAGGGTACGAACTTTGTTCGAGAGGGTTTGGACTTTGTTAAAGCGGGAACGAAGTTGGTTAGAGAGGTACGAACTTTGTTAGAGAAGGTACGAACTTTGTTAGAGAAGGTACGAACTTTGTTAGAGAGGGTACGAACTTTGTAAGAAATGGTACGAACTTTGTTAGAGAGGGTACCAACTTTGTCTAAGAGGGTACGAACTTTGTTAGAGAGGGTACGAACTTCGTTTGAGAGGCAACGAACTTTGTTAGAGAGGGAACGAACTTTGTTAGAGTGGGTACGAACTTGGTTGGAAAGGGTACGATTTTTGTTGGAGAGGGTACGAACTTTGTGAGAGAGGGTACGAACTTTGTTAGAGTGGGAACGAACTTGGTTAGAGAGGGTACGAACTTTGTTCGAGAGGGTTTGGACTTTGTTAGAGCGGGAACGAAGTTGGTTAGAGAGGTACGAACTTTGTTAGAGAAGGTACGAACTTTGTTCTAGAAGGTACGAACTTTGTTAGAGAGGGTACGAACTTTGTAAGAAATGGTACGAACTTTGTTAGAGAGGGTACCAACTTTGTCTAAGAGGGTACGAACTTTGTTAGAGAGGGTACGAACTTCGTTTGAGAGGCAACGAACTTTGTTAGAGAGGGAACGAACTTTGTTAGAGTGGGTACGAACTTGGTTGGAAAGGGTACGAACTTTGTTAGAGAGGGTACGAACTTTGTGAGAGAGGGTACGAACTTTGTTAGAGTGGGAACGAACTTTGTTAGAGAGGGTACGAACTTTGTTAGAGAGGGTACGAACTTTGTTAGAGTGGGAACGAACTTGGTTAGAGAGGGTACGAACATTGTTAGAGAATGTACGAACTTGGTTAGAAAGCGTACGAACTTTGTTAGAGTGGGAACGAACTTTGTTAGAGTCGGTACGAACTTTGTAAAAGTGGGAACGAACTTGGTTAGAGAGGGTACGAACTTTGTTAGAGTGGGAACGAACTTGGTTGGAGAGGGTACGAACTTTGTTAGAGAGGGTACGAACTTTGTTAGAGTGGGAACGAACTTGATTAGAGAGGGTACGAACGTTGTTAGAGAGGGTACGACCTTTGTTAGAGAGGGTACGAACTTTGTAAGAAATGGTACGAGCTTTGTTAGAGAGGGTACCAACTTTGTCTAAGAGGGTACGAACTTTGTTAGAGAGGGTACGAACTTTGTTTGAGAGGCAACGAACTTTGTTAGAGAGGGAACGAACTTTGTTAGAGTGGGTACGAACTTGGTTGGAAAGGGTACGAACTTTGTTGGAGAGGGTACGAACTTTGTGAGAGAGGGTACGAACTTTGTTAGAGTGGGAACGAACTTGGTTAGAGAGGGTACGAACTTTGTTCGAGAGGGTTTGGACTTTGTTAAAGCGGGAACGAAGTTGGTTAGAGAGGTACGAACTTTGTTAGAGAAGGTACGAACTTTGTTAGAGAAGGTACGAACTTTGTTAGAGAGGGTACGAACTTTGTAAGAAATGGTACGAACTTTGTTAGAGAGGGTACCAACTTTGTCTAAGAGGGTACGAACTTTGTTAGAGAGGGTACGAACTTCGTTTGAGAGGCAACGAACTTTGTTAGAGAGGGAACGAACTTTGTTAGAGTGGGTACGAACTTGGTTGGAAAGGGTACGATTTTTGTTGGAGAGGGTACGAACTTTGTGAGAGAGGGTACGAACTTTGTTAGAGTGGGAACGAACTTGGTTAGAGAGGGTACGAACTTTGTTCGAGAGGGTTTGGACTTTGTTAGAGCGGGAACGAAGTTGGTTAGAGAGGTACGAACTTTGTTAGAGAAGGTACGAACTTTGTTCTAGAAGGTACGAACTTTGTTAGAGAGGGTACGAACTTTGTAAGAAATGGTACGAACTTTGTTAGAGAGGGTACCAACTTTGTCTAAGAGGGTACGAACTTTGTTAGAGAGGGTACGAACTTCGTTTGAGAGGCAACGAACTTTGTTAGAGAGGGAACGAACTTTGTTAGAGTGGGTACGAACTTGGTTGGAAAGGGTACGAACTTTGTTAGAGAGGGTACGAACTTTGTGAGAGAGGGTACGAACTTTGTTAGAGTGGGAACGAACTTTGTTAGAGAGGGTACGAACTTTGTTAGAGAGGGTACGAACTTTGTTAGAGTGGGAACGAACTTGGTTAGAGAGGGTACGAACATTGTTAGAGAATGTACGAACTTGGTTAGAAAGCGTACGAACTTTGTTAGAGTGGGAACGAACTTTGTTAGAGTCGGTACGAACTTTGTAAAAGTGGGAACGAACTTGGTTAGAGAGGGTACGAACTTTGTTAGAGTGGGAACGAACTTGGTTGGAGAGGGTACGAACTTTGTTAGAGAGGGTACGAACTTTGTTAGAGTGGGAACGAACTTGATTAGAGAGGGTACGAACGTTGTTAGAGAGGGTACGACCTTTGTTAGAGAGGGTACGAACTTTGTAAGAAATGGTACGAGCTTTGTTAGAGAGGGTACCAACTTTGTCTAAGAGGGTACGAACTTTGTTAGAGAGGGTACGAACTTTGTTTGAGAGGCAACGAACTTTGTTAGAGAGGGAACGAACTTTGTTAGAGTGGGTACGAACTTGGTTGGAAAGGGTACGAACTTTGTTGGAGAGGGTACGAACTTTGTGAGAGAGGGTACGAACTTTGTTAGAGTGGGAACGAACTTGGTTAGAGAGGGTACGAACTTTGTTCGAGAGGGTTTGGACTTTGTTAAAGCGGGAACGAAGTTGGTTAGAGAGGTACGAACTTTGTTAGAGAAGGTACGAACTTTGTTAGAGAAGGTACGAACTTTGTTAGAGAGGGTACGAACTTTGTAAGAAATGGTACGAACTTTGTTAGAGAGGGTACCAACTTTGTCTAAGAGGGTACGAACTTTGTTAGAGAGGGTACGAACTTCGTTTGAGAGGCAACGAACTTTGTTAGAGAGGGAACGAACTTTGTTAGAGTGGGAACGAACTTGGTTAGAGAGGGTACGAACTTTGTTCGAGAGGGTATGGACTTTGTTAAAGTGGGAACGAAGTTGGTTAGAGAGGTACGAACTTTGTTAGAGAAGGTACGAACTTTGTTAGAGAGGGTACGAACTTTGTTTGAGAGGCAACGAACTTTGTTAGAGAGGGAACGAACTTTGTTAGAGTGGGTACGAACTTGGTTGGAAAGGGTACGAACTTTGTTGGAGAGGGTACGAACTTTGTGAGAGAGGGTACGAACTTTGTTAGAGTGGGAACGAACTTGGTTAGAGAGGGTACGAACTTTGTTCGAGAGGGTATGGACTTTGTTAAAGTGGGAACGAAGTTGGTTAGAGAGGTACGAAATTTGTTAGAGAAGGTACGAACTTTGTTAGAGAGGGTACGAACTTTGTTAGAGAGGGTACGAACTTTGTAAGAAATGGTACGAACTTTGTTAGAGAGGTACGAACTTTGTTAGAGAGGGTACGAACTTGGTTAGAGAGGTACGAACTTTTTAAGAAATGGTACGAACTTTGTTAGAGAGGGTACGACCTTTGTTAGAGAGGGTACGAACTTGGTTAGAGAGGTACGAACTTTGTTAGAGAGGGTACGAACTTTGTTAGAGAGGGTACGAACTTTGTAAGAAATGGTACGAACTTTGTTAGAGAGGGTACCAACTTTGTCTAAGAGGGTACGAACTTTGTTAGAGAGGGTACGAACTTTGTTAGAGAGGGAACGAACTTTGTTAGAGAGGGAACGAACTTTGTTAGAGTGGGTACGAACTTGATTGGAGAGGGTACGAACTTTGTTAGAGTGGGTACGAACTTTGTGAGATAGGGTACGAACTTTGTAAAAGTGGGAACGAACTTGGTTAGAGAGGGTACGAACTTTGTTAGAGTGGGAACGAACTTGGTTGGAGAGGGTACGAACTTTGTTAGAGAGGGTACGAACTTTGTTAGAGTGGGAACGAACTTGATTAGAGAGGGTACGAACGTTGTTAGAGAGGGTACGACCTTTGTTAGAGAGGGTACGAACTTTGTAAGAAATGGTACGAGCTTTGTTAGAGAGGGTACCAACTTTGTCTAAGAGGGTACGAACTTTGTTAGAGAGGGTACGAACTTTGTTTGAGAGGCAACGAACTTTGTTAGAGAGGGAACGAACTTTGTTAGAGTGGGTACGAACTTGGTTGGAAAGGGTACGAACTTTGTTGGAGAGGGTACGAACTTTGTGAGAGAGGGTACGAACTTTGTTAGAGTGGGAACGAACTTGGTTAGAGAGGGTACGAACTTTGTTCGAGAGGGTTTGGACTTTGTTAAAGCGGGAACGAAGTTGGTTAGAGAGGTACGAACTTTGTTAGAGAAGGTACGAACTTTGTTAGAGAAGGTACGAACTTTGTTAGAGAGGGTACGAACTTTGTAAGAAATGGTACGAACTTTGTTAGAGAGGGTACCAACTTTGTCTAAGAGGGTACGAACTTTGTTAGAGAGGGTACGAACTTCGTTTGAGAGGCAACGAACTTTGTTAGAGAGGGAACGAACTTTGTTAGAGTGGGTACGAACTTGGTTGGAAAGGGTACGAACTTTGTTGGAGAGGGTACGAACTTTGTGAGAGAGGGTACGAACTTTGTTAGAGTGGGAACGAACTTGGTTAGAGAGGGTACGAACTTTGTTCGAGAGGGTATGGACTTTGTTAAAGTGGGAACGAAGTTGGTTAGAGAGGTACGAACTTTGTTAGAGAAGGTACGAACTTTGTTAGAGAGGGTACGAACTTTGTTTGAGAGGCAACGAACTTTGTTAGAGAGGGAACGAACTTTGTTAGAGTGGGTACGAACTTGGTTGGAAAGGGTACGAACTTTGTTGGAGAGGGTACGAACTTTGTGAGAGAGGGTACGAACTTTGTTAGAGTGGGAACGAACTTGGTTAGAGAGGGTACGAACTTTGTTCGAGAGGGTATGGACTTTGTTAAAGTGGGAACGAAGTTGGTTAGAGAGGTACGAAATTTGTTAGAGAAGGTACGAACTTTGTTAGAGAGGGTACGAACTTTGTTAGAGAGGGTACGAACTTTGTAAGAAATGGTACGAACTTTGTTAGAGAGGTACGAACTTTGTTAGAGAGGGTACGAACTTGGTTAGAGAGGTACGAACTTTTTAAGAAATGGTACGAACTTTGTTAGAGAGGGTACGAGCTTTGTTAGAGAGGGTACGAACTTGGTTAGAGAGGTACGAACTTTGTTAGAGAGGGTACGAACTTTGTTAGAGAGGGTACGAACTTTGTAAGAAATGGTACGAACTTTGTTAGAGAGGGTACCAACTTTGTCTAAGAGGGTACGAACTTTGTTAGAGAGGGTACGAACTTTGTTAGAGAGGGAACGAACTTTGTTAGAGAGGGAACGAACTTTGTTAGAGTGGGTACGAACTTGATTGGAGAGGGTACGAACTTTGTTAGAGTGGGTACGAACTTTGTGAGATAGGGTACGAACTTTGTAAAAGTGGGAACGAACTTGGTTAGAGAGGGTACGAACTTTGTTAGAGCGGGTACGGCCTTTGTTAGAGTGTGAACGAACTTGGGTAGAGAGGGTACGAACTTTGTTAGAGAGGGTACGACCTTTGATAGAGAGGGAACGAACTTTGGTAGAGTCGGTACGAACTTGGTTAGAGAGGGTACGAACTTTGTTAGAGCGGGTACGAACTTTGTTAGAGTGCGTAAGAACTTGGTTAGAGAGGGTAGGGACTTTGTTCGAGAGGGTACGAGCTTCGTTAGAGAGGGTACAAACTTTTTTAGAGAGGGTACCAACATTAGTAGAGAGGGAACGAACTTTGTTAGAGAGGGTACGACCTTTGTTAGAGAGGGAACGAACTTTGTAAGAAATGGTACGAACTTTGTTAGAGAGGGTACCAACTTTGTCTAAGAGGGTACGAACTTTGTTAGAGAGGGTACGAACTTTGTTTGAGAGGCAACGAACTTTGTTAGAGAGGGAACGAACTTTGTTAGAGTGGGTACGAACTTGGTTGGAAAGGGTACGAACTTTGTTAGAGAGGGTACGAACTTTGTGAGAGAGGGTACGAACTTTGTTAGAGTGGAAACGAACTTGGTTAGAGAGGGTACGAACTTTGTTCGAGAGGGTATGGACTTTGTTAGAGTGGGAACGAACTTGGTTAGAGAGGTACGAACTTTGTTAGAGAAGGTACGAACTTTGTTAGAGAGGGTACGAACTTTGTAAGAAATGGTACGAACTTTGTAAGAGAGGGTACCAACTTTGTCTTAGAGGGTACGAACTTTGTTAGGGAGGGTACAAACTTTGTTAGATCGGGTACGAACTTTGTTAGAGAGGGTACGAACTTTGTTAGAGTGGGAATGAACTTGGTTAGAGAGGTTACGAACTTTGTTAGAGAGGGTACGAACTTTGTTAGAGTGGGTATGAACTTTGTTAGAGTGGGAACGAACTTGGTTAGAGAGGTACGAACTTTGTTAGAGAAGGTACGAACTTTGTTAGAGAGGGTACGAACTTTGTAAGAAATGGTACGAACTTTGTTAGAGAGGGTACCAACTTTGTCTACGAGGGTACGAACTTTGTTCGGGAGGGTACGAACTTTGTTAGATCGGGTACGAACTTTGTTAGAGTGGGAACGAATTTGGTTAGAGAGGGTACGAACTTTGTTAGAGAGGGTACGAACTTGGTTTATTGAACAATTAGAATTGCCTCCCAGGATCTATAATTGCCTCACGGTCCTAAGGTAGCGAAATTCCTTGTCGGGTAAGTTCCAACCCGCACGAAAGGCGTAAACGAACTTTGTTAGAGTGGGAACGAACTTTGTTAGAGTGGGTACGAACTTGGTTACAGAGGATAAGGACTTTGTTAGGGAGGGTGGGGACTTTGTTCGAAAGGCTACGAGCTTTGTTAGAGAGGGTAGGAACTTTGTGCGAGAGGGAAGGAACTTTCTTCGAGAGAGTAAGAACTTTTTCAGAGGGGGTAAGAACTTTGTTAGAGAGGGTACGACCTTTGTTAGAGTGGGAACGAACTTGGTTAGAGAGGGTACGAACTTTGTGAGAGAGCGTACGACCTTTGTTAGAGAGGGTACGACCTTTGTTAAAGAGGGTACGAACTTTGTTAGAGTGGGTAGGAACTTTGTTAGAGAGGGTACGAACTTTGTTAGAGAGGGTACGAACTTGGTTAGAGTGGGTACGAACTTGGTTAGAGAGGGTACGACCTTTGTTAGAGAGAGTACGAACTTTGTTAGAGTGGGTACGGGGTTTGTCAGAGAAGGTACAAACTTTGTTAGAGTGGCAACGAACTTGATTAGAGAGGGTACGAACTTTGTTAGAGAGGGTACGACCTTTGTTAGACAGGGTACGAACTTTGTTAGCGTGGGAACGAACTTGCTTAGAGAGCGTACGAACTTTGTTAGAGAGGGAACGAACTTTGTTAGAGTGGGTACGTAGTTGGTTAAAGAGGGTACGAACTTTGTTAGAGAGGGTACGAACTTTGTGAGAGAGGGTACGAACTTTGTTAGAGAGGGTACGAACTTGGTTATAGTGGGTACGAACTTGGTTAGAGAGGGTACGAACTTTGTTAGAGTGGGTATGAACTTTGTTAGAGTGGGAACGAACTTGGTTCGAGAGGTACGAACTTTGTTAGAGAAGGTACGAACTTTGTTAGAGTGGGTACGACCTTTGTTAGAGAGGGTACGAACTTTATAAGAAATGGTACGAACTTTGTTAGAGAGGGGACGAACTTTGTTAGAGAGGGTACGAACTTTGTTAGAGAGGGTACGACCTTTATTAGAGAGGGTACGAACTTGGTTAGAGAGGTACGAACTTTGTTAGAGAGGGTACGAACTTTGTGAGAGAGGGTACGAACTTTGTTAGAGAGGGTACAACCTTTGTTAGGGAGGGTACGAACTTTGTAAGAAATGGTACGCACTTTGTTTAAGAGGGTATGAACTTTGTTAGAGAGGGTACGAACTTTGTTTGAGAGGCAACGAACTTTGTTCGAGAGGAAACAAACTTTGTTAGAGTGGGTACGAACTTGGTTGGGGAGGGTACGAACTTTGTTAGAGAGGGTACGAACTTTGTTAGAGAGGGTACGAACTTGGTTAGAAAGCGTACGAACTTTGTTAGAGTGGGAACAAACATTGTTAGAGTGGGTACAAAGTTGGTTAGAGAGGGTACGAACTTTGTTAGAGAGGGTACGAACTTTGTGAGAGAGGGTACGAACTTTGTTAGAGAGGGAACGAACTTTGTTAGAGTGGGTACGAACTTGGTTAGAGAGGGTACGAACTTTGTTTGAGAGGTACGAACTTTGTTAGAGAGGGTATGACCTTTGTTAGAGAGGGTACGACCTTTGTTAGAGTGGGTACGAAGGCAGTTAAAGAGGGTACGAACTTTGTTAGAGAGGGTACGAACTTTGTGAGAGAGGGTACGAACTTTGTTAGAGAGGGTACCAACTTGGTTAGAGTGGGTACGAACTTGGTTAGAGAGGGTACGAACTTTGTTAGAGAGGGTACGAACTTTGTTAGAGAGGGAACGAACTTTGTTAGAGTGGGTACGAACTTGATTGGAGAGGGTACGAACTTTGTTAGAGAGGGTACGAACTTTGTGAGAGAGGGTACAAACTTTCTTAGAGAGGGTACGAACTTTGTTAGAGTGTGTGTGAACTTTGTTAGAGTGGGAACGAACTTGGTTAGAGAGGTACGAACTTGGTTAGAGAGGGTACGAACTTTGTTAGAGAGGGTACGAACTTTGTTAGAGTGGGAACGAACTTGGTTAGAGAGGGTACGAACATTGTTAGAGAATGTACGAACTTGGTTAGAAAGCGTACGAACTTTGTTAGAGTGGGAACGATCTTTGTTAGAGTGGGTACGAAGTTGGTTAGAGAGGGTACGAACTTTGTTAGAGAGTGTACGAACTTTGTGAGAGAGCGTACGAACTTTGTTAGAGAGGGAACGAACTTTGTTAGAGCGGGTACGAACTTGGTTAGATAGGGTACGAACTTTGTTCGAGAGGGTACGAACTTTGTTAGAGAGGGTACGACCTTTGTTAGAGAGGGTAAGACCTTTGTTAGAGTGGGTACGAACGTGGTTAGAGAGGGTACGAACTTTGTTAGAGAGGGTACGAACTTTGTGAGAGAGGGTACGAACTTTGTTAGAGAGGGTACGAACTTGGTTAGAGTGGGTACGAACTTGGTTAGAGAGGGTACGAACTTTGTTAGAGAGGGAACGAACTTTGTTAGAGCGGGTACGAGCTTGGTTAGATAGGGTACGAACTTTGTTCGAGAGGGTACGAACTTTGTTAGAGAGGGTACGACCTTTGTTAGACAGGGTAAGACCTTTGTTAGAGTGGGTACGAAGGTAGTTAAAGAGGGTACGAACTTTGTTAGAGAGGGTACGAACTTTGTGAGAGAGGGTACGAACTTTGTTAGAGAGGGTACGAACTTGGTTAGAGTGGGTACGAACTTGGTTAGAGAGGGTACGATTTTTGTTAGAGAGGGTACGAACTTTGTTAGAGAGGGAACGAACTTTGTTAGAGTGGGTAGGAACTTGATTGGAGAGGGTACGAACTTTGTTAGAGAGGGTACGAACTTTGTGAGAGAGGGTACGAACTTTCTTAGAGAGGGTACGAACTTGGTTAGAAAGCGTACGAACTTTGTTAGAATGGGAACGATCTTTGTTAGAGAGGGTACGAAGTTGGTTAGAGAGGGTACGAACTTTGTTTGAGAGGCAACGAACTTTGTTAGAGTGGGTACGAAGTTGGTTGGAAAGGGTACGAACTTTGTTAGAGAGGGTACGAACTTTGTGAGAGAGGGTACGAACTTTGTTAGAGTGGGAACGAACTTTGTTAGAGAGGGTATGACCTTTGTTAGAGAGGGTACGACCTTTGTTAGAGTGGGTACGAAGGCAGTTAAAGAGGGTACGAACTTTGTTAGAGAGGGTACGAACTTTGTGAGAGAGGGTACGAACTTTGTTAGAGAGGGTACCAACTTGGTTAGAGTGGGTACGAACTTGGTTAGAGAGGGTACGAACTTTGTTAGAGAGGGTACGAACTTTGTTAGAGAGGGAACGAACTTTGTTAGAGTGGGTACGAACTTGATTGGAGAGGGTACGAACTTTGCTAGAGAGGGTACGAACTTTGTGAGAGAGGGTACAAACTTTCTTAGAGAGGGTACGAACTTTGTTAGAGTGTGTGTGAACTTTGTTAGAGTGGGAACGAACTTGGTTAGAAATGTTCGAACTTGGTTAGAGAGGGTACGAACTTTGTTAGAGAGGGTACGAACTTTGTTAGAGTGGGAACGAACTTGGTTAGAGAGGGTGCGAACATTGTTAGAGAATGTACGAACTTGGTTAGAAAGCGTACGAACTTTGTTAGAGTGGGAACGATCTTTGTTAGAGTGGGTACGAAGTTGGTTAGAGAGGGTACGAACTTTGTTAGAGAGTGTACGAACTTTGTGAGAGAGCGTACGAACTTTGTTAGAGAGGGAACGAACTTTGTTAGAGCGGGTACGAACTTGGTTAGATAGGGTACGAACTTTGTTCGAGAGG
Source organism: Vitis rotundifolia (assembly GCA_030254885.1). Classification (NCBI taxonomy): domain Eukaryota; kingdom Viridiplantae; phylum Streptophyta; class Magnoliopsida; order Vitales; family Vitaceae; genus Vitis; species Vitis rotundifolia. The sequence continues at coordinate 11,898,343 of CM058153.1, read as the reverse complement.
GTACGAACTTTGTTAGAGAGGGTACGACCTTTGTTAGAGAGGGTAAGACCTTTGTTAGAGTGGGTACGAACGTGGTTAGAGAGGGTACGAACTTTGTTAGAGAGGGTACGAACTTTGTGAGAGAGGGTACGAACTTTGTTAGAGAGGGTACGAACTTGGTTAGAGTGGGTACGAACTTGGTTAGAGAGGGTACGAACTTTGTTAGAGAGGGAACGAACTTTGTTAGAGCGGGTACGAGCTTGGTTAGATAGGGTACGAACTTTGTTCGAGAGGGTACGAACTTTGTTAGAGAGGGTACGACCTTTGTTAGAGAGGGTAAGACCTTTGTTAGAGTGGGTACGAAGGTAGTTAAAGAGGGTACGAACTTTGTTAGAGAGGGTACGAACTTTGTGAGAGAGGGTACGAACTTTGTTAGAGAGGGTACGAACTTGGTTAGAGTGGGTACGAACTTGGTTAGAGAGGGTACGAACTTTGTTAGAGAGGGTACGAACTTTGTTAGAGAGGGAACGAACTTTGTTAGAGTGGGTAGGAACTTGATTGGAGAGGGTACGAACTTTGTTAGAGAGGGTACGAACTTTGTGAGAGAGGGTACGAACTTTCTTAGAGAGGGTACGAACTTGGTTAGAAAGCGTACGAACTTTGTTAGAATGGGAACGATCTTTGTTAGAGAGGGTACGAAGTTGGTTAGAGAGGGTACGAACTTTGTTTGAGAGGGAACGAACTTTGTTAGAGTGGGTACGAAGTTGGTTGGAAAGGGTACGAACTTTGTTAGAGAGGGTACGAACTTTGTGAGAGAGGGTACGAACTTTGTTAGAGTGGGAACGAACTTTGTTAGAGAGGGTACGAACTTTGTTAGAGAGGGTACGAACTTTGTTAGAGTGGGAACGAACTTGGTTAGAGAGGGTACGAACATTGTTAGAGAATGTACGAACTTGGTTAGAAAGCGTACGAACTTTGTTAGAGTGGGAACGAACTTTGTTAGAGTGGGTACAAAGTTGGTTAGAGAGGGTACGAACTTTGTTAGAGAGGGTACGAACTTTGTGAGATAGGGTACGAACTTTGTAAAAGTGGAAACGAACTTGGTTAGAGAGGGTACGAACTATGTTAGAGGGGGTACGGCCTTTGTTAGAGTGGGAACGAACTTGGGTAGAGAGGGTACGTACTTTGTTAGAGAGCGTACGAACTTTGTGAGAGAGGGTACGAACTTTGTTAGAGAGGGTACGAACTTGGTTAGAGTGGGTACGAACTTTGTTTGAGAGGGTACAAACTTTGTTAGAGAGGGTACGAACTTTGTTAGAGTGGGAACGAACATGATTAGAGAGGGTACGAACTTTGTTAGAGTGGGTATGAACTTTGTTAGAGTGGGAACGAACTTGGTTAGAGAGGTACGAACTTTATTAGAGAAGGTACGAACTTTGTTAGAGAGGGTACGACCTTTGTTAGAGAGGGTACGAACTTTGTAAGAAATGGTACGAACTTTGTTAGAGAGGGGACGAACTTTGTTAGAGAGGGTACGAACTTTGTTAGAGAGGGTACGACCTTTCTTAGAGAGGGTACGAACTTGGTTAGAGAGGTACGAACTTTGTTAGAGAGGGTACGAACTTTGTGAGAGAGGGTACGAACTTTGTTAGAGAGGGTACGACCTTTGTTAGGGAGGGTACGAACTTTGTAAGAAATGGTACGAACTTTGTTTAAGAGGGTATGAACTTTGTTAGAGAGGGTACGAACTTTGTTTGGGAGGCAACGAACTTTGTTCGAGAGGAAACGAACTTTGTTAGAGTGGGTACGAACTTGGTTGGGGAGGGTACGAACTTTGTTAGAGAGGGTACGAACTTTGTTAGAGAGGGTACGAACTTGGTTAGAAAGCGTACGAACTTTGTTAGAGTGGGAACGAACTTTGTTAGAGTGGGTACAAAGTTGGTTAGAGAGGGTACGAACTTTGTTAGAGAGGGTACGAACTTTGTGAGAGAGGGTACGAACTTTGTTAGAGTGGGTACGAACTTGGTTAGGGAGGGTACGAACTTTGTTCGAGAGGTACGAACTTTGTTAGAGAGGGTACAACCTTTGTTAGAGAGGGTACGACCTTTGTTAGAGAGGGTACGACCTTTGTTAGAGTGGGTACGAAGGTAGTTAAAGAGGGTACGAACTTTGTTAGAGAGGGTACGAACTTTGTTAGAGTGGGAACGAACTTGGTTAGAGAGGGTACGAACATTGTTAGAGAATGTACGAACTTGGTTAGAAAGCGTACGAACTTTGTTAGAGTGGGAACGAACTTTGTTACAGTGGGTACAAAGTTGGTTAGAGAGGGTACGAACTTTGTTAGAGAGGGTACGAACTTTGTGAGAGAGGGTATGAACTTTGTTAGAGAGGGAACGAACTTTGTTAGAGCGGGTACGAACTTGGTTCGAGAGGGTACGAACTTTGTTCGAGAGGATACGAACTTTGTTAGAGTGGGAACGAACTTGGTTAGAGAGGTACGAACTTTGTTAGAGAGGGAACGAACTTTGTTAGAGAGGGAACGAACTTTGTTAGAGTGGGTACGAACTTGATTGGAGAGGGTACGAACTTTGTTAGAGAGGGTACGAACTTTGTGAGAGAGGGTACGAACTTTCTTAGAGAGGGTACCAACTTTGTTAGAGTGGGTGTGAACTTTGTTAGAGTGGGAACGAACTTGGTTAGAGAGGTACGAACTTGGTTAGAGAGGGTACGAACTTTGTTAGAGAGGGTACGAACTTTGTTAGAGTGGGAACGAACTTGGTTAGAGAGGGTACGAACTTTGTTAGAGAGGGTATGACCTTTATTTGAGAGGGTACGAACTTTGGTAGAGAGGGTACGAACTTTGTGAGAGAGGGTACGAACTTTGTTAGAGTGGGAACGAACTTTGTTAGAGAGGGTACGAACTTTGTTAGAGAGGGTACGAACTTTGTTAGAGTGGGAACGAACTTGGTTAGAGAGGGTACGAACATTGTTAGAGAATGTACGAACTTGGTTAGAAAGCGTACGAGTTTTGTTAGAGTGGGAACGAACTTTGTTAGAGTGGGTACAAAGTTGGTTAGAGAGGGTACGAACTTTGTTAGAGAGGGTACGAACTTTGTGAGATAGGGTACGAACTTTGTAAAAGTGGGAACGAACTTGGTTAGAGAGGGTACGAACTTTGTTAGAGGGGGTACGGCCTTTGTTAGAGTGGGAACGAACTTGGGTAGAGAGGGTACGTACTTTGTTAGAGAGGGTACGAACTTTGTGAGAGAGGGTACGAACTTTGTTAGAGAGGGTACGAACTTGGTTAGAGTGGGTACGAACTTTGTTAGAGAGGGTACAAACTTTCTTAGAGAGGGTACGAACTTTGTTAGAGTGGGAACGAACTTGATTAGAGAGGGTACGAACTTTGTTAGAGTGGGTATGAACTTTGTTAGAGTGGGAACGAACTTGGTTAGAGAGGTACGAACTTTGTTAGAGAAGGTACGAACTTTGTTAGAGAGGGTACGACCTTTGTTAGAGAGGGTACGAACTTTGTTAGAGAGGGTACGACCTTTGTTAGAGAGGGTACGAACTTGGTTAGAGAGGTACGAACTTTGTTAGAGAGGGTACGAACTTTGTGAGAGAGGGTACGAACTTTGTTAGAGAGGGTACGACCTTTGTTAGGGAGGGTACGAACTTTGTAAGAAATGGTACGAACTTTGTTTAAGAGGGTATGAACTTTGTTAGAGAGGGTACGAACTTTGTTTTGGAGGCAACGAACTTTGTTCGAGAGGAAACGAACTTTGTTAGAGTGGGTACGAACTTGGTTGGGGAGGGTACGAACTTTGTTAGAGAGGGTACGAACCTTGTTAGAGAGGGTACGAACTTTGTTAGAAAGCGTACGAACTTTGTTAGAGTGGGAACGAACTTTGTTACAGTGGGTACAAAGTTGGTTAGAGAGGGTACGAACTTTGTTAGAGAGGGTACGAACTTTGTGAGAGAGGGTACGAACTTTGTTAGAGAGGGAACGAACTTTGTTAGAGTGGGTACGAACTTGGTTAGAGAGGGTACGAACTTTGTTCGAGAGGGTACGAACTTTGTTAGAGAGGGTACAACCTTTGTTAGAGAGGGTACGACCTTTGTTAGAGTGGGTACGAAGGTAGTTAAAGAGGGTACGAACTTTGTTAGAGAGGGTACGAACTTTGTTAGAGTGGGAACGAACTTGGTTAGAGAGGGTACGAACATTGTTAGAGAATGTACGAACTTGGTTAGAAAGCGTACGAACTTTGTTAGAGTGGGAACGAACTTTGTTACAGTGGGTACAAAGTTGGTTAGAGAGGGTACGAACTTTGTTAGAGAGGGTACGAACTTTGTTAGAGAGGGTACGAACTTTGTTAGAGAGGGAACGAACTTTGTTAGAGCGGGTACGAACTTGGTTCGAGAGGGTACGAACTTTGTTCGAGAGGATACGAACTTTGTTAGAGTGGGAACGAACTTGGTTAGAGAGGTACGAACTTTGTTAGAGAGGGAACGAACTTTGTTAGAGAGGGAACGAACTTTGTTAGAGTGGGTACGAACTTGATTGGAGAGGGTACGAACTTTGTTAGAGAGGGTACGAACTTTGTGAGAGAGGGTACGAACTTTCTTAGAGAGCGTACGAACTTTGTGAGAGAGGGTACGAACTTTGTTAGAGAGGGAACGAACTTTGTTAGAGCGGGTACGAACTTGGTTAGAGAGGGTACGAACTTTGTTCGAGAGGATACGAACTTTGTTAGAGTGGGAACGAACTTGGTTAGAGAGGTACGAACTTTGTTAGAGAGGGTACGACCTTTGTTAGAGAGGGTACGAACTTTGTTAGAGTAGGTAGGAACTTTGTTAGAGAGGGTACGAACTTTGTTAGAGAGGGTATGAACTTGGTTAGAGAGGGTACGAACTTTGTTAGAGTGGGAACGACCTTGGTTAGAGAGGGTACGAACTTTGTTAGAGAGGGTACGACCTTTGTTAGAGAGGGTACGACCTTTGTTAGAGTGGGAACGAACTTGGTTAGAGAGGTACGAACTTTGTTAGAGAGAGTACAACCTTTGTTAGAGTGGGAACGAACTTGATTAGAGAGGGTACGAACTTTGTTAGAGTGGGTATGAACTTTGTTGGAGTGGGAACGAACTTGGTTAGAGAGGTACGAACTTTGTTAGAGAAGGTACGAACTTTGTTAGAGAGGGTACGACCTTTGTTAGAGAGGGTAGGAACCTTTTTAGAGAGGGTACGAACTATGTGAGAGAGGGTACGAACTTTGTTAGAGTGGGTACGAACTTTGTTAGAGAGGGTATGAACTTTGTTAGAGGGGGTAGGAACCTTTTTAGAGAGGGTACGAACTATGTGAGAGAGGGTACGAACTTTGTGAGAGAGGGTACGCACTTTGTTAGAGAGGGTACGAACTTTGTTAGAGTGGGTACGAACTTGGTCAGAGAGGGTACGAACTTTGTTAGAGAGGGTACGAACTTTGTTAGAGAGGGTACGAACTTTGTTAGAGTGAGAACGAACTTGGTTAGAGAGGGTACGAACTTTGTTAGAGTGGGAACGAACGTGGTTAGAGAGGGTACGAACTTTGTTAGAGAGGGTACGACCTTTGTTAGAAAGGGTACGAACTTTGTTAGAGATGGTACGAACTTTGTGAGAAAGGGTATGAACTTTGTTAGAGAGGGTACCGACTTTGTTTGAGTGGGTACGAACTTGGTTAGAGAAGGTACGAACTTTGTGAGAGAGGGTACGAACTTTGTGAGAGTGGGTACGAATTTCTTTAGAGAGGGTACGAATTTTGTTAGAGTGGGTAGGAACTTGGTTAGAGCGGGTACGAACTTTGTTAGAGAGGGTACGAACTTTGTGAGAGAGGGTACAAACTTTGTCTGACAGGGTACCAACTTTGTTAGAGAGGGTACGAACTTTGTTAGACAGGGAACGAACTTTGTTAGAGTGGGTACGAACTTTGTTAGAGAGGGTACGAACTTTGTTGGAAAGGGTACGAGCTTTGTTAGAGAGGGTACGAACTTTGTGAGAGAGGTACGAACTTTGTTAGAGAGGGTAGGGACTTTGTTCGAGAGGCTACCAGCTTTGTTAGAGAGGGTAGGAACTTTCTTCGAGAGGGAAGGAACTTTGTTAGAGTGGGTACGAAGTTGGTTAGAGAGGGTACGAACTTTGTTAGAGAGGGTACGAACTTTGTGAGAGAGGGTATGAACTTTGTTAGAGAGGGTACGAACTTTGTTAGAGTGGGTACGAACTTTGTTAGAGAGGGAACGAACTTTGTTAGAGTGGGTACGAACTTTGTTAGAGAGGGTACGAACTTTGTTGGAAAGGGTACGAGCTTTGTTAGAGAGGGTACGAACTTTGTGAGAGAGGTACGAACTTTGTTAGAGAGGGTAGGGACTTTGTTCGAGAGGCTACCAGCTTTGTTAGAGAGGGTAGGAACTTTCTTCGAGAGGGAAGGAACTTTGTTCGAGGGGGTACGAATTTTTTTAAGGGGGGTAAGAACTTTGTTAGAGAGGGTACGACCTTTGTTAGAGCGAGTACGAACTTTGTTAGAGTGGGTACGAGCTTTGTCAGATAGGGTACAAACATTGCTAGAGAGGGTACGAACTTTGTTAGAGAGGGAACAAACTTTGTTAGAGTGCATAAGAACTTGGTTAGAGAGGGTAGGAACTTTGTGCGAGACGGAAGGAACTTTGTTCGAGAGAGTACGAACTTTTTTAGAGGGGGTAAGAACTGTGTTAGAGAGGGTACGACCTTTGTTAGAGAGAGTACGAACTTTATTAGAGTGGGTACGGGGTTTGTCAGATAGGGTACAAACTTTGTTAGAGACGGTACGAACTTTGTTAGAGAGAGAACGAACTTTGTTAGAGTGGGTAAGAACTTGGTTAGAGAGGGTACGAACTATGTGAGAGAGGGTACGAACTTTGTTAGGGAGGGTACGAACTTTGTTAGAGTGGCAATGAACTTGATTAGAGAGGGTACGAACTTTGTTAGAGAGGGAACGAACTTTGTTGGAGTGGGTACGAACTTGGTTAGAGAGGATACGGACTTTGTTAGAGAGGGTGGGGACTTTGTTCGAAAGGCTACGAGCTTTGTTAGAGAGGATAGGAACTTTGTGCGAGAGGGAAGGAACTTTGTTCAAGAGAGTACGAACTTTTTTAGAGGGGTTAAGAACTTTGTTAGAGAGGGTACGACCTTTGTTAGAGAGAGTACGAACTTTGTTAGAGTGGGTACGGGGTTTGTCAGAGAGGGTACAAACTTTGTTAGAGAGGGTACGAACTTTGTTAGAGTGGCTAAGAACTTGCTTAGAGAGGGTAGAAACTTTGTTATAGAGGGTACGAACTTTTTGAGAGAGGGTACGAACTTTGTTAGAGTGGCAACGAACTTGATTAGAGAGGGTACGAACTTTGTTAGAAAGGGTACGACCGTTGTTAGACAGGGTACGAACTTTGTTAGCGTGGGAACGAACTTGCTTAGAGAGTGTACGAACTTTGTTAGAGAGGGAACGAACTTTGTTAGAGTGGGTACGAAGTTGGTTAGAGAGGGTACGAACTTTGTTAGAGAGGGTACGAACTTTGTTAGAGAGGGTACGAACTTTGTGAGAGAGGGTACGAACTTTGTTAGAGAGGGTACGAACTTGGTTAAAGTGGGTACGAACTTGGTTAGAGAGGGTACGAACTTTGTGAGAGAGGGTACGAACTTTGTTAGAGTGGGAACGAACTTGATTAGAGAGGGTACGAACTTTGTTAGAGAGGGTACGACCTTTGTTAGAGAGGGTACGAACTTTGTAAGAAATGGTACGATCTTTGTTAGAGAGGGTACCAACTTTGTCTAAGAGGGTACGAACTTTGTTAGAGAGGGTACGAACTTTGTTTGAGAGGCAACGAACTTTGTGCGAGAGGGAAGGAACTTTGTTAGAGTGGGTACGAACTTGGTTGGAAAGGGTACGAACTTTGTGAGAGAGGGTACGAACTTTGTGAGAGAGGGTACGAACTTTGTTAGAGTGGGATCGAACTTGGTTAGAGAGGGTACGAACTTTGTTCGAGAGGGTAAGAACTTTGTTAGAGTGGGAACGAAGTTGGTTAGAGAGGTACGAACTTCGTTAGAGAAGGTACGAACTTTGTTAGAGAGGGTACGAACTTTGTAAGAAATGGTACGAACTTTGTTAGAGAGGGTACGAACTTTGTAAGAAATGGTACGAACTTTGTTAGAGAGGGTACGACCTTGGTTAGAGAGGTACGAACTTTGTTAGAGAAGGTACGAACTTTGTAAGAAATGGAACGAACTTTGTTAGAGAGGGTACGAACTTGGTTAGAGAGGTACGAACTTTTTAAGAAATGGTATGAACTTTGTTAGAGAGGGTACGACCTTTGTTAGAGAGGGTACGAACTTTGTTAGAGTGGGTACGAGCTTTGTCAGATAGGGTACGAACTTTGTTAGAGAGGGTATGAACTTTGTAAGAAATGGTACGAACTTTGTTAGAGAGGGTACCAACTTTGTCTAAGAGGGTACGAACTTTGTTAGAGAGGGTACGAACTTTGTTAGAGAGGGAACGAACTTTGTTAGAGAGGGAACGAACTTTGTTAGAGTGGGTACGAACTTGATTGGAGAGGGTACGAACTTTGTTAGAGAGGGTACGAACTTTCTTAGAGAGGGTACGAACTTGGTTAGAAAGCGTACGAACTTTGTTAGAATGGGAACGAACTTTGTTAGAGAGGGTACGAAGTTGGTTAGAGAGGGTACAAACTTTTTTAGAGAGGGTACCAACATTATTAGAGAGGGAACGAACTTTGTTAGAGAGGGTACGACCTTTGTTAGAGAGGGTACGAACTTTGTAAGAAATGGTACAAGCTTTGTTAGAGAGGGTACGAACTTTGTAAGAAATGGTACGAGCTTTGTTAGAGAGGGTACCAACTTTGTCTAAGAGGGTACGAACTTTGTTAGAGAGGGTACGAACTTTGTTTGAGAGGCAACGAACTTTGTTAGAGAGGGAACGAACTTTGTTAGAGTGGGTACGAACTTGGTTGGAAAGGGTACGGACTTTGTTAGAGAGGGTACGAACTTTGTGAGAGAGGGTACGAACTTTGTTAGAGTGGGAACGAACTTGGTTAGAGAGGGTACGAACTTTGTTAGAGTGGGTATGAACTTTGTTAGAGTGGGAACGAACTTGGTTAGAGAGGTACGAACTTTGTTAGAGAAGGTACGAACTTTGTTAGAGAGGGTACGAACTTTGTAAGAAATGGTACGAACTTTGTTAGAGAGGGTACCAACTTTGTCTAAGAGGGTACGAACTTTGTTAGATCGGGTACGAACTTTGTTAGAGTGGGAACGAACTTGGTTAGAGAGGGTACGAACTTTGTTAGAGAGGGTACGAACTTGGTTTATTGACCAATTAGAATTGCCTCCGAGGATCTATAATTGCCTCACGGTCCTAAGGTAGCGAAATTCCTTGTCGGGTAAGTTCCGACCCGCACGAAAGGCGTAAACGAACTTTGTTAGAGTGGGAACGAACTTTGTTAGAGTGGGTACGAACTTGGTTAGAGAGAATACGGACTTTGTTAGAGAGGGTGGGGACTTTGTTCGAAAGGCTACGAGCTTTGTTAGAGAGGGTAGGAACTTTGTGCTAGAGGGAAGGAACTTTGTTCGAGAGAGTACGAACTTTTTTAGAGGGGGTAAGAACTTTGTTAGAGAGGGTACGACCTTTGTTAGAGAGAGTACGAACTTTGTTAGAGTGGGTACGGGGTTTGTCAGAGAGGGTACAAACTTTGTTAGAGAGGGTACGAACTTTGTTAGAGTGGCTAAGAACTTGCTTAGAGAGGGTAGAAACTTTGTTATAGAGGGTACGAACTTTTTGAGAGAGGGTACGAACTTTGTTAGAGTGGCAACGAACTTGATTAGAGAGGGTACGAACTTTGTTAGAAAGGGTACGACCGTTGTTAGACAGGGTACGAACTTTGTTAGCGTGGGAACGAACTTGCTTAGAGAGTGTACGAACTTTGTTAGAGAGGGAACGAACTTTGTTAGAGTGGGTACGAAGTTGGTTAGAGAGGGTACGAACTTTGTTAGAGAGGGTACGAACTTTGTTAGAGAGGGTACGAACTTTGTGAGAGAGGGTACGAACTTTGTTAGAGAGGGTACGAACTTGGTTAAAGTGGGTACGAACTTGGTTAGAGAGGGTACGAACTTTGTGAGAGAGGGTACGAACTTTGTTAGAGTGGGAACGAACTTGATTAGAGAGGGTACGAACTTTGTTAGAGAGGGTACGACCTTTGTTAGAGAGGGTACGAACTTTGTAAGAAATGGTACGATCTTTGTTAGAGAGGGTACCAACTTTGTCTAAGAGGGTACGAACTTTGTTAGAGAGGGTACGAACTTTGTTTGAGAGGCAACGAACTTTGTGCGAGAGGGAAGGAACTTTGTTAGAGTGGGTACGAACTTGGTTGGAAAGGGTACGAACTTTGTGAGAGAGGGTACGAACTTTGTGAGAGAGGGTACGAACTTTGTTAGAGTGGGAACGAACTTGGTTAGAGAGGGTACGAACTTTGTTCGAGAGGGTAAGAACTTTGTTAGAGTGGGAACGAAGTTGGTTAGAGAGGTACGAACTTCGTTAGAGAAGGTACGAACTTTGTTAGAGAGGGTACGAACTTTGTAAGAAATGGTACGAACTTTGTTAGAGAGGGTACGAACTTTGTAAGAAATGGTACGAACTTTGTTAGAGAGGGTACGACCTTGGTTAGAGAGGTACGAACTTTGTTAGAGAAGGTACGAACTTTGTAAGAAATGGAACGAACTTTGTTAGAGAGGGTACGAACTTGGTTAGAGAGGTACGAACTTTTTAAGAAATGGTATGAACTTTGTTAGAGAGGGTACGACCTTTGTTAGAGAGGGTACGAACTTTGTTAGAGTGGGTACGAGCTTTGTCAGATAGGGTACGAACTTTGTTAGAGAGGGTATGAACTTTGTAAGAAATGGTACGAACTTTGTTAGAGAGGGTACCAACTTTGTCTAAGAGGGTACGAACTTTGTTAGAGAGGGTACGAACTTTGTTAGAGAGGGAACGAACTTTGTTAGAGAGGGAACGAACTTTGTTAGAGTGGGTACGAACTTGATTGGAGAGGGTACGAACTTTGTTAGAGAGGGTACGAACTTTCTTAGAGAGGGTACGAACTGGGTTAGAAAGCGTACGAACTTTGTTAGAATGGGAACGAACTTTGTTAGAGAGGGTACGAAGTTGGTTAGAGAGGGTACAAACTTTTTTAGAGAGGGTACCAACATTATTAGAGAGGGAACGAACTTTGTTAGAGAGGGTACGACCTTTGTTAGAGAGGGTACGAACTTTGTAAGAAATGGTACAAGCTTTGTTAGAGAGGGTACGAACTTTGTAAGAAATGGTACGAGCTTTGTTAGAGAGGGTACCAACTTTGTCTAAGAGGGTACGAACTTTGTTAGAGAGGGTACGAACTTTGTTTGAGAGGCAACGAACTTTGTTAGAGAGGGAACGAACTTTGTTAGAGTGGGTACGAACTTGGTTGGAAAGGGTACGGACTTTGTTAGAGAGGGTACGAACTTTGTGAGAGAGGGTACGAACTTTGTTAGAGTGGGAACGAACTTGGTTAGAGAGGGTACGAACTTTGTTAGAGTGGGTATGAACTTTGTTAGAGTGGGAACGAACTTGGTTAGAGAGGTACGAACTTTGTTAGAGAAGGTACGAACTTTGTTAGAGAGGGTACGAACTTTGTAAGAAATGGTACGAACTTTGTTAGAGAGGGTACCAACTTTGTCTAAGAGGGTACGAACTTTGTTAGATCGGGTACGAACTTTGTTAGAGTGGGAACGAACTTGGTTAGAGAGGGTACGAACTTTGTTAGAGAGGGTACGAACTTGGTTTATTGACCAATTAGAATTGCCTCCGAGGATCTATAATTGCCTCACGGTCCTAAGGTAGCGAAATTCCTTGTCGGGTAAGTTCCGACCCGCACGAAAGGCGTAAACGAACTTTGTTAGAGTGGGAACGAACTTTGTTAGAGTGGGTACGAACTTGGTTAGAGAGAATACGGACTTTGTTAGAGAGGGTGGGGACTTTGTTCGAAAGGCTACGAGCTTTGTTAGAGAGGGTAGGAACTTTGTGCTAGAGGGAAGGAACTTTGTTCGAGAGAGTACGAACTTTTTTAGAGGGGGTAAGAACTTTGTTAGAGAGGGTACGACCTTTGTTAGAGAGAGTACGAACTTTGTTAGAGTGGGTACGGGGTATGTCAGAGAAGGTACAAACTTTGTTAGAGAGGGTACGAACTTTGTTAGAGAGGGAACGAACTTTGTTAGAGTGGGTAAGAACTTGGTTAGAGAGGGTAGAAACTTTGTTAGAGAGGGTACGAACATTGTTAGGGAGGGTACGAACTTTGTTAGAGTGGCAACCAACTTGATTAGAGAGGGTACGAACTTTTTTAGAGAGGGTACGACCTTTGTTAGACAGGGTACGAACTTTGTTAGCGTGGCAACGAACTTGCTTAGAGAGCGTACGAACTTTGTTAGAGAGGGAACGAACTTTGTTAGAGTGGGAACGATCTTGGGTAGAGAGGGTACGAACTTTGTTAGAGAAGGTACGACCTTTGATAGAGAGGGAACGAACTTTGTTAGAGAGGGTACGACCTTTGTTAGAGAGGGTACGAACTTTGTAAGATATGGTACGAACTTTAATAGAGAGGGTACCAACTTTGTCTAAGAGGGTACGAACTTTGTTAGAGAGGGTACGAACTTTGTTTGAGAGGGTACAAACTTTTTTAGAGAGGGTACCAACATTATTAGAGAGGGAACGAACTTTGTTAGAGAGGGTACGAACTTTGTAACAAATGGTACGAACTTTGTTAGAGAGGGTACCAACTTTGTCTAAGAGGGTACGAACTTTGTTAGAGAGGGTACGAACTTTGTTTGAGAGGCAACGAACTTTGTTAGAGAGGGAACGAACTTTGTTAGAGTGGGTACGAACTTGGTTGGAATGGGTACGAACTTTGTTACAGAGGGTACGAACTTTGTGAGAGAGGGTACGAACTTTGTTAGAGTGGGAACAAACTTGGTTAGAGAGGGTACGAACTTTGTTCGAGAGGGTATGGACTTTGTTAGAGTGGGAACGAACTTGGTTAGAGAGGTACGAACTTTGTTAGAGAAGGTACGAACTTTGTTAGAGAGGGTACGAACTTTGTAAGAAATGGTACGAACTTTGTTAGAGAGGGTACGAACTTTGTCTAAGAGGGTACGAACTTTGTTAGGGAGGGTACGAACTTTGTTAGATCGGGGACGAACTTTGTGAGAGAGGGTACAAACTTTGTGAGACAGGGTACGAACTTTGTTAGAGTGGGAACGAACTTGGTTAGAGAGGGTACGAACTTTGTTAGAGAGGGTACGAACTTTGTTAGAGTGGGAACGAACTTGGTTAGAGAGGGTACGAACATTGTTAGAGAATCTACGAACTTGGTTAGAAAGCGTACGAACTTTGTTAGAGTGGGAACGAACTTTGTTAGAGTGGGTACCAAATTGGTTAGAGAGGGTACGAACTTTGTTAGAGAGGGTACGAACTTTGTGAGAGAGGGTACGAACTTTGTTAGAGAGGGAACGAACTTTGTTAGAGCGGGTACGAACTTGGTTAGAGAGGGTACGAACTTTGTTCGAAAGGATACGAACTTTGTTAGAGTGGGAACGAACTTTGTTAGAGTGGGTACGAACTTTCTTAGAGAGGGTACGAACATTGTTAGAGAGGGTACGAACTTTGTTAGAGAGGGAACGAACTTTGTTAGAGTGGGTACGAACTTGATTGGAGAGGGTACGAACTTTGTTAGAGAGGGTACGAACTTTCTTAGAGAGGGTACGAACTTGGTTAGAAAGCGTACGAACTTTGTTAGAATGGGAACGAACTTTGTTAGAGAGGGTACAAGGTTGGTTAGAGAGGGTACGAACTTTGTTAGAGAGGGTACGAACTTTGTTTGAGAGGCAACGAACTTTGTTCGAGAGGGAACGAACTTTGTTAGAGTGGGTACGAACTTGGTTGGAAAGGGTACTAACTTTGTTAGAGAGGGTACGAACTTTGTGAGAGAGGGTACGAACTTTGTTAGAGTGGGAACGAACTTGGTTAGAGAGGGTACGAACTTTGTTAGAGAGGGTACGAACTTTGTTAGAGTGGGAACGAACTTGGTTAGAGAGGGTATGAACATTGTTAGAGAATGTACGAACTTGGTTAGAAAGCGTACGAACTTTGTTAGAGTGGGAAAGAACTTTGTTAGAGTGGGTACGAAGTTGGTTAGAGAGGGTACGAACTTTGTTAGAGAGGGTACGAACTTTGTGAGAGAGGGTACGAACTTTGTTAGAGAGGGTACGACCTTTGTTAGAGAGGGTACGAACTTTGTTAGAGTAGGTAGGAACTTTGTTAGAGAGGGTACGAACTTTGTTAGAGAGGGTACGAACTTGGTTAGAGAGGGTACGAACTTTGTTAGAGTGGGAAGGAACTTGGTTAGAGACGTACGAACTTTGTTAGAGAGGGTACGACCTTTGTTAGAGAGGGTACGAACTTTGTTAGAGTGGGAACGAACTTGGTTAGAGAGGTACGAACTTTGTTAGAGAGGGTACGACCTTTGTTAGAGAGGGTACGACCTTTGTTAGAGAGGGTACGAACTTTGTTAGAGGGGGTAGGAACCTTTTTAGAGAGGGTACGAACTTTGTTAGAGAGGGTACGAACTTTGTGAGAAAGGGTATGAACTTTGTTAGAGAGCGTACCAACTTTGTTTGAGTGGGTACGAACTTGGTTAGAGAAGGTACGAACTTTGTGAGAGAGGGTACGAACTTTGTGAGAGTGGGTACGAATTTCTTTAGAGAGGGTACGAATTTTGTTAGAGTGGGTAGGAACTTGGTTAGAGCGGGTACGAACTTTGTTAGAGAGGGTACGAACTTTGTTAGAGAAGGTATGAACTTTGTTAGACAGGGTAGAAACTTTTTTGGAGAGGGTACGAACTTTGTTAGAGTGGGTACGGGGTTTGTCAGAGAGGGTACAAACTTTGTTAGAGAGGGTACGAACTTTGTTAGAGTGGCTAAGAACTTGGTTAGAGAGGGTAGAAACTTTGTTAGAGAGGGTACGAGCTTTTTGAGAGAGGGTACGAACTTTGTTAGGGAGGGTACGAACTTTGTTAGAGTGGCAACGAACTTGATTAGAGTGGGTACGAACTTTGTTAGAGAGGGTACGACCGTTGTTAGACAGGGTACGAACTTTGTTAGAGAGGGAACGAACTTTGTTAGAGTGGGTACGAAGTTTGTTAGAGAGGGTACGAACTTTGTTAGAGAGGGTACGAACTTTGTGAGAGAGGGTACGAACTTTGTTAGAGAGGGTACGAACTTGGTTAGAGTGGGTACGAACTTGGTTAAAGAGGGTACGAACTTTGTGAGAGAGGGTACGAACTTTGTTAGAGTGGGAACGAACTTGATTAGAGAGGGTACGAACTTTGTTAGAGAGGGTACGACCTTTGTTAGAGAGGCTACGAACTTTGTAAGAAATGGTACGATCTTTGTTAGAGAGGGTACCAACTTTGTCTAAGAGGGTACGAACTTTGTTAGAGAGGGTACGAACTTTGTTTGAGAGGCAACGAACTTTGTTCGAGAGGGAAGGAACTTTGTTAGAGTGGGTACGAACTTGCTTGGAAAGGGTACGAACTGTGTGAGAGAGGGTACGAACTTTGTGAGAGAGGGTACGAACTTTGTGAGAGAGGGTACGAACTTTGTTAGAGTGGGAACGAACTTGGTTAGAGAGGGTACGAACTTTGTTCGAGAGGGTATGAACTTTGTTAGAGTGGGAACGAAGTTGGTTAGAGAGGTACGAACTTTGTTAGAGAAGGTACGAACTTTGTTAGAGAGGGTACGAACTTTGTAAGAAATGGTACGAACTTTGTTAGAGAGGGTACGACCTTTGTTAGAGAGGGTACGACCTTTGTTAGAGAGGGTACGAACTTGGTTAGAGAGGTACGAACTTTGTTAGAGAGGGTACGAACTTTGTAAGAAATGGTACGAACTTTGTTAGAGAGGGTACCAACTTTGTCTAAGAGGGTACGAACATTGTTAGAGAGGGTACGAACTTTGTTAGAGAGGGAAGGAACTTTGTTAGAGTGGGTACGAACTTGATTGGAGAGGGTACGAACTTTGTTAGAGAGGGTACGAACTTTGTGAGAGAGGGTACAAACTTTGTGAGACAGGGTACGAACTTTGTTAGAGTGGGAACGAGCTTGGTTAAATAGGGTACGAACTTTGTTAGAGGGGCTACGACCTTTGTTAGAGTGGGAACGAACTTGGGTAGAGAGGGTACGAACTTTGTTAGAGAGGGTACGACCTTTGATAGAGAGGGAACGAACTTTGTTAGAGTGGGTACGAACTTGGTTAGAGAGGGTACGAACTTTGTTCGAGAGGGTACGAACTTTTTTAGAGTGGGAACGAACTTGGTTAGAGAGGGTACGACCTTTGTTAGAGAGGGTACGAACTTTGTGAGAAAGGGTACAAACTTTGTTAGAGAGGGTACCAACTTTGTCTGAGAGGGTACGAACTTTGTTAGAGAGGGAATGAACGTTGTTAGAGTGGGTACGAGCTTTGTCAGTGAGGGTACAAACTTTGTTAGAGAGGGTATGAAATTTGTTAGAGAGGGAACGAACTGTGTTAGAGTGGGTAAGAACTTGGTTAGAGAGGGTAGGGACTTTGTTCGAGAGGGTACGAGCTTCGTCAGAGAGGGTACAAACTTTGTTAGAGAGGGCACCAACTTTATTAGGGAGGGAACGAACTTTGTTAGAGTGGGTACGAACTTGGTTAGAGAAGGTACGAACTTTGTGAGAGAGGGCACGAACTTTGTGAGAGAGTGTACGAACTTTGTTAGAGAGGGCACGAATTTTGTTAGAGTGGGTACGAACTTGGTTAGAGAGGATACGAACTTTGTTAGAGAGGGTAGGAACTTTGTTTGAGAGGGAAGGAACTTTGTTCGAGAGGGTAACAACTTTTTAGAGGGGGTAAGAACTTTGTTAGAGAGGGTACGACCTTTGTTAGAGAGAGTACGAACTTTGTTAGAGTGGGTACGGGTTTTGTCAGAGAGGGTACAAACTTTGTTAGAGAGGGTACGAACTTTGTTAGAGTGGCTAAGAACTTGGTTAGAGAGGGTAGAAACTTTGTTAGAGAGGGTACGAACTTTTTAAGAGAGGGTACGAACTTTGTTAGGGAGGGTACGAACTTTGTTAGAGTGTCAACGAACTTGATTAGAGAGGGTACGAACTTTGTTAGAGAGGGTACGACCGTTGTTAGACAGGGTACGAACTTTGTTAGCGTGGGAACGAACTTGCTTAGAGAGTGTACGAACTTTGTTAGAGAGGGAACGAACTTTATTAGAGTGGGTACGTAATTGGTTAGAGAGGGTACGAACTTTGTTAGAGAGGGTACGAACTTTGTGAGAGAGGGTACGAACTTTGTTAGAGAGGGTACGAACTTTGTTCAAGAGGGTATGAACTTTGCTAGAGTGGGAACGAAGTTGGTTAGAGAGGTACGAACTTTGTTAGAGAAGGTACGAACTTTGTTAGAGAGGGTACGAACTTTGTAAGAAATGGTACGAACTTTGTTAGAGAGGGTACGACCTTTGTTAGAGAGGGTACGACCTTTGTTAGAGAGGGTACGAACTTGGTTAGAGAGGTACGAACTTTGTTAGAGAGGGTACGAACTTTGTAAGAAATGGTACGAACTTTGTTAGAGAGGGTACCAACTTTGTCTAAGAGGGTACGAACATTGTTAGAGAGGGTACGAACTTTGTTAGAGTGGGTACGAACTTGATTGGAGAGGGTACGAACTTTGTTAGAGAGGGTACGAACTTTGTGAGAGAGGGTACAAACTTTGTGAGACAGGGTACGAACTTTGTTAGAGTGGGAACGAGCTTGGTTAGAGAGGGCACGAACTTTGTTAGAGGGGCTACGACCTTTGTTAGAGTGGGAACGAACTTGGGTAGAGAGGGTACGAACTTTGTTAGAGAGGGTACGACCTTTGATCGAGAGGGAACGAACTTTGTTAGAGTGGGTACGAACTTGGTTAGAGAGGGTACGAACTTTTTTAGAGTGGGAACAAACTTGGTTAGAGAGGGTACGACCTTTGTTAGAGAGGGTACGAACTTTGTGAGAAAGGGTACAAACTTTGTTAGAGAGGGTACCAACTTTGTCTGAGAGGGTACGAACTTTGTTAGAGAGGGAATGAACGTTGTTAGAGTGGGTACGAGCTTTGTCAGTGAGGGTAAAAACTTTGTTAGAGAGGGTATGAACTTTGTTAGAGAGGGAACGAACTGTGTTAGAGTGGGTAAGAACTTGGTTAGAGAGGGTAGGGACTTTGTTCGAGAGGCTACGAGCTTTGTTAGAGAGAGTAGGAACTTTGTTCGAGAGGGAAGGAACTTTATTCGAGAGGGTAAGAACTTTTTAGAGGGTGTAAGAACTTTGTTAGAGAGAGTACGACCTTTGTTAGAGAGAGTACGAACTTTGTTAAAGTGGGTACGAGCTTTGTCAGAGAGGGTACAAACTTTGTTAGAGAGGGTACGAACTATGTGAGAGAGGGTACGAACTTTGTGAGAGAGGGTACGCACTTTGTTAGAGAGGGTGCGAACTTTGTTAGAGTAAGTACGAACTTGGTTAGAGAGGGTACGAACTTTGTTAGAGAGGGTACGACCTTTGTTAGTGAGGGTACGAACTTTGTTAGAGTGGGAACGAACTGTGTTAGAGAGGGTACGAACTTTGTTGGAGAGGGTACGAACTTTGTTAGAGAGGGTACGAACTTTGTTCGAGTGGGAACGAACTTGGTTAGAGAGGGTAGGAACTTTGTTAGGAAGGGTACGACCTTTGTTATGGTGGGAACGAACTTGGGTAGAGAGGGTACGAACTTTGTTAGAGAGGGCACAACCTTTGTTAGAGAGGGTACGACCTTTGTTAGAGAGGGTACGAACTTTGTTAGAGAGGGTACGAACTTTGTGAGAAAGGGTACGAACTTAATTAGAGAGGGTGCAACCTTTGTTAGAGAGGGTACGAACTTTGTTAGAGAGGGTACGAACTTTGTTAGAGAGGGAACGACCTTTGTTAGAGAGGGAACGACCTTTGTTAGAGTGGGTACGAACTTGGTCAGAGAGGATACGAACTTTGTTAGAGAGGGTAGGGACTTTGTTCGAGAGGCTACGAACTTTGTTAGAGAGGATAAGAACTTTGTTAGAGGGGGTAAGAACTTTGTTAGAGAGGGTACGACCTTTGTTAGAAAGAGTACGAACTTGATGAGAGAGGGTACGAACTTTGTGAGAGAGGGTACGAACTTTGTTAAAGAGGGTATGAATTTTGTTAGAGTGGGTACGAACTTGGTGAGAGAGGATACGAACTTTGTTAGAGAGGATAGGGACTTTGTTCGAGAGGCTACGAGCTTTGTTAGAGAGGGTAGGAACTTTGTTCGAGAGGGAAGGAACTTTGTTAGAGTGGGTGCGAAGTTGGTTAGAGAGGGTATGAACTTTGTGAGAGAGCGTACGAACTTTATTAGAGAGGGTACAAACTTTGTTAGAGTGGGTACGAACTTGGTTAGAGAGGGTACGAACTTTGTTAGAGAGGGTACGAACTTTGTTAGAGTGGGTAAGAACTTGGTTAGAGAGGGTACGAACCTTGTTAGAGACGGTACGAACTTTGTTAGGGAGGGTACGAACTTTGTTAGAGTGGGAACGAACTTGATTAGAGAGGGTACGAACTTTGTTAGAGAGGGTACGAACTTTGTTAGAGAGGGTACGAACTTGGTTAGTGAGCGTACGAACTTCGTTAGAGAGGGAACGAATTTTGTTAGAGTGGGTACGAAGTTGGTTAAAGAGGGTACGAACTTTGTTAGAGAGGGTGCGAACTTTGTGAGAGAGGGTACAAACTTTGTTAGAGAGGGCACGAACTTTGTTAGAGTAGGTACGAACTTGGTTAGAGAGGATACGAACTTTGTTAGAGAGGGTAGGGACTTTGTTCGAGACGCTACGAGCTTTGTTAGAGACGGTAGGAACTTTGTTCGAGAGGGTACGACCTTTGTTAGAGAGGGTATAAACTTTGTTAGAGTGGGAACGAACTTTGTTAGAGTGGGTACGAAGTTGGTTAGAGAGGGTACGAACTTTGTTAGAGAGGGTACGAACTTTGTGAGAGAGGGTAGAGACTTTGTTTGAGTAGGAACGAACTTGGTTAGAGAGGGTACGAACTTTGTTAAAGAGGGTACGACCTTTGTTAGAGAGGGTACGAACTTTGTTAGAGTGGGAATGAACTTGGTTAGAGAGGGTACGAACTTTGTTAGGGAGGGAACGACCTTTGTTACAGTGGGAACGAACTTGGGTAGAGAGGGTACAAACTTTGTTCGGGAGGGTATGACCTTTGATAGGGAGGGTACGACCTTTGTTAGAGAGGGTACGAACTTTGTTAGAGTGGGTACGTACTTGGTGAGAGAGGGTACGAACTTTGTTAGAGAGGGTACGAACTTTGTTAGAGAGGGTACGACTTTGTTAGGGAGGGTACGACCTTTGTTAGAGGTGGTACGACCATTGTTAGAGACGGTACGAACTTTGTTAGAGTGGGTATGAACTTTATTAGAGAGGGTACGAACTTTGTTAGAGAGGGTACGAACTTTGTTCGAGAGGGTACGAACTTTGTTAGATTGGGAACGAACTTGGTTAGAGAGGGTAGGAACTTTGTTAGGGAGGGTACGAACTTTGTTAGAGTGGGTACGAACTTGGTTAGAGAAGGTACGAACTTTGTTCGGGAGGGTATGACCTTTGATAGAGAGGGTACGAACTTTGTTAGAGTGGGAATGAACTTGGTTAGAGAGGGTAGGAACTTTGTTAGAGAAAGAACGAAGATGGGTAGAGAGGGTACAAACTTTGTTAGAGTGGGTACGACCTTTGTTAGAGAGGGTACGACCTTTGTTAGAGAGGGTACGAACTTTGTTAGAGTGGGTACGTACTTGGTGAGAGAGGGTACGAACTTTGTTAGAGAGGGTACGAACTTTGTTAGAGAGGGTACGAACTTTGTTAGAGTGGGTAAGAACTTGGTTAGAGAGGGTACGAACCTTGTTAGAGACGGTACGAACTTTGTTAGGGAGGGTACGAACTTTGTTAGAGTGGGAACGAACTTGATTAGAGAGGGTACGAACTTTGTTAGAGAGGGTACGAACTTTGTTAGAGAGGGTACGAACTTGGTTAGTGAGCGTACGAACTTTGTTAGAGAGGGAACGAACTTTGTTAGAGTGGGTACGAAGTTGGTTAGAGAGGGTACGAACTTTGTTAGAGAGGGTGCGAACTTTGTGAGAGAGGGTACAAACTTTGTTAGAGAGGGTACGAACTTTGTTAGAGTAGGTACGAACTTGGTTAGAGAGGAAACGAACTTTGTTAGAGAGGGTACGAACTTTGTTAGAGTGGGAACGAACTTGGTTAGAGAGGGTACGAACATTGTTAGAGAATGTACGAACTTGGTTAGAAAGCGTACGAACTTTGTTAGAGTGGGAACGAACTTTGTTAGAGTGGGTACGAAGTTGGTTAGAGAGGGTACGAACTTTGTTAGAGAGGGTACGAACTTTGTGAGAGAGGGTAGAGACTTTGTTTGAGTAGGAACGAACTTGGTTAGAGAGGGTACGAACTTTGTTAAAGAGGGTACGACCTTTGTTAGAGAGGGTACGAACTTTGTTAGAGTGGGAATGAACTTGGTTAGAGAGGGTACGAACTTTGTTAGGGAGGGAACGACCTTTGTTACAGTGGGAACGAACTTGGGTAGAGAGGGTACAAACTTTGTTCGGGAGGGTATGACCTTTGATAGAGAGGGTACGAACTTTGTTAGAGTGGGAATGAACTTGGTTAGAGAGGGTAGGAACTTTGTTAGAGAAAGAACGAAGATGGGTAGAGAGGGTACAAACTTTGTTAGAGTGGGTACGACCTTTGTTAGAGAGGGTACGACCTTTGTCAGAGAGGGTACGAACTTTGTTAGAGTGGGAACGAACTTGGTTAGAGAGGGTACGAACTTTGTTAGGGAGGGTACGACCTTTGTTAGAGGTGGTACGACCTTTGTTAGAGATGGTACGAACTTTGTTAGAGTGGGTATGAACTTTATTAGAGAGGGTACGAACTTTGTTAGAGAGGGTACGAACTTTGTTCGAGAGGGTACGAACTTTGTTAGATTCGGAACGAACTTGGTTAGAGAGGGTAGGAACTTTGTTAGGGAGGGTACGAACTTTGTTAGAGTGGGTACGAACTTGGTTAGAGAAGGTACGAACTTTGTGAGAGAGTGCACGAACTTTGTTCGATTGGGTACAAACCTTGTCTAAGAGGGTACGAACTTTGTTAGAGAGGGTACGAACTTTCTAAGAGAGGGTACGAACTTTGTTCAAGAGGGTACGAACTTTATTAGAGTGGGTACGAACTTTGTGAGAGAGGGTACGAACTTTGTTAAAGAGGGTAGGAACTTTTTTAGAGAGGGTACGAACTTTGTTAGAGAGGGTATGACCTTTGTTAGAGAGAGTACGAACTTTGTTAGTGTGGGTACCAACTTTGTCTGAGAGGGTACGAACTTTGTTAGAGAGGGTACGACCTTTGTTAGAGTGGGTACGAACTTTGTGAGAGAGGGTACGAACTTTGTCTTAAAGGGAACGAACTTTGTTAGATTGGGTACGAACTTTGTCTGAGAGGGTACGAAATTTGTTAGAGAGGGTACGAACTTTGTTAGAGAGGGTTCGACCTTTGTTAGAGAGGGTACGAACTTTGTTAGAGTGGGTACAAACTTTGTTAGAGAGGGTACGAACTTTGTTAGAGAGGGTACGAACTTTGTTAGAGTGGGTACGAACTTTGTTTGAGTGGGTACGAACTTTGTTAGAGAGGGTAGGAGCTTTGTTCGAGATGGTACAAACTTTTTTAGAGAGTAGGCGAACATTGTTAGAGTGCGTACAAACTTTGTGAGAGAATGTATGAACTTTGTGAGAGAGGGTATGAACTTTGTCAGAGAGGGTACGAACCTCGTTAGAGAGGGTACGAACTTTGTTAGAGAGGGTACGAACTTTGTTAGAGTGGGTACGAACTTTTGTAACGAGGGAACGAGCTTTGTCTTAGAGGGAACGAACTTTGTTATATTGGGTACGAACTTTGTCTGAGAGGGTACGAACTTTGTTAGAGATGGTTCGACCTTTGTTAGAGAGGGTACGAACTTTGTTAGAGAGGGTAGGAACTTTGTTGGAGGGGGTACGAACTTTTTTAGAGAGCAGGCGAACTTTGTTAGAGTGGGTACAACAAACTTTGTTAGAGAGGCGACGAACTTTGTTAGAGTGGGTACGAACTTTGTTTGAGTGGGTAAGAACTTTTTTAAGAGGTTACGAACTTTTGTAGAGAGGGAACAAACTTTGTCTGAGAGGGTACGAACTTTGTTAGAGAGGGTACGAACTTTGTTAGAGTGCGTACGAACTTTGTGAAAGAGGGTACGAACTTTGTCTGAGAGGGTATGAACTTTGTTAGAGAGGGTACGAGCTTTGTTAGAGTGGGTACGAACTTTGTGAGAGAGGGTACGGACTTTGTCTTACAGGGAACGAACTTTGTTAGAGAGGGTTCGACCTTTGTTAGAGAGGGTACGAACTTTGTTAGAGTGGGTACGAACGTTGTTAGAGAGGATACGAACTTTGTTCGAGAGGATACGAACTTTTTTAGAGAGGGTGCGAACTTTGTTAGAGTGGGTACGAACTTTGTTAGAGAGGGTACGAACTTTGTTAGAGTGGGTACGAACTTTGTTTGAGTAGGTACGAACTTTGTTAGAGAGGGTACGAACTTTTTTAGAGTGGGTACGAACTTTGTTAGAGATGGTACGAACTTTTTCATAGAGGGTACAAACTTTGTGAGAGAGGATACGAACTTTGTTCGAGAGGGTACGAACTTTGTTAGAGAGGGTACGAACTTTTGTAGAGAGGGAACGCGCTCTGTCAGAGAGGGTACGAACTTTGTTAGAGTGGGTACGAACTTGGTTAGAGAAGGTACGAACTTTGTTAAAGAGGGTAGGAACTTGGTTAGAGTGGGTAAGAACTTGGTTAGAGAGGGTACGAACCTTGTTAGAGACGGTACGAACTTTGTTAGGGAGGGTACGAACTTTGTTAGAGTGGGAACGAACTTGATTAGAGAGGGTACGAACTTTGTTAGAGAGGGTACGAACTTTGTTAGAGAGGGTACGAACTTGGTTAGTGAGCGTACGAACTTTGTTAGAGAGGGAACGAACTTTGTTAGAGTGGGTACGAAGTTGGTTAGAGAGGGTACGAACTTTGTTAGAGAGGGTGCGAACTTTGTGAGAGAGGGTACAAACTTTGTTAGAGAGGGTACGAACTTTGTTAGAGTAGGTACGAACTTGGTTAGAGAGGAAACGAACTTTGTTAGAGAGGGTACGAACTTTGTTAGAGTGGGAACGAACTTGGTTAGAGAGGGTACGAACATTGTTAGAGAATGTACGAACTTGGTTAGAAAGCGTACGAACTTTGTTAGAGTGGGAACGAACTTTGTTAGAGTGGGTACGAAGTTGGTTAGAGAGGGTACGAACTTTGTTAGAGAGGGTACGAACTTTGTGAGAGAGGGTAGAGACTTTGTTTGAGTAGGAACGAACTTGGTTAGAGAGGGTACGAACTTTGTTAAAGAGGGTACGACCTTTGTTAGAGAGGGTACGAACTTTGTTAGAGTGGGAATGAACTTGGTTAGAGAGGGTACGAACTTTGTTAGGGAGGGAACGACCTTTGTTACAGTGGGAACGAACTTGGGTAGAGAGGGTACAAACTTTGTTCGGGAGGGTATGACCTTTGATAGAGAGGGTACGAACTTTGTTAGAGTGGGAATGAACTTGGTTAGAGAGGGTAGGAACTTTGTTAGAGAAAGAACGAAGATGGGTAGAGAGGGTACAAACTTTGTTAGAGTGGGTACGACCTTTGTTAGAGAGGGTACGACCTTTGTCAGAGAGGGTACGAACTTTGTTAGAGTGGGAACGAACTTGGTTAGAGAGGGTACGAACTTTGTTAGGGAGGGTACGACCTTTGTTAGAGGTGGTACGACCTTTGTTAGAGATGGTACGAACTTTGTTAGAGTGGGTATGAACTTTATTAGAGAGGGTACGAACTTTGTTAGAGAGGGTACGAACTTTGTTCGAGAGGGTACGAACTTTGTTAGATTCGGAACGAACTTGGTTAGAGAGGGTAGGAACTTTGTTAGGGAGGGTACGAACTTTGTTAGAGTGGGTACGAACTTGGTTAGAGAAGGTACGAACTTTGTGAGAGAGTGCACGAACTTTGTTCGATTGGGTACAAACCTTGTCTAAGAGGGTACGAACTTTGTTAGAGAGGGTACGAACTTTCTAAGAGAGGGTACGAACTTTGTTCAAGAGGGTACGAACTTTATTAGAGTGGGTACGAACTTTGTGAGAGAGGGTACGAACTTTGTTAAAGAGGGTAGGAACTTTTTTAGAGAGGGTACGAACTTTGTTAGAGAGGGTATGACCTTTGTTAGAGAGAGTACGAACTTTGTTAGTGTGGGTACCAACTTTGTCTGAGAGGGTACGAACTTTGTTAGAGAGGGTACGACCTTTGTTAGAGTGGGTACGAACTTTGTGAGAGAGGGTACGAACTTTGTCTTAAAGGGAACGAACTTTGTTAGATTGGGTACGAACTTTGTCTGAGAGGGTACGAAATTTGTTAGAGAGGGTACGAACTTTGTTAGAGAGGGTTCGACCTTTGTTAGAGAGGGTACGAACTTTGTTAGAGTGGGTACAAACTTTGTTAGAGAGGGTACGAACTTTGTTAGAGAGGGTACGAACTTTGTTAGAGTGGGTACGAACTTTGTTTGAGTGGGTACGAACTTTGTTAGAGAGGGTAGGAGCTTTGTTCGAGATGGTACAAACTTTTTTAGAGAGTAGGCGAACATTGTTAGAGTGCGTACAAACTTTGTGAGAGAATGTATGAACTTTGTGAGAGAGGGTATGAACTTTGTCAGAGAGGGTACGAACCTCGTTAGAGAGGGTACGAACTTTGTTAGAGAGGGTACGAACTTTGTTAGAGTGGGTACGAACTTTTGTAACGAGGGAACGAGCTTTGTCTTAGAGGGAACGAACTTTGTTATATTGGGTACGAACTTTGTCTGAGAGGGTACGAACTTTGTTAGAGATGGTTCGACCTTTGTTAGAGAGGGTACGAACTTTGTTAGAGAGGGTAGGAACTTTGTTGGAGGGGGTACGAACTTTTTTAGAGAGCAGGCGAACTTTGTTAGAGTGGGTACAACAAACTTTGTTAGAGAGGCGACGAACTTTGTTAGAGTGGGTACGAACTTTGTTTGAGTGGGTAAGAACTTTTTTAAGAGGTTACGAACTTTTGTAGAGAGGGAACAAACTTTGTCTGAGAGGGTACGAACTTTGTTAGAGAGGGTACGAACTTTGTTAGAGTGCGTACGAACTTTGTGAAAGAGGGTACGAACTTTGTCTGAGAGGGTATGAACTTTGTTAGAGAGGGTACGAGCTTTGTTAGAGTGGGTACGAACTTTGTGAGAGAGGGTACGGACTTTGTCTTACAGGGAACGAACTTTGTTAGAGAGGGTTCGACCTTTGTTAGAGAGGGTACGAACTTTGTTAGAGTGGGTACGAACGTTGTTAGAGAGGATACGAACTTTGTTCGAGAGGATACGAACTTTTTTAGAGAGGGTGCGAACTTTGTTAGAGTGGGTACGAACTTTGTTAGAGAGGGTACGAACTTTGTTAGAGTGGGTACGAACTTTGTTTGAGTAGGTACGAACTTTGTTAGAGAGGGTACGAACTTTTTTAGAGTGGGTACGAACTTTGTTAGAGATGGTACGAACTTTTTCATAGAGGGTACAAACTTTGTGAGAGAGGATACGAACTTTGTTCGAGAGGGTACGAACTTTGTTAGAGAGGGTACGAACTTTTGTAGAGAGGGAACGCGCTCTGTCAGAGAGGGTACGAACTTTGTTAGAGTGGGTACGAACTTGGTTAGAGAAGGTACGAACTTTGTTAAAGAGGGTAGGAACTTTGTTCGAGAGGGTAAGAACTTTTTTAAAGAGGGTACGAACTTTGTTAGTGAGGGTACGACCTTTGTTAGAGAGAGTAGGAACTTTGTTAGAGTGGGTACGAACTTGGTTAGAGAGGGTACGAACTTTCTTAAAGAGGGTAGGAACTTTGTTCGAGAGGGTAAGAACTTTTTAAGAGAGGGTACGAACTTTGTTAGAGAGGGTACGACCTTTGTTAGAGAGAGTACGAACTTTGTTAGAGTGGGTACCAACTTTGTCTAAGAGGGTACGAACTTTGTTAAAGAGGGTACGAGCTTTGTTAGAGTGGGTACGATCTTTGTCTTACAGGGAACGAACTTTGTGAGAGAGGGTTCGACCTTTGTTAGAGAGGATACGAACTTTGTTAGAGTGGGTACGAACTTTGTTTGAGTGGGTACGAACTTTGTTAGAGAGGGTACGAACTTTTTTAGAGTGGGTACGAACTTTGTTAGAGACGGTACGAACTTTTTCAGAGAGGGTACAAACTTTGTGAGAATGGATACGAACTTTGTTCGAGAGGGTACGAACTTTGTTAGAGAGGGTACGAACTTTTGTAGAAAGGGAACGCGCTCTGTTAGAGAGGGTAAGAACTTTGTCTCAGAGGGTACGAACTTTGTTAATGAGGGTACGAACTTTGTTAGAGTGGGTACGAACTTGGTTAGAGAGGGTACGAACTTTGTTAAAGAGGGTAGGAACTTTGTTCGAGAGGGTAAGAACTTTTTTAAAGAGGGTACGAACTTTGTTAGAGAGGGTACGACCTTTGTTAGAGAGAGTACGAACTTTGTTAGAGTGGGTACCAACTTTGTCTGAGAGGGTACGAACTTTGTTAGAGAGGGTACGAGCTTTGTTAGAGTGGGTACGAACTTTGTGAGAGAGGGTACGAACTTTGTCTTACAGGGAACGAACTTTGTTAAAGAGGGTTCGACCTTGGTTAGAGAGGGTACGAACTTTGTTAGAGTGGGTACGAACTTTGTTAGAGAGGGTACGAACTTTGTTATAATAAGATGTCCTAATGATGAGAAACCAATTGAATAATTGATTAAGGTAAATAAAACTTAGGAAGGTGTCCCAGTGATGAGAAACCAATTGATTATTTGATTAAGCCAAACTAAAACTTGGGGAGGTGTCCCAAAGATGAGAAACCAATTCAATAATTGATTAATTTAAAATAAAACTTCGAAAGGTGTCCTAATGATGAGAAACCAATTCATTAATTTATTAAGCCAACCAAAAACTTAGGAACGTGTCCCAAGGACGAGAAACCAATTGAAGAATTCATTAAGCTAAAACAATAGTTAGGAAGGTGTTTGAAGGATGAGAATTCAATTCATATATTTATTAAGCTAAACTAAGCATACAAAGATGTCCCAATGTTGAGAAACCAATTGAACAATTCATTAAGGTGAAATAAAACTTAGGAAGGTGTCCCAGTGATGAGAAACCAATTGATTATTTGATTAAGCCAAACAAAAACTTTGGGAGGTGTCCCAAAGATGAGAAACCAATTAAATAATTGATTAATTTGAAATAAAACTTCGAAAGGTGTCCCAATGATGAGAAACCAATTGATTAATAGATTAAGCTAAACTAAAACATAGTTAGGTGTCCCAATGATGAGAAACCGATTGAATAATTGATTAAGCTTAATTAAAGTTGGGGAAGGTGTCCCAATCATGAGAAACCAATTAAATAATTGATTAAAATAAACAAAACTTAATAAGATGTCCTAATGATGAGAAACCAATTGAATAATTGATTAAGGTAAATAAAACTTAGGAAGGTGTCCCAGTGATGAGAAACCAATTGATTATTTGATTAAGCCAAACTAAAACTTGGGGAGGTGTCCCAAAGATGAGAAACCAATTCAATAATTGATTAATTTAAAATAAAACTTCGAAAGGTGTCCTAATGATGAGAAACCAATTCATTAATTTATTAAGCCAACCAAAAACTTAGGAACGTGTCCCAAGGATGAGAAACCAATTGAAGAATTCATTAAGCTAAAACAATAGTTAGGAAGGTGTTTGAAGGATGAGAATTCAATTCATATATTTATTAAGCTAAACTAAGCATACGAAGATGTCCCAATGTTGAGAAACCAATTGAACAATTAATTAAGGTGAAATAAAACTTAGGAAGGTGTCCCAGTGATGAGAAACCTATTGATTAATTGATGAAGCCAACCAAAAACTTAGGAGTGTTTCCCAAAGTTGAGAAGCCAATTGAATAATTGATTCAGCTAAAAGGAAAGTTAAGAAGGTGTCTAAGAGATGAGAATTCAATTGATTAAATGATTAAGCTAAACTAAACATAAGAAGATGGCCCAAAGATGAGAAACCAATTGAATAATTGATTAAGTGAAAATAAAACTTTGGAAGGTGTCCCAGTGATGAGAAACCAATTTATTAATTGATTAAGGTAAACTAAAACCTAGGCAGGTTTCCCAATGATGAGAAATAAATTGAATAATTTATTAAGGGAAAATAAAACTTAGGAAGGTGGCCCAGTGATGAGCAACCAATTGATTAATTGATTAAGCTAAACTAAAACTTAGGGAGGTGTCCCAAATATGAGAAACCAATTCAATAATTGATTAATTTAAAATAAAACATCGGAAGGTGTCCCAATGATAAGAAACCAATTGATTAATTGATTTAGCTAAACTAAAACATAGTGAAGGGGTCCCAATGACGAGAAACCGATTGAATAATTGATTAAGCTTAATTCAAGTTGGGGAAGGTGTCCCAATCATGAGAAACCAATTAAATAATTGATTAAGATAAACAAAACTTAATAAGATGTCCTAATGATGAGAAACCAATTGAATAATTGATTAAGGTAAATAAAACTTAGGAAGGTGTCCCAGTGATGAGAAACCAATTGATTATTTGATTAAGGCAAATTAAAACTTTGGGAGGTGTCCCAAAGATGAGAAACCAATTAAATAATTGATTAATTTGAAATAAAACTTCGAAAGGTGTCCCAATGATGAGAAACCAATTCAATAATTGATTAACTTAAAATAAAACTTCGAAAGGTGTCTTAATGATGAGAAACCAATTGATTAATTTATTAAGCCAACCAAAAACTTAGGAACGTGTCCCAAGGACGAGAAACCAATTGAAGAATTCATTAAGCTAAAACAATAGTTAGGAAGGTGTTTGAAGGATGAGAATTCAATTCATATATTTATTAAGCTAAACTAAGCATACGAAGATGTCCCAATGTTGAGAAACCAATTGAACAATTCATTAAGGTGAAATAAAACTTAGGAAGGTGTCCCAGTGATGAGAAACCAATTGATTATTTGATTAAGCCAAACAAAAACTTTGGGAGGTGTCCCAAAGATGAGAAACCAATTAAATAATTGATTAATTTGAAATAAAACTTCGAAAGGTGTCCCAATGATGAGAAACCAATTGATTAATAGATTTAGCTAAACTAAAACATAGTTAGGTGTCCCAATGATGAGAAACCGATTGAATAATTGATTAAGCTTAATTAAAGTTGGGAAGGTGTCCCAATCATGAGAAACCAATTAAATAATTGATTAAAATAAACAAAACTTAATAAGATGTCCTAATGATGAGAAACCAATTGAATAATTGATTAAGGTAAATAAAACTTAGGAAGGTGTCCCAGTGATGAGAAACCAATTGATTATTTGATTAAGCCAAACTAAAACTTGGGGAGGTGTCCCAAAGATGAGAAACCAATTCAATAATTGATTAATTTAAAATAAAACTTCGAAAGGTGTCCTAATGATGAGAAACCAATTGATTAATTTATTAAGCCAAACAAAAACTTTGGAACGTGTCCCAAGGATGAGAAACCAATTGAAGAATTCATTAAGGCGAAATAAAACTTAGGAAGGTGTCCCAGTGATGAGAAACCAATTGATTAATTGATGAAGCCAACCAAAAACTTAGGAGTGTTTCCCAAAGTAGAGAAGCCAATTGAATAATTGATTCAGCTAAAAGGAAAGTTAAGAAGGTGTCTAAGAGATGAGAATTCAATTGATTAAATGATTAAGCTAAACTAAACATAAGAAGATGGCCCAAAGATGAGAAACCAATTGAATAATTGATTATGTGAAAATAAAACTTAGGAAGGTGTCCCAGTGATGAGAAACCAATTTATTAATTGATTAAGGTAAACTAAAACTTAGGGAGGTTTCCCAATGACGAGAAATAAACTGAATAATTTATTTAGGGAAAATAAAACTTAGGAAGGTGGCCCAGTGATGAGCAACCAATTGATTAATTGATTAAGCTAAACTAAAACTTAGGGAGGTGTCCCAAAGATGAGAAACCAATTCAATAATTGATTAATTTAAAATAAAACTTCGGAAGGTGTCCCAATGGTGAGAAACCAATTGAACAATTCATTAAGGTGAAATAAAACTTAGGAAGGTGTCCCAGTGATGAGAAACCAATTGATTATTTGATTAAGCCAAACAAAAACTTTGGGAGGTGTCCCAAAGATGAGAAACCAATTAAATAATTGATTAATTTGAAATAAAACTTCGAAAGGTGTCCCAATGATGAGAAACCAATTGATTAATAGATTTAGCTAAACTAAAACATAGTTAGGTGTCCCAATGATGAGAAACCGATTGAATAATTGATTAAGCTTAATTAAAGTTGGGGAAGGTGTCCCAATCATGAGAAACCAATTAAATAATTGATTAAAATAAACAAAACTTAATAAGATGTCCTAATGATGAGAAACCAATTGAATAATTGATTAAGGTAAATAAAACTTAGGAAGGTGTCCCAGTGATGAGAAACCAATTGATTATTTGATTAAGCCAAACTAAAACTTGGGGAGGTGTCCCAAAGATGAGAAACCAATTCAATAATTGATTAATTTAAAATAAAACTTCGAAAGGTGTCCTAATGATGAGAAACCAATTCATTAATTTATTAAGCCAACCAAAAACTTAGGAACGTGTCCCAAGGATGAGAAACCAATTGAAGAATTCATTAAGCTAAAACAATAGTTAGGAAGGTGTTTGAAGGATGAGAATTCAATTCATATATTTATTAAGCTAAACTAAGCATACGAAGATGTCCCAATGTTGAGAAACCAATTGAACAATTAATTAAGGTGAAATAAAACTTAGGAAGGTGTCCCAGTGATGAGAAACCTATTGATTAATTGATGAAGCCAACCAAAAACTTAGGAGTGTTTCCCAAAGTTGAGAAGCCAATTGAATAATTGATTCAGCTAAAAGGAAAGTTAAGAAGGTGTCTAAGAGATGAGAATTCAATTGATTAAATGATTAAGCTAAACTAAACATAAGAAGATGGCCCAAAGATGAGAAACCAATTGAATAATTGATTAAGTGAAAATAAAACTTTGGAAGGTGTCCCAGTGATGAGAAACCAATTTATTAATTGATTAAGGTAAACTAAAACCTAGGCAGGTTTCCCAATGATGAGAAATAAATTGAATAATTTATTAAGGGAAAATAAAACTTAGGAAGGTGGCCCAGTGATGAGCAACCAATTGATTAATTGATTAAGCTAAACTAAAACTTAGGGAGGTGTCCCAAATATGAGAAACCAATTCAATAATTGATTAATTTAAAATAAAACATCGGAAGGTGTCCCAATGATAAGAAACCAATTGATTAATTGATTTAGCTAAACTAAAACATAGTGAAGGGGTCCCAATGACGAGAAACCGATTGAATAATTGATTAAGCTTAATTAAAGTTGGGGAAGGTGTCCCAATCATGAGAAACCAATTAAATAATTGATTAAGATAAACAAAACTTAATAAGATGTCCTAATGATGAGAAACCAATTGAATAATTGATCAAGGTAAATAAAACTTAGGAAGGTGTCCCAGTGATGAGAAACCAATTGATTATTTGATTAAGGCAAATTAAAACTTTGGGAGGTGTCCCAAAGATGAGAAACCAATTAAATAATTGATTAATTTGAAATAAAACTTCGAAAGGTGTCCCAATGATGAGAAACCAATTGAATAATTGATTAACTTAAAATAAAACTTCGAAAGGTGTCCTAATGATGAGAAACCAATTGATTAATTTATTAAGCCAACCAAAAACTTAGGAACGTGTCCCAAGGACGAGAAACCAATTGAAGAATTCATTAAGCTAAAACAATAGTTAGGAAGGTGTTTGAAGGATGAGAATTCAATTCATATATTTATTAAGCTAAACTAAGCATACGAAGATGTCCCAATGTTGAGAAACCAATTGAACAATTCATTAAGGTGAAATAAAACTTAGGAAGGTGTCCCAGTGATGAGAAACCAATTGATTATTTGATTAAGCCAAACAAAAACTTTGGGAGGTGTCCCAAAGATGAGAAACCAATTAAATAATTGATTAATTTGAAATAAAACTTCGAAAGGTGTCCCAATGATGAGAAACCAATTGATTAATAGATTTAGCTAAACTAAAACATAGTTAGGTGTCCCAATGATGAGAAACCGATTGAATAATTGATTAAGCTTAATTAAAGTTGGGAAGGTGTCCCAATCATGAGAAACCAATTAAATAATTGATTAAAATAAACAAAACTTAATAAGATGTCCTAATGATGAGAAACCAATTGAATAATTGATTAAGGTAAATAAAACTTAGGAAGGTGTCCCAGTGATGAGAAACCAATTGATTATTTGATTAAGCCAAACTAAAACTTGGGGAGGTGTCCCAAAGATGAGAAACCAATTCAATAATTGATTAATTTAAAATAAAACTTCGAAAGGTGTCCTAATGATGAGAAACCAATTGATTAATTTATTAAGCCAAACAAAAACTTTGGAACGTGTCCCAAGGATGAGAAACCAATTGAAGAATTCATTAAGGCGAAATAAAACTTAGGAAGGTGTCCCAGTGATGAGAAACCAATTGATTAATTGATGAAGCCAACCAAAAACTTAGGAGTGTTTCCCAAAGTAGAGAAGCCAATTGAATAATTGATTCAGCTAAAAGGAAAGTTAAGAAGGTGTCTAAGAGATGAGAATTCAATTGATTAAATGATTAAGCTAAACTAAACATAAGAAGATGGCCCAAAGATGAGAAACCAATTGAATAATTGATTATGTGAAAATAAAACTTAGGAAGGTGTCCCAGTGATGAGAAACCAATTTATTAATTGATTAAGGTAAACTAAAACTTAGGGAGGTTTCCCAATGACGAGAAATAAACTGAATAATTTATTTAGGGAAAATAAAACTTAGGAAGGTGGCCCAGTGATGAGCAACCAATTGATTAATTGATTAAGCTAAACTAAAACTTAGGGAGGTGTCCCAAAGATGAGAAACCAATTCAATAATTGATTAATTTAAAATAAAACTTCGGAAGGTGTCCCAATGGTGAGAAACCAATTGATTAATTGATTTAGCTAAACTAAAACATAGTGAGGGGGTCCCAATGACGAGAAACCGATTGAATAATTGATTAAGCTTAATTAAAGTTGGGGAAGGTGTCCCAATCATGAGAAACCAACTAAATACTTGATTAAGATAAACAAAACTTAATTCGATGTCCTAATGATGAGAAACCAATTGAATAATTGATTAAAGTAAATAAAACTTAGGAAGGTGTCCCAGTGATGAGAAACCAATTGATTATTTGATTAAGCCAAACTAAAACTTTGGGAGGTGTCCCAAAGATGAGAAACCAATTCAATAATTGATTAATTTAAAATAAAACTTCGAAAGGTGTCCCAATGATGAGAAACCAATTGATTAACTGATTAAGCTAAATTAAAACATAGTTAGGTGTCCCAATGACGAGAAACCGATTGAATAATTGATTAAGCTTAATTAAAGTTGGGGAAGGTGTCGCAATCATGAGAAACCAATTAAATAATTGATTAAAATAAACAAAACTTAATAAGATGTCCTAATGATGAGAAACCAATTGAATAATTGATTAAGGTAAATAAAACTTAGGAAGGTGTCCCAGTGATGAGAAACCAATTGATTATTTGATTAAGCCAAACTAAAACTTGGGGAGGTGTCCCAAAGATGAGAAACCAATTCAATAATTGATTAATTTAAAATAAAACTTCGAAAGGTGTCCTAATGATGAGAAACCAATTCATTAATTTATTAAGCCAACCAAAAACTTAGGAACGTGTCCCAAGGATGAGAAACCAATTGAAGAATTCATTAAGCTAAAACAATAGTTAGGAAGGTGTTTGAAGGATGAGAATTCAATTGATATATTTATTAAGCTAAACTAAGCATACGAAGATGTCCCAATGTTGAGAAACCAATTGAACAATTCATTAAGGTGAAATAAAACTTAGGAAGGTGTCCCAGTGATGAGAAACCAATTGATGAATTGATGAAGCCAACCAAAAACTTAGGAGTGTTTCCCAAACTTGAGAAGCCAATTGAATAATTGATTAAGCTAAAACGAAAGTTAAGAAGGTGTCTGAGAAATGAGAATTCAATTGATTAAATGATTAAGCTAAACTAAACATAAGAAGATGGCCCAAAGATGAGAAACCAATTGAATAATTGATTAAGTGAAAATAAAACTTTGGAAGGTGTCCCAGTGATGAGAAACCAATTTATTAATTGATTAAGGTAAACTAAAACTTAGGGAGGTTTCCCAATGACGAGAAATAAATTGAATAATTTATTAAGGGAAAATAAAACTTAGGAAGGTGGCCTAGTGATGAGCAACCAATTGATTAATTGAGTAAGCTAAACTTAAACTTAGGGAGGTGTCCCAAAGATGAGAAACCAATTCAATAATTGATTAATTTAAAATAAAACTTCGAAAGGTGTCGTAATGATGAGAAACCAATTGATTAATTTCTTATGCCAACCAAAAACTTAGGAACGTGTCCCAAGGATGAGAAACCAATTGAAGAATTCATTAAGCTAAAACACTAGTTAGGAAGGTGTTTGCAGGATGAGAATTCAATTCATATATTTATTAAGCTAAACTAAGCATACGAAGATGTCCCAATGTTGAGAAACCAATTGAACAATTCATTAAGGTGAAACAAAACTTAGGAAGGTGTCCCAGTGATGAGAAACCAATTGATTACTTGATGAAGCCAACCAAAAACTTAGGAGTGTTTCCCAAAGTTGAGAAGCCAATTGAATAATTGATTAAGCTAAAACGAAAGTTAAGAAGGTGTCTGAGAGATGAGAATTCAATTGATTAAATGATTAAGCTAAACTAAACATAAGAAGATGGCCCAGAGATGAGAAACCAATTGAATAATTGATTAAGTGAAAATAAAACTTTGGAAGGTGTCCCAGTGATGAGAAACCAATTTATTAATTGATTAAGGTAAACTAAAACTTAGGGAAGTTTCCCAATGACGAGAAATAAATTGAATAATTTATTAAGGGAAAATAAAACTTAGGAAGGTGGCCCAGTGATGAGCAACCAATTGATTAATTGAGTAAGCTAAACTAAAACTTAGGCAGGTGTCCCAAAGATGAGAAACCAATTCAGTAATTGATTAATTTAAAATAAAACTTCGGAAGGTGTCCCAATGATGAGAAACCAATTGATTAATTGATTTAGCTAAACTAAAACATAGTGAGGGGGCCCCAATGACGAGAAACCGATTGAATAATTGATTAAGCTTAATTAAAGTTGGGGAAGGTGTCCCAATCATGAGAAACCAATTAAATAATTGATTAAGATAAACAAAACTTAATAAGATGTCCTAATGATGAGAAACCAATTGAATAATTGATTAAGGTAAACAAAACTTAATAAGATGTCCTAATGATGAGAAACCAATTGAATAATTGATTAAGGTAAATAAAACTTAGGAAGGTGTCCCAGTGATGAGAAACCAATTGATTATTTGATTAAGCCAAACTAAAACTTTGGGAGGTGTCCCAAAGATGTGAACCAATTAAATAATTGATTAATTTGAAATAAAACTTTGAAAGGTGTCCCAATGATGAGAAACCAATTGATTAATAGATTAACCTAAACTAAAACATAGTTAGGTGTCCCAATGACGAGAAACCGATTGAATAATTGATTAAGCTTAGTTAAAGTTGGGGAAGGTGTCCCAATCATGAGAAACCAATTAAATAATTGATTAAAATAAACAAAACTTAATAAGATGTCCTAATGATGAGAAACCAATTGAATAATTGATTAAGGTAAATAAAACTTAGGAAGGTGTCCCAGTGATGAGAAACCAATTGATTATTTGATTAAGCCAAACTAAAACTTGGGGAGGTGTCCCAAAGATGAGAAACCAATTCAATAATTGATTAATTTAAAATAAAACTTCGAAAGGTGTCCTAATGATGAGAAACCAATTCATTAATTTATTAAGCCAACCAAAAACTTAGGAACGTGTCCCAAGGATGAGAAACCAATTGAAGAATTCATTAAGCTCAAACAATAGTTAGGAAGGTGTTTGAAGGATGAGAATTCAATTGATATATTTATTAAGCTAAACTAAGCATACGAAGATGTCCCAATGTTGAGAAACCAATTGAACAATTCATTAAGGTGAAATAAAACTTAGGAAGGTGTCCCAGTGATGAGAAACCAATTGATCAATTGATGAAGCCAACCAAAAACTTAGGAGTGTTTCCCAAAGTTGAGAAGCCAATTGAATAATTGATTGAGCTAAAAGGAAAGTTAAGAAGGTGTCTGAGAGATGAGAATTCAATTGATTAAATGATTAAGCTAAACTAAACATAAGAAGATGGCCCAAAGATGAGAAACCAATTGAATAATTGATTAAGTGAAAATAAAACTTTGGAAGGTGTCGCAGTGATGAGAAACCAATTTATTAATTGATTAAGGTAAACTAATACTTAGAGAGGTTTCCCAATGACGAGAAATCAATTGAATAATTTATTAAGGGAAAATAAAACTTAGGAAGGTGGCCCAGTGATGAGCAACCAATTGATTAATTGATTAAGCTAAACTAAAACTTAGGGAGGTGTCCCAAAGATGAGAAACCAATTCAATAATTGATTAATTTAAAATAAAACTTCGAAAGGTGTCGTAATGATGAGAAACCAATTGATTAATTTATTAAGCCAACCAAAAACTTAGGAACGTGTCCCAAGGATGAGAAACCAATTGAAGAATTCATTAAGCTAAAACACTAGTTAGGAAGGTGTTTGAAGGATGAGAATTCAATTCATATATTTATTAAGCTAAACTAAGCATACGAAGATGTCCCAATGTTGAGAAACCAATTGAACAATTCATTAAGGTGAAATAAAACTTAGGAAGGTGTGCCAGTGATGAGAAACCAATTGATTAATTGATGAAGCCAACCAAAAACTTAGGAGTGTTTCCCAAAGTTGAGAAGCCAATTGAATAATTGATTCAGCTAAAAGGAAAGTTAAGAAGGTGTCTGAGAGATGAGAATTCAATTGATTAAATGATTAAGCTAAACTAAACATAAGAAGATGGCCCAAAGATGAGAAACCAATTGAATAATTGATTAAGTGAAAATAAAACTTTGGAAGGTGTCCCAGTGATGAGAAACCAATTGATTATTTGATTAAGCCAAACTAAAACTTTGGGAGGTGTCCCAAAGATGAGAAACCAATTAAATAATTGATTAATTTGAAATAAAACTTCGAAAGGTGTCCCAATGATGAGAAACCAATTGATTAATAGATTAGGCTAAACTAAAACATAATTAGGTGTCCCAATGATGAGAAACCGATTGAATAATTGATTAAGCTTAATTAAAGTTGGGGAAGGTGTCCCAATCATGAGAAACCAATTAAATAATTGATTAAAATAAACAAAACTTAATAAGATGTCCTAATGATGAGAAACCAATTGAATAATTGATTAAGGTAAATAAAACTTAGGAAGGTGTCCCAGTGATGAGAAACCAATTGATTATTTGATTAAGCCAAACTAAAACTTGGGGAGGTGTCCCAAAGATGAGAAACCAATTAAATAATTGATTAATTTAAAATAAAACTTCGAAAGGTGTCCTAATGATGAGAAACCAATTGATTAATTTATTAAGCCAACCAAAAACTTGGGAACGTGTCCCAAGGATGAGAAACCAATTGAAGAATTCATTAAGCTAAAACAATAGTTAGGAAGGTGTTTGAAGGATGAGAATTCAATTCATATATTTATTAAGCTAAACTAAGCATACGAAGATGTCTCAATGTTGAGAAACCAATTGAACAATTCATTAAGGTGAAATAAAACTTAGGAAGGTGTCCCAGTGATGAGAAACCAATTGATCAATTGATGAAGCCAACCAAAAACTTAGGAGTGTTTCCCAAAGTTGAGAAGCCAATTGAATAATTGATTCAGCGAAAAGCAAAGTTAAGAAGGTGTCTAAGAGATGAGAATTCAATTGATTAAATGATTAAGCTAAACTAAACATAGGAAGATGGCCCAAAGATGAGAAACCAATTGAATAATTGATTAAGTGAAAATAAAACTTTGGAAGGTGTCCCAGTGATGAGAAACCAATTTATTAATTGATTAAGGTAAACTAAAACTTAGGGAGGTTTCCCAATGACGAGAAATCAATTGAATAATTTATTAAGGGAAAATAAAACTTAGGAAGGTGGCCCAGTGATGAGCAACCAATTGATTAATTGATTCAGCTAAACTAAAACTTAGGGAGGTGTCCCAAAGATGAGAAACCAATTCAATAATTGATTAATTTAAAATAAAACTTCGAAAGGTGTCCTAATAATGAGAAACCAATTGATTAATTTATTAAGCCAACCAAAAACTTAGGAACGTGTCCAAAGGATGAAAAACCAATTGAAGAATTCATTAAGCTAAAACAGTAGTTAGGAACGTGTCTGAAGGATGAGAATTCAATTCATATATTTATTAAGCTAAACTAAGCATACGAAGATGTCCCAATGTTGAGAAACCAATTGAACAATTCATTAAGGTGAAATAAAACTTAGGAAGGTGTCCCAGTGATGAGAAACCAATTGATCAATTGATGAAGCCAACCAAAAACTTAGGAGTGTTTCCCAGAGTTGAGAAGCCAATTGAATAATTGATTAAGCTAAAAGGAAAGTTAAGAAGGTGTCTGAGAGATGAGAATTCAATTGATTAAATGATTAAGCTAAACTAAACATAAGAAGATGGCCCAAAGATGAGAAACCAATTGAATAATTGATTAAGTGAAAATAAAACTTTGGAAGGTGTCCCAGTGATGAGAAACCAATTTATTAATTGATTAAGGTAAACTAAAACTTAGAGAGGTTTCCCAATGACGAGAAATCAATTGAATAATTTATTAAGGGAAAATAAAACTTAGGAAGGTGGCCCAGTGATGAGCAACCAATTGATTAATTGATTAAGCTAAACTAAAACTTAGGGAGGTGTCCCAAAGATGAGAAACCAATTTAATAAGTGATTAATTTAAAATAAAACTTCGAAAGGTGTCGTAATGATGAGAAACCAATTGATTAATTTATTAAGCCAACCAAAAACTTAGGAACGTGTCCCAAGGATGAGAAACCAATTGAAGAATTCATTAAGCTAAAACACTAGTTAGGAAGGTGTTTGCAGGATGAGAATTCAATTCATATATTTATTAAGCTAAACTAAGCATACGAAGATGTCCCAATGTTGAGAAACCAATTGAACAATTCATTAAGGTGAAATAAAACTTAGGAAGGTGTCCCAGTGATGAGAAACCAATTGATTAATTGATGAAGCCAACCAAAAACTTAGGAGTGTTTCCCAAAGTTGAGAAGCCAATTGAATAATTGATTCAGCTAAAAGGAAAGTTAAGAAGGTGTCTAAGAGATGAGAATTCAATTGATTAAATAATTACGCTAAACTAAACATAAGAAGATGGCCCAAAGATGAGAAACCAATTGAATAATTGATTAAGTGAAAATAAAACTTTGGAAGGTGTCCCAGTGATGAGAAACCAATTGATTATTTGATTAAGCCAAACTAAAACTTTGGGATGTGTCCCAAAGATGAGAAACCAATTAAATAATTGATTAATTTGAAATAAAACTTCGAAAGGTGTCCCAATGATGAGAAACCAATTGATTAATAGATTAAGCTAAACTAAAACATAGTTAGGTGTCCCAATGATGAGAAACCGATTGAATAATTGATTAAGCTTAATTAAAGTTGGGGAAGGTGTCCCAATCATGAGAAACCAATTAAATAATTGATTAAAATAAACAAAACTTAATAAGATGTCCTAATGATGAGAAACCAATTGAATAATTGATTAAGGTAAATAAAACTTAGGAAGGTGTCCCAGTGATGAGAAACCAATTGATTATTTGATTAAGCCAAACTAAAACTTGGGGAGGTGTCCCAAAGATGAGAAACCAATTCAATAATTGATTAATTTAAAATAAAACTTCGAAAGGTGTCCTAATGATGAGAAACCAATTGATTAATTTATTAAGCCAACCAAAAACTTGGGAACGTGTCCCAAGGATGAGAAACCAATTGAAGAATTCATTAAGCTAAAACAATAGTTAGGAAGGTGTTTGAAGGATGAGAATTCAATTCATATATTTATTAAGCTAAACTAAGCATACGAAGATGTCCCAATGTTGAGAAACCAATTGAACAATTCATTAAGGTGAAATAAAACTTAGGAAGGTGTCCCAGTGATGAGAAACCAATTGATCAATTGATGAAGCCAACCAAAAACTTAGGAGTGTTTCCCAAAGTTGAGAAGCCAATTGAATAATTGATTCAGCGAAAAGCAAAGTTAAGAAGGTGTCTAAGAGATGAGAATTCAATTGATTAAATGATTAAGCTAAACTAAACATAGGAAGATGGCCCAAAGATGAGAAACCAATTGAATAATTGATTAAGTGAAAATAAAACTTTGGAAGGTGTCCCAGTGATGAGAAACCAATTTATTAATTGATTAAGGTAAACTAAAACTTAGGGAGGTTTCCCAATGACGAGAAATCAATTGAATAATTTATTAAGGGAAAATAAAACTTAGGAAGGTGGCCCAGTGATGAGCAACCAATTGATTAATTGATTCAGCTAAACTAAAACTTAGGGAGGTGTCCCAAAGATGAGAAACCAATTCAATAATTGATTAATTTAAAATAAAACTTCGAAAGGTGTCCTAATAATGAGAAACCAATTGATTAATTTATTAAGCCAACCAAAAACTTAGGAACGTGTCCAAAGGATGAAAAACCAATTGAAGAATTCATTAAGCTAAAACAGTAGTTAGGAACGTGTCTGAAGGATGAGAATTCAATTCATATATTTATTAAGCTAAACTAAGCATACGAAGATGTCCCAATGTTGAGAAACCAATTGAACAATTCATTAAGGTGAAATAAAACTTAGGAAGGTGTCCCAGTGATGAGAAACCAATTGATCAATTGATGAAGCCAACCAAAAACTTAGGAGTGTTTCCCAGAGTTGAGAAGCCAATTGAATAATTGATTAAGCTAAAAGGAAAGTTAAGAAGGTGTCTGAGAGATGAGAATTCAATTGATTAAATGATTAAGCTAAACTAAACATAAGAAGATGGCCCAAAGATGAGAAACCAATTGAATAATTGATTAAGTGAAAATAAAACTTTGGAAGGTGTCCCAGTGATGAGAAACCAATTTATTAATTGATTAAGGTAAACTAAAACTTAGAGAGGTTTCCCAATGACGAGAAATCAATTGAATAATTTATTAAGGGAAAATAAAACTTAGGAAGGTGGCCCAGTGATGAGCAACCAATTGATTAATTGATTAAGCTAAACTAAAACTTAGGGAGGTGTCCCAAAGATGAGAAACCAATTTAATAAGTGATTAATTTAAAATAAAACTTCGAAAGGTGTCGTAATGATGAGAAACCAATTGATTAATTTATTAAGCCAACCAAAAACTTAGGAACGTGTCCCAAGGATGAGAAACCAATTGAAGAATTCATTAAGCTAAAACACTAGTTAGGAAGGTGTTTGCAGGATGAGAATTCAATTCATATATTTATTAAGCTAAACTAAGCATACGAAGATGTCCCAATGTTGAGAAACCAATTGAACAATTCATTAAGGTGAAATAAAACTTAGGAAGGTGTCCCAGTGATGAGAAACCAATTGATTAATTGATGAAGCCAACCAAAAACTTAGGAGTGTTTCCCAAAGTTGAGAAGCCAATTGAATAATTGATTCAGCTAAAAGGAAAGTTAAGAAGGTGTCTAAGAGATGAGAATTCAATTGATTAAATAATTACGCTAAACTAAACATAAGAAGATGGCCCAAAGATGAGAAACCAATTGAATAATTGATTAAGTGAAAATAAAACTTTGGAAGGTGTCCCAGTGATGAGAAACCAATTGATTATTTGATTAAGCCAAACTAAAACTTTGGGATGTGTCCCAAAGATGAGAAACCAATTAAATAATTGATTAATTTGAAATAAAACTTCGAAAGGTGTCCCAATGATGAGAAACCAATTGATTAATAGATTAAGCTAAACTAAAACATAGTTAGGTGTCCCAATGATGAGAAACCGATTGAATAATTGATTAAGCTTAATTAAAGTTGGGGAAGGTGTCCCAATCATGAGAAACCAATTAAATAATTGATTAAAATAAACAAAACTTAATAAGATG
Source organism: Vitis rotundifolia (assembly GCA_030254885.1). Taxonomy (NCBI): domain Eukaryota; kingdom Viridiplantae; phylum Streptophyta; class Magnoliopsida; order Vitales; family Vitaceae; genus Vitis; species Vitis rotundifolia. Next base: position 11,854,724 of record CM058153.1, on the reverse strand, counting down.
TCCTAATGATGAGAAACCAATTGAATAATTGATTAAGGTAAATAAAACTTAGGAAGGTGTCCCAGTGATGAGAAACCAATTGATTATTTGATTAAGCCAAACTAAAACTTGGGGAGGTGTCCCAAAGATGAGAAACCAATTCAATAATTGATTAATTTAAAATAAAACTTCGAAAGGTGTCCTAATGATGAGAAACCAATTGATTAATTTATTAAGCCAACCAAAAACTTGGGAACGTGTCCCAAGGATGAGAAACCAATTGAAGAATTCATTAAGCTAAAACAATAGTTAGGAAGGTGTTTGAAGGATGAGAATTCAATTCATATATTTATTAAGCTAAACTAAGCATACGAAGATGTCCCAATGTTGAGAAACCAATTGAACAATTCATTAAGGTGAAATAAAACTTAGGAAGGTGTCCCAGTGATGAGAAACCAATTGATCAATTGATGAAGCCAACCAAAAACTTAGGAGTGTTTCCCAAAGTTGAGAAGCCAATTGAATAATTGATTCAGCTAAAAGGAAAGTTAAGAAGGTGTCTCAGAGATGAGAATTCAATTGATTAAATGATTAAGCTAAACTAAACATAAGAAGATGGCCCAAAGATGAGAAACCAATTGAATAATTGATTAAGTGAAAATAAAACTTTGGAAGGTGTCCCAGTGATGAGAAACCAATTGATTATTTGATTAAGCCAAACTAAAACTTTGGGATGTGTCCCAAAGATGGGAAACCAATTAAATAATTGATTAATTTGAAATAAAACTTCGAAAGGTGTCCCAATGATGAGAAACCAATTGATTAATAGATTAAGCTAAACTAAAACATAGTTAGGTGTCCCAATGATGAGAAACCGATTGAATAATCGATTATGCTTAATTAAAGTTGGGCAAGGTGTCCTAATCATGAGAAACCAATCAAATAATTGATTAAAATAAACAAAACTTAATAAGATGTCCTAATGATGAGAAACCAATTGAATAATTGATTAAGGTAAATAAAACTTAGGAAGGTGTCCCAGTGATGAGATACCAATTGATTATTTGATTAAGCCAAACTAAAACTTGGGGAGGTGTCCCAAAGATGAGAAACCAATTCAATAATTGATTAATTTAAAATAAAACTTCGAAAGGTGTCCTAATGATGAGAAACCAATTGATTAATTTATTAAGCCAACCAAAAACTTAGGAACGTGTCCCAAGGATGAGAAACCAATTGAAGAATTCATTAAGCTAAAACAATAGTTAGGAAGGTGTTTGAAGGATGAGAATTCAATTCATATATTTATTAAGCTAAACTAAGCATACGAAGATGTCCCAATGTTGAGAAACCAATTGAACAATTCATTAAGGTGAAATAAAACTTAGGAAGGTGTCCCAGTGATGAGAAACCGATTGATGAATTGATGAAGCCAACCAAAAACTTAGGAGTGTTTCCCAAAGTTGAGAAGCCAATTGAATAATTGATTCAGCTAAAAGGAAAGTTAAGAAGGTGTCTCAGAGATGAGAATTCAATTGATTAAATGATTAAGCTAAACTAAACATAAGAAGATGGCCCAAAGATGAGAAACCAATTGAATAATTGATTAAGTGAAAATAAAACTTTGGAAGGTGTCCCAGTGATGAGAAACCAATTGATTATTTGATTAAGCCAAACTAAAACTTTGGGATGTGTCCCAAAGATGAGAAACCAATTAAATAATTGATTAATTTGAAATAAAACTTCGGAAGGTGTCCCAATGATGAGAAACCAATTGATTAATAGATTAAGCTAAACTAAAACATAGTTAGGTGTCCCAATGATGAGAAACCGATTGAATAATTGATTATGCTTAATTAAAGTTGGGGAAGGTGTCCCAATCATGAGAAACCAATTAAATAATTGATTAAAATAAACAAAACTTAATAAGATGTCCTAATGATGAGAAACCAATTGAATAATTGATTAAGGTAAATAAAACTTAGGAAGGTGTCCCAGTGATGAGAAACCAATTGATTATTTGATTAAGCCAAACTAAAACTTGGGGAGGTGTCCCAAAGATGAGAAACCAATTCAATAATTGATTAATTTAAAATAAAACTTCGAAAGGTGTCCTAATGATGAGAAACCAATTCATTAATTTATTAAGCTAACCAAAAACTTAGGAACGTGTCCAAAGGATGAGAAACCAATTGAAGAATTCATTAAGCTAAAACAGTAGTTAGGAAGGTGTTTGAAGGATGAGAATTCAATTCATATATTTATTAAGCTAAACTAAGCATACGAAGATGTCCCAATGTTGAGAAACCAATTGAACAATTCATTAAGGTGAAATAAAACTTAGGAAGGTGTCCCAGTGATGAGAAACCAATTGATTAATTGATGAAGCCAACCAAAAACTTAGGAGTGTTTCCCAAAGTTGAGAAGCCAATTGAATAATTGATTCAGCTAAAAGGAAAGTTAAGAAGGTGTCTAAGAGATGAGAATTCAATTGATTAAATGATTAAGCTAAACTAAACATAAGAAGATGGCCCAAAGATGAGAAACCAATTGAATAATTGATTAAGTGAAAATAAAACTTTGGAAGGTGTCCCAGTGATGAGAAACCAATTGATTATTTGATTAAGCCAAACTAAAACTTTGGGAGGTGTCCCAAAGATGAGAAACCAATTAAATAATTGATTAATTTGAAATAAAACTTCGAAAGGTGGCCCAGTGATGAGCAACCAATTGATTAATTGATTAAGCTAAACTAAAACTTAGGGAGGTGTCCCAAAGATGAGAAACCAATTCAATAATTGATTAATTTAAAATAAAACTTCGGAAGGTGTCCCAATGATGAGAAACCAATTGATTAATTGATTTAGCTAAACTAAAACATAGTGAGGGGGTCCCAATGACGAGAAACCGATTGAATAATTGATTAAGCTTAATTGAAGTTGGGGAAGGTGTCCCAATCATGAGAAACCAATTAAATAATTGATTAAGATAAACAAAACTTAATGAGATGTCCTAATGATGAGAAACCAATTGAATAATTGATTAATTTAACATGTTTCCCAGTGATGAGAAACTAATTTATTAATTGATTAAGCCAACCAAAATCTTAGGAAGGTGTCCCAAAGATGAGAAACGAATTGAATAATTGATTAACCTAAAGCAAAAGTTAGGAAGGTGTCCGAAAGATAAGAATTCAATTGATTAATTGATTAGGGTAAGCTAAACTGAAGAAGATGTCCCAATGATGAGAAACCAATTGAATAATTGATTAAGGTAAAATAAAACATAGGAAGGTGTCCCAGTGATGAGAAACCAATTGATTAATTGATTAAGCCAACCAAAAACTTAGGAACGTGTCCCAAAGATGAGAAACCAATTGAAGAATTGATTATGCTAAAACAAAACTTAGGAAGGTGTCCGAAAGATGAGAATTCAATTGATGAATTGATTAAGCTAAACTAAACATAAGAAGATGGCCCAAAGATGAGAAACCAATTGAATAATTGATTAAGTGAAAATAAAACTTCGGAAGATGTCCCAGTGATGGGAAACCAATTGATTAATTGATTAACCTAAAGCAAAAGTTCGAAAGGTGTCCGAAAGATGAGAATTCAATTGATTTATTGATTAAGCTAAACTAAACTTAAGAAGATGTCCCAATGATGAGAAACCGATTGAATAATTGATTAAGCAAAAATAGAACTTTGGAAGGTGTCCCAATGAGGAGAAACCAATTGATTAATTGATTAAGCAGACCAAAAACTTAGGAACGTGTCCCAAAGATGAGAAACCAATTGAATAATTGATTAAGCTAAAATAAAACATAGGAAGGTGTCCAAAAGATGAGAAACCAATTGAATAATTGATTAAGCTAAACTAAACGTAAGAAGATGTCCCAATGATGAAAAACCAATTGAATAATTGATTGGTAAAATAAAACTTAGGAAGGTGTCCCCGTGATGAGAAACCAATTGATGAATTGATTCAGCTAAACAAAAATTTAGGAAGTTGTCCCAAAGATGAGAAACCAATTGAATAATTGTCTAATTTAAAATAAAACTTCAGAAGGTGTGCCAGAGATGAGAAACCAATTGAATAATTGAGTAAGCTAAAATAAAACTTAGGAAGGTGTCCAAAAGATGAGAAACCAATTGAATAATTGATTAAGCTAAACGAAACTTAAGAAGATGTCCCAATGATGAAAAACCAATTGAATAATTGATTGGTAAAATAAAACTTGGGAAGGTGTCCCCATGTGAGAAACCAATTGATGAATTGATTAAGCTAAACTAAAATTTAGGAAGTTGTCCCAAAGATGAGAAACCAATTGAATAATTGTCTAATTTAAAATAAAACTTCGGAAGGTGTGCCAATGATTACATACAAATTGATTAATTGATTAAGCTAAACTAAAACTTAGAAAGATGTCCCAAAGATGAGAAACCAATTGAATAATTGATTAACCTAAAGCAAAAGTTAGGAAAGTGTCCGAAAGATGAGAATTCAATTGATTAATTGATTCGGCTAAACTAAACTTAAGAAGATGTCCAATTGATGAGAAACGAATGTAATAATTGATTAAGGTAAAATAAAACTTAGGAAGGTGTCCCAGTGATGAGAAACCAATTGATTAAGCCAACCAAAAACTTAGGAACGTGTCGCAAAGATGAGAAACCAATTGAATAATTGATTAACCTAAAGCAAAAGTTAGGAAGGTGTCCGAAAGATGAGAATTCAATTGATTAATTGATTAAGCTTAACTAAACATAAGAAGATGTCCCAATGATGAAAAACCAACTGAATAATTGATTAAGGTAAAATAAAACCTAGGAGGGTGTCCTAGTGATGAGAAACCAATTGATGAATTGATTTAGCTAAACGAAAATTTAAGGAGCTGTCCTCAAAGATGAGAAACCAATTGAATAATTGATTAATTTAAAATAATACTTCGGAAGGTGTCCCAATGATGAGAAACCAATTGATTAATTGACTAAGGTGAAATAAAACTTAGGAAGGTGTCCCATTGATGAGAAACCAATTAATGAATTGATTCAGCTAAACTAAAATTTAGGGAGTTGTCCCAAAGATGAGAAACCAATTGAATAATTGATTAATTTAAAATAAAACTTTGGAAGGTGTGCAAATGATGAGAAACCAATTGAGTAATTTATTAAACTAAACTAAAACTTAAGAAGGTGTTCCAAAGATGAGAAACCAATTGAATAATTGATTAAGCTAAAACCAAAGTTAGGAAGGTGTCCGAAAGATGAGAATTCAATTGATTAATTGATTAAACAAAACTATATATAAGAAGATGTCCCAATGATGAGAAACCAATTGAATAATTGATTAAGCAAAAATAAAACTTTGGATGTTTCCCAATGATGAGAAACCAATTGATTAATTGATTAAGCCAACCAAAAACTTAGAAATGTGTCCTAAAGATGAGAAACCAATTGAATAATTGATTAAGTTAAAATAAAACTTAGGAAGGTGTCCAAAAGATGAGAAACCAATTGATTAATTGATTAGGCTCAACTAAACTTAAGAAGATGTTCCAATGATGAGAAACCAATTGACTAATTGATTAAGCTAAACTAAAACTTAGGAAGGTGTCCCAAACATGGGAAAGCAATTGATTAACTGATTAAGACAAACTACAACTTAGGAAGGTGTCCCAAAGAAAAGAGAAACCAATTGAATAATTTATTAAGCTAAAACAAAAGTTAGGAAGGTGTCCAAAAGATGAGAATTGAATTGATTAATTGATTAAGCTAAACTAAACAAAAGTTAGGAAGGTGTCTGAAAGATGAGAGTTCAATTGATTCATTGATTAAGCTAAACTAAACATAAGAAACCAATTGATTCATTGAGAAACAAATTGAATAATTGATTAAGCGAAAATAAAACTTAAGAAGGTGTCCCAGTGATGAGAAACCAATTGATGAATTGATTCGGCTAAACTAAAGTTTATGGAGGTGTCCCAAATATGAGAAACCAATTGAATAATTGATTAATTTAAAATAAAACTTCAGAAGGTTTGACAATGATGAGAAACCAGTTGATTAATTGATTAAGCTAAACTAAAACCTAGGCAGGTGTCCCAAAGATGAGAAACCAATTGATTAATTGATTAAGCCAAACTAAAACTTAGGAAGGTGCCCAAAAGATGAGAATTGAATTGATTAATTGATTAAACAAAACTATATATAAGAAGATGTCCCAATGATGAGAAACCACTTGAATAATTGATTAAGAGAAAATAAAACTTTGGAAGGTTTCCCAATAATGAGAAACCAATTGATTAATTGATTAAGCCAACCAAAAACTTAGGAACGTGTCCTAAAGATGAGAAACCAATTGATTAATTGATTAAGCTAAAATAAAACTTAGGAAGGTGTCCAAAAGATGAGAAACCAATTGATTAATTGATTACTACTCAAAAAGTGCTATTTCATAGCTTGTTATTAATCCTTTTAAACACTTTTGAGTAGTAGTTAGTGCCTTTTAACCCAATTAGCATGTTAAGGCTCCTTGCAATCAATTATAATCAAATTGCCTTAAGTTTTGGTGTTTTGATAGCATTTTGACCACCAAAGCATTATGAGATTGAGGAGAGTGATATGGAATCCTTAGAAAGCTTTGGGAAGCTCAGAGGCATGAAGAATCACAGCCTTGAAGCTCTTATGCCATAAGCAAAGTGGAAATGCAAAAGGGGAAGCAAAGAGGATTCAGCCGTGGAGCACTCTTGATGACAGTCACTGCAGCTAGTTTTGGAGCACTTCCTGATGTCCAATTTATGCATACAATATGTCATTTGAAAGCTTAGGAAGTCAACAATCCAATGCCTCAAACCGTGTGCAATTTGGATCTGAAATGAGGAAGCTACAGCCGTTGGAAGATAACTGCTCCAAGCTGAAGGAAGGAAGACTTCAGTAAAGTGCTGCGAAATCACCATTCTTGTTGCGGAATGGTTTCGCAGCCTTTTTGCACAGTGCTATGGAGTTCCCCTGAAGCTTCGCGCCGCGATGGAAGCCAAACACCTCAAGTTGGAAGTTCACTTTGCAAAGGTGATGAAGCAGCTGGCTGCTATGAAGGAATTTCGCAGCTCCTCTTGTGTACCTGCGGAATTCCGCAGACCTCACCTTTCACCTGCGAAGTGGTCCTTAGTGCTTCCTGATATTTGTAACCGACTCTTGGAGATATTTTTCATTAGATTTTTGTTACTTAAATGCCTAAATTCTCCTTGTAAGTCACCAATGATAGATTTCCTTAGCTTTTAAGTTAGGAATTTAGCAAAATACCAGGGGATAGCTGTAATTGGGATTTTTGGTATAAAAGGGAGCCCGAGGAGCCTGTTCTGGGTGTGTGTTCTGGTTGTTGAACTTTTTGTAAATTCAAAAGAAAGAAATACAAAGAGCTTTAGCTCTTGACTGCCTTACCTTCTCACTTTGTATTTTTAATATTTTCACTAAGTTATGCACTCTCTGAGGAATTTTCCCCAGAGAATGAGTAGCTAAACCTCTTAGTTCCTTGGAGTTAAGGTTGCCGGGAAAGGTTCCAAGTGCATCAATCAGAAGCTTTGTGGTTTCAGCTATGAATGAAGAGTAAGTGTGTCCCGTGAATGGTTTCTAATGTTTTTAGTTAACTTAAAACACCTTGGAGTCACCTGGGCCAACACTTGGTAAGGCAAGTGATCTCTAACCGTGGAGATTCACTAGTTTACCCCTTGCGAGCCTCTGGTAGGTGACTTGAAGGTAGGATTTTCTAGAATAGCCAACACTTGGTAAGCTTTTGGACTCTTAGGAGACATCCATTAGTTACCTCTTGCGAGCTTTTGACGGGTAATCCAAGGTTAAAGATCACCTTGAATGGTAACAGCTAAGTGAGAGGCTTGAACCATTGCAAGTTGCATCAGTGAGAGAATTAAAGTTGAAATCCAATTGAGGGATGTATTTATGCAGCACCTGTTAGAGAATTGACTTAATGTTAAGTCTCTAATGTGAGGAAAGGAACCAAGTGACCGGAGCTATGCTTTTGCATGAGAAACCTCCCCTGTATACCTAAATCTCCAAGGAATGCTTTTCTTCTTAAGTTATTTTCATCACTTGTCGTGTTGTTAATCTAAGTCAAAATCCTTTTTCAAACCAAAGTTTGTGTTTTATTTCTTAAGCTAATCTTAAAATGAAACAGCACCAATTCACTTTGAATTGGTATCATTTTCAATCTTGAGTACCCTTCCCAGTGGAACGATCCTAGAGCCACTATGCTATAGTAGCTTTGTATTTGCTACCCTAGTTCATGGTGTTATAGGTTAAAAATTTTGTTGATTGCACCTGTCATCAAGGAGCACCAGCTGGACGTACATCAGCTGAGACACCAATTAGGCATGAATCAAATGGCGCCGTTGCCGGGGAAGGTGTCAAGAATCAGTGATACTATTTCAGTGTACTTGTGATTTTCATCACAAGTGTGGTAAAGTTTCTTTAGCTTTATTAATTCTCATTATCTTTGTTTTACTAACTCATAATTTAAATTTAGCTTTTAAATTCAGCTTAGTTTTATTTTGTTTTTGTAGCTTTGTTTTCTTTTTGTTGTCCTCTGTTTTCATTTTAGTCAAATAGTTGCTAGTTGTGTATGCCAAAGTGGATACGAGGTAGTAAAGGAAGGCTTGTTAGAATTGATTTACCTCATACTAAGGAATTGGAATTGAGCTTGAATATCATGGAAACTACTCCTGAAGATCAGCATAGTCACCAAGTTCGTCAAGACAATCTCAATGAATTTAGATCAATGAGGGACCGTATGCATCCACCTCGCATGAGTGCACCATCATGTATAATACCTCCTACAGAGCAGCTAGTGATCAGACCATATATTGTTCCACTTCTACCAACTTTCCATGGAATGGAAAGTGAGAATCCCTATGCACATATTAAGGAATTTGAGGAAGTTTGTAATACATTCCAAGAGGGAGGAGCTTCAATTGATTTGATGAGGCTTAAGTTATTTCCTTTTACTTTAAAGGATAAAGCCAAAATTTGGCTTAATTCTTTAAGGCCAAGGAGTATCCGTACTTGGACTGACTTACAAGCTGAATTCCTTAAGAAATTTTTCCCCACTCATAGAACAAATGGCTTGAAAAGGCAAATTTCAAATTTCTCAGCTAAAGAGAATGAGAAATTCTATGAGTGTTGGGAAAGATATATGGAAGCTATTAATGCATGCCCTCACCATGGTTTTGATACTTGGCTGTTGGTGAGCTATTTTTATGATGGGATGTCATCCTCAATGAAGCAACTTCTGGAGACAATGTGTGGAGGAGATTTCATGAGCAAAAATCCGGAGGAAGCTATGGATTTCTTGAATTATGTAGCTGAAGTTTCAAGGGGATGGGATGAGCCAACCAAAGGAGAAGTGGGAAAGATGAAGTCTCAACTGAATGTTTTCAATGCTAAGGCTGGGATGTATACTTTGAAAGAAGAGGATGATACAAAAGCAAAGTTTGCAGCTGTGACAAGAAGATTAGAGGAGCTGGAATTGAAAAAAATGCATGAAGTGCAAGCTGTTGCTGAATCACCAGTGCAAGTGAAGCTTTGTCCTAAGTGTCAATCCTATGAACACTTGGTGGAGGAATGCCCTATAGTTTCAGCTGAAAGGGAAATGTTTGGAGATCAAGCAAATGTTGTTGGACAATTCAAGCCCAATAACAATGCATCCTATGGAAATACTTACAACTCAAGTTGGAGGAACCATCCAAATTTTTCATGGAAGCCTAGAGCACCTCAGTACCAACAGCCGGATCAACCATCTCAGCAATCTTCAAGTCTTGAACAAGCCATTGTGAATCTCAGCAAGGTAGTGGGAGACTTTGTTGGAGAACAAAAAGCCATTAATAATCAGCTTAATCAAAGAATTGACAGAGTAGAGAATATTCTGAACAAAAGGATGGATGGAATGCAAAATGATATGACTCAAAGATTTGATAATCTCCAGTACTCAATATCAAGGCTTACAAATTTGAATATAGTACAAGAAAAGGGAAGGTTTCCTTCCCAACCCCACCAAAATCCCAAGGGTGTCCAAGAAGTGGAAAGCCATGAGGGGGAATCATCACAAATGAAAGATGTCAAAGTCTTGATCACTCTGAGGAGTGGTAAGAAAATTGAGCAGCCACCACCTAAGCCACCTGTTGAAGAAGAAGAAACAAAGAAGCCAGAGGAAATGAAAGACAAAGAAGAAGAGATCAGTGATAAGAGAGAGGACTCTGAGTCAACAATGAATGCAAATCCAGAGAAGGAACTTCTAAAGGAAGAAAAGCTGAAGAAATCAACTTCTCCACCTTTTCCTCAAGCATTGCATGGGAAGAAGGGGATTAAAAATGCAGCTGAAATTCTTGAAGTATTGAGACAAGTTAAAGTCAATATCCCATTGTTGGATATGATTAAGCAAGTTCCAACATATGCAAAATTCCTAAAGGATTTGTGTACTATCAAAAGAGGGTTGACTGTAACTAAGAAAGCCTTCTTGACTGAGCAAGTAAGTGCAATCCTACAGTGTAAATCCCCTTTGAAGTACAAGGATCCGGGAAGTCCTACCATTTCAGTCATGATTGGAGGGAAGGTAGTGGAGAAAGCTTTATTAGACTTGGGAGCTAGTGTTAATTTGCTTCCATATACTGTCTACAAGCAATTGGGGCTTGGTGAGTTGAAGCCAACAGCAATTACTCTATCTCTAGCAGATAGGTCAGTAAAAATCCCCAGGGGAGTAATTGAGGATGTCTTGGTTCAAGTTGATAATTTCTACTATCCAGTGGATTTTATTGTTCTTGATACGGATCCTACTGTTAAGGAAGCTAATTTAGTTCCTATTATCCTGGGAAGGCCATTCCTAGCTACCTCAAATGCAATCATCAACTGTAGGAATGGGCTCATGCAACTCACTTTTGGTAATATGACACTTGATCTCAATATCTTTTATATGTCTAAAAAGCAAATCATTCCGGAAGAAGAAGAAGGCCCAGAAGAAGTGTGTATTATTGATACTCTGGTTGAGGAGCACTGTAATCAGAATGTACAAGACAAGCTGAATGAAAGTTTTGAGGATTGTGAGGAAGGTTTGTCTGAACTTCCTAAGGAGCTTGCTACTTTACAAAGTTGGAGGAGAATAGAAGAAATTCTACCCTTGTTCAATAAAGAAGAGGGAGCAGATGCTGAAAAAGAAACCCCAAAACTCAATTTGAAGCCTCTACCTGTGGAGCTGAAATACACATATCTTGAAGAAGATAACCAATGCCCTGTTGTAATATCTTCATCTCTGACCAATCATCAAGAGAATTGTTTATTGGAAGTTCTCAAGAAGTGTAAGAAAGCAATAGGATGGCAAATATCTGATTTGAAAGGCATTAGTCCTTTAGTTTGCACACATCATATATATATGGAGGAGGAAGCTAAGCCAATTCGTCAATTTCAAAGAAGATTGAATCCTCATTTACAAGAGGTTGTGCGAGCTGAGGTGCTGAAGCTACTTCAAGCAGGTATTATCTACCCTATATCTGACAGCTCTTGGGTGAGTCCTACTCAAGTGGTACCAAAGAAGTCAGGGATCACTGTAGTTCAGAATGAAGAGGGGGAAGAAATCACTACACGTCTCACTTCAGGGTGGAGAGTGTGTATTGATTATAGAAAGTTGAATGCAGTAACCAGAAAAGATCATTTTCCATTGCCATTTATTGATCAAGTTTTGGAGAGAGTCTCTGGCCACCCTTTCTATTGTTTTTTGGATGGGTATTCAGGGTATTTTCAGATTGAAATTGCTGTGGAAGATCAGGAAAAGACTACTTTTACATGTCCATTTGGAACCTATGCTTATAGGAGAATGCCTTTTGGTTTATGTAATGCACCTGCCACTTTCCAAAGGTGTATGTTGAGTATCTTCAGTGATATGGTGGAACGAATTATGGAGGTTTTCATGGATGACATCACCGTATATGGAGGTACATTTGAGGAGTGTTTAGTCAATTTGGAAGCAGTTCTTCACAGATGCATTGAAAAAGACTTGGTGCTTAATTGGGAAAAATGCCATTTCATGGTACAGCAAGGAATTGTCCTTGGTCATATCATATCTGAGAAGGGCATTGAAGTTGATAAAGCAAAGGTGGAGCTTGTTTCCAAATTGCCATCCCCAACAACTGTAAAAGGAGTAAGGCAGTTCCTTGGCCATGCAGGTTTTTATAGGAGGTTTATAAAAGACTTTTCAAAGCTTTCCAAACCTCTTTGTGAGCTTTTAGCTAAGGATGCTAAGTTTATATGGGATGAAAGATGTCAAGATAGCTTTGATCAACTGAAGAAATTTTTGACAACAACTCCAATAGTGAGGGCCCCTAACTGGCAATTACCTTTTGAACTAATGTGTGATGCCAGTGACTTTGCTATAGGAGCTGTGCTTGGTCAAAGAGAAGATGGGAAGCCATATGTGATCTACTATGCAAGCAAAACATTGAATGAAGCCCAAAGGAATTACACAACTACAGAAAAAGAATTGTTAGCTGTGGTATTTGCCTTGGACAAATTTCGTGCTTATTTGGTAGGGTCTTTCATCATTGTTTTTACTGACCATTCAGCCTTGAAGTATCTATTGACAAAGCAAGATGCAAAAGCAAGGTTGATAAGATGGATTCTTTTGTTACAAGAATTCGATCTTCAAATCAAAGATAAGAAAGGAGTTGAGAATGTGGTAGCTGACCACCTCTCAAGGTTAGCTATAGCACATAATTCTCATTCCTTGCCTATTAATGATGATTTTCCTGAGGAATCACTTATGTTCCTAGTCAAAACTCCTTGGTATGCTCATATGGCTAATTATTTAGTCACTGGTGAAGTTCCAAGTGAGTGGAATGCACAGGACAGGAAGCACTTCTTTGCAAAAATCCATACTTATTATTGGGAAGAGCCTTTCCTTTTTAAATATTGTGCAGATCAGATTATAAGGAAGTGTGTTCCTGAGGAAGAGCAACAAGGAATTCTAATCCATTGTCATGAGAATGCATGTGGAGGTCACTTTGCCTCTCAGAAAACAGCTATGAAGGTGTTACAATCAGGCTTTACTTGGCCATCTTTGTTCAAAGATGCCCACATCATGTGTAGAAATTGTGATAGATGCCAAAGGCTTGGCAAACTGACAAAAAGAAATCAAATGCCCATGAACCCTATACTGATAGTTGAATTATTTGATGTGTGGGGCATTGACTTTATGGGACCTTTTCCAATGTCTTTTGGTAATGCTTACATTTTGGTGGGGGTAGATTATGTTTCTAAGTGGGTTGAGGCAGTCCCCTGTAAGCAAAATGATCATAAAGTGGTTCTCAAGTTTTTGAAAGAGAACATTTTTGCAAGATTTGGGGTGCCCAAAGCTATAATCAGTGATGGAGGTTCTCATTTTTGCAATAAGCCTTTTGAAAGTTTGTTAGCCAAGTATGGAGTGAAGCATAAGGTAGCTACACCTTATCATCCCCAGACTTCTGGCCAAGTTGAGCTAGCAAACAGGGAGATAAAGAACATACTGATGAAAGTGGTGAGTACAAGCAGGAAGGATTGGTCTGTTAAGCTTCATGACTCATTATGGGCCTATAGAACAGCTTATAAGACTATTCTTGGCATGTCCCCCTATCGTCTTGTCTATGGTAAAGCTTGTCATCTCCCTGTAGAAGTTGAATACAAAGCTTGGTGGGCAATCAAAAAGCTGAATATGGATTTGATAAGGGCTGGGGCAAAAAGGTGCTTAGACCTTAATGAGATGGAGGAATTGAGAAATGATGCTTATATCAACTCCAAAGTTGCAAAACAAAGGATGAAAAAGTGGCATGACCAACTGATTTCTACCAAGGAATTTCAAAAAGGCCAAAGAGTTTTACTCTATGACACAAGACTCCATATTTTTCCTGGAAAGCTTAAGTCCAGGTGGATTGGTCCATTCATTATCCATCAAGTACTTAATCATGGAGTAGTGGAATTATTGAATTCCGATGGCAAGGAAACCTTTAAAGTTAATGGATATCGTCTCAAGCCATATATGGAGCCGTTCAGATCAGACAAGGAGGAGATTAACCTCCTTGAGCCTCAAAAAGCTTAAGCAAAGAAGGGTTTGCTGGACTTGGTTTTACCAAAGTCCAAAATTTTTGTAAATTTTGTAAATTTTAAAGTAATATGTTTACTTTTGATCTTAGTTTTTGATATTAAATTGTATGTTTTTGTGTAATTTCATCTGTTTGAATAATTTCAGATGGGAGAAATTGTAAGGGAAGAAATCGGAGCGAAAACAGAGCTGAAACAGAGCAAAAACAGGGGAGAATAAGAGCTCTGCGAGATTTCGCAGCCAAAGAGGATTTCTCTGCGAAAATGGTTTTTTATTGCGAAACCACTTCGCAACGTTTTTAAGCCCTCTGCGAACGATTTCGCAGCTGCGAAACGGGTCTTTGGCACACGAGTGCCACTTCGCAGCACAGGAACTCCCATTTCGCAGCTGCGAGATGCTCTGCGAACCGCTAAGGCTTAAAAAAACGCCATTCCGCAGCACTTTCTCAGCGATTTCTCTCTTGCGAAGGATGTTCCGCAATTGCGAAACAGGTGTTTGGCACACGAGCGCCATTCCGCAGCACAGTGACTCCAATTTCGCAGCTGCGAAGTGAGCTGCGAAAGCGATTTTTGAATCCGAAGCGCCCAAATTTGCTGCGGAGCCGTTTTTCTTCTGCGAAACCCCAAATGACCTTTCATATTCTTATAACCGTTATAAATACCGGTCATTTGGGCTGCGAATCCATTTCAGAAAAGGGCAAAAATCGCAGCGGCAGACCGTTCGTCTCCTCTCCATAGTCCGACGCCGTTAGCAGCTGCAATCGCCCCCTCCGTTTATCGCCGCCGTCCCAACCCTCGTCAGTTCGCAATGGCACGAACCAGGGGCGCGAAGTCTTCATCCCCTTCCTCCCGAAAGCGAACGCCGCGCGAAATGCCAGTGCAAGCTTCAAGTTCTGAGCCGCCGCGGCCAGAAACCGTTCCGCCGCCGGCAAAGCTCTCGCCAAAGAAGAAGCAGGCCAAACCACCATTGCAAACCCCTTCGGCTAGACGCTACCTTACCAGGTCAGGGGGCCGGCCCCTCCAAAAGCGAGCTAGGGTACAAAGCTCGGAGCCTATCGATTTAACAGGGCAATCCCCTGTTCCATCCCCTGTTCCGTCCCCTGTTTTGTCCCCTGCTGCGTCTCCTGCCCCGTCTCCAATTCCATCTCCGGTGCCATCTCCGGCACCGCCTGCGAAGCTTCTAGCAATCCAGCCACCGCCTGCTGTGCCTCAAAATCCATCCGAACCAGCTTCGGAAGCGGTGATTAGGCGGCCAATTCTAGCTCAGCCTCCAATTGAAGGCAATTTGGATTGCCGAGACCGGCCATTCCATTCGGAGCTATGCTTTGACATAGCTGCTTTCCAGCTGCGCCCGGAGCTTGAAGAAACATTCCAATTGCTGCGAAGATACCGAATGGAGCAATTTCTGACCCCGCGAGACTTCTTCTACCCCAGAATAGCAATGGATTTCTATCAATCCATGACTACTCGACAGGTCAGGGATCCTACCTCAATTCATTTTGTTATTGATGGTAGACATGGTATCTTGGGGGCTCGGCAAATAGCTGAAGCTTTGGGCATTCCATATGAGCCCAGTCATTTTGATGACTTCAGAGCTTGGGCCAACCCATCTCAGCTGGAGATGGTGCATGTTTTGTCAGGAGGAGCATCCAGAAACCCGTATCTGCTGAGGGGGGAACTACCCCCAAAGATGTTCCTTATTGATGCCCTGTTGAGGCATAGTATCTATCCCCTTCAACATTGGACTCAGAGAAGGGGAATTATGTTGGAGACCCTGTTTAAAATGTCTGAGGGCTATTATTTTGGCCCTCACCACCTGATCCTGGCAGCCCTTCTCTATTTTGAAGAGAAGGTGCATAGAAAAAAATTGCAAAGGGCTGATTCTATCCCCCTACTCTTCCCACGACTGTTGTGCCAAATCCTTGAGCACTTGGGATACCCAGCAGAGCCTCAGCAGGAGCAAAAGAGGATCTGTAGAGATGTTTTTACTTTTGAAAAATGGAGCAACATGACGGCTTACAAGGTGGAGCAACAAGAACTTCCACAGCCAGTTCAGGCTCTACCTGCTAGGAGAGTATCCCCACGCCTCATACCTGAGGGTGTGCCAGCAGCCTCTCCCTCCATGGCCAGTGCATCTCCAGTTCCTCCAGCAGCCCCTGCCTCAGCACAGCCTTCCACATCAGCTGAGCCTAGGATGGCCATCCCTATCTCTGAGTATAGGGATCTATGCCAGGCATTGAAGACATCGACAGCCTCTCAGAGCAGACTTGCTCAAGAGATGGCAACTTTGAGATCTCAGCAGCAGCAGATGATGGCTACTCAGGCTCAGCATACTTTCATTCTGAGGCAGCTTCAGCAGCATCTTGGCCTCCCATCAGCTGAGGAGGAGGCCACTCCTACCACCGCAGAGCCTCATGTCCCTCATCCCTCAGCAGCTCCAGCTTCAGCAGAGCCATCTTCATAGGCTATCAGCTCTAGCATTTCCTTCCTCTGAACATTTCTATATCTTTAATATATTACCTTTTTGTGTATTTTGTTTTGGTTAGTCTTTTGTGAAATCTCCTACTTTTTGATAATATATTTGTGGAGATTCTTTGGATTGTTGTATTACTCCCTTTTGATAGCTGTTCACAAATGAGTAAAGTAATACAAAATCTAATTTTTGTTGTTAATTCTTAGCATCAATTTACTCTTTCTCCCTTTGCTCACATTGTTTATTCTTTTTGAAACATGTGGTTTCTCCATTCAATATTCGAAAGTGAAATCGATCAGGAGGTACCACTTCCTCCCTTTATTTTCGATCACCTATATCACATTGAGGACAATGCTCAGCTTGGTTGGGGGGGAGATATGAGGAAGGAAGTCTGCTAAGTTGAAGGAAGTATGCTATGGTAGTTTTGATATTTTAGCCTCGTTTAGTAAAGTAGTTGTAGTTGTTTTGCTTATTACTATAATCTCCATGGATTTTGAAGAAAAATTTTCGAATTAAAACAGGAGAAACTGAACTTTTGCTTTGCATCTAACTTAGAGTTTGGATTATGCTTGCTAAAGTGGTTCAATTGTTGAAACTTCTATTGAAATTAAATTTAGTCCTTCCACTTTAACCTATCCACACACTGTGCACAATAGATTCCTTTCATAAAATGAGAAACTATTTCCCCCTTGACTTAGAAAATTTTGGGACTTGGTATCTTTGACCTCATTTTAATGATATTGAGACACCTTATGAAAGGCCAATGAGCCTTTGAAAAAAAAGAAGAGAAGAAGAAAAAAAAAAAAAAGAAAGCAAAATGTTTGCTTGCCTTGAAACCCGAGCAAGGTCTGAAAGGGTATATGGTGAAAACCTTTTAAACCTGGTGCCCTAAGCCTTCATTGGTTGGGAGTCACCGGCCTCAATGCTCGTTACAAGGGTGGAAAGGTGGAGTTAGCATATGATAGGCAAAAAGGGTATATGAAAAAGTCCGGGGTGAAATCCGAGGAGTTAGTGGTTGAAAGATCCTTAAAGCTTGATGCCCTAAACCTTCATTGGTTGGGAGTCATCGATGGACCCCCGTTACATGGACAAAACAGAAAAGAATGCCCCTTAAGCCTGCTCACTAAAAAAAAAAAAAAAAAAAAAAAAAAAAAAAAAAAAAAAAGTGTGTTCTCTGCTTATTGAATTTGGTCAGTTTACTAAAGTGTTGAAAAAAAGATAGGTTGGGGGGAGAGATTAGTTTAGCATGCTATATTCGGAAACTAATAAATAACACTTAGATTTTTGTGGAAGAGTAAGGTTTGGTCCTTTGGAAGTGGAAATGATTTTAAAGCTTAAATTTGCATAATGCCTACTCTTTATGAATTGTGATTAGACAAGTTATTCGATAACTCTTGTTGAAGTTTGAGTTTTATTTCTTTAATGTTCCATGTGAGAGTTTGATCAGTCATGCCACTTAAACATTTTTTGGAAGTGATTAGCATGATTTGTAAATTATGGTAATTTTGTTTTGTTTTTCTCTCCTTCATTGCTAAGGGACTAGCAATATGTCGGTTGGGGGGAGTGATTACTACTCAAAAAGTGCTATTTCATAGCTTGTTATTAATCCTTTTAAACACTTTTGAGTAGTAGTTAGTGCCTTTTAACCCAATTAGCATGTTAAGGCTCCTTGCAATCAATTATAATCAAATTGCCTTAAGTTTTGGTGTTTTGATAGCATTTTGACCACCAAAGCATTATGAGATTGAGGAGAGTGATATGGAATCCTTAGAAAGCTTTGGGAAGCTCAGAGGCATGAAGAATCACAGCCTTGAAGCTCTTATGCCATAAGCAAAGTGGAAATGCAAAAGGGGAAGCAAAGAGGATTCAGCCGTGGAGCACTCTTGATGACAGTCACTGCAGCTAGTTTTGGAGCACTTCCTGATGTCCAATTTATGCATACAATATGTCATTTGAAAGCTTAGGAAGTCAACAATCCAATGCCTCAAACCGTGTGCAATTTGGATCTGAAATGAGGAAGCTACAGCCGTTGGAAGATAACTGCTCCAAGCTGAAGGAAGGAAGACTTCAGTAAAGTGCTGCGAAATCACCATTCTTGTTGCGGAATGGTTTCGCAGCCTTTTTGCACAGTGCTATGGAGTTCCCCTGAAGCTTCGCGCCGCGATGGAAGCCAAACACCTCAAGTTGGAAGTTCACTTTGCAAAGGTGATGAAGCAGCTGGCTGCTATGAAGGAATTTCGCAGCTCCTCTTGTGTACCTGCGGAATTCCGCAGACCTCACCTTTCACCTGCGAAGTGGTCCTTAGTGCTTCCTGATATTTGTAACCGACTCTTGGAGATATTTTTCATTAGATTTTTGTTACTTAAATGCCTAAATTCTCCTTGTAAGTCACCAATGATAGATTTCCTTAGCTTTTAAGTTAGGAATTTAGCAAAATACCAGGGGATAGCTGTAATTGGGATTTTTGGTATAAAAGGGAGCCCGAGGAGCCTGTTCTGGGTGTGTGTTCTGGTTGTTGAACTTTTTGTAAATTCAAAAGAAAGAAATACAAAGAGCTTTAGCTCTTGACTGCCTTACCTTCTCACTTTGTATTTTTAATATTTTCACTAAGTTATGCACTCTCTGAGGAATTTTCCCCAGAGAATGAGTAGCTAAACCTCTTAGTTCCTTGGAGTTAAGGTTGCCGGGAAAGGTTCCAAGTGCATCAATCAGAAGCTTTGTGGTTTCAGCTATGAATGAAGAGTAAGTGTGTCCCGTGAATGGTTTCTAATGTTTTTAGTTAACTTAAAACACCTTGGAGTCACCTGGGCCAACACTTGGTAAGGCAAGTGATCTCTAACCGTGGAGATTCACTAGTTTACCCCTTGCGAGCCTCTGGTAGGTGACTTGAAGGTAGGATTTTCTAGAATAGCCAACACTTGGTAAGCTTTTGGACTCTTAGGAGACATCCATTAGTTACCTCTTGCGAGCTTTTGACGGGTAATCCAAGGTTAAAGATCACCTTGAATGGTAACAGCTAAGTGAGAGGCTTGAACCATTGCAAGTTGCATCAGTGAGAGAATTAAAGTTGAAATCCAATTGAGGGATGTATTTATGCAGCACCTGTTAGAGAATTGACTTAATGTTAAGTCTCTAATGTGAGGAAAGGAACCAAGTGACCGGAGCTATGCTTTTGCATGAGAAACCTCCCCTGTATACCTAAATCTCCAAGGAATGCTTTTCTTCTTAAGTTATTTTCATCACTTGTCGTGTTGTTAATCTAAGTCAAAATCCTTTTTCAAACCAAAGTTTGTGTTTTATTTCTTAAGCTAATCTTAAAATGAAACAGCACCAATTCACTTTGAATTGGTATCATTTTCAATCTTGAGTACCCTTCCCAGTGGAACGATCCTAGAGCCACTATGCTATAGTAGCTTTGTATTTGCTACCCTAGTTCATGGTGTTATAGGTTAAAAATTTTGTTGATTGCACCTGTCATCAAGGAGCACCAGCTGGACGTACATCAGCTGAGACACCAATTAGGCATGAATCAGGTGTCCCAAAGAAGAGAAACTAATTGAATAATTTATTAAGCTAAAACAAAAGTTAGGAAGGTGTCCAAAAGATGAGAATTGAATTGATTAATTGATTAAGCTAAACTAAACTTACGAAGATGTCCCAATTATGAGAAACCAATTGAATAATTGATTAAGGTAAAATAAAACTTAGGGAGGTGTCCTAGAGATGAGAAACCAATTGAATAATTAAATAAGCGAAAATAAAACTTTGAAAGGTGTCCCAAACATGAAAAACCTATTGATTAATGGATTAAGCTAAACTAAATCTTAGGAAGGTGTCCCAATGATGAGAAACCAATTGAATAATTGATTAAGCTAAATTAAAGTTTAGAAATGTATCCCAATGATGAGAAACTAATTGAATAATTGATTAAGCTAAATTAAAGTTTGGGAAGGTGTCCCAATGAGGTAAAATAAAATATAGGAAGGTGTCGTAGTGATGAGAAACCAATTGATTAATTGATGAAGCCAACCAAAAACTTAGGAACGTGTCCCAAAGATGACAAACCAGTTGAATGATTGATTAAGCTAAAACAAAAGTTAGGAAGGTGTTCGAAAGATGAGAATTCAATTGATTATTTGATTAAGCTAAACTAAACTTAAGAAGATGTCCCAATGATGAGAAACCAATTGAATAATTGATTAAGCTAACTTAAAGTTTGGGAAGGTGTACCAATGAGGTAAAATAAAATATAAGACGGTGTCGTAGTGATGAGAAACCAATTGATTAATTGATCAAGCCAACCAAAAACTTAGGAACATGTCCCAAAGATGAGAAACCAATTGAATGATTGATTAAGCTAAAACAAAAGTTAGGAAGGTTTTCAAAAGATGAGAATTCAATTGATTATTTGATTAAGCTAAACTAAACTTAAGAAGATGCCCCAATAATGAGAAACCAATTGAATGATTGATTAAGCTAAAACAAAAGTTAGGAAGGTTTTCAAAAGATGAGAATTCAATTGATTATTTGATTAAGCTAAACTAAACTTAAGAAGATGTCCCAATGATGAGAAACCAATTGAATAATTGATTAAGCTAAACTAAAACTTAGGGAGGTGTCCCTAAGATGAGAAACCAATTCAATAATTGATTAAGTGAAAATAAAACTTTGGAAGGTGTCCAATGATGAGAAACCAATTGATGAATTGACTAAGCTAAACTAAAATTTAGGGAGGTGTCCCGAAGATGAGAAGCCAATTGAACAATTGATTAACTTAAAGCAAAAGTTAGGAAGGTGTTCGAAAGATGAGAATTCAATATATTAATTGACTAAGCTAAACTAAACTTAAGAAGATGTCCCAATGATGAGAAACCAATTGAAAAATTGATTAAGGTTAAATACAAACTTAGGAAGGTGTCCCAGTGATGAGAAACCAATTGATGAATTGATTAAGCTAAACTAAAATTTAGGGAGGTGTCCCAAAGATGAGAAACCAATTGAGTAATTAACTAATTTAAAATAAAACTTCGGAAAGTGTCCCAATGATGAGAAACCAATTGAATAATGGACTAAGGTGAAATAAAACTTAGGAAGGTGTCCCAGTGAAGAGAAACCAATTGATTAATTGATTAAGCCAAACTAAAACTTAGGAAGGTTTCCCAAAGATCAGAAACCAATTGAATAATTGATTAAGCTAAAATGAAATTTAAGAAGGTGTCCGAAAGATTAGAATTCAATTGATTAATTGATTAAGCTAAACTAAAGTTAAGAAGATGTCCCAATGATGAGAAACCAATTGAATAACTGATTAACGTTAAATAAAACTTAGGAAGGTGTCCCAGTGATGAGAAACCAATTGATGAATTGATTAAGCTAAACTAAAATTTAGGGAGGTGTCCCAAAGATGAGAAACCAATTGAGTAATTAACTAATTTAAAATAAAACTTCGGAAAGTGTCCCAATGATGAGAAACCAATTGAATAATGGACTAAGGTGAAATAAAACTTAGGAAGATGTCCCAGTGATAAGAAACCAATTGATTAATTAATTAAGTCAACCAAAAACTTAGGAAGGTGTCCCAAAGATGAGAAACCAATTGAATAATTGATTAACCTAAAGAAGAAGTTAGGAAGGTGTCCGAAAGATGAGAATTCAATTGATTAATCGATTAAGCTAAACTAAACTTAAGAAGATGTCCCAGTGATGAGAAACCAATTGATTAATTGATTAAGCCAACCAAAAACTTAGGAAGGTGTCCCAAAGATGAGAAACCAATTGAATAATTGATTAACCTAAAGCAGAAGTCAGGAAGGTGTCCGAAAGATGAGAATTCAATTGATTAATTGATTAAGCTAAACTAAACTTAAGAAGATGTCCCAATGATGAGAAACCAATTGATTAATTGATTAAGGTTAAATAAAACTTAAGAAGGTGTCCCAGTGATGAGAAACCAATTGATGAATTGATTAAGCTAAACTAAAATTTAGGGAGGTGTCCCAAAGATGAGAAACCAATTGAGTAATTGACTAATTTAAAATAAAACTTCGGAAAGTGTCTCAATGATGAGAAACCAATTGATTAATGGACTAAGGTGAAATAAAACTTAGGAAGGTGTCCCAGTGAAGAGAAACCAATTGATTAATTGATTAAGCCAAACTAAAACTTAGGAAGGTTTCCCAAAGATTAGAAACCAATTGAATAATTGATTAAGCTAAAATGAAAGTTAAGAAGGTGTCCGAAAGATTAGAATTCAATTGATTAATTGATTAAGCTAAACTAAAGTTAAGAAGATGTCCCAATGATGAGAAACCAATTGAATAACTGATTAACGTTAAATAAAACTTAGGAAGGTGTCCCAGTGATGAGAAACCAATTGATGAATTGATTAAGCTAAACTGAAATTTAGGGAGGTGTCCCAAAGATGAGAAACCAATTGATTAATTGATTAAGCCAACCAAAAACTTAGAAACGTGTCCCAAACATGAGAAACCAATTGAATAATTGATTAAGCTACAATAAAACTTAGGAAGGTGTCCAAAAGATGAGAAACCAATTGAATAATTGATTAAGCTAAACTAAACTTAAGAAGATGTCCCAATGATGAAAAACCAATTGAATAATTGATTAAAGTAAAATAAAACTTAGGAAGGTGTCCTAGTGATGAGAAACCAATTGATGGATTGATTCAGCTAAACTAAAATTTAGGGAGTTATCCCAAAGATGAGAAATCGATTGAATAATTGATTAATTTAAAATAAAACTTCGGAAGGTGTGCCAATGATTAGAAACCAATTGATTAATTGATTAAGCTAAAATAAAACTTAGGAGGGTGTCCAAACGATGAGAAACCAATTGATTTATTAACTAAGGTGAAATAAAATTTTGGAAGGTGTCCCACTGATGAGAAACCAATTGAATAATTCATTAACCTAAAGCCAAAGTTAGGAAGGTGACCGAAGGATGAGAATTCAATTGATTAATTGATTAAGCTAAACTAAACTTTAGAAGATGTCCCAATGATGAAAAACCAGTTGAATAATTGATTAAGGTAAAATAAAACTTAGGAAGGTGTCCCAGTGATGAGAAACCAACTGATTAATTGATTAAGCCAACCAAAAAGTTAGGAAAGTGTCCCAAAGATGAGAAACCAATTGAATAATTGATTAAGGTAAAATAAAACTTAGGGAGGTGTCCTAGAGATGAGAAACCAATTGAATAATTAAATAAGCGAAAATAAAACTTTGGAAGGTGTCCCAAACAATTGATTAATTGATCAAGCCAACCAAAAACTTAGGAACGTGTCCCAAAGATGAGAAACCAATTGAAGAATTGATTAACCTAAAGCAGAAGTTTGGAAGGTGTCCGAAAGATTAGAATTCAATTGATTAATTGATTAAGCTAAACTAAATTTAAGAAGATGTCCCAATGATGAAAAACCAATTGAATAATTGATTAAGGTAAAGTAAGACTTAGGAAGGTGTCCTAGTGATGATAAACCAATTGATGAATTGATTAAGCTAAACTAAAATTTAAGGAGGTGTCCCAAAGATGAGAAACCAATTGAATAATTGATTAATTTAAAATAAAACTTCGGAAGGTGTCCCAATGATGAGAAACCAATTGATTAATTGACTAAGGTGAAATAAAACTTAGGAAGGTGTCCCATTGATGAATTGATTCAGCTAAACTAAAATTTAGGGAGGTGTCCCAAAGATGAGAAACCAATTGAATTATTGATTAAACTAAAACAAAAGTTAGGAACGTGTCCAATAGGAATCCAACGATTCAAACCGTGTACGATTTGGAGCTGAAATGAGGAAGATATGGCCTTCGGAAGACAACTGCATCCAGCTGAGGGACAATTTCGCACCTTGCGAAATTGGAACTCCAACGTGCGAAATTTTAATCAGCCTTGCGAAATGGAAATGGATGGCAGCTGTGCATTCTCGGTGAAGCCCAACATGCGAAAGTGATTTTGCAACTTGCGAACTTGAAGCTCAACGTGCGAAAGTGGATTGCAACATGCGAAATCAACTTGCGAAGTTTCGCAAGTTACCATGCAATGTGCGAAACTGGGATATTTGTTCACCGACTCTTTTTCTTCTGATATTTTGTGTCTAAATCTCCATTTTCTCCTTGTATTCAGCCACTCATGTAATTCCTTAGCTAAGAAGGAATGAAGGAAGGGTAAATAACCTTCCTATAAATGTACTCTCTTGTAATCACTGAAATATATCTCTCGGGAGCTTGTTCTCGGAGACAACTTTTTGTATAGTTTTGCTCTGCCTTTCCTTCCCTTTTTGTTTTCTCTTTTATTTTCTTTCTAGCCAAACATCCTCTGAGGATGTTTCCTCAGAGGATGAGAGGCTAGGCTTTTTGTCTCTTGGGTGAAGGAAGCCAAGTAAGGTGCCGGCTACATAAGCGTGAGTTTTTGTTGTTTCCATTTTTAATGAAAAGAAAGTGTGACCCGTTTATGGTTTTTATCTTTTTAGTTAACTTAAAACGCCTTTGAATCACCTGGGCCAACACTTGGTAAGACAAGTGGACTCCGTCCATTGAGTTTCACTAGTTTATCTCTTGCGAGCCTTTGGGAGGTGATTCAGAGGTAGGATTTTCTAGACCAGCCAACACTTGGTAAGCTTTTGGACTCCAAGGAGACATCCATTAGTTATCTCTTGCGAGCTTTTGAAGGATAATCCAAGGTTAAAGATCCCCTTGAAACTTCCATTGATTTCCAACGGTATATAGCATGTAGAAAATGGACTTCGGGAAGTGCTCCAAAAGTGGGAAGGAAGACTGCAGCTGCCATGATCTGTTTTCTTCACTCTGTTTTCCTCTCTCCTTTGTTCTTTCCTTGCATACTTTACCCGACTATGGCAAAGGACTATGAGGCTACATAGCTTGGTTTCTTCATGAATTTGAGCTTCCAAAATCTTTGCCATGAACTATATACAACTCTCCCTCATTCTTACATTGCTTTGGTGAGCAAAAAGCTATCAAAAACATCAAAACTTAACACAATTTGATTAGACACAAATGCAAAGGCCCTTAATATGTTAATTGGGTTAAAAGGTAATAATTACTACTCAAGAGAGTTCAAAAGAGTTAATTACAAGCTATGAAATAGCACTTTTTGAGTAGTAATCACTCCCCCCAACCGACATATTGCTAGTCCCTTAGCAATGAAGGAGAGAAAAAATAAAATAAAAGTAGTATAATTTACAATATCATGCTGATCACTCCAAAAAATGTTTAAGTGGCATGACTGATCAAACTCTCACATGGAACATTAAAGAAATAAAACTCAAACTTCAATAGGAGCTATCAAATAATTTGCCTAATCACAATTCATAAAGAGTAGGCATTATGCAAATTTAAGCTTCAAAATAATTTCCACTCCCAAAGGTCCAATCTTTACTCTTCCACAAAAATCTATGTGTTACTTATTAGTTTCCGAATATAGTATGTCAAACTAATCTCTCCCCTCAACCTAGCTCTTTTCAAAGCTTAGCAAACTGATCAACCTCCAATAGGCTAAGAACACACCTCTTTTCTTTCACACATTTTTTCTTGTAGGAGTGCAATGCTTAAAGGTATTCTTTTCTAAATTGTCCATGTAACAGGGGTCCATCGATGACTCCCAACCAATCAAGGTTTAGGGCATCAAGCTTTAAGGATTTTTCAACCACTAACTCCTCGGATTTCACCCCGGACTTTTGAGAATGAATTTTTAATACCCAAGCACCTACAATATGTTAAACTCCACCTATTCACCCATGTAACGAGCATTGAGGTCGGTGACTCCCAACCAATGAAGGTTTAGGGCACCAGGTTTTAAAGATTTTCACCATATACCCCTCAGACCTTGCTTGGGTTTCAAGGCAAGCAAAACACTTTTTTTTTTCTTCTTTTTTTTCAAAGGCTCATTGGCCTTTTTTAAGGTGTCCCAACACTAAATGAGGTCAAAGGTACCAAGTCTAAAATTTCCTAAGTCAAGAAGGAAATAGTTTTTCATCTTATAATCGGAACCTAGTGTGCACAGTGTGTGAATAGCTTAAAGTGGAAGAACTAAGGTTGAATTCAATAGAAGTTTCAACAATTCATCAACTTTAATAAACACAATACAAACTCTAAGTCAAGTAAAAAGAACAAAAAATTCAATTTCTCCCATTTTATTTTGAAAATTTTTCCTTAATAGCCATGGAGAGTATTCAAAAAAAACTTTAAAAATTTAAAAATTAAGCAAAAACAACTTAATTAACAAAATAAACCTAGCATTAATAACAAAAACTTCCTTCCTCAACTCTCCCCCCAACCAAGCTGAACATTGTCCTCAATGTTTCAAAAGCGATTAAAAAAAATAAAGGGAGGAAGTGGTACCTCCTGAGTGACATGGAGTCTGAGTCGTTTAGGAGAAACCACATGTTTCAAAAAAACAAAAGATTCAGTGAGTAGGGGAAATAGAAAAAATGCCAAGTTTGAACAAAAATGATGTTTATATATTAATCTGAGAAAGTGGACTATAATATATCATCAAGAAATATATCCAATCTCAGAAAACATCAAAACATGAAATTATCTATACTAATATAATAAGTAAATAAAAAAAAAATAAAGAGATGATCAAGTAGTGGCCTCCTGAGTAGGTCCTGTGGAGATGATGGCTTTGTGGCGGCCTCCTGAGATGGCATAGTCTCCTTAGCTGGAGCTCTCAGCTAGAGCTATGGGCTGTGATGGTTTAGGGAGGTCAAAAATGGAGTGAGAGACTTTGTGTGTGATCCCAAGGTGCATGTTGGGTGCTCCTCTAGTCTTGGGTATGGCTGAAATGGAGAAAGGTGGCTGTTCGTGAGTTCCAGAAGGTACTCAGCTGGTGCGTAGGGCTCTCATCTCCTCTAATGCACGTACCAAGACTTTAAATGGAAGGAGAGGGGTGGAATTTGGATGGTTGCATGTTTAAAAACTCTTTCGGAAGCTAAAATGGCTGTTTGGAATGAAAAACAGAGTCTCGGACGTTTAAAAACAAGTTTAAAAGTCAGTTAGGAGTTTTCGCAGCTTAAAATTTCACCGTGCGAAATTTTCGCACCTTGAATCGCAAATTTTGCACCTTGAATTTTACCGTGCGAAATTTTCGCACCTTGGACTGAGAATTTCGCACCTTGGATCTTATCGTGCCAAAATTTCGCACAGTGAACTGAGAATTTCGCACCTTGAATCGAGTTTCGCACGGTGTTTCGCACTGTGCGAAATTTTCGCACCTTGTTTCGCACGGTGCGAAACCATTTCGATACTTAAGGTGGTGGCACTCGTGTGCCAGAGAGGTGTTTTGCACGGTGCGAAAATTTTGGCACCTTGAATAGTGGTGTGCGAAACTGGAGTTTAGAAAATTCGCACCTTGGAAGTGATTTTCGCACCTTGGAATGAATTTCGCACCTTGGTTCGCACTTTGCTTCTCAGCGTGCGAATTTTCTGTCAACTCGGCGCAGTTTTCTTGTAATGACCATAACTTTGTCGTTTCAACTCCGATTTGGACACCGTTTGAAGCATTGGAATTTTGACTTCTGGAGCTTCAAAACGGTATATAATATGTAAAAATTGGACTCTGGAAAGTTGTCCAAATGTAAGAAAAAGGACTGCAGCTGCTCTCCAATCGTAAGAAAAATTGCAGCTGCTCTTCAAATGGCCATAACTTTTTTGTTTCAACTCCAATTTGGACACCGTTTGAAGCGTTGGACTCCTGACTTCCTGAGCTTCAAAACGGTATATGGTATGTATAAAATGGACTTGAGGAAGTGCTCCAAATATGCCCCGAAGTGGCAACAGAACCAATGGCCAGAATTCTCTCTTCTCTTCTTCTTCTTTCATTTTTTTTTTCATTTTTCTGATGGTATGCCCAACTGTTTTGAAGTCCCTCCTACAATAATCATCCAAAAACTTATGTTTAAATCAAAACTAATTAAAATTAAAGCTTTGAAAACAAGTAATAAAATATAACAAAAAGATATGGACTAGCTAGTCTTTAGAAAGACTAAGTCCATAAAAAAATGTGGTCCTGTTTCAGCTTGCCCGGATGCCATGATCCCATATGAAGTTGGCATCCTTCATTAGAGATTTGCATTGTATGATGGCAATGGAAAAAATTCCCTTTCTCTTTCCTTTAATTTCCTTCCTCTTCTTTTTCTCTATTTCACTCTCTGATTCATGCTCTTGCTTGGATGTGGCCAAATCAACCTCTTTACCACTCCTCAAAGTGATAACCGTTTTAACTTCCTTCACCATTGAAGATTCTCCTTTTTGAGCCTCCACTTGATGGATACCCTTGGAATTTTGATAAGGTTGAGAAGGAGAGTTTCTTTTCTCTTGCACTATGTTGAGGTTGGCAAACCTTGAGATTGAATATTGGAGATTATCTATCTTCTGAGATAGATCATTTTGCATTCCATCCATCCTTTTATTCAACGTGTTCTCTACACTATCAATTCTTTGACTGAGCTGAGCATTGATGGATTTTTGATGTCCAATAAAGTCTCCCACGACCTTGCTAAGATTAGCTATTGCTTGTTCAAGGTTTGAGGCTTGCTGAGGTGCTTGAGCAGGTTGTGTATATTGAGGTGGCTGTGGTTCCCAAGAGAAATTTGGATGGTCCCTCCAATTGGAATTGTAGGTGTTGCAATCACCAAACATTTCCCTCACCACTGGAATGGTAGGACACTCTTCCACCAAGTGCTCATAAGATAGACAAATGGCACAAGGCATAGCTTGCAATGGTGTTTGAGAGATGGTTTGCACTTCTTGCATCTTCTTCATTTCTAGCTCTTCCAATCTCCTTGCCATAGCTGCAATCTTTACCTTCATGTCTATGCCGTCATTCAAAATATACATCTCACCCTTAGCATGAGGTCGAGACTTCATTCTCCCTATATTTTGAGCATTTGGTTCATCCCATCCTCTTGAAACTTCAGCCACATAACTCATGAAGTTCATGGCTTCCTCTGCTATCTCGTATTCAATATGGCATGCACAACTAGCAATTTGTGGATTAAAAACAGAGAAAACAAAAGAAAACAAAAGAAAAATAGTTCTAAAAAAAAAATTAAGATTAACTAAAACTAGCTAAAAGGTAAACTAAAACATAAATAAAGAAAAAGAACAATTAAAAAGAGTTAGTAAAAGAAAAGAAAAATCACCAAACTTGTGATGAAGATCACAAGTATACTCAAAAGATCATATCACTGCAAAGTGGCACCATCCCCGGCAACGGCGCCATTTGATTCGTCCCCAATTGGTGTTCTGATTGATTCAGATCAATCAACTGATGTGCTTTGATTTCAATCCTCAGACGGGAGTTATCAACAAAATTTATAAACCTATTTCACCATATACTAGGGTAGCATAGCTAGCATAGCATAGTGGCTCTAGGATCGTCCACAGAGATGGGTTTTCACTTCACAATTGATATTAACTCAAAGATGAATTGGTGCTTTTTCATTTCAAGGTTAGCTTTAAAAGAAAACATAAACTTGCATGAAAACGAATGGTTTTAAGCTAACCAAACAAAAAGATAATTGAAAATAATTAGAAAGAAAGATGTTTCTTGGGATTTCAGGTCACTAAGATCAGGTGCCATCTATAAAAGGGAGATTCCGGTCACTTGTTTCTTTTCCTCGCGCTGGGGATTTAACATATAGTTATTTCCCGAACCGGTGTGGTACAGATGCTTACCATTAATGGTTTCAACACTAAATCCCTCTCACTGATCCATCTTGCAATGGCTCGTGCCTCTCACCTAGCACTTGCCATTCAAGGGGATCTTTAACCTTGGATTATCCTTCAAAAGCTCGCAAGAGATAATTAATGGATGTCTCCTTGGAGTCCAAAAGCTTACCAAGTGTTGGCTGGTTTAGAAAATCCTACCTCTGAATCACCTCCTAAAGGCTCGCAAGAGATAAACTAGTGAAACTCAATGGACGGAGTCCACTTGCCTTACCAAGTGTTGGCCCAGGTGATTCAAAGGCGTTTTAAGTTAACTAAAAAGATAAAAACCATAAACGGGTCACACTTTCTTTTCATTAAAAATGGAAACAACAAAAACTCACGCTTATGTAGCCGGCACCTTACTTGGCTTCCTTCACCCAAGAGACAAAAAGCCTAGCCTCTCATCCTCTGAGGAAACATCCTCAGAGGATGTTTGGCTAGAAAGAAAATAAAAGAGAAAACAAAATGGGAAGGAAAGGCAGAGCAAAACTATACAAAAAGTTGTCTCCGAGAACAAGCTCCCAAGAGATATATTTCAGTGATTACAAGAGAGTACATTTATAGGAAGGTTATTTACCCTTCCTTCATTCCTTCTTAGCTAAGGAATTACATGAGTGGCTGAATACAAGGAGAAAATGGAGATTTAGACACAAAATATCAGAAGAAAAAGAGTCGGTGAACAAATATCCCAGTTTCGCACGTTGCATGGTAACTTGCGAAACTTCGCAAGTTGATTTCGCATGTTGCAATCCACTTTCGCACGTTGAGCTTCAAGTTTGCAAGTTGCAAAATCACTTTCGCATGTTGGGCTTCACCGAGAATGCACAGCTGCCATCCATTTCCATTTCGCAAGGCTGATTAAAATTTCGCACGTTGGAGTTCCAATTTCGCAAGGTGCGAAATTGTCCCTCAGCTGGATGCAGTTGTCTTCCGAAGGCCATATCTTCCTCATTTCAGCTCCAAATCATACACGGTTGGAATCGTTGGATTCTTGACTTCCGAAGCTTTCCAACGGTATATAGAATGCAGAAAATGGACTTCAGAAAGTGCTCCAAAAGTGGGAAGGAAGACTGCAGCTACCATGCTCTGTTTTCTTCACTCTGTTTTCCTCTCTCCTTTGTTCTTTCCTTGCATACTTTACCCGACTATGGCAAAGGACTATGAGGCTCCAAAGCTTGGTTTTTCATGAATTTGAGCTTCCAAAAGCCTTGCCATGAACTATATACAACTCTCCCTCATTCTTACATTGCTTTGGTGAGCAAAAAGCTATCAAAAACACCAAAACTTAACACTATTTGATTAGAAACAAATGCAAGGGTCCTTAACATGTCAATTGGGTTAAAAGGTAATAATTACTACTCAAGAGAGTTCAGAAGAGTTAATTACAAGCTATGAAATAGCACTTTTTGAGTAGTAATCAATACCCTTTCTAACAAAGTTCACACCCGCTCTCCCAAAGTTTGTACCATGTGTAACAAAGTTCGTAACCTCTCTAACAAAGTTCGTACCCCCTCTAACAAAGTTCGTACCCTCTCTAACAAAGTTCGTACCCTTTCTAACAAAAATCGTACCCCATCTCACAAAGTTCGTACCCTCTCTAACAAATTTCGTACCTTCTCTAAGAAAGTTTGTACCCTCTCTAACAAAGTTTGTACCCACTTTGACAAAGTTCGTATCCTCTCTAACAAAGTTCGTACCCCCTATCACGGAGTTCGTACCATGTCTAACAAAGTTTGTAACCTCTTTAACAAAGTTCCTACCCTATCTAACAAAGTTCGTACCCCTCTAACAAATTTCGTACCCTCTCTCACAAAGTTCGTGCCCTCTCTAACAAAGTTCGTACCCTCTCTCACAAAGTTCGTACTAGGTGTAACAAAGTTCGTAACCTTTCTAACAAAGTTCGTATCCCCCTTGACAAAGTTCGTACCCCTTCTCACAAAGTACATACCCTCTCTAACAAAGTTCGTACCTTCTCTCAAAAAGTCCGTACCTTTTCTGACAAAGTTTGTACTCTCTCTGACAAAGTTCCTACCCTCTCTAACAAAGTTCGTACCCTCTGTAACAAAGTTCGTACCCCCTCTCGCAAGCTTTGTATCATGTGTAACAAAGTTCGTAACCTTTCTAACAAATTTCGTACCCTCTCTAACAAAGTTCGTACCCCCCATCACAAAGTTCGTACCCGCTCTAACAAAGTTCGTAACCCCTCTCACAAAGTTCGTACCCTCTCTAACAAAGTTCGTACCCGCTCTAACAAAGTTTGTACCCCCTCTCACAAAGTTCGTAACCCCTCTCACAAAGTTCATACCCTCCTTGAGAAAGTTCCTACCCTCTCTAACAAAGTTCGTACCCCCTCTAATAAAGTTCATACCCATTCTGACAAAGTTCGTACTCTTTCTAACAAAGTTCGCATCCCCTTTCACAAAGTTTGTATCATGTGTGCCAAAGTTTGTAACCTCTCCAACAAAGTTCATACCGCCCCTAGCAAATTTAGTACCGTCTCTAACAAAGTTCGTACCCTTTCTAACAAACTTCGTACCCCTTCCTACAAAGTTAGTACCCCTTCTAACAAAGTTCACACCCACTCTGACAAAGTTCGTACCCTCTCTAACAAAGTTCGTACCCTATCTAACAAAGTTCGTACCCTCCCTAACAAAGTCCGTACCCTCTCTGACAAAGTTCGTACCCTCTCTGGCAAAGTCTATACCTTCTTTGACAAAGTTCGTACTCTCTCTGACAAAGTTCCTACCCTTTCTAACAAAGTTCGTACCCCCTGTAACAAAGTTCGTACCCCCTCTCGCAAGCTTTGTATCATGTGTAACAAAGTTCGTAACCTTTCTAACAAATTTCGTACCCTCTCTAAGAAAGTTCGTACCCCCCATCACAGAGTTCGTAACCCCTCTCACAAAGTTCGTAACCTCTCTAACAAAGTTCCTACCCTCTCTAACAAAGTTCGTACCAACTCTAACAAATCTCATACTCCCTCTCACAAAGTTCATACCCCCTTTAACAAAATTCGTACCCCCTCTAAAAAAATTTGTAGCCTCTCTAAAAAAGTTCGTACCTTTTCGAACAAAGTTCGTACCACCTTTAGCAAAGTTCGTACCCACTCTGACAAAGTTCATATCCCGTCTCTCAAGGTTTGTACCTTGTGTAACAAAGTTCGTAACCTCTTTAACAAAGTTTGTACCCTTTCTAACAAAGTTTGTACCACCTCTCACAAAGTTCATAGCATGTTTAACAAAGTTCGTAACCTCTCTAACAAAGTTCGTACCCCCTCTCAAAAAGTTCATACCCTCTCTAACAAAGTTCGTAACCCCTCTCACAAAGTTCGTACCCTCTCTAACAAAGTTCGTAACCCCTCTCACAAAGTTCGTACCCTCTCTAACAAAGTTCGTACCCACTCTGACAAAGTTCGTACCCACTTTGACAAAGTTCGTACCCCTTCAAACAAAGTTCGTATCCCCTCTAACAAAGTTTGTAACCTTTGTAACAAAGTTCATATCGCCTCAAACAAAGTTCGTACCTCCTCTTACAAAGTTTGTACCCCCTCTAACAAAGTTCGAAACCTCTTTAACAAAGTTCGCAACACCTCTAACAAAGTTCGTACCCTCTCTAACAAAGTTCGTACCCCCTCTAACAAAGTTTGTACCTCATCTCACAAAGTTCGTAACCCCTCTCACAAAGTTCGTACACTTCCTGAAAAAGTTCGTACCATCTCTAACAAAGTTCGTACCCACTCTGACAAAGTTCGTACCCTCTGTAACAAAGTTCGTACCCCCTATCGCAAACTTCATATCATGTGTAACAAAGTTCGTACCCCTCTAACAAAGTTCATAACCCCTTTAACAATGTCGTACCCCCTCTCACAAACTTCGTACCCCCTCTAACAAAATTCGTACCCCCTCTCACAAAGTTTGTAACCTCTCTTACAAAGTTCGTACCCTCTCTAACAAAGTTCGTACCCTCTCTAACAAAGTTCGTACCCCCTCTAACAACGTTCGTACCTCCTCTCAAAAAGTTCGTACCCTCTCTAACAAAGTTCGTAGCCCCTCTCACAAAGTTCGTACCCTTCCTGACAAATTTCGTACCCTCTCTAACAAAGTTGTACCCTCTCTAACAAAGTTCGTACCCACTCTCACAAAGTTCGTACCCTCTGTAACAAAGTTCGTACCCCCTATCGCAAACTTCATATCATGTGTAACAAAGTTCGTACCCCCTCTCACAAAGTTCGTACCCCTCTAACACAGTTCGTAACCCCTCTAACAAAGTTCGTACCCCCTGTAACAAAGTTCGTACCCCCTCTCACAAAGTTCGTAACCTCTCTTACAAAGTTCGTACCCTCTCTAACAAAGTTCGTACCCCCTCTAACAACGTTCGTACCCCCTCTCACAAAGTTCGCACCCTCTCTAACAAAGTTCGTACCCATTCTGACAAAGTTCGTACTCTTTCTAACAAAGTTTGTACCCTCTCTCACAAAGTTTGTACCATGTGTAATAAAGTTCATAACCTCTCTTACAAAGTTCGTACTCCCTCTCACAAAGTTCATAAACTCTCTTACAAAGTTCGTACCCTCTCTAACAAAGTTCGTACCCCCTCTAACAACATTCGTACCCCCTCTCACAAAGTTCGTACCCTCTCTATCAAAGTTCGTACACTCTCTAACAAAGTTCGTACCCATTTTGACAAAGTTCGTACTCTTTCTAACAAAGTTCGTACCCCCTCTCACAAAGTTTGTACCATGTGTAATAAAGTTCGTAACCTCTCTAACAAAGTTCGTACCCTATCTAAAGAATTTCGTACCCCCTCTAACAAAGTTCGTAGCCTCTCTCACAAAGTTCGTACCCTCTCTCACAAAGTTTGTAACCCCTCTGACAAAGTTCATACCCGTTCAAACAAAGTTTGTACATCATCTCACAAAGTTCGTACCATATATAACAAAGTTGGTAACCTTTCTAAAAAAATTTGTATCGCTTCTAACAAAGTTCGTACCCCTTCTCATAAAGTTCGTACCCCTCTAACACAGTTCGTAACCCCTCTAACAAAGTTCGTACCCCCTGTAACAAAGTTCGTACCCCCTCTCACAAAGTTCGTAACCTCTCTTACAAAGTTCGTACCCTCTCTAACAAAGTTCGTACCCCCTCTAACAACGTTCGTACCCCCTCTCACAAAGTTCGCACCCTCTCTAACAAAGTTCGTACCCATTCTGACAAAGTTCGTACTCTTTCTAACAAAGTTTGTACCCTCTCTCACAAAGTTTGTACCATGTGTAATAAAGTTCATAACCTCTCTTACAAAGTTCGTACTCCCTCTCACAAAGTTCATAACCTCTCTTACAAAGTTCGTACCCTCTCTAACAAAGTTCGTACCCCCTCTAACAACATTCGTACCCCCTCTCACAAAGTTCGTACCCCCTCTCACAAAGTTCGTACCCTCTCTATCAAAGTTCGTACACTCTCTAACAAAGTTCGTACCCATTCTGACAAAGTTCGTACTCTTTCTAACAAAGTTCGTACCCCCTCTCACAAAGTTTGTACCATGTGTAATAAAGTTCGTAACCTCTCTAACAAAGTTCGTACCCTATCTAAAGAATTTCGTACCCCCTCTAACAAAGTTCGTAGCCCCTCTCACAAAGTTCGTACCCTCTCTCACAAAGTTTGTAACCCCTCTGACAAAGTTCATACCCGTTCAAACAAAGTTCGTACATCATCTCACAAAGTTCGTACCATATATAACAAAGTTGGTAACCTTTCTAACAAAATTTGTATCGCTTCTAACAAAGTTCGTACCCCTTCTCATAAAGTTCGTAACCCTTCTAACCAAGTTCGTAACCCCTCCCACAAGTTCGTACCCTCTTTAACAAAGTTTGTAACCCCTCTCACAAAGTTCGTGCCCTCCCTGACAAAGTTCCTACCCTCTCTAACAAAGTTCGTACCCCCTTTAACAAAGTTCGTACCCACTCTGACAAAGTTCGCACTTTTTCTAACAAAGTTCGCATCCTCTCTCACAAATTTTGTACCATGTGTAACAGAGTTTGTAACCTCTCTAACAAAGTTCGTACCGCCCCTTACAAAGTTCGTACCGTCTCTAACAAACTTTGTACCGCTTCTAACAAATTTCGTACCCCTTCTAACAAAGTTAGTACCCCCTCTAACAAAGTTCGCCCCCACTCTGACAAAGTTCGTACCCTCTCTAATAAAGTTCGTACCCTCTCTAACAAAATTCGTACCCAATCTGAAAAAGTTCGTACCCTGTCTGATAAAGTTTGTACCATCTCTGACAAAATTCGTACCCTCTCTAACCAAAGTTCGTACCCTCTCTGACGAAGTTCCTACCCTCTCTAACAATGTTCGTACCCTATCTGAAAAAGTTCGTACCCTCTGTAACAAACTTCGTACCCCCTCTTGCAAAATTCATATCATGTGTAACAAAGTTTGTAACCTCTCAAACAACTTTCGTACCTTCTCTAACAAAGTTCGTACCCCCTCTCAAAAAGTTCGTACCCTCTTTAACAAAGTTCGTAACCCCTCTCACAAAGTTCATACCCTCTCTAACAAAGTTCATACCCTCTCTAACAAAGTTCGTACCCACTCTGACAAAGTTCGTACCCACTTTGACCAAGTTCGTACCCTCTGTAACAAAGTTCGTACCCCCTATCGCAAACTTCATATCATGCGTAACAATGTTTGTACCCCATCTCACAAAGTTCGTACCCTTCCTGACAAAGTTGGTACCCTCTCTAACAAAGTTCGTACCCTCTCTAACCAAGTTCGTACCCACTCTCACAAAGTTCGTACCCTCTGTAACAAAGTTCGTACCCCCTATCGCAAACTTCATTTCATGTGTAACAAAGTTCGTACCCCCTCTCACAAAGTTCGTACCCCCTCTCACAAAGTTTGTAACCTCTCTTACAAATGTCATACCCTCTCTAACAAAGTTAGTACCCCCTCTAACAAAGTTCGCACCCACTCTTACAAAGTTCATACCCTTTCTAACAAAGTTCGTACCCTCTCTAACAAAGTTCGTACCCACTCTGACAAAGTTCATACCCTCTCTAACAAAGTTCGTACCCTCTCTAACAAAGTTCGTAACCTCTATAACAAAGTTCGTACCCCCTCTCACAAAGTTCGTACCCTCTCTAACAAAGTTCGTACCATGTGTAACAAAGTTCGCACCTACTCTTACAAAGTTCGTACCCTCTCTAACAAAGTTCCTAACCTCTCTAACAAAGTTCGTACCCCCTCTCACAAAGTTCGTACCCTCTTTAACAAAGTTCGTACCCCCTCATACAAAGTTCGTACCCTCTCTAACAAAGTTCGTACCCACTCTGACAAAGTCCGTACTCCTTCTAACAAAGTCTGAACCCCCTCTCTAAAAAAGTTCGTACCCCCTCTAGCAAAGTTTGTACCCTCTTTAACAAAGTTTGTACCCACTCTGACAAAGTTCGTACCCTTTCTAACAAACTTCGTACCCCATATCACAAAGTTAGTACCATGTGTAACAAAGTTCGTAACCTCGCTAACAAAGTTCGTACCATGTAACAAAGTTCGTAACCTCTCTAACAAAGTTCGTACCCTCTCTAACAAAGTTTGTACCCCCTCTAACAAAGTTCTTACCCTCTCTAACAATGTTCATACCCACTCTGACAAAGTTCGCACCCTCTCTAAAAAAATTCGTACCCTCTCAAACAAAGTCCGTAATCCCTCACACAAAGTTTGTACCACCTCTAATAAAGTTTGTACCCTCTCTAACAAAGTTCGTACCACCTCTAACAAATTTCGTACCATGTCTAACAAAGTTCGTACCACTTGTAAAAAATTTCGTACCATCTCTAACAAAGTTCGTACCCCTTCTAACAGAGTTCGTACCCCTTCTAACAATGTTTGTACCCCCTCTAACAAAGTTCGCACCCACTCTGACAAAGTTCGTATCCTTTCTAACAAATTTTGTACCACCTCTAACAAAGTTCGTACCCACTCTGACAAAGTTCGTAACCTCTCTAACAAAGTTCGTATCCCCTCTAACCAAGTTCGTAACCCCTCTCGCAAAGTTCGTACCCTTTCTAACAAAGTTCGTACACCCTCTAACAAAGTTCGTACCCCATCTAACAAAGTTCGTACCCTCTCTCACAAAGTCCGTACATTCTTTAACAAAGTTCATACCCCCTCTAACAAAGTTCATACCCTCTCTAAGAAAGTTCGTACCCACTCTGACAAAGTTCGTATCCCTTCAAACAAAGTTTGTACCCCCTCTCACAAAGTTTGCGCCATGTGTAATAAAGTTCGTAGCCTTTCTAACAAAGTTCGTACCCTTTCTGACAAAGTTCGCACCCTCTCTAACAAAGTTTGTACCTACTCTGACAAAGTTCGTACCCCCTCTCACAAAGTTAGTACCAAGTGTAACAAAGTTCGTAACCTATCTAACAAAGTTTGTACCCTCTCTAACAAAGTTCGTACCCTTTCTAACAAAGTTCGTACCCCCTCTCACAAAGTTCATAACCTCTCTAACAAAGTTCGTTCCATGTGTAACAAAGTTCGTACCCCCTCGAACAAAGTTCGTACCTCATCTCACAAAGTTTGTAACCTCTCTAACAAAGTTTTTACCCCCTCTAACAAAGTTCATACCCACTCTAACAAAGTTCGTGCCCACTCTGACAAAGTTCGTATCCCTTCAAACAAAGTTCGTACCCCCTCTAACAAAGTTTGTGCCATGTGTGATAAAGTTCGTAACCTTTCTAACAAAGTTCGTACCCTCTCTAACAAAGTTCGTATATTCTATACAACAAAGACGAGAAGGAAAAATAGAGCAAGGCTCTGTATATTCTATATATTGATTGAATCTACATTCGGTTCCTCAATTCCTCGATTCTACCATATTTTTACAACAGATGCATGGGAACATATATAGGGAAGTTTTTCCAACCTTCCTAGCTAAGCAATCCTATGATTGGTGGATTACAAGGAGAAAATAGGGATTTTATACAAAAATATCCGAAGAAAATATCAAACAGAGTTGGTCATAAATATCTGGAGATTGCATAGGTGGATTTCGCAGCATGCAACATGGGCTGCAAAAATTTCGCAGGCTACGAAATTGTCTTTCAGCTTGGCGCAGTTTTCTTCCAATGGCCATGACTTCTTCATTTCAGCTCCGATTTGCACACCATTTGAAGCGTTGGACTCTTGACTTCCTGAGCTTCAAAATGGTATATAGTATGTATAAAATAGACTTCAGGAAGTGCTCCAAGTGTACGAAATAAGACTACAACTACTCTCCTCTATTTTTCCTCCTTGCATACTTTGAATGACTTTGGCAAAGGGCTAAGAAACTCCAAAGCTTGGTTTCTTCATGAATTTGAGCTTCAACTTGCTTTTCTATGAGCTATACAAAGGTCTCCCTCATTCTTGGATTGTTTTGGTGATAAAAAACTATCAAAAACACCAAAACTTAACACAATTTGATTAAAAATAATTGCAAGGGTCCTTAACATGCCAATTGAGTTAAAAGGTAATAACTACTACTCAAAAGTGTTAAAAAAAAAAATTAAAAGCTACAAAATAGCACTTTTTGAGTAGTAATCACCCTCTCTAACAAAGTTCGTACCCCCTTTAAAAAACTCCGTACCCCCTATCAAAAAGTCTGCACCCTCTCTAACAAAATTCGTACCCACTCTAAAAAATTTCGTCTCTAACAAAGTTCGTTCCCACTCTGACAAAGTTCGTACCCTCTGTAACAAAGTTCGTACCCTCCCTAACAAAGTTCGTACCCCCTCTCACAAAGTTTGTACCATGTGTAACAAAGTTCGTACCCTCTCTAACAAAGTCCGTACCCTCTCTGACAAAGCTCGTACCCTCTCTAAAAAAGTTCGTACCCTCTCTCACAAAATTCGTACCGCCTCTAACAAAGTTCGTTCCCTTTCTAATAAAGTTCGTACCCTCTCTAACAAAATTCGTACCCTCTCTAACAAAGTTTGTACCCTCTCTGACAAAGTTCGTACCCACTCTAACAAAGTTCGTTCCCTTTCTAATAAAGTTCGTACCCCCTCTCACAAAGTTCGTACCATGTGTAAGAAAGTTCGTAACTTCTCTAACAAAGTTCGTACCCTGTCTCGCAAAGTTCGTACCCTCTCTGACAAAGTTCGTACCCTCTCCAACAAAGTTCGTACCCCCTCTAATAAAGGTCGTACCCTCTCTGACAAATGTACCCACTTTGACAAACTTCGTACCCTTTCTAATAAGGTTCGTACCCTCTCTAACAAAGTTCGTACTACCCTTACAAAAGTTCTTAACCCCTCGAACAAAATTCATACCCGCTCTAACAAAGTTCCTACCCACTCTGACAAAGTTTGTACCCTCTATAACAAAGTTCGTACCCCCTCTAACAAAGTTCATACCATGTGTAAGAAAGTTCGTAACTTTTATAACAAAGTTCGTACGCTGTCTAACAAAGTTTGTACCCTCTCTAACAAAGTTCGTACTGCCCCTACAAAAGTTCGTACGCCCTTTAACAAAGTTCGTACCCACTTTGACAAAGTTTGTACCCTTTCTAACAAAGTTAGTACCCCTTTTAAAAATGTTCGTACCCCCTCTAACAAAGTTCGTACTATGTGTAAGAAAGTTCGTAACTTCTCTAACAAAGTTCGTACCCTGTCTCGCAAAGTTTGTACCCTCTCTCACAAAGTTCGTACCCTCTCTAACAAAGTTCGTACCCTCTCTAACAAAGGTCGTACCCTCTCTGACAAATGTACCCACTTTGACAAAGTTCGTACACTTTTTGACAAAGTTCATACCCTCTCTAACAAAGTTCGTACTACCCCTACAAATATTCGTAGCCCCTCTAACAAAGTTCATACTCGCTCTAACAAAGTTCGTACCCACTCTTATAAAGTTTGTACCCTCTATAACAAAGTTCGTACCCCCTCTAACAAAGTTCGTACCATGTGTAAGAAAGTTCGTAACTTCTCTAACAAAGTTCGTACCCTGTCTAACAAAGTTTGTACCCTCTCTGACAAAGCTCGTACCCTCTCTAACAAAATTCGTACTGCCCCTACAAAAGTTCGTACCCCCTCTAACAAAGTTTGTACCCGCTCTAACAAAGTTCGTGCCCACTTCGACAAAGTTTGTACCCTGTGTAACAAAGTTCGTACCCCCTCTAACAATGTTCGTACCATGTGTAAGAAAGTTCGTAACTTCTCTAACAAAGTTCATACCCTTTCTAACAAAGTTTGTACCCTCTCTCACAAAGTTCGTACCCTCTCTAACAAAGTTCGTACTACCCCTACAAAAGTTCGTAGCCCCTCGAACAAAATTCATACCCGCTCTAACAAAGTTCGTACCCACTCTGACAAAGTTTATACCCTCTATAACAAAGTTCCTACCCCCTCTAACAAAGTTCGTACCATGTGTAAGAAAATTCGTAACTTCTCCAACAAAGTTCGTACCCCGTCTAACAAAGTTTGTACCCTCTCTGTCAAAGTTCGTACCCTCTCTAACAGAGTTTGTACCCCTCTAACAAAGGTCGTACCATCTCTGACAAATGTACCCACTTTGACAAAGTTCGTATCCTTTCTGACAAAGTTCGTGCCCTCTCTCACAAAGTTTATACCCTCTCTAACAAAGTTCGTACAACCCCTACAAAAGTTCATAACCCCTCTAACAAAGTTCATACCCACTATAACAAAGTTCGTACCCACTCTAATAAAGTTTGTACCCTCTATAACAAAGTTCGTACCATGTGTAAGAAAGTTCGTAACTTCTCTCACAAAGTTCGTACCCTGTCTAACAAAGTTTGTACCCTCTCTGACAAAGTTCACACCCTCTCTAACAAAGTTCGTACTGCCCCTACAAAAGTTCGTACGCCCTCTAACAAAGTTCGTACCCGCTCTAACAAAGTTCCTACCCACTCTGACAAAGTTTGCACCCTCTGTAACAAAGTTCGTACCCCCTCTAATAAAGTTCGTACCCCCTCTAACAAAGTTCATACCATGTGTAAAAAAGTTTGTAACTTCTCTAACAAAGTTCGTACCCGGTCTCGCAAAGTTCGTACCCTCTCTGAAAAAGTTCGTACCCTCTCTAACAAAGTTCGTACCCCCTCTAACAAAGGTCATACCCTCTCTGACAAATGTACCCACTTTGACAAAGTTCGTACCCTTTTTGACAAGGTTCGTACCCTCTCTCACAAAGTTCGTAACCTCTCTAATAAAGTTCGTACTACCCCTACAAAAGTTCGTAGCCCCTCGAACAAAATTCATACCCGCTCTAACAAAGTTCGTACCCACTCTGAAAAAGTTTATATCCTCTATAACAAAGTTCGTACCCCCTCTAACAAAGTTCGTACCATGTGTAAGAAAGTTCGTAACTTTTCTAACAAAGTTCGTACCCTGTCTAACAAAGTTTGTACCCTCTCTGACAAAGTTCGTACCCTCTCTAACAAAGTTCATACTACCCCTACAAAAGTTCGTAGCCCCTCTAACAAAGTTCATACCCGCTCTAACAAAGTTCGTACCCACTCTGACAAAGTTTGTACCCTTTATAACAAAGTTCGTACCCCCTCTAACAAAGTTCGTACCATGTGTAAGAAAGTTCGTAACTTCTCTAACAAAGTTCGTACCCTGTCTAACAAAGTTTGTACCCTCTCTGAGAAAGCTCGTACCCTCTCTAACAAAGTTCATACTGCCCCTACAAAAGTTCGTACCCCCTCTAACAAAGTTTGTACCTGCTCTAACAAAGTTCGTACCCAGTCTGACAAAGTTTATACCCTTTGTAACAAAGTTCGTACCCCCTCTAACAATGTTCGTACCATGTGTAAGAAAGTTCGTAACTTCTCTAACAAAGTTCGTACCCTTTCTCGCAAAGTTCGTACCCTCTCTGACAAATGTACCCACTTTGACAAAGTTCGTACCCTTTCTGACAAGGTTCGTACCGTCTCTCACAAAGTTCATACCCTCTCTAACAAAGTTCGTACTACCCCTACAAACGTTCGTAGCCCCTCGAACAAAATTCATACCTGCTCTAACAAAGTTCGTACCCACTCTGACAAAGTTTGTACCCTCAATAACAAAGTTCGTACCCCCTCTAACAAAGTTCGTACCATGTGTAAGAAAGTTTGTAACTTCTCTAACAAAATTCGTACCTTGTCTAACAAAGTTTGTACCCTCTCTGACAAAGTTCATACCCTCTCTAACAAAGTTCGTACTACCCCTACAAAAGTTCGTACGCCCTCCACAAAGTTCGTACCCGCTCTAACAAAGTTCGTACCCACTTTGACAAAGTTTGTACCCTTTGTAACAAAGTTCGTACCCCCTCTAAAAAAGTTCGTACCCCCTTTAACAAAGTTTGTACCATGTGTAAGAAAGTTTGTAACTTCTCTAACAAAGTTCGTAGCCTGTCTTGCAAATTTCGTACCCTCTCTCACAAAGTTCGTACCCTCTCTAACAAAGTTCGTACTCTCTCTAACAAAGGTCATACCCTCTCTGAAAAATGTACCCACTTTGACAAAGTTTGTACACTTTTTGACAAAATTCATACCCTCTCTAACAAAGTTCGTACTACCCCTACAAAAGTTCGTAGCCCCTCTAACAAAGTTCATACCCGCTCTAACAAAGTTCGTACCGACTCTGACAAAGTTTGTACCCTCTATAACAAAGTTCGTACCCCCTCTAACAAAGTTCGTACCATGTGTAAGAAAGTTCATAACTTCTCTAACAAAGTTCGTACCCTGTCTAACAAAGTTTGTACCCTCTTTGACAAAAGTCGTACCCTCTCTAAAAAGTTCGTACTACCCTTACAAAAGTTTGTACCCCCTCTAACAAAGTTTGTACCTGCTCTAACAAAGTTCGTACCCAATCCGACAAAGTTTGTACCCTCTGTAACAAAGTTCGTACCCCCTCTAGCAATGTTCGTACCATGTGTAAGAAAGTTCGTAACTTCTCTAACAAAGTTCGTACCCTGTCTAACAAAATTTGTACCCTCTCTGACAAAGTTCATACCCTCTCTAACAAAGGTCGTACCCTCTCTGACAAATGTACCCACTTTGACAAAGTTCGTATCCTTTCTGACAAAGTTCGTACCCTCTTTCACAAAGTTTGTACCCTCTCAAACAAAGTTCATACTACCCCTAGAAAAGTTCGTAGCCCCTCTAACAAAGTTCATACCCACTCTGACAAAGTTTGTACCCTCTATAACAAAGTTCGTACCCCCTCTAACAAAGTTTGTACCATGTGTAAGAAAGTTTGTAACTTCTCTAACAAAGTTCCTGCCCTGTCTAACAAAGTTTGTACCCTCTCTGACAAAGTTCTTACCCTCTCTAACAAAGTTCGTACTGCCCTTACAAAAGTTCATACGCCCTCTAACAAAGTTCATACCCGCTCTAAC
Source organism: Vitis rotundifolia (assembly GCA_030254885.1). Taxonomy (NCBI): domain Eukaryota; kingdom Viridiplantae; phylum Streptophyta; class Magnoliopsida; order Vitales; family Vitaceae; genus Vitis; species Vitis rotundifolia. The sequence continues at coordinate 11,810,019 of CM058153.1, read as the reverse complement.
AAAGTTCGTACCCAGTTTGACAAAGTTTGTAACCTCTCTAACAAAGTTCGTACCCCCTCTAAAAAAGTTCGTACCCCCTCTAACAAAGTTCATACCCACTCTGACAAAGTTCATACCCTTTCTAACAAAGTTCGTACCCCTTCTCACAAAGTTTGTACCATGTGTAACAACGTCCGTAACCTCTCTAACACAGTTCGTACCCTCTCTAACAAAGTTCGTACCCACTCTGACAAAGTTTGTACCCTCTGTAACAAAGTTCGTACCCCATCTAACAAAGTTCATACCGTGTGTAAGAAAGTTCGTAACATCTCTAACAAAGTTCATACCCTCTCTAACAAAGTTCGTACCCCCTCTCACAAAGGTTGTACCATCTATGACAAATGTACCCACTTTGACAAAGTTCGTATCTCTTCTGACAAAGTTCGTGCCCTCTCTCACAGAGTTCGTACCCTCTCTAACAAAGTTCGTACTACCCCCACAAAAGTTCGTAACCCCTCTAACAAAGTTCATACCCACTCTAACAAAGTTCGTACCCACTCTAACAAAGTTTGTACCCTCTATAACAAAGTTCGTATCCCCTCTAACAATGTTCGTACAATGTGTAAGAAAGTTCGTAACTTCTCTCACAACGTTCGTACTCTGTCTAACAAAGTTTGTACCCTCTCTGACAAAGTTCGTACCCTCTCTAACAAAGTTCGTACTGCCCCTACAAAAGTTCGTACGCCCTCTAACAAAGTTCGTACCCGCTCTACCAAAGTTTGTACCCACTTTGACAAAGTTTGTAACCTCTGTAACAAAGTTCGTACCCCCTCTAAAAAAGTTCGTACCCCCTCTAACAAAGTTCATACCCACTTTAACAAAGTTCGTACTCTTTCTAATAAAGTTCGTACCCCTTCTCACAAAGTTTGTACCATGTGTAACAAAGTCCGTAACCTCTCTAACACAGTTCGTACCCTCTCTAACAAAGTTCGTACCCACTCTGACAAAGTTTGTACCCTCTGTAAGAAAGTTCGTACCCCCTCTAACAAAGTTCGTACAGTGTGTAAGAAAGTTCGTAACATCTCTAACAAAGTTCGTACCCTCTCTAACAAAGTTCGTACCCCCTCCAACAAAGGTCGTACCATCTCTGACAAATGTACCCACTTTGACAGAGTTCGTATCCTTTCTGATAAACTTTGTCCCCTCTCTAACAAAGTTCGTACTACCCCTACAAAAGTTCGTAACCCCTCTAACAAAGTTCATACCCACTCTAACAAAATTCGTACCCACTCTGACAAAGTTTGTACCCTCTATAACAAAGTTCGTATCCCCTCTAACAAAGTTCGTGCCATGTGTAAGAAAGTTCGCAACTTCTCTAACAAAGTTCGTACCCTATCTAACAAAGTTTGTACCCTCTCTGACAAAGTTCGTACCCTCTCTAACAAAGTTCGTACTGCCCCTACAAAAGTTCGTACGCCCTCTAACAAAGTTCGTACCCGCTCTAACAAAGTTAGTACCCAGTCTGACAAAGTTCGTACCCTTTCTAATAAAGTTCGTACCCCCTCTCACAAAGTCCGTACCCCCTCTAACAAAGTTCGTACCCCCTCTAACAAAGTTCGTACCCTCTCTAACAAAGTTCATACCCACTCTGACAAAGTTCGTACTCTTTCTAACAAAGTTCATACCCCTTCTCACAAAGTTTGTACCATGGGTAACAAAGTTCGTAACCTCTCTAACAAAGTTCGTACCGCCCCTAAAAAAGTTCGTACCCCCTCTAACACAATTTATACCCGCTCTAACAAAGTTCGTACCCACTCTGACAAAGTTTGTACCCTTTGTAACAAAGTTCGTACCCCCTCTCACAAAATTTGTACCATGTATAACAAAGTTCGTAACCTCTCTAACAAAGTTCGTACCGCCCCTAACAAAGTTCATACCCCTTCTCACGAAGTTTGTACCATGTGTAACAAAGTTTGTAACCTCTCTAACAAAGTTCGTACGGCCCCTAACAAAGTTCGTACCCCCTCTAACAAAGTTCGTACACTCTCTAACAAAGTTCGTACCCACTCTGACAAAGTTTGTACCCTCTATAACAAAGTTCCTACCCCTTCTAACAAATTTCATACCCTCTCTAACAAAGTCCGTACCCACTCTGACAAAGTTCGTAACCCCTCTAACAAAGTTCGTACTCTTTTTAACAAAGTTCACACGTACTGTAACAAAGTTCGTACCCTTTCTAACAAAGATCGTACCTTCTCTCGCAAAGTTCGTACCATGTAACAGAGTTCATAACCTCTCTAACAAAGTGCGTAGCCTCTCTAACAAAGTTTGTACTCCCTCTAACAAAGTTCGTACCCCATCTCACAAAGTTCGTACCCACTCTGAGAAAGTTTGTACCCTTTCTAACGAAGTTCGTACCTCCTCCCACAAAGTTCGTACCATGTGTAAGAAAGTTCGTAACCTCTCTAAAAAAGTTCGTACCACCTCTAACAAAGTTCGTACCCCCTTTAACAAAGTTCGTATCCTCTCTAATAAAGTTCGTACCCACTCTAACAAAGTTCGTACCCTCGATAACAAAGTTTGTACCCTTTCTAACAAAGTTCGTACCCTCTTTAAAAAAGTTCGTACCCACTCTGACAAAGTTCGTAACCCCTCTAATAAAGTTCGTAACCAATCTAACAAAGTTCGTACCCCATCTCACAAAGTTCTTACCCACTCTGACAAAGTTTGTACCCTTTCTAACGAAGTTCGTACCTCCTCCCACAAAGTTCGTACCATGTGTAAGAAAGTTCGTAACCTCTCTAAAAAAGTTTGTACGACCTCTAACAAAGTTCGTACCCCCTTTAACAAAGTTCGTATCCTCTCTAATAAAGTTCGTACCCACTCTAACAAAGTTCGTACCCTCGATAACAAAGTTTGTACCCTTTTTAACAAAGTTCGTACCCTCTTTAACAAAGTTCGTACCCACTCTGACAAAGTTTGTAACCCCTCTAACAAAGTTCGTACCCCATCTCACAAAGTTCGTACCCACTCTAAAAAAGTTTGTACCCTTTCTAACGAAGTTCGTACCTCCTCCCACAAAGTTCGTACCATGTGTAAGAAAGTTCGTATCCTCTCTAATAAAGTTCGTACCCACTCTAACAAAGTTCGTACCCTCGATAATATAGTGTGTACCCTCTCTAAGAAAGTTCGTACCCTCTCTAACAGAGTTCGTAGCCACTCTGACAAAGTTTGTACCCTCTATAACAAAGTTCGTACCCCTTCTAACAAAGTTCGTACCCTCTCTAACAAAGTTCGTACCCACTCTGACAAAGTTCATAACCCCTCTAACAAAGTTCATACCCAGTCTGACAAAGTTCGTACTCTTTCTAACAAAGTTCGCACCCACTCTAACAAAGTTCGTACCCTTTCTAATAAAGTTCGTACCTCCTCTCACAAAGTTCGTGCCATGTGTAAGAAAGTTCGTACTACCTCTAACAAAGTTCATACCCTGTCTTGCAAATTTCGTACCCTCTCTCACAAAGTTCGTACCCTCTCTAACAAAGGTCATACCCTCTCTGAAAAATGTACCCACTTTGACAAAGTTTGTACACTTTTTGACAAAATTCATACCCTCTCTAACAAAGTTCGTACTACCCCTACAAAAGTTCGTAGCCCCTCTAACAAAGTTCATACCCGCTCTAACAAAGTTCATACCCCCTCTAACAAAGTTCGTACCCTCTCTGACAAACTTCATACCCTCTCTAAGAAATGTACTGATTCATTCCCAATTGGTGTATTAGTTGATTCATGTCCTCTCAATGGTCCCCAACAATGGTGTCATTTGATTCGTGCCCAGCCGGTGCCTTGATTTTGGTCCTCAAACGGGAGCAATCAACAAAATTTATAACCTATTACAGCATGTACTAGGATAGCCTCAGCTAGCATAGCATAGTGGCTCTAGGGTCGTTCACTAGGATGGGTTTTCACTCCACAATTGATATTAATTCAAAGACTGGATTGGTGTTTTTCCTTTCCAAGGTTAGTTTTAAAAGAAAACATAAAGATGTTTGAAAAGGTTGGTTTTAAGCTAACCAAAAATAGTAACTGATTTTAATTACAAAGAAAAGTGTTTCTTGGAGTTTCAGATCACTAGGCTCAGGTTCCTTGTACAAAAAGGAAGTTCCGGTCATTTGTTTCTTTTCCTCGTATTGGGGATTTAACATATAGTTATTTCCCGAACCAGTGTGGTACAGATGCTTACCATTAATGGTTTCAACACTAAATCCGTCTCACTGATCCATCTTGCAATGGCTCGTGCCTCTCACCTAGCATTTGCCATTCAAGGGGATCTTTAACCTTGGATTATCCTTCAAAAGCTCGCAAGAGATAACTAATGGATGTCTCCTTAGAGTCCAAAAGCTTACCAAGTGTTGGCTATTCTAGAAAATCCAACCTTCAAACCACCTCCCAAAGGCTCGCAAGAGATAAACTAGTGCATCTCAATGGATGGAGATCACTTGCTGATTAATACTCAAAAATGCTATTTTGTAAGCTTGTAATTAACTCTTTTAAACACTTTTGAGTAGTAGTTATCACCTTTTTACCCAATTGACATGTTAAGGACCTTTGCAATCAATTCTAATCAAATTGTGTTAAGTTTTGGTGTTTTGATAGCTTTTTGATCACCAAAGCAATCCAAGATTGAGGAGAGTTCTTTGGAATCCATGGCAAAGCTTTTGGAAAGCTCAGAAACAAGAAGAACCAAAGCTTTGAAGCTTTAAAGTCCTTTGCCATCAGCAAACCCGGAATGCAAGGAGGAAAGCAAAGAGGAATCTGCCATGAAGCAAAACAGGGGACAGTAGTTGCAGTTTTCTTGGCCACTTTTGGAGCACTTCCCGAAGTCCATTTTCGACATTCTATATACCATTTCAAAGCTCAGGAAGTCAAGAATCCAATTCTTCAAACGATGCATGATTCGGAGTTCAAATGAAGAAGTTACAGCCATTGGAAGCCAATCGCTCCAAGCTGAAGGAGAATTTCGCAAGGCTGCGAAATTTTGGCCTTTGGCTGCGAAATTTCGCAGCGCTACAGTGCTAGCTGCGAAACACCTCCTGAAGCCACCCGATGGCTGCGACCGACATCCTGAGATCTTTTTGCTTTAGATATTTGATGTCTAAATTCCCAAATTCTCCTTGTAACCCTCCTATCACATGATTCCTTAGTTAGGAAGTAAGAAGCAAAGGGTGAATAACCCCTTATAAATAATGTAACATATCTCGGGAGCTTTTCCAGAGACCACCTTGTATAGTTTTTGATAAGTAATATATCTACAGGGCACTTGCTCTGCTTTTTCCTTCTCTTTTTGTTTTCTCTTTCATTTTCTTTCTAGCCAAACATCCTTTGAGGATTTTTCCTCAGAGGATGAGAGGCTAGGCTTTTTGTTTCTTGGGTGAAGGAAGCCAGGTAAGGTGCCGGCTGCATGAGGGTGAGTTTTTGTTGTTTCCATTTTTAATGAAGAGAAAGTGTGACCCGTTAATGGTTTTTATCTTTTTAGTTAACTTAAAACGCCTTTGAATCACCTGGGTCAACACTTGGTAAGGCAAGTGGACTCCGTCCATTGAGTTTCACTAGTTTACCTCTTGCAAGCCTTTGGGAGGTGATTCAAAGGTAGGATTTTCTAGACCAGCCAACACTTGGTAAGCTTTTGGACTCCAAGGAGACATCCATTAGTTATCTCTTACGAGCTTTTGAAGGATAATCCAAGGTTAAAGATCCCCTTGAATGGCTGATTCGTGCCCGATTGGTGTATCAATTGATTCAACTCAATTGATGTGCTTTGATCTCAATTCTCAGGCGGGAGTAATCAACAAAATTTATAAACCTAAATCACCATATACCAGGGTAGCATTTAGCTAGCATAGTATAGTGGCTCTAGGATCGTCCACAGAGATGGGTTTTCACTTTCCAACTGATATCAGTTCAAGAGCTAAATGGGTGCTTTTTCATTTCAAAGTTAGCTTTTAAAAGAAAAACAAAGGTTTGAATGGGAACAAAAGACTTTAAGCTAACCAAACATACAAATTATCTGAAATTAGTTATAAAGAAAGGAGTTCCTCGGGACTTCAGGTTGCTAGGCTCGGATACCAAATGCAAAAGAGGAGAATCCGGTCACTTGAGTCTTTTCCTCGCATTCGGGATTTAACCTATAGTTATTTCCCGAACCGGTGTGGTACAGATGCTTACCATTAATGATGTCAACTCTAAAATCCTCTCACTGACACACCTTACAATGGCTCGTACCTCTCACCTAGTATTTGCCATCCAAGGTGGTCCTTAACATCGGATCATCCTTCACAAGCGAACAAGAGATAACAATTAGACCTCCATGGAGCAAGATTGCAAGCAATAAGAATCCATGGAATCCGAAAGCTTACCAAGTATTGGCTATTCACGGTAATCCTAGTTAACTAAAAATATAAACAGCATTAACGGGTCACACTTTCTCTTCATTAAAAATAGAAACAACAAAAACTCACTCTTTGCATCCGGCACCTTACCTAGCTTCCTTCACCCGTGGAACAACAAGTTTAGCCAACCATCCTTTGAGAAAACATCTCAGAGGTTGATTTGCTAGAAAACATAATTATAAGCAAAGATAAAATCGAAAGGTAAGGTAGAGCAAAGCTCTATGTATTGCTTTCAAAACTATACAAAAATTGTTCTCTGGAAAAACTCCCGAGTCCCTTTTTCAGTGATTACAAGAGAGTTCATTTATAGGAAGGTTATTTACCCTTCCTTCATTCCTTGCTAGCTAAGGAATTACATGAGTGGTCAATTACAAGGAGAAAAACAAGATTTAAACACAAAATATCTGAAGAAAAATATCCAAAAGAGTCGGTGCGCAAATTTTCCAATTCGCATGAAGATTTCGCACGCTGCATGGTGACTTGCGAAAATCTCGCAAGTTGGTTTCGCAACTTGAGGTCCCTTTTCGCACATTGAATGTCACTTTCGCAAGTTGGAAAACCATTTTCGCAAGTTGGCACTCTCTGTGACTGTGTGTTTGTGCTCCAATCCCATCGCGCAAGGTAAGCTCCAGGTTTCGCACGCTGGAGTTCCAAATTCGCAAGGTGCGAATTTGTGCTTCAGCTGGACGCAGTTATCTTCCGAAGGCCATAAATTCCTCATTTATGATCCAAATTGCACACCGTTTGAAGCATTGGATTCTTGACTTCCAGGGATTTCCAACGGTATATAGCATGCAGAAAATGGACTTCGGAAAGTGCTCCAAAAGTGGGAAAGAAGACTGCAGCTGCTATGCTCTGTTTCTTCTTCACTCTGTTTTTCCTCCGTGCATGTTTGATTGGTTTTGGCAAAGGGCTATGGAGCTCCAAAGCTTGGTTCTTCATGCATTTGAGCTTCCAAAAGCCTTGCCATGAACTATATAAATATCTCCCTCATTCTCGGATTTCTTTGGTGTAGCTAAAAGCTATCAAAAACACCAAAACTTAACACAATTTGGTTAGAAATGATTGCAAGGGTCCTTAACATGCCAATTGAGTTAAAAGGCAATAATTACTACTCAAGAGTGTTTGAAAGAGTTAATTAAAAGCTACAAAATAGCACTTTTTGAGTAGTAATCACTCCCCCCAACCGACATATTGCTAGTCCCTTAGCAATGAAGGAGAGAAAAATAAAAGTACCATAATTTACAACATCATGCTGATCACTCCAAAAAATGTTTAAGTGGCATGATTGATCAAACTCTCACATGGAACATTAAAGAAATAAAATTCAAATTTCAATAGGAGCTATCAAATAATTTGCCTAATCACAATTCATAAAGAGTAGGTATTATGCAAATTTAAGCTTCAAAATAATTTCCACTCCCAAAGGTCCAATCCTTACTCTTCCACAAAAATCTATGTGTTACTTATTAGTTTCCAAATATAGTATGTCAAACTAATCTCTCCCCTCAACCTAGTTCTTTTCAAAGCTTAGCAAACTGATCAACCTCCAATAGGCTAAGAACGCACCTTTTTTTTTTTTCACAATTTTTTTTTCATGTAGGAGTGCAATGCTTAAAGGTATTCTTTTCTAAATTGTCCATGTAACGGGGGTCCATCGATGACTCCCAACCAATCAAGGTTTAGGGCATCAAGCTTTAAGGATTTTTCAACCACTAACTCCTCGGATTTCACCCCAGACTTTTGAGAATGAATTTTTAATACCCAAGCACCTACAATATGTCAAACTCCACCCATTCACCCATGTAACGAGCATTGAGGTCGGTGACTCCCAACCAATGAAGGTTTAGGGCACCAGGTTTTAAAGATTTTCACCATATACCCCTCAGACCTTGCTCGGGTTTCAAGGCAAGTAAAACATTTTTCTTTTTTCTTCTTTTTTTTCAAAGGCTCATTGGCCTTTTATAAGGTGTCTCAACACTATTAAAATGAGGTCAAAGGTACCAAGTCTAAAATTTTCTAAGTAAAGGGGGAAAATAGTTTTTTATCTTATAATCGGAATCTAGTGTGCACAGTGTGTGATTAGCTTAAAGTGGAAGAACTAAGGTTGAATTCAATAGAAGTTTCAACAATTCATCAACTTTAATAAACATAATACAAACTCTAAGTCAAGTAAAAAGAACAAAAATTCAATTTCTCCCATTTTATCTTGAAAATTTTTCCTTAATAGCCATGGAGAGTATTCAAAAACTTTAAAAATTTTAAAAATTAAGCAAAAAGCAACTAAATTACCAAAATAAACCTAGCATTAATAACAAAAAATTTCCTTCCTCAACTCTCCCCCCAACCAAGCTAAACATTGTCCTCAATGTTTGCAAAGCAATTAAAAATAAAGAGAGGAAGTGGTACCTCCTGATGGACATGAAGTATGATTGAAGCAGGGGAAACCACATGTTTCAAAAATATAAGAGTTATGAGTATAGGAAATAGAAGAAAAGGCATAATAAAGGAAATGATCTAGATATATATATATGTATTACTTGGAAAAGATACAATATATGTGATGCTCAGGTAATACATCCAATCCCAGTATATAAAACATCAAAAAGTTGGGATTTACAAGTCTACTATAAAGAAAATACAAAATAAACAAAGATAGATGATCATATGGGAGTGGGATCATGTGGAGATGAGGGCTCGGCTATGGTCTGCTCAGCTGGCGTGGTCTCCTCATCGGGTGGTAGAGGCTCAGATGGGCTAGGTCTAGACTGCTCAGGGAATGAATGTATACCCATATGCTGCTGGATCTGAAGTAATATGGCCGTATGCTGGGCCTGAGTAGCCATGAGCTGGTCCTGATGAGTCTAGATAGCCGCCATCTGCTGTAAGAGAGCATCCTGAGTGGTGCTCAATGTCTGGAATGAATGGACCAACGCTCGGAACTCCGTAAGAGATACGGTGATGGTGGCCTCAGATGGAGGAGAAGGTGCTGATGAAGCTGGCCTGACCGGTGGAGTATCTGACATGGTAGGAGGAGTAGTAGGTGTAGGCTCATGTATGGGCACTGAAGCGGGTACTACAGGGGGAGGCGGAATGATATCAGCAAGAATCTCACCCTGTAGGGCCTCTGGGGGCTGCTCCTCCTGTGTGGGCTCTGGTGGTATAGGCACATCGGGGGCGTCCTGAAGGGCAAAATAGTTGGCCAAATGCTTCCATTTGTCGAGAGAAAACTCCTCTCGGCAATGGTAGCGGCGCTCTAAATGGGGCTCTGTAGGATAGCCCAGACGCTCTAAAATCTGTGAGAGTAGCCTCGGGAACAGGAGAGGGATGGCATCTGCTCTCTGAAGTTTCCTCCTATGGACTTTCTCTTCAAAGTGAAGAAGAGAAGCCATAATCAAATGATGAGGGCCGAAATAATACCCCTCAGAGATCCTGAAGAGTGCCTCAAGTATAGCTCCTCTGCGCTGGACTTTATGCTGAAGTGGGAAGAGGTTGGCGTGCAGGAGGACATCAATGAGGAGCATCCCAGATGGAAGCTCCTTCCTCATTAGCACGGAGGCAGTGGATGTCCCTCTAGACAAAATGTGGACCATATCCCTCTGAGAAAAATCTGACCAAGCTCTGAAATCGTCCTGACGTACAGGCTCATAAGGGATACCGAGGGCCTCAGCTATATGGCGTGCTCCAAGAATGCCCTGGCGTCCATCAATAGCGAAGTGGATGAGAGTAGGGTCCCTGACGCCTCGAGTAGTCATAGACTGATAAAAATCTAAGACAACTCGGGGGTAATAGAACTGACGAGGAGCCAGCAGAGGCTCCAGATGGTATCTCTGTAGCAGATGAAATGAGTCCCTGAGCTCAGGCTGCTCCCGAAAAACAGCTATGTCAAGCCATAGCTCTGAGTGAAAGGGCCGGGCTCTGCAATCCAAGTTGCCCGGAATGGGGGATGCCGCTACCATGGGGCGCTTGATGACGGTAGCTAAAGGAATCCCCACAGGAATCTGAGGCTCAACAGAGGGCGGCTCAGTCTTTGGTGGCTCGGAGGACTCTCCTGGACCGGAAATTTTGACCTTCTTTGCAGGGGGCCGAGTGGCTGGCCGCTTGGCTGGAGAAGGGTCGGCCACATGTGTAGAGGGTGCCCGTCGAGTCTGGTACCGGCGGAGAGGAGGGCCCTGACGCGTCTCATCCGCAGATGGGAGGGCGGTGAGGTCCTGGGTGGGCTGAGAGCGCGGTCCAGAGGGAGGAGCAGATGGAGAGGCGGAGTGGCCTCCTCGTGTCTTGGGCATGGCGGAAATGCAAGAAAGAGTGATTTGCAGAGAGGGTCAGGCGCGCGTGCGGGGCGGAGGGGGAGAGTTGTTGTCTCTGGAGCTTCTCTCCTTGTGGGTTTTAAAATGAGAGGGTGGAGTGGAATGTGAGAGGTTTTGGGTTTTTTTAAAAACTTGTGGAAGCCGAGGAGTCCGTTTGGAATTTTAAAAGTCAGTTAAGCATTTTTAAAACTTTTCGCACACTGGAAAGTGGTGTGCGAATTTTTTCGCACTTTAGTTTTGAAGGTGCGAAATTTTCGCACACCAGGGATGATTTTCGCACTGTGAAAAGTCACCGTGCGAATTTTTCGCACCTGGAAATGCATTTCGCACACAAAATTTGCACTGTGCGAATTGGTTTCGCATCATGTTTCGCACTGTGCGAAACCACTTCGCAACTTGAGGTGATGGCACTCGTGTGCCAGGAGGGTGGTTCGCACTGTGCGAAACCACTTCGCACAGTGAACAGTGGTGTGCGAAAATGATGTTTGCATTTTCGCACTTTGGATTTTAATTTCGCACTTTGGGAGGAGAATTTGCACCTTGTACAGTGTCGTGCGAAAGTTTTCACACCTTGGAGCTGAGTTTCGCATCATGGATAGCGGATTCGCACCTTGAACAATGTGCGTGCGAAAATTTTCGCACCTTGATTCGCACCGTGCGAAACCAATTCGCAACTTGAGGTGATGGCACTCGTGTGCCAGGAGGGTGGTTCGCACTGTGCGAAACCACTTCGCACAGTGAACAGTGGTGTGCGAAAATGATGTTTGGATTTTCGCACTCAGCTTGAATTTTCGCACATTGAAATCTCAAGGTGCGAAATTTTCGCACCTTAGATTTTCAAAGCTGCTTTCCCCTGTTTTGCTCCCCTGTTTTGCTCCTCAAGCATCTCCTTCAAATTTTCTTGATTTTCCCTGAAATTGATCATCAAAAACTAGTTAAATTACATCAAAATAACCTTAATTAAAGGTGAAACTAAAATCAAAAGAAATCAAAATCAAAAACTTTCACACAAAATATGGACTTTAATAGTCTGTGATAGACCAAGTCCATAATACCCTGTTCTTTCATGGCTTCTGAGGTTCAAGGAGGCTGATTTCCTCCTTGTTTTGATTGAAAGGCTCCATGTATGGCTTGAGACGATGGCCATTAACTTTGAAGGTTTCCTTTCCATTAGCATGGAGTAGCTCCACCACTCCATTGGAATGCACTTGATGAACAAGAAAAGGGCCTGTCCACCTTGATTTGAGCTTCCCTGGAAAAATGTGGAGTCTTGAATCATATAGCAAGACTCTTTGCCCTTTTTGAAATTCCTTCTTCAAAATCAACTGATCATTCCACCTCTTCATCCTCTGTTTTGCTATCTTGGAATTGATATATGCATCATTTCTCAATTCCTCCATCTCATTAAGGTCTAGAAATCTCTTCATGCCAGCTTGAGTCAAGTCCATATTTATCTTCTTGATTGCCCACCAGGCTTTGTACTCAACTTCCACAGGCAGATGACATGCTTTACCAAAGATAAAACGATAGGGGGACATACCAAGAATGGTTTTGTAAGCTGTCCTGTAAGCCCATAGTGAGTCATGAAGCTTAACAGACCAATCTCTTCTGCTTGTACTCACCACCTTCATCAATATATTTTTGATTTCCCTATTGGCTAACTCCACTTGTCCGGATGTTTGGGGGTGGTAAGGTGTAGATACCTTATGCTTCACCCCATACTTGGCTAGAAGAGCCTCAAAAGGCTTGTTGCAAAAATGTGTACCTCCATCACTGATTATGGCCTTGGGCACCCCAAATCTAGAGAAGATGTTCTCTTTGAGAAATTTGAGAACCACTCTATGATCATTGTGTTTACAGGGGATTGCCTCAACCCATTTGGAAACATAATCTACCCCCACCAATATATAAGAATTACCAAAGGACATAGGGAAGGGTCCCATGAAGTCAATGCCCCATACATCAAAGATATCAACTATTAAAATAGGGCTCATTGGCATTTGGTTCCTTCGAGTCAACTTTCCAAGTCTTTGGCATTTGTCACAACTCCTACACATGGTATGAGCATCCTTGAATAGTGATGGCCAGCTAAAACCTGATTGCAACACCTTCATAGCTGTTTTCTGAGAGGCAAAATGACCTCCACAGGCACTTCCATGGCAATGACTAAGGATCCCTTGTTGCTCTTGTTCAGGGACACACTTCCTTATTATTTGATCTGCACAATATTTGAAAAGAAAAGGTTCTTCCCAATAATAGGCATGAATTTTTGCAAAGAAATGCCTCCTGTCCTGTGCTCTCCATCCCCTTGGGACTTCAACAGTAACCAAGTAGTTGGCAATATGAGCATACCAAGGGGCATCTTCTATCAACATCAGGGACTCCTCTGGAAAATCATCATTGATTGGTAACCCATGAGAGTTATGTGCTATAACCAACCTTGAAAGGTGGTCTGCTACCACATTTTCAACTCCTTTCTTGTCCTTGATCTGGAGATTGAACTCCTGGAGTAGAAGAATCCATCTAATCAGCCTTGCTTTTGCATCTTGTTTTGTCAATAAGTACTTCAAAGCTGAGTGGTCAGTGAAAACCACTATGGAAGACCCCACCAAGTAAGCTCGAAATTTGTCTAAAGCAAAAACTACAGCTAGCAATTCTTTCTCAATGGTTGTGTAGTTTCTTTGTGCTTCATTCAAAGATTTGCTTGCATAATAAATCACATAGGGCTTCCCATTTTCCCGTTGACCAAGAACAGCTCCTATAGCAAAATCACTGGCATCACACATTATCTCAAAAGGTAGTTGCCAATTAGGAGCTTTCACTATTGGAGTGGTTGTCAAATGTAGTTTCAATTGATCAAAACTCTTTTGACATCTTTTATCCCACTCGAATTTAGCATCCTTCACCAATAGTTCGCAAAGGGGTCTTGAGAGTTTAGAAAAATCCTTGATGAATCTCCTGTAAAACCCAGCATGACCAAGGAATTGCCTTACCCCTTTGACAGTCGTTGGTGATGGTAACTTGCCAATTATTTCCACCTTTGCTTTGTCAACTTCAATGCCCTTGTTGGAGATTACATGGCCAAGGACAATACCTTGGCGTACCATAAAATGGCATTTCTCCCAATTAAGCACCAAATCTTTTTCAATGCATCGGTTTAGAACAACCTCCAAGTTAGATAAACATTCCTCAAATGTGCTTCCATAAATGGTGATGTCGTCCATGAAGACTTCCATGATGCGCTCCACCATATCACTGAAAATACTCAACATACACCTTTGGAATGTTGCAGGTGCATTGCATAACCCGAAAGGCATTCTTCTATAGGCATAGGTTCCAAATGGACATGTGAATGTTGTCTTCTCTTGATCTTCAACAGCTATTTCAATTTGAAAATAACCAGAGTAACCATCCAAGAAACAATAAAAGGGATGGCCTGAGATTCTTTCAAGCACTTGATCAATGAATGGTAATGGAAAATGATCCTTCCTTGTCACAACATTCAATCTTCTATAATCAATACACACCCTCCAACCTGAAGTGAGGCGTGTGGACACTTCCTCTCCTTTATCATTTTGCACCACTGTGATCCCGGATTTCTTTGGCACTACTTGAGTGGGGCTCACCCATGGGCTATCTGATATGGGGTAGATTATACCGGCTTGAAGTAGCTTTAAAACTTCAGTTCGCACCACCTCTTGCATATGGGGATTCAGTCTCCTTTGAGGCTGACGAACAGGTTTAGCTTCCTCTTCCATGTATATGTGATGTGTACAGACTAAAGGACTAATACCTTTCAAATCTGAAATTTGCCATCCTATTGCTTTATCACATCTCCTGAGTACTTCAAGTAAAGATTCCTCCTGATCATTGGTAAGAGATGAGGATATTACAACAGGGCATTTGTCATCTTCTTCTAAATATGCATATTTCAACTCCACAGGAAGTGGCTTCAGTGTAAGCTTTGGGGGTCCTTCTTCAACAGCTCCAGGTGTCTCCTCCTTGTTGAATAAAGGTGGAATATCTTCTGTCTTCCTCCAAGATGGTGGAGTAGCAAGCGTCTCTGAAGGCTCAGATGACCCTTCATCAAGATCCCCTAGACTTTCATTCAATTTATCTTGCAGGTTCTGATCACAAAGCTCCTCCACTAGCGTGTCAATTATGCACACTTCTTCAGGACCTTCATCTTCCGGACTGAAGTTCCTTTTGCATAGGTTGAAAATGTTGAGCTCCAAGGTCATATTACCAAAAGTAAGTTGCATGAGGCCATTCCTACAATTGATAATTGCATTTGAAGTCGCTAGGAATGGTCGTCCAAGAATTATAGGAACGCTATTGGTCCCTTTTGCAATTGGATCCGTATCAAGGACAACAAAATCCACGGGATAGTAGAAATTATCAACTTGAATTAGGACATCCTCAATAATGCCTCTTGGAGTCTTGATTGATCTATCAGCTAAGGATAGAGTGATCGATGTTTGTTTCAATTCACCAAGTCCCAATTGCTTGTAGACGGAGTATGGCAGCAAATTCACACTTGCTCCCAAGTCTAGCAAAGCTTTTTCCACTTGTGTGCCTCCAATCATCACCGAAATGGTAGGACAGCCCGGATCTTTATACTTCATAGGTGACTTGCACTGTATGATGGCACTTACTTGCTCAGTCAAGAAGGCCTTCTTATTCACATTCAACCCCCTTTTTATAGTGCACAAGTCTTTTAGGAATTTAGCATACGTCGGAACTTGCTTGATCATATCTAACAATGGAATATTGACCTTTACTTGCCTCAATACTTCGAGAATTTCGGATGCATTGTTGATTGCCTTCTTCCCATGCAAAGCTTGAGGAAATGGTGGAGGCATATGTTTCTCCATCATATCTTCCTTGATTAGAATCTTCTTCTCCGGCTCTTCATTAACAAAGGATTTATGATCCTCTGTTTCTTTCCTTTTTGCTGTGGTCTCCTCCTTCTTTTGTTTCTTCTCCTCATCTTCCAATTCTCCATGCTTAGTCTTGGTTGTTGGTAACTCAACCTCTTTACCACTCCTCAGAGTGATCATTGCCTTGACATCTCTTACTTGGGAAGATTCTCCCTCCTGAGTCTCCAATTCATGGATACTCTTTGGATTTTTGTGAGGTTGAGAAGGAAACCTTCCTTTCTCTTGTACTGTGTTGAGGTTTGTGAGTCTTGAAATTGAGTATTGAAGGTTATCCATCTTTTGAGATAGGTCATTTTGCACTCCTTCGATCTTTTTGTTCAATGCATTCTCCACACTGTCAATTCTCTGACTGAGTTGAGTGTTGATGGATTTTTGGTCTCCCACGAAATCTCCCACAACCTTGCTCAAATTAACTATTGCTTGCTTGAGATTTGAAGCTGGTTGAGGTGCTTGACTTGGTTGCGCATACTGAGGTGCTCTTGGTTTCCAAGAAAAATTCGGATGATTCCTCCAATTTGAGTTGTATGTATTCCCGTACGAGGCATTATTATTGGGCTTGAATTGTCCAATAACATTAGCTTGGTCTCCAAACATCTCTCTGACAGCTGGGAGTGTAGGACACTCCTCCACCAAGTGTTCACATGATTGACAAATGGAACATGGTAGAGCTTGCATTGGTGTGTCTGAAATGGATTGCACTTCACGTACCTTTTTCAGCTCTAGCTCCTCTAATCTTCTTGTCATGGCTGCAACTTTTGCTTTTATATCGGTATCCTCATTCACGGTATACATCCCCGCCTTAGCATTAAGAGTATTAGATTGAGGCTTCATTCTTGCAACTTCTCCTCTGTTTGGTTCATCCCATCCCCTTGAAACTTCAGCTATATAACTCAAGAAATCCATAGCCTCCTCAGGGTTCTTACTCATGAAGTCTCCTCCACACATAGTCTCTAAGAGCTGCTTCATTGAGGAAGACATACCGTCATAAAAATAGCTCACCAATAGCCAAGTATCAAAGCCATGATGAGGGCAAGCATTGATAGCTTCCATGTATCTCTCCCAACACTCATAGAATTTCTCATTCTCCTTAGCCGAGAAGTTTGAGATTTGCCTTTTCAAGCCATTGGTTCTATGAGTGGGGAAAATTTTCTTGAGAAATTCAGCTTGCAAGTCAGTCCAAGTTCGGATACTCCTTGGCCTTAAGGAATTCAGCCAAATTTTTGCTTTGTCCTTTAGAGTGAAAGGAAATAGCTTCAGCCGCATTTTATCAATAGAAGACCCTCCTTCCTGGAATGTGTTGCATACTTCTTCAAAGTCTTTAATATGAGCGTAGGGATTCTCGCTTTCCATTCCATGGAAAGTAGGTAGAAGTGGCACGATATGTGGCCTGATCACTAGTTGCTCTGTAGGAGGCACTATGCATGATGGTGCGCTCATACGAGGTGGGTGCATGCGATCTCTCATTGATCTAAATTCATTGGGATTGTCTTGGTGCCCATGGTGGCTCTGCTGCTCTTCCGGCGTAGCTTCCATGACTTCTAGTTCCAATTCCAACTGTGTTTCGTGAGGAGTTTTGATTTTCACAAGCCTTCCCCCACTATCACGTATCCAATATGGCATGCACAACTAGCAATTTGCTGAAAAAGAAGACTTAGAAGGAAAAGAAAAGATAAATAATAAAAGAAAAACAAAAATAGAGTTAGTGGAAAGAAAATTCACCGAACTTGTGATAAAAATCACAAGTGTTTTGAACTGATTTTATCACTGTTAAGTGGCACCATCCCCGGCAACGACGCCATTTGATTCGTGCCCGATTGGTGTATCAATTGATTCAACTCAATTGATGTGCTTTGATCTCAATTCTCAGGCGGGAGTAATCAACAAAATTTATAAACCTAAATCACCATATACCAGGGTAGCATTTAGCTAGCATAGTATAGTGGCTCTAGGATCGTCCACAGAGATGGGTTTTCACTTTCCAACTGATATCAGTTCAAGAGCTAAATGGGTGCTTTTTCATTTCAAAGTTAGCTTTTAAAAGAAAAACAAAGGTTTGAATGGGAACAAAAGACTTTAAGCTAACCAAACATACAAATTATCTGAAATTAGTTATAAAGAAAGGAGTTCCTCGGGACTTCAGGTTGCTAGGCTCGGATACCAAATGCAAAAGAGGAGAATCCGGTCACTTGAGTCTTTTCCTCGCATTCGGGATTTAACCTATAGTTATTTCCCGAACCGGTGTGGTACAGATGCTTACCATTAATGATGTCAACTCTAAAATCCTCTCACTAACACACCTTGCAATGGCTCGTACCTCTCACCTAGTATTTGCCATCCAAGGTGGTCCTTAACATCGGATCATCCTTCACAAGCGAACAAGAGATAACAATTAGACCTCCATGGAGCAAGATTGCAAGCAATAAGAATCCATGGAATCCGAAAGCTTACCAAGTATTGGCTATTCACGGTAATCCTAGTTAACTAAAAATATAAACAGCATTAACGGGTCACACTTTCTCTTCATTAAAAATAGAAACAACAAAAACTCACTCTTTGCATCCGGCACCTTACCTAGCTTCCTTCACCCGTGGAACAACAAGTTTAGCCAACCATCCTCTGAGAAAACATCTCAGAGGTTGATTTGCTAGAAAACATAATTATAAGCAAAGATAAAATCGGAAGGTAAGGTAGAGCAAAGCTCTATGTATTGCTTTCAAAACTATACAAAAATTGTTCTCTGGAAAAACTCCCGAGTCCCTTTTTCAGTGATTACAAGAGAGTTCATTTATAGGAAGGTTATTTACCCTTCCTTCATTCCTTGCTAGCTAAGGAATTACATGAGTGGTCAATTACAAGGAGAAAAACGAGATTTAAACACAAAATATCTGAAGAAAAATATCCAAAAGAGTCGGTGCGCAAATTTTCCAATTCGCATGAAGATTTCGCACGCTGCATGGTGACTTGCGAAAATCTCGCAAGTTGGTTTCGCAACTTGAGGTCCCTTTTCGCACATTGAATGTCACTTTCGCAAGTTGGAAAACCATTTTCGCAAGTTGGCACTCTCTGTGACTATGTGTTTGCGCTCCAATCGCATCGCGCAAGGTAAGCTCCAGGTTTCGCACGCTGGAGTTCCAAATTCGCAAGGTGCGAATTTGTGCTTCAGCTGGACACAGTTATCTTCCGAAGGCCATAACTTCCTCATTTCTGATCCAAATTGCACACCGTTTGAAGCATTGGATTCTTGACTTCCAGGGCTTGCCAATAGCATGCAGAAAATGGACTTCGGAAAGTGCTCCAAAAGTGGGAAAGAAGACTGCAGCTGCTATGCTCTGTTTCTTCTTCACTCTGTTTTTCCTCCGTGCATGTTTGATTGGTTTTGGCAAAGGGCTATGGAGCTCCAAAGCTTGGTTCTTCATGCATTTGAGCTTCCAAAAGCCTTGCCATGAACTATATAAAGATCTCCCTCATTCTCGGATTTCTTTGGTGTAGCTAAAAGCTATCAAAAACACCAAAACTTAACACAATTTGGTTAGAAATGATTGCAAGGGTCCTTAACATGCCAATTGAGTTAAAAGGCAATAATTACTACTCAAGAGTGTTTGAAAGAGTTAATTACAAGCTACAAAATAGCACTTTTTGAGTAGTAATCAATGGCAAATGCTAGGTGAGAGGCACGAGTCATTGCAAGGTGTATCAGTGAGAGGGATTTAGTGTTGAAACCATTAATGGTAAGCATCTGTACCACACCGGTTCGGGAAATAACTATATGTTAAATCCCCAATGCGAGGAAAAGAAACAAGTGACCGGAATCTCCTCTTTTGTAGATGGCACCTGATCCTAGTGACCTGAAATCCCAAGAAACATCTTTCTTTCTAATTACTTTTAGTTATTTTCAGTTTGGTTAGCTTAAAACCATTCCTTTTCAAACATCTTTATGTTTTCTTTTAAAGCTAACCTTAGAAAAGAAAAAGCACCAAGTCATCTTTGAAATAATATCAATTGCGAAGTGAAAACCCATCTCTGTGGACGATCCTAGAGCCACTATGCTATGCTAGCTAATGCTACCCTGGTATATGGTGATTTAGGTTTATAAATTTTGTTGATTACTCCCGTCTGAGGATTGGAATCAAAGCACATCAGTTGAGCTGAATCAATTAGAACACCAATTGGGGACGAATCAAATGGCGCCGTTGCCGGGGATGGTGCCACTTTGCAGTGATATCACCTTTTGAGAGTACTTGTGATCTTCATCACAAGTTTGGTGACTTTTCTTTTCTTTTTACTAACTCTTTTTATTTGTTTCTTTTTCTTTGTTCATATTTTAGTTTACCTTTTAGCTAGTTTTAGTTAGTCTTAATTTTTTTAGAATTGTTTTTCTTTTGTTTTCTTTTGTTTTCTCTGTCTTTAATTCTCAAATTGCTAGTTGTGCATACCATGTTGAATACGAGATAGCAGAGGAAGCCATGAACTTCTTAAGTTATGTGGCTCAACTTTCAAGAGGATGGGATGCCCACATCCAAACTAGAGCATAAGGTAGAGAGTGAAACAGAGAAAGAGAAGAGGGAGGAAATTAAAGGAAAGAAAAAGGGAATTGCTTCCGTTGCCATCATACAAAGCAAATCTCAAGTGAAGGATGCAAACTTCATATGGGATCCGGGCAAGCTGAAACAGGGCAATATTTTTTGATGGACTTAGTCTTTCTAAAGACTAGCTAGTCCATATTTTTTTGTTTTATTTATTACTTATTTTAATTTTGATTTCAATGCTTTAATTTTCATTTGTTTTGATTTAACATAAGCTTTTGGATGATCAATGGTAGGAGGGACTTCAAAACAATTGGGCACACATGGCCATTTGGAGAATAGCAGTAGTCTTCTTTCTGACATTTGGAGAACTTTCCAGAGTTCATTTCTTACATACTATATACCGTTTTGAAGCTCCGGAAGTTAAGAATCCAACGCTTCAAACGGTGTCCAAATCGGACCTGAAACGAAGAAGATATGGGCATTGGAAGAAAATTGCACCGAGCTGAAGGAAAATTTCGCAGTGCTACAGTGCCGCTGCGAAGATCGCCCCTGCCGCTGCGAAATTGGCCTCCCGCTGCGAAACCATTTTGCAGCGCTACAGTGCCCGCTGCGAAAATTTTCGCAGCTGCAAAAAGGGTCCTTGGCACACGAATGCCATTTCGCAGCCCTGTACACTCATTTCCCAGCTGCGAAATGGCTGCGAAATTCTCCACGCCTAAAAATTCCAATTTTCGCAGCCGACACGCCATTTCGAAGGGTGTTTCGCAGCTGCGAAACCACCCCTTGGCACACGAGTGCTATTTTGCAGCTCCATACACTCGTTTCGCAGCTGCGAAATAAGCTGCGAAATCCACGCCAAAATTTCTCCCACTGCGAAACCATTTCGCAGCGCTACAGTGCTGCTGCGAAAACGCCTCCTCGCTGCGAAAAGTCCTCCCTGCTGCGAAATTGAAAAGCGTCCCTTGGCATCCTTTTAAAAGGTATAAATTCCATTTTTTCTATTCTAACTGATCATCTGAACTTCAAAAAGGTACCAAGAGGAGCCAAGCCAGAGCACTGGTTCTGTTGCCGCGCGCACCTCCGGCCATTTTCTCCGACGTAACCAGCACCTCCATTTTGCAACTGTTGGATACATTTCGAGTAATTTTCAAAGTCCATTTCATGCATACCATATTTCAATTTGAAGCTTGGGAAGTCAGGAGTCCAGAGCTTCAAACGGTGCTTGATTTGGAGGTGAAACGAAGAAGGTATGGCTGTTTGAAGACAACCATGCAAAGCTGAACGGAAATGTTGCATTTTGCTACTGTTGGACACATTTTTGAAGCACTTCCTGGAGCTCAAATTATTCATACTATATCTCGTTTTGAAGCTTGGGAAGTCAGGAGTCCAATGCTTCAAACGGTATGCAATTTGGAGTTGAAACGAAAAAGTTATGGCCATTTGAAGACAACCGCGCAAAGTTGAGCGGGAATTTCGCAGCCGAGGAGCCATTTCGCAAGGTGTTTCGCAGCTGCGAAACACCCGTTTGGCACACGAGTGCCATTTCGCAGCACAGTAACCCCATTTCGCAGCTGTGAAATGGGCTGCGAAAATGTTTTTTTTTTCCCTTTGGCTGCGAAACGATCTCCAAGCTTCCAAATGACTACAAAATGATCTCCAAACTTCAAAATGGATGCAAAATGATTTCCAAACTTTGAAATTGGGCTGCGAAACTCCCCTTTGGCTGCGAAATGATTTCGCAGCCCCATAGCCCCCCTGTGAAAATCCTCTTTGGCTGCGAAAATGTTTCTTTTTTCCTTTTGGCTTCGAAATGGCTACGAAATGGCCTCCAAGCTACAAAATGATTTACAAAAACACTTTGTGAAGCCAAGGGAAGTTGTGAAAATGCCAAGAGAGCCTGCAACCATGCATCTGAAGAGGAGAGCCTCGCACACACTGAGATCACACATGAAGCCTCTCATTCCATTTCTTACCTCCTTAAACCATCAAAGCACATAGCTCCAGCTGAGAGCTCCAGCCGAGGAGACCATGCCATCTAAGGAGACTACCAGAACAGAGGTCAATGTCATGATCTAACCCACTCAGGAGGCCACCACAAAGCCATCAGTTCCACAGGACCCTACCATTACTTGATCATCTCTTTACTTTTTGTCTTTACATATTATATTACTATACATAATTCCATGTTTTGATGTCTTATATTCTGGGATTGGATGTATTACTGATGATACATCATACATAGACATCATTTTTGTTTGAACTTAGCATTTTTCTATTTCCTTTACTCATTGACTCTTTTGTTTTTTTTTGAAACATGTGGTTTCTCCTGTACGACTCAGACTCCATGTCACTCAGGAGGTACCACTTCCTCCCTTTATTTTTAATTGCTTTTGAAACATTGAGGATAATGTTCAGCTTGGTTGGGGGGAGAGTTGAGGAAGGAAGTTTTTTGTTATTTATGCTAAGTTATTTTGGTAATTTAGTTGCTTTTTGCTTAATTTTTAAATTTTTTAAGTTTTTATTCTACTCTCCATGGTTATTAAGGAAAAATTCTCAAAATTGAAATGAGAGAAATTGAATTTTTGTCTTTTTACTTGACTTAGAGTTTGTATTATGCTTACTAAAGTTGATGAATTGTTGAATCTTCTATTGATTTCAACCTTATGTCTTCCACCTTAAGCTATACACACACTGTGCACAATAGGTTCCGAGTATAAGATGAAAGACTATTTTCCCCCTTGACTTAGGAAAATTTTAGACTTGGTACCTTTGACCTCATTTAGTGTTGGGACACCTTAAAAAAGGAGGCCAATGAGCCTTTGAAAAAAAAAAAAGAAAGAAAGAAAGAAAGAAAAAATGTTTTACTTGCCTTGAAACCCGAGCAAGGTCTAAGGGGTATATGGTGAAAATCTTTAAAACCTGGTGCCCTAAGCCTTCATTGGTTGGGAGTCACCGACCTCAATGCTCGTTACATGGGTGAATGGGTGGAGTTTAGCATACTGTAGGTGCTTGGGTATTAAAATTCAATCTCAAAAGTCCGGGGTGAAATCCGAGGAGTTAGTGGTTGAAAGATCCTTAAAACTTGATGCCCTAAACCTTGATTGGTTGGGAGTCATCGATGGACCCCCGTTACATGGACAATTTAGAAAAGAATACCTTTAAGCCTTATACTCCTACAACAAAAAAATTGTGAAAGAGGTGCGTTCTTAGCCTATTGGAGGTTGATCAGTTTGCTAAGCTTTGAAAAAGAACTAGGTTGAGGGGTGAGATTAGTTTGACATACTATATTCGGAAACTAATAAATAACACTTAGATTTTTGTGGAAGAGTAAGGTTTGACCCTTTGGGAGTGGAAACTCTTTTAAAGCTTAAATTTGCATAATGCCTACTCTTTATGAAATATGATTAGGCAAGTTATTTGATAGCTCCTATTGAAGTTTGAGTTTTATTTCTTTAATGTTCCATGTGAGAGCTAGATCATCATGCCACTTAAACATTTTTTGAAGTGATTAGCATGATTTTGTAAATTATATTACTTTTATTTTATTTTTCTCTCCTTCATTGCTAAGGGACTAGCAATATGTCGGTTGGGGGGAGTGATTACTACTCAAAAATGCTATTTTGTAAGCTTGTAATTAACTCTTTTAAACACTTTTGAGTAGTAGTTATCACCTTTTAACCCAATTGACATGTTAAGGACCTTTGCAATCAATTCTAATCAAATTGTGTTAAGTTTTGGTGTTTTGATAGCTTTTTGATCACCAAAGCAATCCAAGATTGAGGAGAGTTCTTTGGAATCCATGGCAAAGCTTTTGGAAAGCTCAGAAACAAGAAGAACCAAAGCTTTGAAGCTTTAAAGTCCTTTGCCATCAGCAAATCCGGAATGCAAGGAGGAAAGCAAAGAGGAATCTGCCATGAAGCAAAACAGGGGACAGTAGTTGCAGTCTTCTTGGCCACTTTTGGAGCACTTCCCGAAGTCCATTTTTGACATTCTATATACCATTTCAAAGCTCAGGAAGTCAAGAATCCAATTCTTCAAATGGTGCACGATTCGGAGTTCAAATGAAGAAGTTACAGCCATTGGAAGCCAATCGCTCCAAGTTGAAAGAGAATTTCGCAGGGCTGCGAAATTTTGGCCTTTGGCTGCGAAATTTCGCAGCGCTACAGTGCCAGCTGCGAAACACCTCCTGAAGCCACCCGATAGCTACAACCGACATCCTGAGATCTTTTTACTTTAGATATTTGATGTCTAAATTCCCAAATTCTCCTTGTAACCCTCCTATCACATGATTCCTTAGTTAGGAAGTAAGAAGCAAAGGGTGAATAACCCCTTATAAATAATGTAACATATCTTGGGAGCTTTTCCAGAGACCACCTTGTATAGTTTTTGATAAGTAATATATCTACAGGGCACTTACTCTGCTTTTTCCTTCTCTTTTTGTTTTCTCTTTCATTTTCTTTCTAGCCAAACATCCTTTGAGGATTTTTCCTCAGAGGATGAGAGGCTAGGCTTTTTGTTTCTTGGGTGAAGGAAGCCAGGTAAGGTGCCGGCTGCATGAGGGTGAGTTTTTGTTGTTTCCATTTTTAATGAAGAGAAAGTGTGACCCGTTAATGGTTTTTATCTTTTTAGTTAACTTAAAACGCCTTTGAATCACCTGGGCCAACACTTGGTAAGGCAAGTGGACTCCGTCCATTGAGTTTCACTAGTTTACCTCTTGCGAGCCTTTGGGAGGTGATTCAAAGGTAGGATTTTCCAGACCAGCCAACACTTGGTAAGCTTTTGGACTCCAAGGAGACATTCATTAGTTATCTCTTGCGAGCTTTTGAAGGATAATCCAAGGTTAAAGATCCCCTTGAATGGCAAATGCTAGGTGAGAGGCACGAGCCATTGCAAGGTGTATCAGTGAGAGGGATTTAGTGTTGAAACCATTAATGGTAAGCATCTGTACCACACCGGTTCGGGAAATAACTATATGTTAAATCCCCAATGCGAGGAAAAGAAACAAGTGACCGGAATCTCCTCTTTTGTAGATGGCACCTGATCCTAGTGACCTGAAATCCCAAGAAACATCTTTCTTTCTAATTACTTTTAGTTATTTTCAGTTTGGTTAGCTTAAAACCATTCCTTTTCAAACATCTTTATGTTTTCTTTTAAAGCTAACCTTAGAAAAGAAAAAGCACCAAGTCATCTTTGAAATAATATCAATTGCGAAGTGAAAACCCATCTCTGTGGACGATCCTAGAGCCACTATGCTATGCTAGCTAATGCTACCCTGGTATATGGTGATTTAGGTTTATAAATTTTATTGATTACTCCCGTCTGAGGATTGGAATCAAAGAACATCAGTTGAGCTGAATCAATTAGAACACCAATTGGGGACGAATCACTTGCCTTACCAAGTGTTGGCCCAGGTGATTAAAAGGCATTTTAAGTTAACTAAAAATATAGAAACCATAAACGGGTCACACTTTCTTTTCATTAAAAATGGAAACAACAAAACTTCCAATTTTTGCATGTGGAAACTTACCCGGCTTTCTTCACTCCAAGAGACAAAGAGCCTAGCCACTCATCCTCTGAGGAAACATCCTCAGAGGATGTTTGGCTAGAAAGAAAATAAAAGAGAAAACAAAGATGCTAAGAAAAAGCAGAGCAAGGCTCTGTAGATATATTTCTTACTTATACAAAAGGTTTTCTCTGAGAACAAGCTCCCGAGATGATGATATTTGTCTAAAGAAAATTACAAACTATATATAAGAGGTTATTCACCCTTTGTTCTTACTTAAAGACTAAGGAATCCTATGATAGGTGAGTTATAAGGAGAGTTTGGGGATTTAGACATCAAATATCTAAAGAAAAAAATCTCAAGATGTCGGTCGCAAATATCGGGAAGCAGTCGGGTGGATTTCGCAGCATGCACATAGGCTGCGAAATTTCGCAGCAAAAAGGACACCATTTCGCAGTCGTGCAAAATTCGCCTTCAGCTTGGAGTGATCGGCTTCCAATGGCTGTAACTCCTTCATTTCAACTCCGAATCGCATACCGTTTGAAGCATTAGATTTTTGACTTCCTGAGGTTTGAAATGGTATATAGCATGTAGAAAATGGACTCCGAGAAGTGCTCCAAAAGTGCGAAAGAAGACTGCAGCTGCTGTCCTCTGTTTTTCTTCATGGTAGATGATTCGCGCGGACCCAGTCGGGTCTTTTAATCAAAAACATTTATAAAACCTATGACCTCATACTGGCGTAGCAAAGCTACTATAGTATAGCGGCTCTAGGGTCAAACTCTGGGATGGGTTTTCACTCTACCAGTGATAGACTCAAGATTAGAAATTGAATCTGATGATTTCCTTTGTCAAAAACTTAAAGTTTAAAAGAAAATAAAATTCGTTTTGAAAGTGGTGTTTGAAACTAAACTAACATATAACTAAGTAAAAATGGAAGAAAGAAAGTCTCCCGGAGCTAAGGGTTGCTAGGATCAAGTTCAGAATACAAAGTGGAAAATTCCGGATTTTTCTCCTCGCATTGGGGATTTAACCTATAGTTATTTCCCGAACCGGTATAGGTTTAACAATGAAGATTTAATCCATAAAAAGTCAATAGAAATGGTAGTCAAGGTCCATTAATGGCTTTAAACACTATGGGTCTTCACCTTGAGCCACTTTCCAATGGCTCGTACATGATAACTAATGGACTGATATGGATCTAGCAATAAGCATCCACAGAGACCTGAAGCTTACCATGTATTGGCCATTCAAAGTGATTCTAAGGGAGTTAAAGCAAAACTTTGGATTGGAAAGCCTTTAATGAACTCCAACTACCGGTATTTAAGGCACGGGAGTTTTCCACCTTTGCATCTGGACTTTTCACCTAGCTTCCTTCACTCCAAGAAACCGAAGGTTTAGCCTCTCATCCTCCGGGAAATCATCCTCAGAGGTTGTTTGGCTTCCAAGAAAAAGAAAATAGTAGAGAGAAGAGGAAAAACGAGAGAGCCCTGTTTTTTTCCAAGTGTGAAAAATCACACAGCATCCATTTCATCCGAGAGGTGATTACCACCCCTCTTATAGTCTTTACAAAAGCCAAGCTTGTAATTGGCTAGTTACAAGGATAGGAAAGGAATTTCCATCAAAAAAATACAAAAGAAAAGATCTAAAGTGGAGTCGGCGGAACAGGGGAAAGTTCGCACCACGCGAAGCTGGTGCTGAGGTGGTGCGAAGTTGGTGCGAAGCTGGTGCGAAATTCGCTCTCAGCTTGACACAGTTGTCTTCCGAAGGCCATATCTTCCTCATTTCAGCTCCAAATCGTACACGGTTTGAAGCGTTGGATTCTTGACTTCCAGAGCTTTCCAACGGTATATAGCATGCAAAAAATGTACTTCGGGAAGTGCTCCAAAATTGTGAAGAAAGACTACAGTTGTAGTCCTCTGTTTCAGCTTCACTCCGTTTTCTTCTTTTTGCTCGATTTTCCTCTTTGCTTCTCTCCTTTACTTGACTTGTCTTAATGATCCAAAAAGCTGTCAAAACACTAAAACTAGCCACAAATATGATTAGAAGTCATTGCTAGGTCCTTAACATGCCAATTGGAATAAAAATGGAGAACTACTACACAAAAGTGCTTAAAACATAATGACTTAAAGGTGTAAAAATGCACTTTTTAGGTAGTAATCAGTAGATTTCTCTTTGCTTCCCCTCCTTGCATTCTGGATTTGCTTATGGCAAAGGACTTTAAAGCTTCAAGGCTTTGGTTCTTCATGTTTCTGAGCTTTCCATTGCTTTGCCAAGGATTCCAAAGAACTCTCCTCAATCTTGGATTGCTTTGGTGATCAAATTACTAACAAAAACACCAAAACTTACACACTTTGATTAGAATTGATTGCAAGGGTCCTTAATATGTTAATTGGGTTAAAAGGTAATAACTACTACTCAAAAGTGTTTAAAAGAGTTAATTACAAGCTTACAAAATAGCACTTTTTGAGTAGTAATCATGTACCCACTTGGACAAAGTTCGTACCCTCTCTGACAAACTACGTTACCCCACTCACAAAGTTCGTACCCTCTCTAACAAAGTTCGTACCCTCTCCAACAAAATTCCTACCCACTCTAACGAAGTTTGTACCCTCTCTAACAAAGTTCGTACCTTCTCTAACAAAGTTCGTACCCTCACTGACAAAGTTCGTACCCTCACTGACAAAGTTCGTACCCTCACTGACAAAGTTCGTACCTTCTCTGACAAAGTTCGTATCCTCTCTGACAAAGTTCGTACCTCTATCACAAAGTTCGTACCCACTCTAACAAAGTTCGTACCCTTTCTAATAAAGTTCATACCCCCTCTCACAAAGTTCGAACCATGTGCAAGAAAGTTCGTAACCTGTCTAACAAAGTTCGTACCCTCTCTAACAAAGTTCGTACCCCCTCTCAAAAAGTCCGTACCCTCTCTAACAAAGTTCGTACCCCCTCTCACAAAGTCCGTGCCCTCTCTAACAACGTTCGTACCCACTCTGACAAAGTTCTTACTCTTTCTAACAAAGTTCATACCCCCTCTCACAAAGTTTGTCCCATGTGTAACAAAGTTCGTAACCTCTCTAACAAAGTTCGTACCACCCCTAACAAAGTTTGTACCCCCTCTAACACAGTTTATACCCGCTCTAACAAAGTTCGTACCCTCTATAACAAAGTTCGTACCCCCTCAAACAAAGTTCGTACCCCCTCTCAGAAAGTTTCACCATGTGTAACAAAGTTCGTAACCTCTCTAACAAAGTTCGTAACCTCTCTAACAAAGTTCGTACCGCCCCTAACAAAGTTCGTACCCCTTCTCACAAAGTCCGTACCCTTTTCTAA
The DNA here is from genome assembly GCA_030254885.1 of Vitis rotundifolia. NCBI lineage: Eukaryota > Viridiplantae > Streptophyta > Magnoliopsida > Vitales > Vitaceae > Vitis > Vitis rotundifolia. Next base: position 11,780,985 of record CM058153.1, on the reverse strand, counting down.
AAAAGTTCGTACACCCTCTAAAAAAGTTCGTACCATCTTTAACAAAGTTCATACCCACATTGACAAAGTTCGTACCCCTTCTCACGAAGTTTGTACCATGTGTAACAAAGTTTGTAACCTCTCTAACAAAGTTCGTACGGCCCCTAACAAAGTTCGTACCCCCTCTAACAAAGTTCGTACCCTCTCTAACAAAATTCGTACCCACTCTGACAAAGTTTGTACCCTCTATAACAAAGTTCGTACCCCTTCTAACAAATTTCGTACCCTCTCTAACAAAGTTCGTACCCACTCTGAACAAGTTCGTAACCCCTCTAAACAAGTTCGTAACCCCTCTAACAAAGTTCGTACCCAGTTTGACAAAGTTCGTACTCTTTCTAAAAAAGTTCGCACCCACTGTAACAAAGTTCGTACCCTTTCTAACAAAGCTCGTACCTCCTCTCGCAAAGTTCGTACCATGTAACAGAGTTCATGACCTCTCTAACAAAGTGCGTGGCCTCTCTAACAAAGTTTGTACTCCCTCTAACAAAGTTCGTACCCACTCTCACAAAGTTTGTACCGTTTCTAATGAAGTTCGTACCTCCTCCCACAAAGTTCGTACCATGTGTAAGAAAGTTCGTAACCTCTCTAAAAAAGTTCGTACCACCTCTAAATAAGTTCGTACCCCCTCTAACAAAGTGCGTATCCTCTCTAACAAAGTTCGTACCCACTCCAACAAAGTTCGTACCCACTCTAACAGAGGTCGTACCCACTCTAACAAATTTCGTTCCCTCTATACAAAAGTTCGTACCTGCTCTAACAAAGTTCTCACCCTCTCTAACAAAATTCATACCCTGTCTAACAGAGTTCGTACCCACTTTAACAAAGTTCGTACCCTCTCTAACAAAGTTCGTACCCTCTCTGACAAAGTTCGTACCTTCTCTGACAACGTTCCTATCCTCTCTGACAAAGTCCGTACCTCTATCACAAAGTTCGTACCCACTCTAACAAAGTTCGTTCCCATTCTAATAAAGTTCGTACCCCCTCTCACAAAGTTCGAACCATGTGCAAGAAACTCCGTAACCTGTCTAACAAAGTTCGTACCCTCTCTCACAAAGTTCGTACCCCCTCTCACAAAGTCCATACCCTCTCTAACAAAGTGTGTACCCCCTCTAACAAAGTCCGTACCCTCTCTAACAACATTCGTACCCCCTCTAACAAAGTTCGTACTCTTTCTAACAAAGTTCATACCCCCTCTCAGAAAGTTTGTACCATGTGTAACAAAGTTCGTAACCTCTCTAACAAAGTTCGTATCCCCTCTAACAAAGTACGTACCCTATCTAACAAAGTTCGTACACCCTCTAACAAAGTTTGTACCCTCTTTAACAAAGTTCATACCCACTCTGACAAAGTTCGTACTCTTTCTAACAAAGTTCGCACCCCTTCTCACGAAGTTTGTACCATGTGTAACAAAGTTCGTAACCTCTCTAACAAAGTTTGTAACCTCTCTAACAAAGTTCGTATCCTCTCTAACAAAGTTCGTACCCACTCTAACAAAGTTCGTACCCTCGACAACAAAGTTCGTACCCCCTCTAACAAAGTTCGTATCCTCTCTAACAAAGTTCGTACCCACTCTAACAAAGTTCGTACCCTCGAAACAAAGTTTGTACCCTGTCTAACAAAGTTCGTACCCTCTCTAACAAAGTTCGTACCCACTCTGACAAAGTTTGTACCCTCTATAACAAAGTTCGTACACCTTCCAACAAAGTTCGTACCCATCTCTAACAAAGTTCGTACCCACTCGAACAAAGTTTGTAACCTCTCTAACAAAGTTCATACCACATGTTAGAAAGTTCGTAACCTCTGTAAAAAAATTCGTACCACCTCTAACAAAGTTCGTACCCCCTCTAACAAAGTTCGTATCCTCTCTAACAAAGTTCGTACCCACTCTAACAAAGTTCGTACGCTCGATAACAAAGTTTGTACCCTCTCTAACAAAGTTCGTACCTTCTCTAACATAGTTCGTACCACTCTGATAAAGTTTGTACCCTCTCTAACAAATTTCGTACCCCTTCTAACAAAGTTCGTACCCTGTCTAACAAAGTTCGTACCCACTCTGACCAAGTTCGCAACCCCTCTAACAAAGTTCGTAACCCCTCTAACAAAGTTCGTACCCAGTCTGACAAAGTTCGTACTCTTTCTAACAAAGTTCGCACCCACTATAACAAAGTTCATACCCTTTCTAATAAAGTTCGTACCTCCTCTCACAAAGTTCGTACCATGTGTAAGAAAGTTCGTAACCTCTCTAAAAAAGTTCATACCACCTCTAAAAAAGTTCGTACCCCCTCTAACAAAGTTCGTATCCTCTCTAAAAAAGTTTGTACACCCTCTCACAAAGTTCGTACCCTCTCAAACAAAGTTCGTACCCTCTCTGACAAAGTTCGTACCCCCTTTAATAGAGTTCATACCCTCTTTAAAAAAGTTCCTACCCACTCTAACAAAGTTCGTACCTTCTCTAACAAAGTTCGTACCCTCTCTGACAAAATTCGTACCTTCTCTGACAACGTTCCTATCCTCTCTGACAAAGTTCGTACCTCTATCACAAAGTTCGTACCCACTCTAACAAAGTTCGTTCCCTTTCTAATAAAGTTCGTACCCCCTCTCACAAAGTTCGAACCATGTGCAAGAAACTCCGTAACCTGTCTAACAAAGTTCGTACCCTCTCTCATAAAGTTCGTACCCCCTCTCACAAAGTCCGTACCCTCTCTAACAAAGTTCGTACCCCCTCTAACAAAATCCGTACCCTCTCTAACAACGTTCGTACCCCCTCTAACAAAGTTCGTACCTTCTCTAACAAAGTTTGTACCATGTGTAACAAAGTTTGTATCCTCTCTAACAAAGTTCGTACCCACTCTAACGAAGTTCGTACCCTCGACAACAAAGTTCGTACCCCCTCTAACAAAGTTCGTATCCTCTCTAACAAAGTTCGTACCCACTATAACAAAGTTCGTACCCTCGATAACAAAGTTTGTACCCTTTCTAACAAAGTTCGTACCCTCTTTAAAAAAGTTCGTACCCACTCTGACAAAGTTCGTAACCCCTCTAATAAAGTTCGTAACCAATCTAACAAAGTTCGTACCCCATCTCACAAAGTTCGTACCCACTCTGACAGAGTTTGTACCCTCTATAACAAAGTTCGTACCCGCTCTAACAAAGTTTGTACCCTCTATAACAAAGTTCGTACCCCTTCTAACAAATTTCGTACCCTCTCTAACAAAGTTCGTACCCACTATGACAAAGTTCGTAACCCCTCTAAGAAAGTTCGTACCCAGTCTGACAAAGTTCGTACTCTTTCTATAAAAGTTCGCACCCACTGTAACAAAGTTCGTACCCTTTCTAACAAAGCTTGTACCTCCTCTCGCAAAGTTCGTAACATGTAACAGAGTTCATGACCTCTCTAACAAAGTGCGTGGCCTCTCTAACAAAGCTCGTACTCCCTCTAACAAAGTTCGTACCCCATCTCACAAAGTTTGTACCCTTTCTAACGAAGTTCGTACCTCCTCCCACAAAATTCGTACCATGTGTAAGAAAGTTCGTAACCTCTCTAATAAAATCGTACCACCTCTAACAAAGTTCGTACCCCCTCTAACAAAGTTCGTATCCTCTCGAACAAAGTTCATACCAACTCTAACAAAGTTCGTACCCTCAATAACAAAGTTTGTACCCTCTCTAACAAAGTTCGTACCCTCTCTAACAAAATTCGTACCCTCTTGAACAAAGTTCGTACCCACTCTGACAAAGTTTGTACCCTCTATAACAAAGTTCGTACCCCTTCTAACAAAGTTCGTAACCCCTCAAACAAAGTTCGTACCCCCTCTAACAAAGTTCGTATCCTCTCTAACAAAGTTCGTACCCACTCTAACAAAGTTCGTACCCTCGATAAAAAAGATTTGTACCCTCTTTAACAAAGTTCGTACCTTCTCTAACAAAGTTCGTACCCACTGTGACAAAGTTTGTACCCTCTATAACAAAGTACGTACCCCTTCTAACAAAGTTCGTACCCTCTCTAACAAAGTTCGTACCCACTCTGACAAAGTTCGTAACCCCTCTAACAAAGTTCGTACCCCCTGTCACAAAATCCGTACCCTCTGACAAAGTTCATACCCACTTTGACAAAGTTCGTACTCTTTCTAACAAAGTTCGGACCCCTTCTCACAAAGTTTCTACCATGTGTAACAAAGTTCGTAACCTCTCTAATAAGGTTTGTACAACCCCTAACAAAGTTCATACCCCCTTTAACAAAGTTCGTACCCTCTCTAACGGAGTTCGTACCCACTCTTACAAAGTTCGTACCCTCTCTAAAAAAGTTCGTATCCACTCTGACAAAATTCGTACCCAGTCTGACAAAGTTCGTACTCTTTCTAACAAAGTTTGCACCCACTCTGACAAAGTTTGTACCCTTTCTAACAAAGCTTGTACCTCTTCTCACAAAGTTTGTACCATGTAACAAAGTTCATAACCTCTCTTACAAAGTGCGTAGCCTCTCGAACAAAGTTCGTACTCCCTCTAACAAAGTTCGTACCCCCTTTCACAAAGTTCGTACCCACTCTGAGAAAGTTTGTACTCTTTCTGACAAAGTTCGTACCTCCTTTCACAAAGTTCATACCATGTGTAAGAAAGTTCGTAACCTCTCTAAAAAAGTTCGTCCCACCTCTAACAAAGTTCGTACACCCTCTCACAAAGTTCAAACCCTCTCTAACAAAGTTCGTACCATCTCTTACAAAGTTCGTACCAACTTTGAAAAAGTTCGTACCAACTTTGAAAAAGTTCGTACCCACTTTGAAAAGTTCGTACCCTTTCTAACAAAGTTCGTACCCCATCTCAAAAAGTTCATACCCTATCTAACAAAGTTCATACCCTCTCTAACAAAGTTCGTACCCACTCTGACAAAGTTTGTAACCTCTCTAACAAAGTTCATACCCTCTCTAACAAAGTTCGTAGCCTCTCTCACAGAGTTCGGACCCACTCTCACAAAGTTTGTACCCTCTCTAACAAAGATCTTACCCCCTCTCACAAAGTTTGTACCTTCTCTAACAAAGTTCGTACCCTCTCTAACAAAGTTCGTACCATCTCTGACAAAGTTCGTACACTCTCTGACAAAGATCGTACCCTCTCTTACAAAGTTCTAACCCTCTCTAAAAAAGTTCGTAACCACTCTGACAAAGTTCGTAACCTCTCTAACAAAGTTCCTACCCTCTCTAACAAAGTTCGTACCCTCTTTAACAAAGTTCTTACCCACTCTAACAAAAATCGTACCATCGGCAACAAAGTTCGTACCCTCTTCAACAAAGTTCGTACCCTCTCTAACACAGCTCATACCCTCTCAAACAAAGTTCGTACCTCCTCTAACAAAGTTCGTAACCCCTCTCACAAAGTTCTTACCAGCTCTAAAAAATGTTTATACCCCTTCCAATAAAGTTTGTACCAGCTCTCACAAAGTTCGTAACCCCTCTAACAAAGTTCGTACCCTCTTTGACAAATTTCGTACCCACTCTGACAAAGTTCGTTCCCATTCTAACAAAGTTCTTACTGCCTCTCACAAAGTTCGTACCCTCTCTAAGAAAGTTCGTACCCACTTTAACAAAGTTCGTACCTTCTCTAACAAAGTTCGTACCCTCTCTAAGAAAGTTCGTACCCACTCTAACAAAGTTCGTACCCTCGGTAACAAAGTTCGTATCCCCTCTAACAAGGTTTGTACCCCTTCTAAAAAAGTTCATACCCACTCTCACCAAGTTCGCACTCTTTCTAAAAAAGTTCGTACCCCTCTAACAAAGTTCGTACCCTCTCTAATAAAGTTCGTACCCACTCTGACAAAGTTTGTACCCTATGTAACAAAGTTCATACCCACTCTGACAAAGTTCGTACTCTTTCTAACAAAGTTCGTACCCCTTCTAACAAAGTTTCTACCATGTGTAACAAAGTTCGTAACCTCTCTAACAAAGTTCGTACTGCTCCTAACAAAGTTCGTACCCTCTCTAACAAAGTTCGTACCCACTCTGACAAAGTTTGTACCCTTTGTAACAAAGTTCGTACCCCCTCTAACAAGGTTTGTACCCTTTCTAACAAAGTTCATACCCACTCTCACAAAGTTCGTACTCTTTCTAACAAAGTTCGTACCCCTTTAACAAAGTTCGTACCCTCTCGAACAAAGTTCGTACCCACCCTGACAAAGTTTGAACCCTATGTAACAAAGTTCATACCCACTCTGACAAAGTTTGTACTCTTTCTAATATAGTTCGTACCCCTTCTCACAAAGTTTCTACCATGTGTAACAAAGTTCGTAACCTCTCAAACAAAGTTCGTACTGCCCCTAACAAAGTTCGTACCCCCTCTAACAAAGTTCGTACCCTCTCTAACAAAGTTCGTACCCACTCTGACAAAGTTTGTACCCTTTGTAACAAAGTTCGTACCCCCTCTAACAAAGTTTGTACCCTCTCTAACAAAGTTCGTACCCTCTCTAACAAAGTTCGTACCCACTCTGACAAATTTTGTACCCTATGTAACAAAGTTCATACCCACTCTGACAAAGTTCGTACTCTTTCTAACAAAGTTCGTACCCCTTCTAACAAAGTTTCTACCATGTGTAACAAAGTTCGTAACCTCTCTAACAAAGTTCGTACTGCCCCTAACAAAGTTCGTACCCTCTCTAACAAAGTTCGTACCCTCGGTAACAAAGTTCGTATCCCCTCTAACAAGGTTTGTACCCACTCTGACAAAGTTTGTACCCTTTGTAACAAAGTTCGTACCCCCTCTAACAAAGTTTGTACCCTCTCTAACAAAGTTCGTACCCACTCTGACAAAGTTTGTACCCTATGTAACAAAGTTCATACCCACTCTGACAAAGTTCGTACTCTTTCTAACAAAGTTCGTACCCCTTCTAACAAAGTTTCTACCATGTGTAACAAAGTTCGTAACCTCTCTAACAAAGTTCGTACTGCCCCTAACAAAGTTCGTACCCTCTCTAACAAAGTTCGTACCCACTATGACAAAGTTTGTACCCTTTGTAACAAAGTTCGTACCCCCTCTAACAAGGTTTGTACCCTTTCTAACAAAGTTCATACCCACTCTCACAAAGTTCGTACTCTTTCTAACAAAGTTCGTACCCCTCTAACAAAGTTCGTACCCTCTCGAACAAAGTTCGTACCCACCCTGACAAAGTTTGTACCCTATGTAACAAAGTTCATACCCACTCTGACAAAGTTTGTACTCTTTCTAATATAGTTCGTACCCCTTCTCACAAAGTTTCTACCATGTGTAACAAAGTTCGTAACCTCTCAAACAAAGTTCGTACCGCCCCTAACAAAGTTCGTACCCCCTCTAACAAAGTTCGTACCCTCTCTAACAAAGTTCGTACCCACTCTGACAAAGTTTGTACCCTTTGTAACAAAGTTCGTACCCCCTCTAACAAAGTTCGTACCCCCTCTAACAAAGTTCGTACCCTCTCTAACAAAGTTCGTACCATCTTTAACAAAGTTCGTACCCTCGGTAACAAAGTTCGTACCCTCGGTAACAAAGTTCGTACCCTCTCTGACAAAGTTCATACCCTCTCTAAAAACGTTCGTACCCACTCTAAAAAAGTTTGTAACATCTCTAACAAAGTTACTACCCTCTCACACAAAGTTCGTACCCCCTCTAACCCAGTTCGTAACCCTCTTACAAAATTCGTACCTTGTAAAAAAATGTTCATACCCCCTCCAACAAAGTTCGTACCAGCTCTCACAAAGTTCGTAGCCCCTCTAACAAAGTTCGTACCGTCTCTGACAAAGTTCATACTCTCTCTAACAAAGTTCGTAACCCCTTTCACAAAGGTCGTACCCTCTCTAACAAATGTACCCGCTTTGACAAAGTTCGTACCCCCTCTAAAGAAGTTTGTACCCTTTCTAACAAAGTTCATACCCACTCTCACAAAGTTCGTACTCTCTCAAACAAAGTTCCTACCCTCTGTAACAAAGTTCGTATCCACTCTAACAAAGTCCATACCCTCTCTAACAAAGTTCGTATCACCCCAAACAAAGTTTGTAGCCCCTCTAACAAAGTTCGTACCCTCTCTAACAAAATTCGTACCCACTCTGACAAAGTTTGTAACCTCTATAACAAAGTTCATACCACCCCTAATAAAGTTCGTACCCCCTCTAACAAAGTTCGTACCCTCTCTAACAAAGTTCGTACCCACTCTGAAAAAGTTTGTAGCTTCTGTAACAAAGTTCGAAAGTTCATACCCCCTCTTGCAAAGTCTGTACCCTCTCTAACAAAGTTCGTACCCATTCTAACAAAGTCCGTACCCTCTCTAACAAAGTTCGTACCCCCTCTAACAAATTTCATACCCACTCTAACAAAGTTCGTACCCACTATAACAGAGGTCGTACTCTCTCTAACAAAGTTCATACCCACTCTAACAAAGTTCGTACCCTCTCTAACAAAGTTCGTACCCCCTGTAACAAAGTTTGTACCCTTTCTAACAAAGTTCATACCCACTCTCAAAAAGTTCGTACTCTTTCTAACAAAGTTTGTACCCCTTCTGAAAAATTTTGTACCCTGTGTAACAAAGTTCGTAACCTCTCTAACAAAGTTCGTACCGCCCCTAACAAAGTTCGTACCTTCTGTAAAAAAGTTTTTACCCACTTTGACAAAGTTTGTACCCTCTGTAACAAAGTTCATACCAACTCTGACAAAGTTCGTACTCTTTCTAACAAAGTTCGTACCCCTTCTCACAAAGTTTCTACCATGTGTAACAAAGTTCGTAACCTCTCTAACAAAGTTCGTACCCCCTCTAACAAAGTTCGTACCCTCTCTAACAAAATTCGTACCCACTCTAACAAAGTTTGTACCCTCTGTAACAAAGTCTGTACCCTCTTTGACAAAGTTCGTACCCACTCTAACAAAGTTCGTACCCTCTCAAACAAAGTTCGTACCCTCTCTAACAAAGTTCGTACCCACTCTAACAAAGTTCGTACCCACTCTAACAAAGTTTGTACCCTTTCTAACAAAGTTCATACCCACTCTCACAAAGTTAGTACTCTTTCTAACAAAGTTCGTACCCCTACTCAAAAATTTTGTACCATGTGTAACAAAGTTCGTAACCTCTCTAACAAAGTTCGTACCGCCCCTAACAAAGTTCGTAGCCCCTCTCACAAAGTTCGTCCCCTCTCTAACAAAATTCGTACCCACTCTGACAAAGTTTGTACTTCTGTAACAAAGTTCGTACCCCCTCTAATAAAGTTCGTACCATGTGTAAGAAAGTTCGTAACTTTCTAACAAAGTTCGTACCCACTCTAAAATAGTTCGTACCCTCGGTAACAAAGTTCGTACCATGTCTGACAAAGTTCGTACAATCTCTGACAAAGTTCGTACCCTCTCTAAAAAAATTGGTACCCACTCTGAAAAAGTTTGTAACCTCTCTAACAAAGTTACTACCCTCTCTCATAAAGTTCGTACCCCCTCTAACCCAGTTCGTAACCCCTCTCACAAAGTTCGTACCTTCTCTTAAAAATGTTCACACCCCCTCCAACAAAGTTCGTAACCCCTCTAACAAAGTTCGTACCCTCTCTGACAAAGTTCGTACCCTCTCTAACAAAGTTCGTACCCCCTCTAACAAAGTTCGTACCCACTCTAACAAAGTTTGTAGCTTCTGTAACAAAGTTCGTACCCCCTCTTACAAAGTCTGTACCCTCTCTAAAAAAGTTCGTACCCCTTCTCACAAAGTCCGTACCCTCTCTAACAAAGTTCGTACCCCCTCTAACAAAGTTCATACCCACTCTAACAAAGTTCGTACCCACTCTCACCGAGGTCGTACTCTTGCTAACAAAGTTCGTACCCTCTCTAACAAAGTTCGTACCCACTCTAACAGAGTTCGTACCCCCGGTAAAAAAATTCGTACCCACTCTAACAAAGTTTGTACCCTTTCTAACAAAGGTCACACCCACTCTCACAAAGTTCGTACTCTTTCTAACAAAGTTTGTACCCCTTCTGAAAAATTTTGTACCATGTGTAACAAAGTTCGTAACCTCTCTAACAAAGTTCGTACCGCCCCTAACAAAGTTCGTAGCCCCTCTAACAAAGTTCGTACCCTCTCTAAAAAAGTTCGTACCCACATTAACAAAGTTTGTAGCCTCTGTAACAAAGTTCATACCCACTCTGACAAAGTTCGTACTCTTTCTAACAAAGTTCGTACCCCTTCTCACAAAGTTTCTACCATGTGTAACAAAGTTCGTAACCTCTCTAACTAAGTTCGTATCGCCCCCAACAAAGTTCGTACCCCCTCTAACAAAGTTCGTACCCTCTCTAACAAAGTTCGTACCCACTCTAACAAAGTTTGTACCCTCTTTGACAAAATTCGTACCAACTCTAACAAAGTTCGTACGCACTCTAACAAAGTTCGTACCCTCTTTAACAAAGTTCGTACCCACTCTAACAAAGTTTGTACCCTCGGTAACAAAGTTCGTACCCACTCTAATAAAGTTTGTACCCTTTCTAACAAAGTTCATACCCACTCTCACAAAGTTCGTAACCTCTCTAACAAAGTTCGTACCGCCCCTAACAAAGTTCGTAGCCCCTCTAACAAAGTTCGTACCCTCTCTAAAAAAGTTCGTACCCACATTAACAAAGTTTGTAGCCTCTGTAACAAAGTTCATACCCACTCTGACAAAGTTCGTACTCTTTCTAACAAAGTTCGTACCCCTTCTCACAAAGTTTCTACCATGTGTAACAAAGTTCGTAACCTCTCTAACCAAGTTCGTATCGCCCCCAACAAAGTTCGTACCCCCTCTAACAAAGTTCGTACCCTCTCTAACAAAGTTCGTACCCACTCTAACAAAGTTCGTACCCACTCTAACAAAGTTTGTACCCTCTTTGACAAAATTCGTACCAACTCTAACAAAGTTCGTACGCACTCTAACAAAGTTCGTACGCACTCTAACAAAGTTCGTACCCTCTTTAACAAAGTTCGTACCCACTCTAACAAAGTTTGTACCCTCGGTAACAAAGTTCGTACCCACTCTAATAAAGTTTGTACCCTTTCTAACAAAGTTCATACCCACTCTCACAAAGTTCGTACTCTTTCTAACAAACTTCGTACCCCCTCTCTAAAATTTTGTACCGTGTGTAACAAAGTTCGTAACCTCTCTAACAAAGTTCGTACCGCCCCTAACAAAGTTCGTAGCCCCTCTAACAAAGTTCGTACCCTCTCTAATAAAATTCGTACCCACTCTGACAAAGTTTGTACCCTCTGTAACAAAGTTCGTACCCCCTCTGGCAAAGTTCGTACCATATGTAAGAAAGTTCATAACTTTTCTAACAAAGTTCGTACCCACTCTAACAAAGTTCGTACCCTCGGTAACAAAGTTCGTACCCTCTCTGACAAAGTTCGTACCCTCTCTGACAAAGTTCGTACCCTCTCTAAAAAAGTTCGTACCCACTTTGACAAAGTTTGTAACCTCTCTAACAAAGTTACTACCCTCTCTCATAAAGTTCGTACCCCCTCTAACCCAGTTCGTAACCCCTCTCACAAAGTTCGTACCTTCTCTTAAAAATGTTCACACCCCCTCCAACAAAGTTTGTACCCCCTCTCAAAAATTTTGTACCGTGTGTAACAAAGTTCGTAACCTCTCTAACAAAGTTCGTACCGCCCCTAACAAAGTTCGTAGCCCCTCTAACAAAGTTCGTACACTCTCTAATAAAATTCGTACCCACTCTGACAAAGTTTGTACCCTCTGTAACAAAGTTCGTACCCCCTCTAGCAAAGTTTGTACCATGTGTAAGAAAGTTCGTAACTTTTCTAACAAAGTTCGTACCCACTCTAACAAAGTTCGTACCCTCTCTGACAAAGTTCGTACCCTCTCTGACAAAGTTCGTACCCTCTCTGATAGTGTTCGTACCCTCTCTAAAAAAGTTCGTACCCACTCTGACAAAGTTTGTAACCTCTTTAACAAAGTTACTACCCTCTCTCACAAAGTTCGTACCCCCTCTAACCCAGTTCGTAACACCTCCAACAAAGTTTGTACTAGCTCCCACAAAGCTCGTAACCCCTCTAAAAAAGTTTGCACCCTCTCTGACAAAGTTCGTACCCTCTCTAACAAAGTTTGTACCCCCTCTAACAAAGGTCGTACCCTCTCTGACAAATGAACGCACTTTTACAAAGTTCGTACCCACTCTGACAAAGTTTGTACCCACTGTAACAAAGTTCATACCCACTCTGACAAAGTTCGTACTCTTTCTAACAAAGTTCATACCCCTTCTCACAAAGTTTGTACCATGGGTAACAAAGTTCGTACCCTCTCTAACAAAGTTCATACCGCCCCTCACAAAGTTCGTACCCCCTCTAACAAAGTTCGTACCCTCTCTAAAAAAGTTCGTACCCACTCTAACAAAGTTTGTAGCTTCTGTAACAAAGTTCGTACCCCCTCTTACAAAGTCTGTACCCTCTGTAACAAAGTTCGTACCCCTTCTCACAAAGTCCGTACCCTCTCTAACAAAGTTCGTACCCCTTTTAAAAAAGTTGATACCCACTCTAACAAAGTTCGTACCCACTCTGACAGAGGTCGTACTCTATCTAATAAAGTTCCTACCCTCTTTAACAAAGTTACTACCCTCTCTCACAAAGTTCATACCCACTCTCACAAAGTTCGTACTCTTTCTAACAAAGTTCGTACCCCTTCTCACAAAGTTTCTACCATGTGTAACAAAGTTCCTAACCTCTCTAACAAAGTTCGTACCAACCCCAACAAACTTCATACCCCCTGTAACAAAGTTCGTACCCTCTCTAACAAAGTTCGTACCCTCTTTGACAAAGTTCGTACCCACTCTAACAAAGTTCGTACTCTCTCTAACAAAGTTCGTACCCTCTCTAACAAAGTTCGTACCCACTCTAACAAAGTTCTTACCCTCAATAACAAAGTTCGTACCCACTTTAACAAAGTTTGTACCCTTTCTAACAAAGTTCATACCCACTCTCACAAAGTTCGTACTCTTTCTAACAAAGTTCGTACCCCTTCTCAAAAATTTTGTACCATGTGTAACAAAGTTCATAACCTCTCTAACAAAGTTCGTACCACCCCCAACAAAGTTCGTAGCCCCTCTAACAAAGTTCGTACCCTATCTAACAAAGTTCGTACCCACTCTGACAAAGTTTGTACCGTTTGTAGCAAAGTTCGTACCCCGTCTAACAAAGTTTGTACCATGTGTAAGAAAGTTCGTAACTTTTCTAACAAAGTTCGTACCCACTCTACCAAAGTTCGTACCCTCGGTAACAAAGTTCGTACCCTCTCTGACAAAGTTTGTACCCTCTCTAACAGAGTTCGTACCCTCTCTAAAAAAGTTTGTACCCACTCTGACAAAGTTTGTAACCTCTCTAACAAAGTTACTACCCTCTCTCATAAAGTTCATACCCCCTCCAACCCAGTTCGTACCAACTCTCACAAAGTTCGTAACCCCTCTAACAAAGTTCGTACCCTCTCTGACAAAGTTCGTACCCTCTCTCACAAAGTCCGTACCCTCTCTCACAAAGTTCGTGCGCTCTCTAACAAAGTTCATACCCACTCTGACAAAGTTTGCACTCTTTCTAACAAAGTTCATACTTCTTCTCACAATGTTTGTACTATGATTAACAAAGTTCGTAACCTCTCTAACAAAGTTTGTACCGCCCCTAAAAAAATTCGTACCCTCTCTAACAAAGTTTGTACCCGCTCAACCAAGGTTCGTACCCACTCTGAAAAAGTTTATATCCTCTCTAACAAAGTTCGTACCCCCTCGAACAAAGTTCGCAACATGTGAAAGAAAGATCGTAACCTCCCTAAAAAAGTTCGTACCACCTGTAACAAAGTTCGTACCATCTGTAACAAAGTTCGTACCCCTTCTAACAAAGTTCGTATCCCTTCTAACAAAGTTCGTAAACCCTCTCACAAAGTTTGTACCCTCTCTCACAAAGTTCATACCCTCTCTAACAAAGTTAGTACCCTCTCTAACAAAGTTCATACCCACTCTGACAAAGTTTGCATTCTTTCTAACAAAGTTCATACTCCTTCTCACAATGTTTGTACTATGATTAACAAAGTTCGTAACCTCTCTAACAAAGTTCGTACGGCCCCTAAAAAAGTTCGTACCACCTCTAACAAAGTTCGTACCCGCTCGAACAAGGTTCGTATCCACTCTGACAAAGTTTGTACCCTCTCTCACAAAGTTCGTACCCTCTCTAACAAAGTTTGGAACATGTGTAAGAAGGTTCGTAACCTCCCTAAAAAAGTTTGTACCACCTCTAACAAAGTTCATACCCCCTTTAACAAAGTTCGTACACCCTCTCACAAAGTTCGTACCCTCTCTAACAAAGTTAGTACCCTCTCTAACAAAGTTTGTACCCTCTCTAACAAAGTTCTTACCCTTAGTAACAAAGTTCGTACCCACTTTAACAAAGTTTGTACCCTTTCTAACAAAGTTCATACCCACTCTCACAAAGTTCGTACTCTTTCTAACAAAGTTCGTAATCCTTCTCAAAAATTTTCATTTGATTCATGCCTAATTGGTGTCTCAGCTGATTCGTGTCCAGCTGGTGCTCCTTGATTGAGGGATTAATCAACAAAATTTATAACCTATTACACCATATACTAGGGTAGCAAAGACAAAGCTACTATAGCATAGTGGCTCTAGGATCGTTCACTGGGATGGGTTTTCACTTCACAAATGATACTAATTCAAAGCTGAATTGGTGCATTTTCATTTCAAGATTAGCTTTAAAAGAAAACATAAAGACGTTTGAATGAAAAAGGATTGGTTTTAAGCTAACCAAAAGTAGTAACTGATTTTACTTATAAAGAAAAGTGTTTCTTGGAGTTTCAGATCACTAGGCTCAGATTCCTCATGCAAAAAGGAGAGTTCCGGTCACTTGTTTCATTTCCTCACATTAGAGAATTAACATAAAGTCAATTCTCTAATAGGTGCTGCACAAATGCATCCCTCAATTGGATTTCAGCTTTAATTCTCTCACTGATGCAACTTGCAATGGTTTAGCCTCTCACTAGCCTTTACCATTCAAGGTGATCTTTAACCTTGGATTACCCGTCAAAAGCTCGCAAGAGGTAACTAATGGATGTCTCCTAAGAGTCCAAAAGCTTACCAAGTGTTGGCTATTCTAGAAAATCCTACCTTCAAGTCACCTACCAGAGGCTCGCAAGGGGTAAACTAGTGCATCTCCATGGTTAGAGATCACTTGCCTTACCAAGTGTTGGCCCAGGTGACTCCAAGGTGTTTTAAGTTAACTAAAAACGTAGAAACCATTCATGGAACACACTTACTCTTCATTCCAAACTAAAACAACAAAACTTCCAATTTATGCCTGAGGAAACTTACCCGGTTACCTTAGCTCCAAGAGACAAAGAGCTTAGCCTCTCATCCTCTGAGGAAAAATCCTCAGAGTTTGGTTGACTAGAAAGAAAACTAAAGAGAAAATAAGAATATATAGAAGAAACAGAGCAAGTGCTCTGTTTGTTAATTTCACATATATTATATGATGGATCTCCTGGAACCACCTCCCGAGAGTTTATATAGGAAGGTAATTTACCCTTCCTTGCATACTTCCTAACTAAGGAATTACATGAGTGGCTGAATACAAGGAGAAAATGGAAATTTAGACACAAAAATATCAGAAGAAAAGATCTAAAAGAGTCGGTGCACAGCTATCGGGAAGCTTCAGGACCGTTTCGCAGGTGAAAATGAGGTCTGCGAGATTTTGCAGATGCACAAGAGGGGCTGCGAAATTTCTTCATAGCAACCAGCTGATTCAACACCTTCACAAAGTTGACTTCCATCTTGTGGTGCTTGGCTTCCATCGCGGCGTGAAGCTTCAGGGGAAAACCAAGCACTGTGCAAAAGTGTTGCGAAATATTTCGCAACAAAAGGGTGATTCCACAGCACTTTGCTGAATCCTTCCTTCAGCTTGGAGTGATCGGCTTCCAACGGCTGTAGCTTCCTCATTTCAGATCCAAATTGCACACGGTTTGGGGCATTGGATTGTTGACTTCCTAAGCTTTCAAATGACATATTGTATGCATAAATTGGACATCAGGAAGTGCTCCAAAACTAGCTGCAGTGACTGTCATCAAGAATGTTCCATGGCTGAATCCTCTTTGCTTTCCCTTTGCATTCCAGACTCGTTTATGGCAAAAGTGCTTCAAGGCTTTGATTCTTCATTCCTCTAAGCTTCCCATTGCTTACCAAGGATTCCATAAAACTCTCCTCAATCTCATAATGCTTTGGTGATCAAAATACTAACAAAAACACCAAAACTTACACATTTTGATTAGAATTGATTGCAAGGGGCCTTAACATGTTAATTGGGTTAAAAGGCACTAACTACTACTCAAAAGTGTTTAAAAGGATTAATTATAAGCTATCAAATAGCACTTTTTGAGTAGTAATCACTCCCCCCAACCGACATATTGCTAGTCCCTTAGCAATGAAGGAGAGAAAAATAAAATAAAAGTACCATAATTTACAACATCATGCTAATCACTTCAAAAAATGTTTAAGTGGCATGACTGATCAAACTCTCACATGGAACATTAAAGAAATAAAACTCAAACTTCAATAGGAGCTATCAAATAATTTGCCTAGTCACAATTCTTAAAGAGTAGGCATTATGCAAATTTAAGCTTCAAAAGAGTTTCCACTCCCAAAGGGTCAAACCTTACTCTTCCACAAAAATCTAAGTGTTACTTATTAGTTTCCGGATATAGTATGTCAAACTAATCTCTCCCCTCAACCTAGTTCTTTTCAAAGCTTAGCAAACTAATCAACCTCCAATAGGCTAAGAACGCACCTCTTTTCTCACAATTTTTTTCTTGTAGGAGTACAAAGCTTAAAGGTATTCTTTTCTAAATTGTCCATGTAACGGGGGTCCATCGATGACTCCCAACCAATCAAGGTTTAGGGCATCAAGCTTTAAGGATCTTTCAACCACTAACTCCTCGGATTTCACCCCGGACTTTTGAGATTGAATTTTAATACCCAAGCACCTACAGTATGCTAAACTCCACCTATTCACCCATGTAACGAGCATTGAGGTCGGTGACTCCCAACCAATGAAGGTTTAGGGCACCAGGTTTTAAAGATTTTCACCATATACCCCTCAGACCTTGCTCGGGTTTCAAGGTAAGCAAACATTTTTCTTTCTTTCTTTTTTTTTTCAAAGGCTCATTGGCCTTTTTTAAGGTGTCCCAACACTATTAAATGAGGTCAAAGGTACCAAGTCTAAAATTTTCCTAAGTCAAGGGGGAAAATAGTTTTTCATCTTATAAACGGAACCTAGTGTGCACAGTGTGTGATAAGCTTAAAGTGGAAGAACTAAGGTTGAATTCAATAGGTGTTCAACAATTCATCAACTTTAATAAACATAATACAAACTCTAAGTTTCAAGTAAAAAGACAAAAATTCAATTTCTCCCATTTTATTTTTGAAAATTTTTCCTTAATAACCATGGAGAGTATAATAAAAACTTTTAAAAAAAATTAAAAAATAAGCAAAAAGCAACTAAATTACCAAAATAACTTAGCATTAATAACAATACTTACTTCCTCAACTCTCCCCCCAACCAAGCTGAACATTGTCCTCAATGTGACAAAAGCGATTAAAAAATAGGGAGGAAGTGGTACCTTCTTAGTGACATGAAGTCTGAGTCGTATAGGAGAAACCACATGTTTCAAAAAAAACATAAGAGTTAGTGAGTAGAGGAAATAGAAAAATACTAAGTTTAAACAAGAATTGATGTTTATGTATGATGTATCATCAGTAATACATCCAATCCCAGAATATAAGACATCAAAATATGGAATTATGTATATTAATATAATAAGTAAATACAAAAAATAAAAAGATGATCAAGTAATGGAAGGGTCCTGTGGAGCTGATGCATCTGTGGTGGCCTCTTGAGTGGGTTGGATCAGAACTTTGGCCTTTGTTCTGGTAGTCTCCTTAGGTGGCATAGCCTTCTCAGCTGGAGCTCTCAGTTGGTAGCTATGGGATTTGATAGTTTAAGGAGGTAAGAAATGGAATGAGAGGCTTCATGTGTGTGATCTCAGGGTGCGCGGGCCTGTCCTCTAGTCTTGGCCATGGCTGAAATGGAGAGGTGGCTGTTCATGAGTTCCAAAGGGTACTCAGCTGGTGCGTGGGGCTCTGTTGGCATTTTAGCAACTTTCCTTGGCTTTGCAAGGTGTTTTTGCAAACTTCCCTTCATTTTGCAAGTCAATTTCACAATTTGAAGGCCATTTCTAAGCTTTGAGATGATTTGGCAGCCATTTCGAAGCTTGGAGGTGATTTTGCAGCCCAAAAGTGCCCTGCAAAATGGAGCTTTGGCTGCGAAATTGGAAGTTTTTACGTTCGTAGCCATTTTGCAGCTTTTAAATACCCTGCGAAATTGGGACTTTGGCTGCGAAATTGGGAGTTTTTATGCTTTGCAGCCGTTTAGCAGCTGCGAAATAAGGGTCACCGTGCTGCAAAAATGGCACTCGTCTGCCAAAAGTTGGCTTCGCAGCTTCAAAATCCTCTGCGAAATGGAGCTTTTCCTGCGGAAATGGGATCTTTCATGCTTTGGTGGTTCGCAGCCCACTTCGCAGTTGCGAAATTGGGGTTACTGTACCGCGGAATGGCACTCGTGTGCCAAAAGGTGGTTTCGCAGCTGCGAAACACCCCGCGGAATGGAGAAATTGCTGAGGAATCGCTGCGGAATTGGGGCTTTTTACGCCTTAGTGGTTCGCAGAGCACTTCGCAGCTGCGAAATTGGGGCTCCTGTGCTGCGGAGTGGCACTCGTGTGCCAAAAGGTGGTTTCGCAGCTGCGAAACATCCTTCCAAATGGAGCTTTCCCTGCGAAATGGAGGATTTCATGCTTCGGAGCTTCGCAGCCGCTTTCGCAGCTGCGAAATGAGGGCTCCTGTGCTGCGAGTGGCACTCGTGTGCCAAAAGGTGGTTTCGCAGCTGCAAAATCGTTCGCAGAGGGCTTAAAAGTGTTGCGAAATGGTTTTGCAGCAAAAGGCCGATTTCGCAGAGGCTGCGAAATCTCGCAGACCCCTGTTTTTCCCCTGTTTTTGCTCTGTTTTTGCTCTGTTTTCGCTCCGATTTCTTCCTTTGCAATTCCTCTTGATTTTGATCATCCAAAAACCTATATTACAACAAAACAAACTAGAATTAAAGCATTAAAATCAAAATTAAAGCATTGAAATCAAAATTAAAACATTGAAATCAAAATTAAAACAAGTAATAAATAAAACAAAAAGCTATGGACTAGTTAGTCTTAAGAAAGACTAAGTCCATCAAAAAAATTTGATCCTGATTTAGCTTGCCCGGATCCCATATGAAGTTAGCATCCTTCACTTGAGACTTGCATTGTATGATGGCAATGGAAACAATTTCCTTTCTCTTTCCTTTAATTTCCTCCCTCTTTTTTTTCTCTGTTTCATTCTCTGTTTCACGCTCTTGTTTGAATGTGGCCATATCAACCTCTTTACCACTCAAAGTGATAATCGTTTTAACTTCCTTCACCATTGAAGATTCTCCCTCCTTAGCCTCCATTTCATGGATACTCATGGAATTTTGATAAGGTTGAGAAGGAAAGTTTTCTTTCTCTTGCACTTTGTTGAGGTTGGCAAACCTTGAGATTGAATCTTGGAGATTATCTATCTTCTGAGATAGATCATTTTGCACTTCATCCATCTTTTTCTCTACACAGTCATTTCTTTGACTGAGCTGAGCATTGATGGATTTGTTAGCTTCAACAAAGTCTTCCATGACCTTGTTAAGATTCATCATAGCTTGTTCAAGGTTTGAGGCTTGCTGTGGTACTTGAGCAGGTTGCTGGTACTGAGGTGGCTGTGATTTCCAAGAGAATTTTGAATGGTCCCTCCAATTGGAATTGTAGGTGTTGCAATCACCAAACATTTCCCTCTCTGTTGGAATGATAGGACACTCTTCAACCAAGTGCTCATATGATAGACAAATGGCACAAGGCATAGCTTGCAATGGTGTCTGAGAGATGGCTTGCACTTCTTGCATGTGGTTCATTTCTAGCTCATCCAATCTCCTTTCCATAGCTGCAATCTCTACCTTCACGTCTATGCCATCATTCAAAATATACATCTCACCCTTAGCTTTAGGTTGAGACATCATTCTTCCTATATCTCTAGCATTTGGTTCACCCCATTCTCTTGAAAATTCAGCCACATAACTGATGAAGTTCATGGCTTCCTCTGCTATCTCGTATTCAATATGGCATGCACAACTAGCAATTTGTGAATTAAGAACAGAGAACACAAAAGAAAAACAATTCAAAAACTTAAGACTAACTAAAACTAGCTGAAAGGTTAACTAAAACATAAATAAAGAAAAAGAACAATTAAAAAGAGTTAGTAAAAAGAAAAGAAAAGTCACCAAACTTGTGATGAAGATCACAAGTGTTCTCAAAAGATCATATCACTGCAAAGTGGCACCATCCCCGGCAACGGCGCCATTTGATTCATGCCTAATTGGTGTCTCAGCTGATTCGTGTCCAGCTGGTGCTCCTTGATTGAGGGATTAATCAACAAAATTTATAACCTATTACACCATATACTAGGGTAGCAAAGACAAAGCTACTATAGCATAGTGGCTCTAGGATCGTTCACTGGGATGGGTTTTCACTTCACAAATGATACTAATTCAAAGCTGAATTGGTGCATTTTCATTTCAAGATTAGCTTTAAAAGAAAACATAAAGACGTTTGAATGAAAAAGGATTGGTTTTAAGCTAACCAAAAGTAGTAACTGATTTTACTTATAAAGAAAAGTGTTTCTTGGAGTTTCAGATCACTAGGCTCAGATTCCTCATGCAAAAAGGAGAGTTCCGGTCACTTGTTTCATTTCCTCACATTAGAGAATTAACATAAAGTCAATTCTCTAATAGGTGCTGCACAAATGCATCCCTCAATTGGATTTCAGCTTTAATTCTCTCACTGATGCAACTTGCAATGGTTTAGCCTCTCACTAGCCTTTACCATTCAAGGTGATCTTTAACCTTGGATTACCCGTCAAAAGCTCGCAAGAGGTAACTAATGGATGTCTCCTAAGAGTCCAAAAGCTTACCAAGTGTTGGCTATTCTAGAAAATCCTACCTTCAAGTCACCTACCAGAGGCTCGCAAGGGGTAAACTAGTGCATCTCCATGGTTAGAGATCACTTGCCTTACCAAGTGTTGGCCCAGGTGACTCCAAGGTGTTTTAAGTTAACTAAAAACGTAGAAACCATTCATGGAACACACTTACTCTTCATTCCAAACTAAAACAACAAAACTTCCAATTTATGCCTGAGGAAACTTACCCGGTTACCTTAGCTCCAAGAGACAAAGAGCTTAGCCTCTCATCCTCTGAGGAAAAATCCTCAGAGTTTGGTTGACTAGAAAGAAAACTAAAGAGAAAATAAGAATATATAGAAGAAACAGAGCAAGTGCTCTGTTTGTTAATTTCACATATATTATATGATGGATCTCCTGGAACCACCTCCCGAGAGTTTATATAGGAAGGTAATTTACCCTTCCTTGCATACTTCCTAACTAAGGAATTACATGAGTGGCTGAATACAAGGAGAAAATGGAAATTTAGACACAAAAATATCAGAAGAAAAGATCTAAAAGAGTCGGTGCACAGCTATCGGGAAGCTTCAGGACCGTTTCGCAGGTGAAAATGAGGTCTGCGAGATTTTGCAGATGCACAAGAGGGGCTGCGAAATTTCTTCATAGCAACCAGCTGATTCAACACCTTCACAAAGTTGACTTCCATCTTGTGGTGCTTGGCTTCCATCGCGGCGTGAAGCTTCAGGGGAAAACCAAGCACTGTGCAAAAGTGTTGCGAAATATTTCGCAACAAAAGGGTGATTCCACAGCACTTTGCTGAATCCTTCCTTCAGCTTGGAGTGATCGGCTTCCAACGGCTGTAGCTTCCTCATTTCAGATCCAAATTGCACACGGTTTGGGGCATTGGATTGTTGACTTCCTAAGCTTTCAAATGACATATTGTATGCATAAATTGGACATCAGGAAGTGCTCCAAAACTAGCTGCAGTGACTGTCATCAAGAATGTTCCATGGCTGAATCCTCTTTGCTTTCCCTTTGCATTCCAGACTCGTTTATGGCAAAAGTGCTTCAAGGCTTTGATTCTTCATTCCTCTAAGCTTCCCATTGCTTACCAAGGATTCCATAAAACTCTCCTCAATCTCATAATGCTTTGGTGATCAAAATACTAACAAAAACACCAAAACTTACACATTTTGATTAGAATTGATTGCAAGGGGCCTTAACATGTTAATTGGGTTAAAAGGCACTAACTACTACTCAAAAGTGTTTAAAAGGATTAATTATAAGCTATCAAATAGCACTTTTTGAGTAGTAATCAGTACCATGTGTAACAATGTTCATAACCTCTCTAACAAAGTTCGTACCGCCCCCAACAAAGTTCGTAGCCCCTCTAACAAAGTTCGTACCCTCTCTAACAAAGTTCGTACCCACTCTGATAAAGTTTGTACCCTTTGTAGCAAAGTTCGTACCCCGTCTAACAAAGTTCGTACCATGTGTAAGAAAGTTCATAACTTTTCTAACAAAGTTCGTACCCACTCTACCAAAGTTCGTACCCTCGGTAACAAAGTTCGTACCCTCTTTGACAAAGTTCGTACCCTCTTTGACAGAGTTCGTACCCTCTCTAAAAAAGTTCGTACCCACTCTGACAAAGTTTGTAACCTCTCTAACAAAGTTACTACCCTCTCTCATAAAGTTCATACCCCCTCTAACCCAATTCGTAACCCCTCTCACAAAGTTCGTACCTTCTCTTAAAAATGTTCATACCCCCTCCAACAAAGTTTGTATCAACTCTCACAAAGTTTGTACCCTCTCTGACAAAGTTCGTACCCCCTCTCACAAAGTCCGTACCCTCTCTAACAAAGTTCGTACACTCTCTAACAAAGTTCATACCCACTCTGACAAAGTTTGCACTCTTTCTAACAAAGTTCATAACCCTTCTCACAATGTTTGTACTATGATTAACAAAGTTCGTAACCTCTCTAACAAAGTTTGTATCGCCCCTAAAAAAATTCGTACCCCTTCTAACAAAGTTTGTACCTGCTCAAACAAGGTTCGTACCCACTCTGACAAAGTTTGTACCCTCTCTAACAAAGTTCGTACCCCCTCGAACAAAGTTCGTAACATGTGTAAGAAAGATCGTAACCTCCCTAAAAAAGTTCGTACCACCTGTAACAAAGTCCGTACCCCCTCTAACAAAGTTCGTATCCCTTCTAACAAAGTTCGTAAACCCTCTCACAAAGTTTGTACCCTCTCTCACAAAGTTCGTACGCTCTCTAACAAAGTTCATACCCACTCTGACAAAATTTGCACTCTTTCTAACAAAGTTCATACTTCTTCTCACAATGTTTGTACTATGATTAACAAAGTTCGTAACCTCTCTAACAAAGTTTGTACCGCCCCTAAAAATATTCGTACCCCCTTTAACAAAGTTCGTACCCGCTCAAACAAGGTTCGTACCCACTCTGACAAAGTTTGTACCCTCTCTAACAAAGTTCGTACCCCCTCGAACAAAGTTCGCAATATGTGTAAGAAAGATCGTAACCTCCCTAAAAAAGTCCGTACTACCTGTAACAAAGTTCGTACCCCCTCTAACAAAGTTCGTATCCCTTCTAACAAAGTTCGTAAACCCTCTCACAAAGTTTGTACCCTCTCTCACAAAGTTCGTACCCTCTCTAACAAAGTTAGTACCCTCTCTAACAAAGTTCATACCCACTCTGACAAAGTTTGCACTCTTTCTAACAAAGTTCATACTCCTTCTCACAATGTTTGTACTATGATTAACAAAGTTCGTAACCTCTCTAACAAAGTTCGTACTGCCCTTAAAAAAGTTCGTACCACCTCTAACAAAGTTCGTACCCGCTCGAACAAGGTTCGTACCCACTCTGACAAAGTTTGTACCCTCTCTCACAAAGTTCGTACCCTCTCTAACAAAGTTCGTAACATGTGTAAGAAAGTTCATAACCTCCCTAAAAAAGTTCGTACCACCTCTAACAAAGTTCATACCCCCTCTAACAAAGTTCATACACCCTCTCACAAAGTTCGTACCCTCTTTAACAAAGTTTGTACCTATTCTAACAAAGTTCGTATCCTCGGTAACAAAGTTCGTACCCACTGTAACAAAGTTTGTACCCTTTCTAACAAAATTCATACCCACTCTCACAAAGTTCGTACTCTTTCTAACAAAGTTCGTACCCCTTCTCAAAAATTTTGTACCATGTGTAACAAAGTTCATAACCTCTCTAACAAAGTTCGTACCGCCCCTAACAAAGTTCGTAGCCCCTCTAACAAAGTTCGTACCTGATTCATCCCCAATTGGTGTTCTGATTGATTCAGATCAATCAACTGATGTACCTTTGATTCAATCCTCAGACGGGAGTTATCAATAAAATTTATAAACCTATTTCACCATATACTAGGGTAGCATAGCTAGCATAGCATAGTGGCTCTAGGATCGTCCACAGAGATGGGTTTTCACTTCACAATTGATATTAGTTCAAGAGCTGAATTGGTGGTTTTCCTTTCCAAGGTTAGGTTTAAAAGAAAACAAAAGTTTGCATGAAAATGATTGATTTTAAGCTAACCAAACTAAACATAACTGAAATTAACTAGGAAGAAAGGTGTTTCTTGGGATCTCAGGTTACTAGGATCAGGTGCCATCTACAAAAGAGGAGATTCCGGTCACTTGTTTCTTTTCCTCGCATTAGGGATTTAACATATAGTTATTTCCCGAACTGGTGTGGTACAGATGCTTACCATTAATGGTTTCAACACTAAATCCCTCTCACTGATCCATCTTGCAATGGCTCGTGCCTCTCACCTAGCATTTGCCATTCAAGGGGATCTTTAACCTTGGATTATCCTTCAAAAGCTCGCAAGAGATAACTAATGGATGTCTCCTTGGATGGCATAGTCTCCTCGGCTGGAGCTCTCAGTTAGAGCTATGGGATTTGACGGTTTAAGGAGGTAAGAAATGGAATGAGAGGCTTCATGTGTGTGATCTCAGTGTGTGCGAGGCTCTCCTCTTCAGATGCATGGTTGCAGGCTCTCTTGGCATTTTCACAACTTCCCTTGGCTTCACAAAGTGTTTTCGCAAGTCATTTCATAGCTTAGAGGCCATTTCGAAGCCATTTCGAAGCCAAAAGGAAAAAAAGAAACATTTTCGCAGCCAAAGTGAAATTTCACAGGGGAGCTATGGGGCTGCGAAATCATTTCGCAGCCAAAGGGGAGTTTCGCAACCCAATTTCAAAGTTTGGAAATCATTTTGCATCCATTTTGAAGTTTGGAGATCATTTTGTAGCCATTTGGAAGCTTGAAGATCATTTCACAGTAGAGAAACATTTTCGCAATGGAGAAACATTTTTGCAGCCCATTTCGCAGCTACGAAATGGGGTTACTGTGCTGCGAAATGGCTCCTCGGCTGCGAAATTCCCGCTCAACTTTGCGCAATTGTCTTCAAACGGCCATAACTTCTTCGTTTCACCTCTAAATCGTGCACTGCTTAAAGCGTTGGACTCCTGACTTCCCGAGCTTCGAATCGACAAATGGCATGCATAATTTGAGCTCCAGAAAGTGCTTCAAAAATGTGTCCAACAGTAGTAAAATGCAACATTTCTGGTCATAGTGTGCATAGTCTTCAAACGGCCATAACTTCTTTATTTCAACTCCAAATCGCATACCGTTTGAATTTTTGGACTCCTGACTTCCCGAGCTTCGAATCGACATATGGTATGCATGAAATGGACTTCTATAAGTACTCAAAATGTATCCAACAGTTGCAAAATGGAGGTGCTGTTTTCGTCGGAGAAGACGGCAGGAGGTGCGCGCGGCTTGCTCAGGCGGAGGGGGCAGATGTGAGGGTGCTCTGGTTTGGCTCCTCTTGGTACCTTTTTGAAGTTCAGATGACTGGTTAGAATAGGAAAAATGGAATTTATACCGTTTAAAATGATGTCAAGGGACGCTTTTCATTTTCACAGCAAGGTGGCAATTTCGCAGCGGCTAGGCGTTTTCGCAACGAGGAGAATTTCGACATCGATTTCGCAGCCCATTTCGCAGCTTCGAAATGGGCGTACGGCGCTGCGAAGTGGCACTCGTGTGCCAAGGGGTGGTTTCACAGCTGCGAAACACCCTTCGAAATGGAGCCTCGACTGCGAAGTGGAGGATTTCAAGGTGTGGAGATTTCGCAGCTGCGAAACGGGTGTACGGGGCTGCGAAATGGCACTCGTGTGCTAAGGAGTGGTTTCACAGCTGCGAAAATTTTCGCAGCGGGCACTGATTACTACTCAAAAATGCTATTTTGTAAGCTTGTAATTAACTCTTTTAAACACTTTTGAGTAATAGTTATCACCTTTTAACCCAATTAACATATTAAGGACCTTTGCAATCAATTCTAATCAAAATGTGTAAGTTTTAGTGTTTTTGTTAGCTTTTTGATCACCAAAGCAATCCAAGATTGAGGAGAGTTCTTTGGAATCCATGGCAAAGCTTTTGGAAAGCTCAGAAACATGAAGAACCAAAGCTTTGAAGCTTTAAAGTCCCTTGCCATAAGCAAATCCGGAATGCAAGGAGGGAAGCAAAGGGAAATCTGCCATGAAGCAAAACAGAGGACAGCAGCTGCAGTCTTCTTGGGCACTTTTGGAGCACTTCCCAGAGTCCAATTTCTATATTCTATATATCATTTCAAAGCTTAGGAAGTCAAAAATCCAATGCTTCAAACGGTGCACGATTCGGAGTTCAAATGAATAAGTTACAGCCATTGGAAGCCGATCGCTCCAAGCTGAAGGTGAATTTCGCAGGGCTGCGAAATTTTATCCTTTGGCTGCGAAATTTCGCAGCGCTACAGTGCCAGCTGCGAAACACCTCCTAAAGCACCCGATAGCTGCAACTGACATCTTGAGATATTTTTGCTTTAGATATTTGATGTCTAAATTTCCCAAACTCTCCTTGTAACCCTCCTATCACATGATTCCTTAGCTAGGAAGGTTGGAAAAACTTGCCTATATATTCCCTTGCATCCGTTGTAAATTAAAGAATGAAAATACATCTCGGGAGCTTTTCCAGAGACCACCTTGTATAGTTTTTGAAAGTGATATATACAGAGCTTTGCTCTCTCTTTTTCCTTCTCGTCTTTGTTTTCTCTTTTATTTTCTTTCTAGCCAAACATCCTTTGAGGATTTTTCCTCAGAGGATGAGAGGCTAGGCTTTTTGTCTCTTGGGTGAAGGAAGCCAGGTAAGGTGCCGGCATGCATAAGTGTGAGTTTTTGTTGTTTCCATTTTTAATGAAAAGAAAGTGTGACCCGTTAATGATTTCTATGTTTTTAGTTAACTTAAAACACCTTGCAATTCACCTGAGCCAACACTTGGTAAGGCAAGTGATCTCCGTCCGTGGAGATGCACTAGTTTACCTCTTGCGAGCTTTTGGGAGGTGACTTGAAGGTGGGATTTTCTTGAATTGCCAACACTTGGTAAGCTTTTGGACTCCAAGGAGACATCCATTAGTTATCTCTTGCAAGCTTGAGAAGGGAAGTCCAAGGTTAAAGATCCCCTTGAGTGGCAAATGCTAGGTGAGAGGCACGAGCCATTGCAAGATGGATCAGTGAGAGGGATTTAGTGTTGAAACCATTAATGGTAAGCATCTGTACCACACCGGTTCGGGAAATAACTATATGTTAAATCCCCAATGCGAGGAAAAGAAACAAGTGACCGGAATCTCCTCTTTTGTAGATGGCACCTGATCCTAGTAACCTGAAATCCCAAGAAACACCTTTCTTCCTAGTTAATTTTAGCTATTTTCAGTTTAGTTAGCTTAAAACCATTTGTTCTCATTCAAACTTATGTTTTCTTTTAAAGCTAACCTTGGAAAGGAAAACCACCAAGTCATCTTTGAAATAATATCAATTGCGAAGTGAAAACCCATCTCTGTGGACGATCCTAGAGCCACTATGCTATGCTAGCTATGCTACCCTAGTATATGGTGAATTAGGTTTATAAATTTTGTTGATAACTCCCGTCTGAGGATTGAAATCAAAGCACATCAGTTGATTGATCTGAATCAATCAGAACACCAATTGGGGACGAATCAGGCACTGTAGCGCTGCGAAATGGTTTCGCAGCGGGAGGCTGATTTCGCAGCGGCAGGGGTGATTTTCGCAGCGGCACTGTAGCGCTGCGAAATTTTCCTTCAACTCGGCGCAGTTTTCTTCCAAAGGGCATATCTTCTTCGTTTCAACTCCGATTTAGACACCGTTTGAAGCATTGGATTCTTGACTTCCGGAGCTTCAAAACGGTATATAGTATGTAAGAAATGAACTTGAGAAAGTTCTCCAAATATCGGAATGAAGACTGCAGCTGCTCTCCAAATGGCCATGTGTGCCCAATTGTTTTAAAGTCCCTCCTACCATTGATCATCCAAAATCTTATGTTAAATCAAAACAAATGAAAATTAAAGCATTGAAATCAAAATTAAAACAAGTAATAAAATATAACAAAAAGATATGGACTAGCTAGTCTTTAGAAAGACTAAGTCCATAAAAAAAAATGTGTCCTATTTCAGCTTGCCCGGATCCCATATGAAGTTTGCATCCTTCACTTGAGATTTGCTTTGTATGATTTTTCCATACAAAGCTTGGGGAAAAAGTGGAGACATGTGCTTCATCATTTCTTCCTTGATGACTATCCTCTGTGGTTCTTCATCTATATTAAAATCATAGTCATCTTTCTCTATGTTTTTCCCCTTTTTCTTTCCTTTGATTTCCTCCCTCTTTTCATTCTCTGCTTCACTCTCTACCTTATGCTCTAGCTTGGATGTGGGTAGATCAACCTCTTTACCACTCCTCAAAGTGATAGCCATTTTAACTTCCTTCACCATTGAAGATTCTCTCTCATGAGCCTCCACTTCATGGATACCCTTGGAATTTTGATGAGGTTGAGAAGGAAAGTTTCCTTTTTCTTGCTCTATTTTGAGGTTGGCAAACCTTGAGATTGAATATTGGAGATTATCTATCTTCTGAGATAGATCATTTTGCACTCCATCCATCTTTTTGTTCAATGAACTCTCTACACTGTCAATTCTTTGAATGAGCTGAGCATTGATGGATTTCTGATGTCCAATAAAGTCTCCCACGACCTTGCTAAGATTAACTATTGCTTGTTCAAGGTTTGAGGCTTGCTGAGGTGCTTGAGCCGGTTGTATGTACTGAGGTGGCTGTGGTTCCCAAGAGAAATTTGGATGGTTCCTCAAATTGGAGTTGTAGGTGTTGCAATCACCAAACATCTCCCTCACCGTTGGAATGGTAGGACACTCTTCCACCAAGTGCTCATAAGATAGACAAATGGCACAAGGCATAGCTTGCAATGGTGTCTGAGAGATGGCTTGCACTTCTTGCATCTTCTTCATTTCTAGCTCTTCTAATCTCCTTGCCATAGCTGCAATCTTTACCTTCATGTCAATGCCGTCATTCAAACTATACATCTCACCCTTAGAATTAGGTTGAGACTTCATTCTTCCCATATCTCTAGCATTTGGTTCATCCCATCCTCTTGAAAGTTGAGCCACATAACTCATGAAATTCATGGCTTCCTCTGCTATCTCGTTTCAATGGGGCATGCACAACTAGCAATTTGTGAAAAAACAGAGAAAACAAAAGAAAATAAAAGAAAAATAATTCTAAGAAAAAAAATTAAGGTAAACTAAAAACTAAATAAAAGGTATACTAAAATATGAACAAAGAAAAAGAAACAAATAAAAAGAGTTAGTAAAAAGAAAAGAAAAGTCACCAAACTTGTGATGAAGATCACAAGTGTTCTCAAAAGATCATATCACTGCAAAGTGGCACCATCCCCGGCAACGGCGCCATTTGATTCGTCCCTAATTGGTGTTCTGATTGATTCAGATCAATCAACTGATGTACCTTTGATTCAATCCTCAGACGGGAGTTATCAACAAAATTTATAAACCTAATTCACCATATACTAGGGTAGCATAGCATAGTGGCTCTAGGATCGTCCACAGAGATGGGTTTTCACTTCACAATTGATATTCGTTCAAAAACTGAATTGGTGGTTTTCCTTTCCAAGGTTAGCTTTAAAAGAAAACATAAGTTTGAATTGAAAACGTATGGTTTTAAGCTAACCAAACATAAAGTAACTAAAAGTAATTAGAAAGAAAGATGTTTCTTGGGATCTCAGGTTACTAGGATCAGGTGACAATACAAAAGAGGAGATTCCGGTCACTTGTTTCTTTTCCTTGCGTTGGGGATTTAACATATAGTTATTTCCCGAACCGGTGTGGTACAGATGCTTACCATTAATGGTTTCAACACTAAATCCCTCTCACTGATACACCTTGCAATGGCTCGTGCCTCTCACCTAGCATTTACCATTCAAGGGGATCTTTAACCTTGGATTATCCTTCAAAAGCTCGCAAGAGATAACTAATGGATGTCTCCTTGGAGTCCAAAAGCTTACCAAGTGTTGGCTGGTCTAGAAAATCCTACCTTCAAACCACCTCCCAAAAGCTCGCAAGAGGTAAACTAGTGAAACTCAATGGACGGAGTCCACTTGCCTTACCAAGTGTTGGCCCAGGTGATTCAAAGGCGTTTTAAGTTAACTAAAAACATAGAAACCAAAAACGGGTCACACTTTCTCTTCATTAAAAATGGAAACAACAAAAACTCACCCTCATGCATTTGGCACCTTACCTAGCTTCCTTCACCCAAGAGACAAAAAGCCTAGCCTCTCATCCTCTGAGGAAAAATCCTCAGAGTTTGTTTGGCTAGAAAGAAAATGAAAGAGAAAACAAAACGAGAAGGAAAAACAGAGCAAGGCTCTGTATATATCACTTTCAAAAACTATACAAGGTGGTCTTTGGAAAAGCTCCCGAGATATGTACATGATTTGATTTACAACGGATGCAAGGGAATATATAGGCAAGTTTTTCCAACCTTCCTAGCTAAGGAATTCTCTAATTGGTGGATTATAAGGAGAGTTTGGGAATTTAGACATCAAATATCTAAAGCAAAAAGATCTCAAGATGTCAGTTGCAGCTATCGGGAAGCTTCAGGACACCGCGGCACTGTGCAAAATGGCTGCGAAATTTCGCAGCCAAAGGACAACATTTTCGCAGCCAAAGGCTGATTTCGCAGCCATGCAACATTCTTCCTTCAGCTTGGAGTGATCTGCTTGCAATGGCTATAACTCCCTCATTTCAACTCCGAATCGTGCACCGTTTGATGCATTGGATTCTTGACTTCCTGAGCTTTGAAATGGTATATAGCATACATGAATTGGAATTCGGGAAGTGCTCCAAAAGTGCCCAAGAAAACTGAAACTGCTGTCCCCTGTTTTGCTTCATGGCAGATTCCTCTTTGCTTTCCTCCTTGCATTCCGGATTTGCTGATGGCAAAGGACTTTAAAGCTTCAAAGCTTTGGTTCTTCATGTTTCTGAGCTTTCCAAAAGCTTTGCCATGGATTCCAAAGAACTCTCCTCAATCTTGGATTGCTTTGGTGATAAAAAAGCTAACAAAAACACCAAAACTTACACAAATTGATTAGAATTGATTGCAAGGGTCCTTAACATGTCAATTGAGTTAAAAGGTGATAACTACTACTCAAAAGTGTTTAAAAGAGTTAATTACAAGCTTACAAAATAGCATTTTTGAGTAGTAATCAGTACCCTCTCTAACAAAGTTCGTACCCACTCTGACAAAGTTTGTACCCTCTGTAACAAAGTTCGTACCCCGTCTAACAAAGTTCATACCCACTCTGACAAAGTTCGTACCCACTCTGACAAAGATCGTACTCTTTCTAACAAAGTTCATACCCTCTCTAATAAAGTTCGTACCCACTCTAACAAAGTTCGTACCCTTGGTAACAAAGTTTGTACCCTCTTTCACAAAGTTCGTACCCTCTCTAACAAAGTTCGTACCCTCTCTAACAAAGTTCGTACCCACTTTGACAAAGTTCGTACCCACTTTGACAAAGTTCGTACCCTTTCTAATAAAGTTCGTACCCCCTCTCACAAAGTTCGTAACCTCTCTAACAAAGTTAGTACCCCTTCTCACAAAGTCCGTACCCTCTCTAACAAAGTTCGTACCCCCTCTAACAAAGTTCATACCCACTCTAACAAAGTTCGTACCCACTCTGACAAAGGTCGTACTCTTTCTAAAAAAGTTCGTACCCTCTCTAATAAAGTTCGTACCCACTCTAACAAAGTTCGTACCCTCGGTAACAAAGTTTGTACCCACTCTCACAAAGTTCGTACTCTTTCTCACAAAGTTCGTACCCCTTCTGAAAAACTTTGTACCATGTTTAACAAAGTTCGTAACCTCTCTAACAAAGTTCATAACGCCCCTAACAAAGTTCGTAACCCCTCTAACAAAGCTCGTAGCCCCTCTAGCAAAGTTCGTACCCTCTCTAACAAAGTTCGTACCCACTCTGACAAAGTTTGTACCCCCTGTAACAAAGTTCATGCCCACTTTGACAAAGTTCGTACTCTTTCTAACAAAGTTCGTACCCCTTCTCACAAAGTTTCTACCATGTGTAACAAAGTTCGTAACCTTTGTAACAAAGTTCGTACCGCCCTTAACAAAGTTCGTACCCTCCCTAACAAAGTTCGTACCCTCTCTAACAAAGTTCGTACCCACTATGACAAAGTTTGTACCCTCTGTAACAAAGTTTGTACCCCCTCTAACAAAGTTCATACCCTCTCTAACAAAGTTCGTACCCACTCTAACAAAGTTTGTACCCACTGTAACAAAGTTCGTACCCTCTCTAACAAAGTTCGTACCCACTCTTACAAAGTTTGTACCCTCTGTAACAAAGTTCGTACCCCCTCTAACAAAGTTCGTACCATGTGTAAGAACGTTCGTAACTTTTCTAACAAAGTTCGTACCCACTCTAACAAAGTTCGTACCCTCGGTAACAAAGTTCGTACCCTCTCTTGAGTTGGGCTCATCCCATCCTCTTGATACCTCAGATACATAACTTAAAAAGTCCATGGCTTCTTCCGGATTCTTACTCATAAAATCTCCCCCACACATGGTTTCAAGAATTTGCTTCATGGAGGAAGACATCCCATCATAAAAATAGCTCACTAAGAGCCATGTATCAAAGCCATGATGAGGACAAGCATTGAT
Source organism: Vitis rotundifolia (assembly GCA_030254885.1). Taxonomy (NCBI): domain Eukaryota; kingdom Viridiplantae; phylum Streptophyta; class Magnoliopsida; order Vitales; family Vitaceae; genus Vitis; species Vitis rotundifolia. The sequence goes on along the minus strand of CM058153.1, from coordinate 11,747,740 downwards.
CCTCCATATACCTTTCCCAACATTCATAGAACTTCTCATTTTCCTTTGCAGAAAAATTTGAGATTTGTCTCTTCAACCCATTGGTCCTATGGGTTGGGAAAAATTTCTTCAAAAATTCGGCCTGAAGATCAGCCCAATTCCTTATGCTCCTTGGCCTTAAAGATTTAAGCCATATTTTTGCCTTGTCCTTCAAAGTAAAAGGGAATAGCTTGAGTCTCATCAAGTCTATCGAAGCTCCTCCCTCTCTAAAAGTATTGCACACCTCCTCAAACTTCTTGATGTGGGCATATGGGTTCTCACTCTCCATTCCATGGAAATTTGGTAGGAGGGGCACAATATGGGGCCTTATAATCAACTGCTCAAGAGGAGGTACAATGCATGAGGGTGCACTCATCCTTAGTGGGTGCATTCTATCCCTCATGGATAGATATGCATTTGGATTATCCCCTTAACCGTGTTGAGAATTCTGATCCTCTTGTGGAGGGTCCATGATGTTTACACAAATATCCAACTTTGTGTCTTGAGGATTCTCTATCCTCACTAGTCTTCCCTTTTGGTCCCGAATCCAATAGGGCATGCACAAGTTACAACTTCCCTGAAAACAAAACAAAGACGACAAAAACAAAAGAAAGCTAGAAGAAAGTTAAGGTTAGAAAGAAAATGAAAATAAACTTAACAAAAGGAATTCACTAAACTTGTGATAGAAATCACAAGTAGCCTCTAAAAAGTTGTATCACTGTATCGTGGCACCATCCCCGGCAATGGCGCCATTTGATTCGCGATAGCCCAGTCGGGTATTTTAATAAAAAATATTTATAAAACCTATTACCTCATACTAGCGTAGCAAAGCTACTATAGTATAGCAACTCTAGGGTCGAACTCTGGGATGGGTTTTCACTCTACCAGTGATAGACTCAAGATTAGAAATTGAATCTGATGATTTCCTTTGTCAAAAACTTAAAGTTTAAAAGAAAATAAAATTTGTTTTGAAAGTGGTGTTTGAAACTAAACTAACATATAACTAGGTAAAAATGGAAGAAAGAAAGTCTCTCAGAGCTAAAGGTTGCTAGGATCAAGTTCAAAATGCAAAGTGGGAAATTCCGGATTTTTCTCCTCGCATTGGGGAAAACAACATAAAGGATGGTTGTTTCCCGAACCGGTATAGGTTTAACAATGAAGATTTAATCCATAAAAAATCAATAGAAATGATAGTCAAGTTCCATTAATGGCTTTAGGCACTATGGGTCTTCACCTTGAGCCACTTTCCAATGGCTCGTACATGATAACTAATGGTCTTATGTGGATCTAGCAATAAGTATCCACAGAGACCTAAAAGCTTATCATGTATTGGCCATTCAAAGCGATTCTAAGGGATTTAAAGCAAAACTTTAGGTTTAAAAGCCATTTATGAACTCCAACTACCTGTTTTTAAGGCACGAGAGTTTTCCACCTTTGCATCAGGACTTTTCACCTAGCTTCCTTTACTCCAAGAAACTAAAGGTTTAGCCTCTCATCCTCTGGGAAAACATCCTCAGAGGTTGTTTGGCTTCCAAGAAAAAGAAAGAAAATAGAAAAGAGAAAAGGAAAGCAAAGAGAGCTCTGTATTTTCTCCCGAGGAAACTTTTCTAAGTGTAAAATATACATACATATCTTCGAGAGATGATTTCCACCTCTCTTATAGTCTTTACAAAGTAAAGCCTGTGATTGGCTAATTACAAGGATAAGAAAGGAATTTACATCAAAAAATACAGAAGAAAAGATCTCATGTGGAGTCGGCAGACCAGAGGAGATTTCGCACCAAAGTCGCATGGGCTGGTGCGAAATTCACACTTGCATGGGCTGGTGCGAAATTCGCACTCAGCTTGACACAGTTGTCTTCCAAAGGCTATATCTTTCTCATTTCAGCTCCAAATAGTACACAGTTTAAAGCGTTGGATTCTTGACTTCCAGAGCTTTCCAACGGTATATAGAATGCAGAAAATGAACTTCGGGAAGTGCTCCAAAAGTGGAAAAGAAGACTGCAGCTGCAGTCCTCTATTTTCTTCACTCTGTTTTCCTCTTTGCTTCTCTCCTTTACTTGGCTTGCCTTAATGATCCAAAAAGCTTTCAAAACCCTAAAACTAGCCACAAATATGATTAGAAGTCATTGCTAGGTCCTTAACATGCCAATTGGAACAAAAATGGAGAACTACTACACAAAAGTGCTTAAAACATAATGAATTAAAGGTGCAAAATAGCACTTTTTGGGTAGTAATCACTCCACCACTCTAACAAAGTTTGCACTCTTTCTAACTAAGTTCCTACCCCTTCTCACAATGTTTGTACTGTGATTAACAAAGTTCGTAACCACTCTAACAAAGTTCACACCCTTTGTAACAAAGTTCGTACCCTCTCTAACAAAGTTCGTACCCTCTCTAACAAAGTTCGTACCCTCTCTGACAAAGTTCATACCCACTTTGACAAAGTTCGTACTCTTTCTAATAAAGTTTGTACCCCCTCTCACAAAGTTCGTACCCTTTCTAACAAAGTTCATACCCTCTCTAACAAAGTTCTACCCACTTTGACAAAGTTTGTAACCTCTCTAACAAAGTTCATACCCTCTCTGACAAAGTTCGTACCCACTCTGACAAAGTTCGTTCCCTTTCTAACAAAGTTCTTACCCCCTCTTACAGAGTTCGTACCCACTCTAACAAAGTTTGTACCCACTATAACAAAGTTTGTACCATCGGTAACAAAGTTCATACCCTCTCTAACAAAGGTCGTACCCTCTCTAACAAAGTTCATACCCACTCTGACAGAGTTTGCACTCTTTCTAATAAAGTTCATACCCCTTCTCACAATGTTTGTACAATGATTAACAAAGTTCGTAACCTCTCTAAAAAATGTGGAACCGCTCCTAAAAAAGTTCGTACCCCCTCTAACAAAGTTCGTACCCGCTCGAACAAGGTTCGTACCCACTCTGACAAAGGTTGTACCCTCTCTAACAAAGTTTGTAACATGTGTAAGAAAGTTCGTAACCTCCCTTCAAAAGTTCGTACCACCTCTAACAAAGTTCATACCCCCTCTAACAAAATTCGTATCCCCTCTAACAAAGTTCGTACACCCTCTCACAAAGTTTGTACCCTCTCTCACAAAGTTCGTACCCTCTCTAACAAAGTTAGTACCCGTTGTAACAAAGTTCGTACCCTCTCTGACAATGTTCGTACCCACTTTGACAAAGTTCGTACTCTTTCTAATAAAGTTTGTACCCTTTCTCACCAAGTTCGTACCCTTTCTAACAAAGCTCATACCCTCTCTAACAAAGTTCTACCCACTTTGACAAAGTTTGTAACCTCTCTAACAAAGTTCGTAGCCTCTATAATAGAGTTCGGACCCACTCTCACAAAGTTCGTACCCTCTCAAACAAAGTTTGTACCCTCTCTGACAAAGTTCGTACCCTTTCTAACAAAGTTCTTACCCCCTCTCACAAAGTTCGTACCCTCCCTAACAAAGTTCGTACCCTCTCTATCAAAGTTCGTACCATTGGTAACAAAGTTCATACCCTCTCTAACAAAGTTCATACCCTCTTGATTCATGCCCAATTGGTGTCTCAGCTGATTCACGTCCAGCTGGTGCTCCTTGATTGAGGGAGTAATCAACAAAATTTATAACCTATATCACCATGCATTGGGATAGCCTCAACTAGTATAGCATAGTGGCTCTAGGATCGTTCACTGGGAAGGGTTTTCAACTCACAACTGATACCACTTCTTAGCTAATTTGGTGTTTTTTTCATTTCAAGGTTAGCTAAAGAAGAAAATGCAAACTTTGGTTGTAAAATGTTTAGTTTCAAGCTAACTAAAAAGAAGGTGATGGGAATTACTTACGAAGAAAAACATTCCTTGGAGTTTTAGGTTCATAGGGGAGGTTTCTCATGCAAGAACAGGGCTCCGGTCACATGGTTCAATTCCTCGCATTAGAGAATTAACATGTAGTCAATTCTCTAACCGGTGTTATACAGATGCTTCCCTTTAATGGATTTCATCAATAAATCCTTCTCACTGATGCAACTTGGAATGGCTCGTGCCTCTCACCAAGCATTTGCCATTCAAGGTGATCATTAACCTTGGACTTCCCGTCCCAAGCTCGCAAGAGATAACTAATGGATGTCTCCTTGGAGTCCAAAAGCTTACCAAGTGTTGGCAATTCAAGAAAATCCCACCTTCAAGTCACCTCCCAGAAGCTCGCAAGAGGTAAACTAGTGCATCTCTATGGACGGAGATCACTTGCCTTACCAAGTGTTGGCTCAGGTGACTTGCAAGGTGTTTTAAGTTAATCTAAAAACATAGAAATCATTAACGGGTCACACTTACTCTTCATTAATGGCTGAAACCACAAAACTACCCATTCTTGCAGTTGGAACCTTTCCCGGCAACCTTAACTCCAAGGAACTAAAAGCTTAGCCACCCATTCTCTGAGGAAACCTCCTCAGAGCTTGTTTGGCTAACAAGAAAATAGAAACAAAGTGGGAAGGTAAGGTGGAGAAAGACTGAACTTTTCTATATATAAAAATGGTCTCCTGGAAAATTCCCGAGCATTCTCTGATGAGTGTTACAAAAGAGTTTATATAGGAAGGTAAATTACCCTTCCTTCCATACTTCCTAGCTAAGGAATTACATAAGTGGCTGAATACAAGGAGAAAATGGAGATTTTTACACAAAAATATCAGAAGAAAAAGAGTCGGTGAACAAATATCCCATTTTCGCACGTTGCATGGTGGTGTGCGAAATTTCGCAAGTTGATTTCGCATGTTGAAATCCACTTTCGCACGTTGGACTTCAAGTTTGCAAGTTGCTAAATCACTTTCACACGTTGGGCTTCACCGAGAATGCACAGCTGCCATCCATTTCCACTTCGCACGGCAGGCTCCAATTTCGCACGTTGGAGTTCCAATTTCGCAAGGTGCGAAATTGTCCCTCAGCTGGATGCAGTTGTCTTCCGAAAGCCATATCTTCCTCATTTCAGCTCCAAATCGCACACGCTTTGAAGCGTTGAATTCTTGTCTTCCAGAGCTTTCCAACGGTATATAGCATGCACAAAATGGACTTCGGGAAGTGCTCCAAAAGTGGGAAGGAAGACTGCAGCTGGCATGCTCTATTTTCTTCACTCTGTTTTTCCTCTCTCTGTTGCTCTTTCCTTGCATACTTCACCCGATTATGGCAAAGGACTATGAGGCTCCAAAGCTTGGTTCTTCATGAATTTGAGCTTCCAAAAGCCTTGCCATGAGCTATATACAACTCTCCCTCATTCTTACATTGCTTTGGTGAGCAAAAAGCTATCAAAAACACCAAAACTTAACACAATTTGATTAGAAACAATTGCAAAGGCCCTTAACATGTTAATTGAGTTAAAAGGTGATAATTACTACTCAAGAGAGTTCAAAAGAGTTAATTACAAGCTATGAGATAGCACTTTTTGAGTAGTAATCACTCCCCCCAACCGACATATTGCTAGTCCCTTAGCAATGAAGGAGAGAAAAAGAAAAATAAAAATAATATAATTTACAACATCATGCTGATCACTCCAAAAAAATATTTAAGTGGCATGACTAATCAAACTCTCACATGAAACATTAAAGAAATAAAACTCAAACTTCAATAGGAGCTATCAAATAATTTGCTTAATCACAATTCATAAAGAGTAGGCATTATGCAAATTTAAGCTTCAAAATAATTTCCACTCCCAAAGGTCCAATCCTTACTCTTCCACAAAAATCTATGTGTTACTTATTAGCTTCCGAATATAGTATGTCAAACTAATCTCTCCCCTCAACCTAGTTCTTTTCAAGGCTTAGCAAACGGATCAACCTCCAATAGGCTAAGAACGCACCTCTTTTCTTTCACATTTTTTTCTTGTAGGAGTGCAATGCTTAAAGGCATTCTTTTCTAAATTGTCCATGTAACGGGGGTCCATCGATGACTCCCAACCAATCAAGGTTTAGGGCATCAAGCTTTAAGGATTTTTCAACCACTAACTCCTCGGATTTCACCCCGGACTTTTGAGAATGAATTTCAATACCCAAGCACCTACAATATGTCAAACTCCACCTATTCACCCATGTAACGAGCATTGAGGTCGGTGACTCCCAACCAATGAAGGTTTAGGGCACCAGGTTTTAAAGATTTTCACCATATACCCTTCAGACCTTGCTCGGTTTTCAAGGCAAGCAAAACACATTTTTTTTTTCTTTTCTTTTTTCTTCTTTTTTTTCAAAGGCTCATTGGCCTTTCTCTCTTTTTTTTTTTAAGGTGTCCCAACACTAAATGAGGTCAAATGTACCAAGTCTAAAATTTTCCTAAGTAAAGGGGGAAAATAGTTTTCCATCTTATAATCGGAACCTAGTGTGTGTGAATAGCTTAAAGTGGAAGAAATAAGATTGAAATCAATAGGACTTTCAACAATTCATCAACTTTAATAAACATAATACAAACTCTAAGTCAAGTAAAAAGAACAAAAAATTCAATTTCTCCCATTTCATTTTGAAAATTTTTCCTTAATAACCATGAAGAGTAGAATAAAAACTTTAAAAATTTTACAAATTAAGCAAAAAGCAATTAAATTACCAAAATAAACCTAGCTTTAATAACAAAAAACTTCCTTCCTCTCAACTCTCCCCCCAACCATGCTGAACATTGTCCCCAATGTTTAAAGAGCGATTAAATTTAAAGGGAGGAAGTGGTACCTCCTGAGTGACATGGAGTCTGAGTCGAATAGGAGAAACCACATGTTTCAAAGACAAAAGAGTAATGAGAAAAGGGAATATAATCAAAAATGATGTATATATGTATTACTTGAAAAAGAAATACAATATGCATGATGTTCAAGTAATACAACCAATCCCAGTATATAACACAAAAGATGGGATTTACAAGTCTAAAATAAAAGGTAAATACAAAAGAAATAATCATAAAGAGATCAGATAGTAGTGGGATCATGTGATGGCTCTACTCTGATCTCCTCAGCTGGCACGGTCTGCTCAGCTGGTGTGGTGTCCTCATCTGGCACTGGAGGCTCTGATGGGCCAGGTCTATCATGCCTAGGAAGTGTCTGAATACCCAGATGCTGCTGAATCTGATGAAGAATGGCAGTATGGTGAGTCTGAGTAGCAATGATCTGGTCCTGGTGTGCACGAATAGTGGCCATCTGCTGGAAAAGAGAATCCTGAGCGGTGCTCAGTGTCTGCAATGAATGCACCAAGCCTCTGAACTCCTCAAGAGAAACGGTGACAGTGGGCTCAGATGGAGGAGGAGGTGCTGAGGTAGCTGGCATGACTGGTGGAGCACCTCGAGTGGTAGGGGAAGTAGGAAGTGTAGCCTCAGGCATGTGCACTGAAGTGTGTGCTGCAGGGGCAGGAGGTGGGATGTCAGTGAGAATCTCATCCTGCTGGGCCTGGGGCGGCTGCTCCTCCTGATGTAGCTCTGGGTGTGGAGGTACATCTGGGGCTCCCTGAGGTGCAAAGTAGGCTGCCAAGTGATGCCATTTGTCGAGAGTGAACTCCTCTCGGCAATGGCGGCGCCTCTCAAGATGGGGCTCTGTAGGATAGCCCAGGTGCTCTAGAATCTGGCAGAGGAGCCTCGGAAATAATAAGGGAATGGCATCTGCTCTCTGAAGCTTCCTCTGATGGACTTTCTCTTCAAAGTGAAGAAGAGAAGTCATGATCAAGTGGTGAGGGCCGAAGTAATATCCCTCTGAAATCCTGAATAATGCCTCAAGTATAGCGCCTCTCCTCTGAACTTTATGCTGTAATGGGAAGATGTTGGCGTGCAGGAGCACATCGATAAGGAGCATCCCAGATGGAAGCTCCCTCCTAGCCAACGATGAAGCTGTGGAAGTCCCCCTGGACAAGATATGAACCATGTCCCTCGGAGAGAATGGGGACCACTCCCTGAAATCTGCCTGACTCACAGGCTCATAAGGTATATGGAGGGCCTCAGCAATGTGGCGAGCTCCAATAATACCCTGGCGTCCATCTATGGTAAAATAGATGAGAGTAGGATCCCGGACGCCTCGAGTAGTCATAGACTGATAAAAGTCTAGAACTACTCTGGGATAATAGAACTGCCTAGGGGTGAGGAGATGCTCCAGATGATACCTCTGCAATAAATGGAATGAATCCCTGAGCTCTGGCTGCTGTCTGAGAGCATCAGTGTCGAACCAGGTCTCCGAATGGAATGATCGAGCTCTACAATCCAGGTTGCCCTCTATGGGCGGCCCTGCGATCATAGGACGCCTGATGACTGTCTCGAGAGGAATCCCTACAGGAATCTGAGAATCCTCTGTAGGCGGCTCTGCCTGAGGGGGCTGGGACGGCTCTGCCTGAGGGGGCTGGGACGGCTCTCCAGGACCCGAGGACTTGGCCCTCTTCGCGGGTGGCCGAGAAGCAGGCCTCCTAGCTGTGGTGGAGGGAGGCACAGGCTCAGTGGGTGTCCTCCTCGTGTGGTACCGGCGATGAGAAGGCGTTCCACCCTCAGATGGGGGAACGGTGGAGTCCTGAGCATCGAGCGAAGGGGCGGCTCTGACGGTGGGCTGCGTAGGTCGAGGCATCGGCGAGGATGGGGATGCGGAATGGCCTCCTCTCGTCTTTGCCATGGCCGAAATGCAGAGGAAGGGACTGATGAGCTTCCAGAGAGGTGGAGCTAGCACGCGCGGGGGTGTCTCCTTGGCTTCTCTGATTCCAGGGTTTAAATGAAAATGAGGGGGCTAATGTGGAGTGGGTTGATGTTTAAAAACCCCCAAGGCAGTCGAAAAGTCGTTTTTATAAGCTAAGGAGGGTCTCGGGCGGTAAAAATTGGGTTTAAAAGTCAGTTAGGAGTTTTCGCAGGTTAAAATTTCACCGTGCGAAATTTTCGCACCTTGAAATGCAAATTTCGCACCTTGAATTTTACCGTGCGAAATTTTCGCACCTTGACTGGAAATTTCGCACCTTGGTTCTTACCGTGCGAAATTTTCGCACCTTAAATTGAGAATTTCGCACCTTGAAATCATTTTCGCACTCAATTTCGCACTGTGCGAAATTTTCGCACCTTGTTTCGCATGGTGCGAAACCATTTCGATACTTAAGGTGATGGCACTCGTGTGCCAGAGAGGTGTTTCGCACGGTGCGAAAATTTTCGCACCTTGAATAGTGGCGTGCGAAACTGGAATTTAGGAAATTCGCACCTTAGCTGTGATTTTCGCACCTTGGGATGATTTTCGCATGTTGTACAGTGGTGTGCGAAATTGCTGCTCCAAAAATTCGCACCTTGGAAGAGATTTTCGCACCTTAGAAGTGATTTTCGCACGTTATACAGTGGTGTGCGAAAATTTCGCAACTTGATTCGCACGGTGCGAAAATCGGCTTGGGCTGTGCGAAATGCCACTCGTGTGCCAGGAGGGTGTTTCGCACGGTGCGAAAATTTTCGCACCTTGAATAGTGGTGTGCGAAATTTTGCTTTTGGAATTTCGCACCTTGAACTGCATTTTCGCACCTTGGATTCCACCGTGCGAAATTTTCGCACCTTGAAATGCAGTGCTCTGTTTCCTTTGTTTTGCTCCCCTGTTTTGCTTTTCAAGGCTTCTCCTCATTTTTCTTGAATTTTCCCTGAAATTTAACATCAAAATTGACTCAAATTAAGACAAAATAAACCAAATTTAAGCAAGAATCAAAATCAAAAGAAATAAAAACAACAATTAAACTATAAAATTATAAAATTCATGGACTTATGTAGTCCATGAAACCTTGCTCTTCCTCAAAGTTGTTGTGGTTCAAGGAGGCTGATCTCCTCCTTGTCTGCATTGTAAGGCTCTATGAATGGCTTGAGACGATGGCCATTGACTTTGAAGGTTTGATTGCCTTTGGAATTGAATAATTCCACCACTCCATTGAGATGCACTCGGTGAATAATGAAAGGACCTATCCACCTTGACTTGAGCTTCCCGGGAAAGATGTGGAGCCTTGAGTCATAGAGTAGGACTCTTTGTCCTTCCTTGAATTCTTTGTTGGAGATTAGCTGATCATGCCACCTTTTCATCCTCTGTTTTGCAACTTTGGAATTAAGGTAAGCATCATTTCTTAATTCCTCCATCTCATTAAGGTCTAAGCACCTTTTTACCCCTGCTCTGATCAAGTCCATGTTCAACTTCTTGATTGCCCACCAAGCCTTATATTCAACCTCCACGGGGAGATGACATGCTTTGCCATACACTAGACGATAGGGAGACATACCAAGAATAGTCTTATAGGCTGTCCTATATGCCCATAAGGAATCAGGAAGCCTGGTAGACCAATCTTTTCTACTTGTAGTCACCACTTTCATCAATATGTTCTTGATCTCCCTGTTTGCTAGCTCCACTTGCCCGGAAGTTTGAGGGTGATAAGGTGTAGCTACCTTATGCTTCACTCCATACTTGGCTAATAGGGTTTCAAAAGGTTTGTTGCAAAAATGAGTACCTCCATCACTGATTATGGCCTTGGGCACCCCAAATCTTGAGAAGATGTGCTCCTTAAGAAACTTAAGAACCACCTTGTGATCATTGTGTTTACAGGGGATTGCCTCAACCCATTTAGAAACATAGTCCACCCCCACCAATATATAAGAGTTGCCAAAAGACATTGGGAAGGGTCCCATGAAATCAATACCCCAAACATCAAAAAGATCAACTATGAGGATGGGGTTCATAGGCATTTGATTTCTTTTTGTAAGCTTCCCGAGTCTTTGGCATCTTTCACAACTCCTACACATGATGTGGGAGTCTTTAAAAATTGATGGCCAAGTAAACCCTGATTGTAGGACCTTCATGGTTGTCTTCTGAGAGGCAAAGTGGCCTCCACATGCATTCTCATGGCAGTGGCTAAGAATTCCTTGTTGCTCTTGCTCAGGGACACACTTCCTTATGATCTGATCAGCACAATACTTGAAAAGAAAGGGCTCCTCCCAATAGTAAGCATGAATCTTCGCAAAGAAGTGCCTCTTGTCTTGTGCCTTCCACTCACTTGGAGTTTCACCAGTCACTAAATAATTAGCAATGTGAGCATACCAAGGAGTTTTCTCCAGCAACATCAGTGATTCCTCAGGAAAGTCATCATTAATAGGCAAGACATGGGAATTGTGTGCTATAGCCAACCTTGAAAGATGGTCAGCTACCACATTCTCCACTCCTTTCTTATCTCTGATTTGGAGATCGAACTCTTGCAATAAAAGAATCCATCTGATCAACCTTGCTTTTGCATCTTGCTTTGTCAATAAGTACTTCAAGGCTGAATGATCTGTGAAAACAATGATGAAAGACCCTACTAAATATGCACGAAACTTGTCTAAGGCAAACACCACAGCTAACAACTCTTTCTCTGTAGTTGTGTAGTTCCTCTAAGCTTCGTTCAAGGTTTTACTTGCATAGTAGATCACATAGGGCTTTCCTTCTTCTCTTTGGCCAAGTACAGCTCCTATAGCAAAGTCACTTGCGTCACACATTACCTCAAAGGGTAGTTGCCAGTTAGGAGGCCTTACTATCGGAGCGGTCGTCAAAAATTGCTTCAACTGATCAAAACTCTTTTGACATCTTTCATCCCATACAAACTTAGCATCCTTAGCTAAAAGTTCACAAAGAGGCTTTGAAAGCTTAGAGAAATCTTTTATAAACCTCCTATAGAACCCTGCATGGCCAAGGAATTGCCTTACTCCTTTTACAGTTGTTGGGGATGGCAATTTAACAATGAGTTCCACCTTTGCTTTGTCAACTTCAATGCCTTTCTCGGAGATGATATGGCCAAGGACACTTCCTTGATGTACCATGAAATGGCATTTCTCCCAATTGAGCACCAAGTCTTTCTCAATGCATCTGTTAAGAACAACTTCCAGATTGACTAAGCATTCTTCAAATGTACCTCCATATACGGTGATATCATCCATGAAAACCTCCATAATTCGGTCCACCATATCACTGAAGATACTAAGCATACACCTTTGGAATGTTGCAGGTGCATTGCATAAACCAAATGGCATTCTTCGGTATGCGTATGTTCCAAAGGGACAGGTGAAAGTGGTCTTCTCCTGATCTTCCACATCAATTTCAATTTGGAAGTACCCTGAGTACCCGTCCAAAAAACAATAAAACGGATGGCCAGAGACTCTCTCCAGCACTTGATCAATAAATGGGAGTGGAAAGTGATCTTTCCTTGTCACAGCATTCAACTTCCTATAATCAATACACACCCTCCAACCCGAAGTGAGGCGTGTAGCAATTTCTTCTCCCTTCTCATTTTGAATTACAGTAATCCCTGACTTCTTTGGGACCACTTGGGTAGGACTCACCCAAGGGCTGTCAGATATGGGATAAATAATCCCTGCTTGAAGTAACTTCAGCACCTCAGCTCGTACCACTTCTTGCAAATGAGGATTCAGTCTTCTTTGAGGTTGACAAATTGGTTTGGCTTCCTCCTCCATGTATATGTGATGTGTACAAACCAAAGGACTGATTCCTTTCAAGTCAGATATTTGCCATCCTATTGCCTTCTTACACCTCTTGAGAACTTCAAGTAGAGAAATCTCCTGATGAGTAGTAAGAGATGAAGATATAACAACAGGGCATTGGTTATTCTCTTCCAGGTACGTATATTTCAACTCCATGGGCAGAGGTTTCAAGTTGAGCTTTGGGATCTCTTCCTTATCAGCTTCTTGTGCCTCCTCTTTATTGAATAAAGGTAAAATCTCTTCTTTCCTTCTCCAACCTTGCAGAGTAGCAAGCACATCAGCGGGTTCAGAAAGCTCTTCTTCAAGATCCTCAAGACTTTCATTCAATTTGTCTTGCATATTCTGATCACAATGCTCCTCCACCAGAGTATCAATAATACATACCTCTTCTGGACCTTCTTCTTCTTCCGGAGTAATTACCTTCTTGGACATATGAAAGATATTAAGCTCAAGTGTCATGTTGCCAAAAGTGAGTTGCATTAGTCCATTCCTACAGTTGATGATTGCATTTGAAGTAGCAAGGAATGGCCTTCCAAGGATGATAGGAACATAATTAGCTTCCTTTACAAAAGGATCAGTATCAAGAACAACAAAATCTACTGGATAGTAGAAATTATCAACTTGAACTAAAACATCTTCAATTATCCCCCTTGGAATTTTCACAGATCTATCGGCTAAGGATAGAGTGATTGCTGTTGGCTTCAATTCACCAAGTCCCAATTGCTTGTAGACAGAGTATGGTAACAAATTTACACTTGCTCCCAAATCTAACAAAGCTTTTTCCACTACCTTTCCTCCAATCATGACTGAAATGGTAGGACTTCCCGGATCTTTGTACTTCAAAGGAGTTTTACATTGGATGATAGCACTTACTTGCTCAGTCAAGAAGGCTTTCTTATTCACATTCAACCCTCTTTTGATAGTACACAGGTCCTTTAGGAATTTTGCATACGTTGGAACTTGCTTAATCATATCCAGCAATGGAATATTGACCTTCACTTGCCTTAATACTTCAAGGATTTCTGATGCATTTTTTATCCCCTTTTTCCCATGCAAAGCCTGAGGAAAAGGTGGAGATGGCCGCTTCTTCATCAGTTCTTCCTTAATAAGTTCTTTCTCCGGATTTGGTTTGACTGTTGAATCATGGTCCTCTTTCCCTTCACTGATATCTTTCTTCTTTCCTTTCATTTCCTCCCCCTTCTTTGTCTCTTCTTCTTCTTCCTCTTCCACATGTGGCTTGGGTGTTGGTGACTCAACCTTTTTACCACTCCTTAGAGTGATCAAGGCTTTAACATCCTTCACCTGTGAAGATTCCCCCTCAGGAGCTTCCACTTCATGGATACCCTTGGGGTTTTGGTGAGGTTGAGATGGAAATCTACCCTTCTCTTGCACGGTGTTCAAATTAGTTAGCCTTGAGATTGAGTATTGGAGGTTATCTATCTTTTGAGATAGATCATTTTGCATTCCATCCATCTTCTTATTCAATGTGCTCTCTACACTGTCAATTCTTTGGCTGAGCTTAGCATTGATGGATTTTTGATCTCCAACAAAATCTCCCACAACCTTGCTTAAATTCACTATTGCTTGCTCAAGATTTGAAGCTTGTTGAGATGGTTGAGCCGGCTGTTGATACTCAGGTGCTCTTGGCTTCCATGAAAAATTTGGATGATTCCTCCAACTTGAGTTGTAAGTATTCCCATACGGAGCATTGCTATTGGGCTTGAATTGTCCAATGGCATTTGCTTGATCTCCAAACATTTCTCTAGCAACTGGAATTGTAGGGCACTCCTCCACCAGATGCTCATAAGACTGACAAATAGAACATGGCTTCACTTGCACTGGTGTTTCAGCAACAGCTTGCACTTCATGCATCTTTTTCAATTCTAGCTCCTCCAATCTCCTTGTCATGGCTGCAAATTTTGCTTTCATATCAACATCTTCATTCAAGGTGTACATCCCAACCTTAGCACTAGAGGCAATTGGTTGAGACTTCATCTTCCCCACTTCTCCTTTATTCGGTTCATCCCATCCCCTTGAAACTTCAGCTACATAACTCAAGAAATCCATGGCTTCCTCAGGATTCTTACTCATGAAATCTCCTCCACACATTGTCTCTAAGAGTTGCTTCATCGAGGAAGACATCCCATCATAAAAGTAACTCACCAACAGCCATGTATCAAAGCCATGGTGAGGACAAGCATTGATGGCCTCCATGTATCTCTCCCAACACTCATAGAATTTCTCATTCTCTTTAGCTGAGAAGTTTGAAATTTGCCTTTTCAAGCCATTTGTCCTATGAGTGGGAAAAAACTTCTTGAGGAATTCAGCTTGTAAATCAGTCCAAGAACGGATACTCCTTGGCCTTAAAGAATTAAGCCAAATTTTGGCTTTATCCTTTAAAGTAAAAGGAAATAGCTTAAGCCTCATCAAATCAATTGAAGCTCCTCCCTCTCGGAATGTATTACAAACTTCTTCAAATTCCTTGATGTGTGCATAGGGATTCTCACTTTCCATTCCATGGAAAGTTGGTAGAAGTGGGACAATATGCGGTCTGATAACTAGCTGCTCTGTAGGGGGCACTATACAGGATGGTGCACTCATACGAGGTGGATGCATGCGGTCCCTCATCGATCTAAATTCATTGGGATTGCCTTCATGACCATGGTGACTATGCTGATCTTCAGGTGTAGCTTCCATGGTGTTCAAGCTCAATTCCAACTCCTTGTTATGAGGTGTTTCACGTTTAACAAGCCTTCCTCCACTATCTCGTATCCAATTTGGCATACACAACTAGTATCAACTGTAACTAAAAAAAACGAAAACAGGGGAAAAGAAAAAACAGAGGAAAACAAACTACCAAAAGCTTAGATTAACTAAAACTAATTTAATAGCTATGTTAGAATATGAATAAGTAAAAGAAACAACTATAAGAGTTAGTAAAATGAAAGAAAATTCACCGAACTTGTGATGAAGACCACAAGTATGCTGAAATAATATCACTGTGAGATTGGCACCTTCCCCGGCAATGGCGCCATTTGATTCGTGCCCAATTGGTGTCTCAGCTGATTCACGTCCAGCTGGTGCTCCTTGATTGAGGGAGTAATCAACAAAATTTATAACCTATATCACCATGCATTGGGATAGCCTCAACTAGTATAGCATAGTGGCTCTAGGATCGTTCACTGGGAAGGGTTTTCAACTCACAACTGATACCACTTCTTAGCTAATTTGGTGTTTTTTCATTTCAAGGTTAGCTAAAGAAGAAAATGCAAACTTTGGTTGTAAAATGTTTAGTTTCAAGCTAACTAAAAAGAAGGTGATGGGAATTACTTACGAAGAAAAACATTCCTTGGAGTTTTAGGTTCACAGGGGAGGTTTCTCATGCAAGAACAGGGCTCCGGTCACATGGTTCAATTCCTCGCATTAGAGAATTAACATGTAGTCAATTCTCTAACCGGTGTTATACAGATGCTTCCCTTTAATGGATTTCATCAATAAATCCTTCTCACTGATGCAACTTGGAATGGCTTGTGCCTCTCACCAAGCATTTTCCATTCAAGGTGATCATTAACCTTGGACTTCCCGTCCCAAGCTCGCAAGAGATAACTAATGGATGTCTCCTTGGAGTCCAAAAGCTTACCAAGTGTTGGCAATTCAAGAAAATCCCACCTTCAAGTCACCTCCCAGAAGCTCGCAAGAGGTAAACTAGTGCATCTCTATGGACGGAGATCACTTGCCTTACCAAGTGTTGGCTCAGGTGACTTGCAAGGTGTTTTAAGTTAATCTAAAAACATAGAAATCATTAACGGGTCAGACTTACTTTTCATTAATGGCTGAAACCACAAAACTACCCATTCTTGCAGTTGGAACCTTTCCCGGCAACCTTAACTCCAAGGAACTAAAAGCTTAGCCACCCATTCTCTGAGGAAACCTCCTCAGAGCTTGTTTGGCTAACAAGAAAATAGAAACAAAGTGGGAAGGTAAGGTGGAGAAAGACTGAACTTTTCTATATATAAAAATGGTCTCCTGGAAAATTCCCGAGCATTCTCTGATGAGTGTTACAAAAGAGTTTATATAGGAAGGTAAATTACCCTTCCTTCCATACTTCCTAGCTAAGGAATTACATAAGTGGCTGAATACAAGGAGAAAATGGAGATTTTTACACAAAAATATCAGAAGAAAAAGAGTCGGTGAACAAATATCCCATTTTCGCACGTTGCATGGTGGTGTGCGAAATTTCGCAAGTTGATTTCGCATGTTGAAATCCACTTTCGCACGTTGGACTTCAAGTTTGCAAGTTGCTAAATCACTTTCACACGTTGGGCTTCACCGAGAATGCACAGCTGCCATCCATTTCCACTTCGCACGGCAGGCTCCAATTTCGCACGTTGGAGTTCCAATTTCGCAAGGTGCGAAATTGTCCCTCAGCTGGATGCAGTTGTCTTCCGAAAGCCATATCTTCCTCATTTCAGCTCCAAATCGCACACGCTTTGAAGCGTTGAATTCTTGACTTCCAGAGCTTTCCAACGGTATATAGCATGCACAAAATGGACTTCGGGAAGTGCTCCAAAAGTGGGAAGGAAGACTGCAGCTGGCATGCTCTATTTTCTTCACTCTGTTTTTCCTCTCTCTGTTGCTCTTTCCTTGCATACTTCACCCGATTATGGCAAAGGACTATGAGGCTCCAAAGCTTGGTTCTTCATGAATTTGAGCTTCCAAAAGCCTTGCCATGAGCTATATACAACTCTCCCTCATTCTTACATTGCTTTGGTGAGCAAAAAGCTATCAAAAACACCAAAACTTAACACAATTTGATTAGAAACAATTGTAAAGGCCCTTAACATGTTAATTGAGTTAAAAGGTGATAATTACTACTCAAGAGAGTTCAAAAGAGTTAATTACAAGCTATGAGATAACACTTTTTGAGTAGTAATCACCTCTCTCACAAAGTTCGTACCCACTCTAACAAAGTTAGTACCATCGGTAACAAAGTTCGTACCCTCTCTAACAAAGTTCCTACCATCTCTAACAAAGTTCGTACCCTCTCTGACAAAGATCGTACCCTCTCTGACAAAGTTCATTCCCTCTCTAAAAAAGTTCGTACCCACTCTGACAAACTTCGTAACCTCTCTAAAAAAGTTCCTACCCTCTCTAACAAAGTTCGTACCCTCTCTAACAAAGTTCCTACCCACTCTAACAAAGTTCGTACCCTCTCTAACAAAGGTCGTACCCTCGCTTACAAATGTACCCACTTTTACAAAGTTTGTACCCTCTCTAACAAAGTTCGTACCCCCTCTAACAAAGTTTGTATCCTTTATAACAAAGTTCATTCCCACTCTAACAAAGTTCATACTCTTTATAACAAAGTTCGTACCCCTTCTCGCAAAGTTTGTACCATATGTAACAAAGTTCGTACCGCCTCGAACAAAGTTCGTACCCCCTCTAACAAAGTTCGTACCCTCTCTAACAAAGTTCATACCCACTCTAACAAAGTTCCTACCATCTCTAACAAAGTTCGTACCCTCTCTGACAAAGATCGTACCCTCTCTGACAAAGTTTGTTCCCTCTCTAACAAAGTTCGTACCCACTCTGACAAACTTCCTAACCTCTCTAAAAAAGTTCCTACCCTCTCTAACAAAGTTCGTACCCTCTCTAACAAAGTTGATATCCTCTCTCACAATGTTTGTACCCTCTCTAACAAAGTTGATATCCTCTCTAACGAAGTTCGTACCTCCTCTAACCTTGTTCATAAGCCCTCTCACAAAGTTTGTACCTTCTCTAAAAAATGTTTGTACCCCCTCCAACAAGGTTCGTACCAGCTCTCATAAAGTTCGTAACCCCTCTAACGAAGTTCGTACCCACTCTAACAAAGTTCGTACCATCAGTAACAAAGTTCATACCCTCTCTAACAAAGTTCGTACCCTCTCTAACAAAGGTCGTACCCTCTCTTACAAATATACCCACTTTTACAAAGTTTGTACCCTCTCTAACAAAGTTCGTACCCCCTCTAACAAAGTTTGTATCCTTTATAACAAAGTTCATTCCCACTCTAACAAAGTTCATACTCTTTATAACAAAGTTCGTACCCCTTCTCACAAAGTTTGTACCATGTGTAACAAAGTTCGTAACCTCTCTAACAAAGTTCGTAGCGCCTCGAACAAAGTTCGTAGCCCCTCTAACAAAGTTCGTACCCTCTCTAACAAAGTTCATACCCACTCTAACAAAGTTCCTACCATCTCTAACAAAGTTCGTACCCTCTCTGACAAAGTTTGTTCCCTCTCTAACAAAGTTCGTACCCACTCTAACAAACTTCCTAACCTCTCTAAAAAAGTTCATACCCTCTCTAACAAAGTTCGTACCATCTCTAACAAAGTTCGTACCCTCTCTAACAAAGTTCGTACCCTCTCTAACAAAGTTTGTACCCTCTCTCACAATGTTTGTACCCTCTCTAACAAAGTTGATATCCTCTAACGAAGTTCGTACCTCCTCTAACCAAGTTCGTAAGCCCTCTCACAAAGTTCGTACCTTCTCTAAGAAATGTTTGTACCCCCTCCAACAAGGTTCGTACCAGCTCTCATAAAGTTCGTAACCCCTCTAACGAAGTTCGTACCCTCTCTGACAAAGTTGGTACCCACTCTCACAAAGTTCGTTCCCTTTCTAACAAAGTTCCTACCCCCTCTCACAGAGTTCGTACCCTCTCTAACAAAGTTCGTACCCACTCTAACAAAGTTCGTACCATCAGTAACAAAGTTCATACCCTCTCTAACAAAGTTCGTACCCTCTCTAACAAAGGTCGTACCCTCTCTTACAAATATACCCACTTTTACAAAGTTTGTACCCTCTCTAACAAAGTTCGTAACCTCTCTAACAAAGTTCGTAGCGCCTCGAACAAAGTTCACAGCCCCTCTAACAAAGTTCGTACCCTCTCTAACAAAGTTCATACCCACTTTAAAAAAGTTCCTACCATCTCTAACAAAGTTCGTACCCTCTCTGACAAAGTTCGTTCCCTCTCTAACAAAGTTCGTACCCATTCTGACAAACTTCGTAACCTCTCTAAAAAAGTTTCTACCCTCTCTAACAAAGTTCGTACCCCTCTAACAAAGTTCGTACCCACTCTGACAAAGTTTATACCCTCTCTAACAAAGTTTGTACCATGTGTAAGAAAGTTTGTACCCCCTCTCACAAAGTCTGTACCCTCTCTAACAAAGTTCGTACCAATTCTCGCAAAGTTCGTACCCTCTCTAACAAAGTTCGTACCCCCTCTAACAAAGTTCGTACCCCCTCTAACAAAGTTCATACCCACTCTAACAAAGTTCGTACTCTTTCTAACAAAGTTCGTACCCCCCTAACAAAGTTCGTAACATGTGTAATAAAGTTCGTAGCCTCCCTAAAAAAGTTCGTACCACCTCTAACAAAGTTCGTACCCCCTCTAACAAAGTTCGTATCCCCTCTAACAAAGTTCGTACACCCTCTCACAAAGTTTGTACCCTCTCTCACAAAGTTCGTACCCTCTCTAACAAAGTTAGTACCCTCTCTAACAAAGTTCGTACCCTCTCTGAAAAAGTTCGTACCCATTTTGACAAAGTTCGTACCCTTTCTAATAAACTTCGTACCCCCTCTCACAAAGTTCGTACCCTATCTAACAAAGTTCATACCCTCTCTAACAAAGTTCGTAGCCCCTCTAACAGAGTTCGAACCCACTCTCACAAAGTTCGTACCCTCTCTGCCAAAGTTCGTAGCCTCTCTGACAAAGTTCGTACCCTTTCTAACAAAGTTCGTGCCCTCTTTAATAAAGTTCGTACCCTCTCTATCAAAGTTCGTACCCACTCTAACAAAGTTCGTACAATCAGTAACAAAGTTCGTACTCACTGTAACAAAGTTCGTACCATCGGTAACAAAGTTCGTTCCCTCTCTAACAAAGTTCGTTCCCTCTCTAACAAAGTTCATACCATCTCTAACAAAGTTCGTACCCTCTCTGACAAAGATCGTACCCTCTCTGACAAAGTTCGTTCCCTCTCTAACAATGTTCGTACCCACTCTGACAAAGTTCGTACCCTCTCTGACAAAGTTCGTACCCACTCTGACAAAGTTCGTTCCCTTTCTAACAAAGTATCTACCCCCTCTCACAAAGCTCGTACCCTCTCTAACAAAGTTTGCACCCTGTCTAACAAAGTTCGTACCCACTCTAACAAAGTTCGTACCCTAGGTAAGAAAGTTCGTACCCTTTCTGACAAAGTTCGTACCCTCTTTGACAAAAGTTCATACCCACTCTGACAAAGTTCGTAACCTCTCTAAAAAATTTCATACCCTCTCTAAGAAAGTTCGTACCCTCTCTAACAAAGTTCGTACCCACTCTAACAAAGTTCATACCCTATCTAACAAAGTACGTACCCACTCTAACAAAGTTCGTACCCTCTCTAACAAAGTTCGTGCCCGCTCTGACAAAGTTCATACCCTCTCCGACAAAGTTCGTATCCTCTCTAATAGAATTTGTACCCACTCTGACAAAGTCCGGAACCTCTCTAACAAAGTTCATACCCTCTCTCACAAAGTTTGTACCCACTCTCACAAAGTTCGTAACCTCTCTAACAAAGTTCATACCTACTGTAACAAAGTTCGTACCCTCTCCAACAAAGTTCGTATCCTCTCTACAAAAGTTTGTACCCACTCAAACAAAGTTCGTACCTCTCTAACAAAGTTCGTACCCACTCTGACAAAGTTCGAACCCTCTCTGAATAAGTTCGTTCCTTGCTTAACAAAGTTCGTTCCCTCTCTGACAAAGTCCGTAACCTCTCTGAAAAAGTTCGTATCCACTCTAAAAAAGTTTGTACATTTTCTTACAAAGTTCTTACCCCTACTCACAAAGTTCGTACCATCTCTAACAAAGTTCATACCCTCACTAACAAAGATCGTACCCACTCTAACAAAGTTCGTACCCTCGGGAACAAAGTTCGTACCATCTATGCCAAAGTTCGGACCCTCTCTCACAAAGTTCGCACCCACTGTGAAAAAGTTCGTAACCTCTCAAACAAAGTTCAGACCCTCTCTCACAAAGTTCGTACCCACTCTGACAAAGTTTGTACCCCTGAACCTACTCTAACAAAGTTCGTACCCTCTCTGACAAAGTTCGTACCCAGTCTGACAAAGTTCGTTCCCTTTCTAACAAAGTATTTACCTCCTCTCACAAAGTTCGTACCCTCCCTAAGAAAGTTCGTACCCACTCTGACAAAGTTCATACCCTAGGTAAGAAAGTTCGTACCCTCTCTGACAAAGTTCGTACCCTCTCTGACAAAAGTTCATACCCACTCTAACAAAGTTCGTTCCCACTCTGACAAAGTTCGTAACCTCTCTAAAAAATTTCATACCCTCTCTAACAAAGTTCGTACCCTCTCTAATAAAGTTCGTACCCACTCTAACAAAGTTTGTACCCTATCTAACAATGTACGTACCCACTCTAACAAAGTTCGTACCCTCTCTGACAAACTTCGTGCCCTCTCTAACAAAGTTCATACCCTCTCTGACAAAGTTCGTACCCTCTCTAACAGAATTTGTACCCACTCTGACAAAGTTCGGAACCTCTCTAACAAAGTTCATATCCTCTTTAGCAAAGTTCGTACCCTCTATGACAAAGTTCATAGCCTCTCTCACAAAGTTTGTACCCACTCTCACAAAGTTCGTAACCTCTCTAACAAAGTTCATACCCTCTCCAACAAAGTTCGTACCCTCTCCAACAAAGTTCGTACCCTCTCTAAAAAAGTTTGTACTCACTCAAACAAAGTTCGTACCTCTCTAACAAAGTTCGTACCCACTCTGACAAAGTTCGAACCCTCTCTGAATAAGTTCGTTCCCTGCTTAACAAAGTTCGTTCCCTCTCTCACAAAGTCCGTAACATCTCTGAAAAAGTTCGTATCCACTCTAAAAAAGTTCGTACATTTTCTCACAAAGTTCTTACCCCCTCTCACAAAGTTTGTACCCTCTCTAACAAAGTTCATACCCTCACTAACAAAGTTCGTACCCACTCTAACAAAGTCCGTACCATCTCTGACAAAGTTCGGACCCTCTCTTGCAAAGTTCGCACCAACTGTGAAAAAGTTTGTAACCTCTCAAACAAAGTTCAGACCCGCTCTAACAAAGTTCGTACCCACTCTAACAAAGTTCGTACCCTCTCTCACAAAGTTCGTACCTACTCTGACAAGGTTCGTAAACTCTCTAAAAAAGTTTGTACACTATTTGACAAAGTTTGTACCCACTCTGACAAAGTTTGTAACCTCTCAAAAAAAGTTCATACCCTCTCTAACAAAGTTCGTACCCCCTAAAACCAAGTTCGTAACCCCTCTCATAAAGTTCGTACCTTCTCTAACAAAGTTCGTACTATCTCTCACAAAGTTTGTACCCTCTCTGACAAAGTTCGTACCCACTCTGACAAAGTTCGCAACCTCTCAAACAAAGTTGACACCCACTCTAACAAAGTTCGTACCCCATCTAACCAAGGTCGTAACCCCTCTCATAAAGTTCGTACCTTCTCTAAAAAATGTGCGTACCCACTCTCACAAAGTTCGTACCCTCTCTGACAAAATTCGTACCCTCTCTGACAAATTTCCTACCCTCTCTAGCAAAGTTCATACCCTTTCTGACAAAGTTCATACCCTCTCTCACAAAGTTCGTACCCACTCTGACAAAGTTCGTAACCTCTCTAACAAAGTTCATACCTACTCTAACAAAGTTTATACCCTCTCTTACAAAGTTCGTACCCACTCTGACAAAGTCCATAACCTGTCTAACAAAGTTCATTCGTACTCTAACAAAGTTCGTACCCTCTCGAACAAAGTTCGTCCACTCTCTAACAAAGTTCGTACTCACTCTATAAAAGTTCATACCCTCTCTCACAAAGTTCGTACCCTCTATGACAAAGTTCGTACCCTCTCAAACAAAGTTCGTACGCTCTCTGACAAAGTTCGTACCCACTCTTACAAAGTTCGTACCCTTTCTAACAAAGTTCTTACCCCCTCTCAAAAAGTTCATACCCTCTCTAACAACGTTCATACCCTCTCTAACAATGTTCGTACCCACTCTAACAAAGTTCGTACCCTCGGTAACAAAGTTCATACCTCTCTTACAAAGTTCGTACCTTCTGTTACAAAGTTCGTACCTTCTCTAATAAAGTTCGTACCATCTCTCACAAAGTTTGTACCCTCCATGACAAAGTTCGTACGCTCTCTCACAACGTTTGTACCCACTTTGACAAAGTTCATAACCTCTCAAACAAAGTTGATACCCTCTCTAACAACGTCCGTACCCTGTCTAACCAAGTTCATAACCCCTCTCACAAAGTTCGTACCTTCTCTAAAAAATGTTCGTACCCACTCTCACAAAGTACGTACCCTCTCGGACAAAGTTCGTACCCTCTCTTATAAAGTTCGTACCCTCTCTGACAAAGTTCCTACCCTCTCTAGCAAAGTCCGTACCCTTTCGTACAAAGTTCATACCCTCTCTCACAAAGTTCGTACCCACTCTGACAAAGTTCGTAACCTCTCTAACAAAGTTCATACCTATTCTAACAAAGTTCTTACCCTCTCCAACAAAGTTCATACCCTCTCTAACAAAGTTCGTACCCACTCTAACAAAGTTCGTACCCTCTCTGACAAAGTTCCTACCCTCTCTAGCAAAGTTCATACCCTTTCTGACAAAGTTCATACCCTCTCTCACAAAGTTCGTACCCACTCTGACAAAGTTCGTAACCTCTCTAACAAAGTTCATACCTACTCTAACAAAGTTTATACCCTCTCTTACAAAGTTCGTACCCACTCTGACAAAGTCCATAACCTGTCTAATGATTACTACTCAAAAAGTGCTATTTCATAGCTTGTTATTAATCCTTTTAAACACTTTTGAGTAGTAGTTAGTGCCTTTTAACCCAATTAGCATGTTAAGGCTCCTTGCAATCAATTATAATCAAATTGCCTTAAGTTTTGGTGTTTTGATAGCATTTTGACCACCAAAGCATTATGAGATTGAGGAGAGTGATATGGAATCCTTAGAAAGCTTTGGGAAGCTCAGAGGCATGAAGAATCACAGCCTTGAAGCTCTTATGCCATAAGCAAAGTGGAAATGCAAAAGGGGAAGCAAAGAGGATTCAGCCGTGGAGCACTCTTGATGACAGTCACTGCAGCTAGTTTTGGAGCACTTCCTGATGTCCAATTTATGCATACAATATGTCATTTGAAAGCTTAGGAAGTCAACAATCCAATGCCTCAAACCGTGTGCAATTTGGATCTGAAATGAGGAAGCTACAGCCGTTGGAAGATAACTGCTCCAAGCTGAAGGAAGGAAGACTTCAGTAAAGTGCTGCGAAATCACCATTCTTGTTGCGGAATGGTTTCGCAGCCTTTTTGCACAGTGCTATGGAGTTCCCCTGAAGCTTCGCGCCGCGATGGAAGCCAAACACCTCAAGTTGGAAGTTCACTTTGCAAAGGTGATGAAGCAGCTGGCTGCTATGAAGGAATTTCGCAGCTCCTCTTGTGTACCTGCGGAATTCCGCAGACCTCACCTTTCACCTGCGAAGTGGTCCTTAGTGCTTCCTGATATTTGTAACCGACTCTTGGAGATATTTTTCATTAGATTTTTGTTACTTAAATGCCTAAATTCTCCTTGTAAGTCACCAATGATAGATTTCCTTAGCTTTTAAGTTAGGAATTTAGCAAAATACCAGGGGATAGCTGTAATTGGGATTTTTGGTATAAAAGGGAGCCCGAGGAGCCTGTTCTGGGTGTGTGTTCTGGTTGTTGAACTTTTTGTAAATTCAAAAGAAAGAAATACAAAGAGCTTTAGCTCTTGACTGCCTTACCTTCTCACTTTGTATTTTTAATATTTTCACTAAGTTATGCACTCTCTGAGGAATTTTCCCCAGAGAATGAGTAGCTAAACCTCTTAGTTCCTTGGAGTTAAGGTTGCCGGGAAAGGTTCCAAGTGCATCAATCAGAAGCTTTGTGGTTTCAGCTATGAATGAAGAGTAAGTGTGTCCCGTGAATGGTTTCTAATGTTTTTAGTTAACTTAAAACACCTTGGAGTCACCTGGGCCAACACTTGGTAAGGCAAGTGATCTCTAACCGTGGAGATTCACTAGTTTACCCCTTGCGAGCCTCTGGTAGGTGACTTGAAGGTAGGATTTTCTAGAATAGCCAACACTTGGTAAGCTTTTGGACTCTTAGGAGACATCCATTAGTTACCTCTTGCGAGCTTTTGACGGGTAATCCAAGGTTAAAGATCACCTTGAATGGTAACAGCTAAGTGAGAGGCTTGAACCATTGCAAGTTGCATCAGTGAGAGAATTAAAGTTGAAATCCAATTGAGGGATGTATTTATGCAGCACCTGTTAGAGAATTGACTTAATGTTAAGTCTCTAATGTGAGGAAAGGAACCAAGTGACCGGAGCTATGCTTTTGCATGAGAAACCTCCCCTGTATACCTAAATCTCCAAGGAATGCTTTTCTTCTTAAGTTATTTTCATCACTTGTCGTGTTGTTAATCTAAGTCAAAATCCTTTTTCAAACCAAAGTTTGTGTTTTATTTCTTAAGCTAATCTTAAAATGAAACAGCACCAATTCACTTTGAATTGGTATCATTTTCAATCTTGAGTACCCTTCCCAGTGGAACGATCCTAGAGCCACTATGCTATAGTAGCTTTGTATTTGCTACCCTAGTTCATGGTGTTATAGGTTAAAAATTTTGTTGATTGCACCTGTCATCAAGGAGCACCAGCTGGACGTACATCAGCTGAGACACCAATTAGGCATGAATCAAATGGCGCCGTTGCCGGGGAAGGTGTCAAGAATCAGTGATACTATTTCAGTGTACTTGTGATTTTCATCACAAGTGAGGTAAAGTTTCTTTAGCTTTATTAATTCTCATTATCTTTGTTTTACTAACTCATAATTTAAATTTAGCTTTTAAATTCAGCTTAGTTTTATTTTGTTTTTGTAGCTTTGTTTTCTTTTTGTTGTCCTCTGTTTTCATTTTAGTCAAATAGTTGCTAGTTGTGTATGCCAAAGTGGATACGAGGTAGTAAAGGAAGGCTTGTTAGAATTGATTTACCTCATACTAAGGAATTGGAATTGAGCTTGAATATCATGGAAACTACTCCTGAAGATCAGCATAGTCACCAAGTTCGTCAAGACAATCTCAATGAATTTAGATCAATGAGGGACCGTATGCATCCACCTCGCATGAGTGCACCATCATGTATAATACCTCCTACAGAGCAGCTAGTGATCAGACCATATATTGTTCCACTTCTACCAACTTTCCATGGAATGGAAAGTGAGAATCCCTATGCACATATTAAGGAATTTGAGGAAGTTTGTAATACATTCCAAGAGGGAGGAGCTTCAATTGATTTGATGAGGCTTAAGTTATTTCCTTTTACTTTAAAGGATAAAGCCAAAATTTGGCTTAATTCTTTAAGGCCAAGGAGTATCCGTACTTGGACTGACTTACAAGCTGAATTCCTTAAGAAATTTTTCCCCACTCATAGAACAAATGGCTTGAAAAGGCAAATTTCAAATTTCTCAGCTAAAGAGAATGAGAAATTCTATGAGTGTTGGGAAAGATATATGGAAGCTATTAATGCATGCCCTCACCATGGTTTTGATACTTGGCTGTTGGTGAGCTATTTTTATGATGGGATGTCATCCTCAATGAAGCAACTTCTGGAGACAATGTGTGGAGGAGATTTCATGAGCAAAAATCCGGAGGAAGCTATGGATTTCTTGAATTATGTAGCTGAAGTTTCAAGGGGATGGGATGAGCCAACCAAAGGAGAAGTGGGAAAGATGAAGTCTCAACTGAATGTTTTCAATGCTAAGGCTGGGATGTATACTTTGAAAGAAGAGGATGATACAAAAGCAAAGTTTGCAGCTGTGACAAGAAGATTAGAGGAGCTGGAATTGAAAAAAATGCATGAAGTGCAAGCTGTTGCTGAATCACCAGTGCAAGTGAAGCTTTGTCCTAAGTGTCAATCCTATGAACACTTGGTGGAGGAATGCCCTATAGTTTCAGCTGAAAGGGAAATGTTTGGAGATCAAGCAAATGTTGTTGGACAATTCAAGCCCAATAACAATGCATCCTATGGAAATACTTACAACTCAAGTTGGAGGAACCATCCAAATTTTTCATGGAAGCCTAGAGCACCTCAGTACCAACAGCCGGATCAACCATCTCAGCAATCTTCAAGTCTTGAACAAGCCATTGTGAATCTCAGCAAGGTAGTGGGAGACTTTGTTGGAGAACAAAAAGCCATTAATAATCAGCTTAATCAAAGAATTGACAGAGTAGAGAATATTCTGAACAAAAGGATGGATGGAATGCAAAATGATATGACTCAAAGATTTGATAATCTCCAGTACTCAATATCAAGGCTTACAAATTTGAATATAGTACAAGAAAAGGGAAGGTTTCCTTCCCAACCCCACCAAAATCCCAAGGGTGTCCAAGAAGTGGAAAGCCATGAGGGGGAATCATCACAAATGAAAGATGTCAAAGTCTTGATCACTCTGAGGAGTGGTAAGAAAATTGAGCAGCCACCACCTAAGCCACCTGTTGAAGAAGAAGAAACAAAGAAGCCAGAGGAAATGAAAGACAAAGAAGAAGAGATCAGTGATAAGAGAGAGGACTCTGAGTCAACAATGAATGCAAATCCAGAGAAGGAACTTCTAAAGGAAGAAAAGCTGAAGAAATCAACTTCTCCACCTTTTCCTCAAGCATTGCATGGGAAGAAGGGGATTAAAAATGCAGCTGAAATTCTTGAAGTATTGAGACAAGTTAAAGTCAATATCCCATTGTTGGATATGATTAAGCAAGTTCCAACATATGCAAAATTCCTAAAGGATTTGTGTACTATCAAAAGAGGGTTGACTGTAACTAAGAAAGCCTTCTTGACTGAGCAAGTAAGTGCAATCCTACAGTGTAAATCCCCTTTGAAGTACAAGGATCCGGGAAGTCCTACCATTTCAGTCATGATTGGAGGGAAGGTAGTGGAGAAAGCTTTATTAGACTTGGGAGCTAGTGTTAATTTGCTTCCATATACTGTCTACAAGCAATTGGGGCTTGGTGAGTTGAAGCCAACAGCAATTACTCTATCTCTAGCAGATAGGTCAGTAAAAATCCCCAGGGGAGTAATTGAGGATGTCTTGGTTCAAGTTGATAATTTCTACTATCCAGTGGATTTTATTGTTCTTGATACGGATCCTACTGTTAAGGAAGCTAATTTAGTTCCTATTATCCTGGGAAGGCCATTCCTAGCTACCTCAAATGCAATCATCAACTGTAGGAATGGGCTCATGCAACTCACTTTTGGTAATATGACACTTGATCTCAATATCTTTTATATGTCTAAAAAGCAAATCATTCCGGAAGAAGAAGAAGGCCCAGAAGAAGTGTGTATTATTGATACTCTGGTTGAGGAGCACTGTAATCAGAATGTACAAGACAAGCTGAATGAAAGTTTTGAGGATTGTGAGGAAGGTTTGTCTGAACTTCCTAAGGAGCTTGCTACTTTACAAAGTTGGAGGAGAATAGAAGAAATTCTACCCTTGTTCAATAAAGAAGAGGGAGCAGATGCTGAAAAAGAAACCCCAAAACTCAATTTGAAGCCTCTACCTGTGGAGCTGAAATACACATATCTTGAAGAAGATAACCAATGCCCTGTTGTAATATCTTCATCTCTGACCAATCATCAAGAGAATTGTTTATTGGAAGTTCTCAAGAAGTGTAAGAAAGCAATAGGATGGCAAATATCTGATTTGAAAGGCATTAGTCCTTTAGTTTGCACACATCATATATATATGGAGGAGGAAGCTAAGCCAATTCGTCAATTTCAAAGAAGATTGAATCCTCATTTACAAGAGGTTGTGCGAGCTGAGGTGCTGAAGCTACTTCAAGCAGGTATTATCTACCCTATATCTGACAGCTCTTGGGTGAGTCCTACTCAAGTGGTACCAAAGAAGTCAGGGATCACTGTAGTTCAGAATGAAGAGGGGGAAGAAATCACTACACGTCTCACTTCAGGGTGGAGAGTGTGTATTGATTATAGAAAGTTGAATGCAGTAACCAGAAAAGATCATTTTCCATTGCCATTTATTGATCAAGTTTTGGAGAGAGTCTCTGGCCACCCTTTCTATTGTTTTTTGGATGGGTATTCAGGGTATTTTCAGATTGAAATTGCTGTGGAAGATCAGGAAAAGACTACTTTTACATGTCCATTTGGAACCTATGCTTATAGGAGAATGCCTTTTGGTTTATGTAATGCACCTGCCACTTTCCAAAGGTGTATGTTGAGTATCTTCAGTGATATGGTGGAACGAATTATGGAGGTTTTCATGGATGACATCACCGTATATGGAGGTACATTTGAGGAGTGTTTAGTCAATTTGGAAGCAGTTCTTCACAGATGCATTGAAAAAGACTTGGTGCTTAATTGGGAAAAATGCCATTTCATGGTACAGCAAGGAATTGTCCTTGGTCATATCATATCTGAGAAGGGCATTGAAGTTGATAAAGCAAAGGTGGAGCTTGTTTCCAAATTGCCATCCCCAACAACTGTAAAAGGAGTAAGGCAGTTCCTTGGCCATGCAGGTTTTTATAGGAGGTTTATAAAAGACTTTTCAAAGCTTTCCAAACCTCTTTGTGAGCTTTTAGCTAAGGATGCTAAGTTTATATGGGATGAAAGATGTCAAGATAGCTTTGATCAACTGAAGAAATTTTTGACAACAACTCCAATAGTGAGGGCCCCTAACTGGCAATTACCTTTTGAACTAATGTGTGATGCCAGTGACTTTGCTATAGGAGCTGTGCTTGGTCAAAGAGAAGATGGGAAGCCATATGTGATCTACTATGCAAGCAAAACATTGAATGAAGCCCAAAGGAATTACACAACTACAGAAAAAGAATTGTTAGCTGTGGTATTTGCCTTGGACAAATTTCGTGCTTATTTGGTAGGGTCTTTCATCATTGTTTTTACTGACCATTCAGCCTTGAAGTATCTATTGACAAAGCAAGATGCAAAAGCAAGGTTGATAAGATGGATTCTTTTGTTACAAGAATTCGATCTTCAAATCAAAGATAAGAAAGGAGTTGAGAATGTGGTAGCTGACCACCTCTCAAGGTTAGCTATAGCACATAATTCTCATTCCTTGCCTATTAATGATGATTTTCCTGAGGAATCACTTATGTTCCTAGTCAAAACTCCTTGGTATGCTCATATGGCTAATTATTTAGTCACTGGTGAAGTTCCAAGTGAGTGGAATGCACAGGACAGGAAGCACTTCTTTGCAAAAATCCATACTTATTATTGGGAAGAGCCTTTCCTTTTTAAATATTGTGCAGATCAGATTATAAGGAAGTGTGTTCCTGAGGAAGAGCAACAAGGAATTCTAATCCATTGTCATGAGAATGCATGTGGAGGTCACTTTGCCTCTCAGAAAACAGCTATGAAGGTGTTACAATCAGGCTTTACTTGGCCATCTTTGTTCAAAGATGCCCACATCATGTGTAGAAATTGTGATAGATGCCAAAGGCTTGGCAAACTGACAAAAAGAAATCAAATGCCCATGAACCCTATACTGATAGTTGAATTATTTGATGTGTGGGGCATTGACTTTATGGGACCTTTTCCAATGTCTTTTGGTAATTCTTACATTTTGGTGGGGGTAGATTATGTTTCTAAGTGGGTTGAGGCAGTCCCCTGTAAGCAAAATGATCATAAAGTGGTTCTCAAGTTTTTGAAAGAGAACATTTTTGCAAGATTTGGGGTGCCCAAAGCTATAATCAGTGATGGAGGTTCTCATTTTTGCAATAAGCCTTTTGAAAGTTTGTTAGCCAAGTATGGAGTGAAGCATAAGGTAGCTACACCTTATCATCCCCAGACTTCTGGCCAAGTTGAGCTAGCAAACAGGGAGATAAAGAACATACTGATGAAAGTGGTGAGTACAAGCAGGAAGGATTGGTCTGTTAAGCTTCATGACTCATTATGGGCCTATAGAACAGCTTATAAGACTATTCTTGGCATGTCCCCCTATCGTCTTGTCTATGGTAAAGCTTGTCATCTCCCTGTAGAAGTTGAATACAAAGCTTGGTGGGCAATCAAAAAGCTGAATATGGATTTGATAAGGGCTGGGGCAAAAAGGTGCTTAGACCTTAATGAGATGGAGGAATTGAGAAATGATGCTTATATCAACTCCAAAGTTGCAAAACAAAGGATGAAAAAGTGGCATGACCAACTGATTTCTACCAAGGAATTTCAAAAAGGCCAAAGAGTTTTACTCTATGACACAAGACTCCATATTTTTCCTGGAAAGCTTAAGTCCAGGTGGATTGGTCCATTCATTATCCATCAAGTACTTAATCATGGAGTAGTGGAATTATTGAATTCCGATGGCAAGGAAACCTTTAAAGTTAATGGATATCGTCTCAAGCCATATATGGAGCCGTTCAGATCAGACAAGGAGGAGATTAACCTCCTTGAGCCTCAAAAAGCTTAAGCAAAGAAGGGTTTGCTGGACTTGGTTTTACCAAAGTCCAAAATTTTTGTAAATTTTGTAAATTTTAAAGTAATATGTTTACTTTTGATCTTAGTTTTTGATATTAAATTGTATGTTTTTGTGTAATTTCATCTGTTTGAATAATTTCAGATGGGAGAAATTGTAAGGGAAGAAATCGGAGCGAAAACAGAGCTGAAACAGAGCAAAAACAGGGGAGAATAAGAGCTCTGCGAGATTTCGCAGCCAAAGAGGATTTCTCTGCGAAAATGGTTTTTTATTGCGAAACCACTTCGCAACGTTTTTAAGCCCTCTGCGAACGATTTCGCAGCTGCGAAACGGGTCTTTGGCACACGAGTGCCACTTCGCAGCACAGGAACTCCCATTTCGCAGCTGCGAGATGCTCTGCGAACCGCTAAGGCTTAAAAAAAAACGCCATTCCGCAGCACTTTCTCAGCGATTTCTCTCTTGCGAAGGATGTTCCGCAATTGCGAAACAGGTGTTTGGCACACGAGCGCCATTCCGCAGCACAGTGACTCCAATTTCGCAGCTGCGAAGTGAGCTGCGAAAGCGATTTTTGAATCCGAAGCGCCCAAATTTGCTGCGGAGCCGTTTTTCTTCTGCGAAACCCCAAATGACCTTTCATATTCTTATAACCGTTATAAATACCGGTCATTTGGGCTGCGAATCCATTTCAGAAAAGGGCAAAAATCGCAGCGGCAGACCGTTCGTCTCCTCTCCATAGTCCGACGCCGTTAGCAGCTGCAATCGCCCCCTCCGTTTATCGCCGCCGTCCCAACCCTCGTCAGTTCGCAATGGCACGAACCAGGGGCGCGAAGTCTTCATCCCCTTCCTCCCGAAAGCGAACGCCGCGCGAAATGCCAGTGCAAGCTTCAAGTTCTGAGCCGCCGCGGCCAGAAACCGTTCCGCCGCCGGCAAAGCTCTCGCCAAAGAAGAAGCAGGCCAAACCACCATTGCAAACCCCTTCGGCTAGACGCTACCTTACCAGGTCAGGGGGCCGGCCCCTCCAAAAGCGAGCTAGGGTACAAAGCTCGGAGCCTATCGATTTAACAGGGCAATCCCCTGTTCCATCCCCTGTTCCGTCCCCTGTTTTGTCCCCTGCTGCGTCTCCTGCCCCGTCTCCAATTCCATCTCCGGTGCCATCTCCGGCACCGCCTGCGAAGCTTCTAGCAATCCAGCCACCGCCTGCTGTGCCTCAAAATCCATCCGAACCAGCTTCGGAAGCGGTGATTAGGCGGCCAATTCTAGCTCAGCCTCCAATTGAAGGCAATTTGGATTGCCGAGACCGGCCATTCCATTCGGAGCTATGCTTTGACATAGCTGCTTTCCAGCTGCGCCCGGAGCTTGAAGAAACATTCCAATTGCTGCGAAGATACCGAATGGAGCAATTTCTGACCCCGCGAGACTTCTTCTACCCCAGAATAGCAATGGATTTCTATCAATCCATGACTACTCGACAGGTCAGGGATCCTACCTCAATTCATTTTGTTATTGATGGTAGACATGGTATCTTGGGGGCTCGGCAAATAGCTGAAGCTTTGGGCATTCCATATGAGCCCAGTCATTTTGATGACTTCAGAGCTTGGGCCAACCCATCTCAGCTGGAGATGGTGCATGTTTTGTCAGGAGGAGCATCCAGAAACCCGTATCTGCTGAGGGGGGAACTACCCCCAAAGATGTTCCTTATTGATGCCCTGTTGAGGCATAGTATCTATCCCCTTCAACATTGGACTCAGAGAAGGGGAATTATGTTGGAGACCCTGTTTAAAATGTCTGAGGGCTATTATTTTGGCCCTCACCACCTGATCCTGGCAGCCCTTCTCTATTTTGAAGAGAAGGTGCATAGAAAAAAATTGCAAAGGGCTGATTCTATCCCCCTACTCTTCCCACGACTGTTGTGCCAAATCCTTGAGCACTTGGGATACCCAGCAGAGCCTCAGCAGGAGCAAAAGAGGATCTGTAGAGATGTTTTTACTTTTGAAAAATGGAGCAACATGACGGCTTACAAGGTGGAGCAACAAGAACTTCCACAGCCAGTTCAGGCTCTACCTGCTAGGAGAGTATCCCCACGCCTCATACCTGAGGGTGTGCCAGCAGCCTCTCCCTCCATGGCCAGTGCATCTCCAGTTCCTCCAGCAGCCCCTGCCTCAGCACAGCCTTCCACATCAGCTGAGCCTAGGATGGCCATCCCTATCTCTGAGTATAGGGATCTATGCCAGGCATTGAAGACATCGACAGCCTCTCAGAGCAGACTTGCTCAAGAGATGGCAACTTTGAGATCTCAGCAGCAGCAGATGATGGCTACTCAGGCTCAGCATACTTTCATTCTGAGGCAGCTTCAGCAGCATCTTGGCCTCCCATCAGCTGAGGAGGAGGCCACTCCTACCACCGCAGAGCCTCATGTCCCTCATCCCTCAGCAGCTCCAGCTTCAGCAGAGCCATCTTCATAGGCTATCAGCTCTAGCATTTCCTTCCTCTGAACATTTCTATATCTTTAATATATTACCTTTTTGTGTATTTTGTTTTGGTTAGTCTTTTGTGAAATCTCCTACTTTTTGATAATATATTTGTGGAGATTCTTTGGATTGTTGTATTACTCCCTTTTGATAGCTGTTCACAAATGAGTAAAGTAATACAAAATCTAATTTTTGTTGTTAATTCTTAGCATCAATTTACTCTTTCTCCCTTTGCTCACATTGTTTATTCTTTTTGAAACATGTGGTTTCTCCATTCAATATTCGAAAGTGAAATCGATCAGGAGGTACCACTTCCTCCCTTTATTTTCGATCACCTATATCACATTGAGGACAATGCTCAGCTTGGTTGGGGGGGAGATATGAGGAAGGAAGTCTGCTAAGTTGAAGGAAGTATGCTATGGTAGTTTTGATATTTTAGCCTCGTTTAGTAAAGTAGTTGTAGTTGTTTTGCTTATTACTATAATCTCCATGGATTTTGAAGAAAAATTTTCGAATTAAAACAGGAGAAACTGAACTTTTGCTTTGCATCTAACTTAGAGTTTGGATTATGCTTGCTAAAGTGGTTCAATTGTTGAAACTTCTATTGAAATTAAATTTAGTCCTTCCACTTTAACCTATCCACACACTGTGCACAATAGATTCCTTTCATAAAATGAGAAACTATTTCCCCCTTGACTTAGAAAATTTTGGGACTTGGTATCTTTGACCTCATTTTAATGATATTGAGACACCTTATGAAAGGCCAATGAGCCTTTGAAAAAAAAGAAGAGAAGAAGAAAAAAAAAAAAAAAGAAAGCAAAATGTTTGCTTGCCTTGAAACCCGAGCAAGGTCTGAAAGGGTATATGGTGAAAACCTTTTAAACCTGGTGCCCTAAGCCTTCATTGGTTGGGAGTCACCGGCCTCAATGCTCGTTACAAGGGTGGAAAGGTGGAGTTAGCATATGATAGGCAAAAAGGGTATATGAAAAAGTCCGGGGTGAAATCCGAGGAGTTAGTGGTTGAAAGATCCTTAAAGCTTGATGCCCTAAACCTTCATTGGTTGGGAGTCATCGATGGACCCCCGTTACATGGACAAAACAGAAAAGAATGCCCCTTAAGCCTGCTCACTAAAAAAAAAAAAAAAAAAAAAAAAAAAAAAAAAAAAAAAAGTGTGTTCTCTGCTTATTGAATTTGGTCAGTTTACTAAAGTGTTGAAAAAAAGATAGGTTGGGGGGAGAGATTAGTTTAGCATGCTATATTCGGAAACTAATAAATAACACTTAGATTTTTGTGGAAGAGTAAGGTTTGGTCCTTTGGAAGTGGAAATGATTTTAAAGCTTAAATTTGCATAATGCCTACTCTTTATGAATTGTGATTAGACAAGTTATTCGATAACTCTTGTTGAAGTTTGAGTTTTATTTCTTTAATGTTCCATGTGAGAGTTTGATCAGTCATGCCACTTAAACATTTTTTGGAAGTGATTAGCATGATTTGTAAATTATGGTAATTTTGTTTTGTTTTTCTCTCCTTCATTGCTAAGGGACTAGCAATATGTCGGTTGGGGGGAGTGATTACTACTCAAAAAGTGCTATTTCATAGCTTGTTATTAATCCTTTTAAACACTTTTGAGTAGTAGTTAGTGCCTTTTAACCCAATTAGCATGTTAAGGCTCCTTGCAATCAATTATAATCAAATTGCCTTAAGTTTTGGTGTTTTGATAGCATTTTGACCACCAAAGCATTATGAGATTGAGGAGAGTGATATGGAATCCTTAGAAAGCTTTGGGAAGCTCAGAGGCATGAAGAATCACAGCCTTGAAGCTCTTATGCCATAAGCAAAGTGGAAATGCAAAAGGGGAAGCAAAGAGGATTCAGCCGTGGAGCACTCTTGATGACAGTCACTGCAGCTAGTTTTGGAGCACTTCCTGATGTCCAATTTATGCATACAATATGTCATTTGAAAGCTTAGGAAGTCAACAATCCAATGCCTCAAACCGTGTGCAATTTGGATCTGAAATGAGGAAGCTACAGCCGTTGGAAGATAACTGCTCCAAGCTGAAGGAAGGAAGACTTCAGTAAAGTGCTGCGAAATCACCATTCTTGTTGCGGAATGGTTTCGCAGCCTTTTTGCACAGTGCTATGGAGTTCCCCTGAAGCTTCGCGCCGCGATGGAAGCCAAACACCTCAAGTTGGAAGTTCACTTTGCAAAGGTGATGAAGCAGCTGGCTGCTATGAAGGAATTTCGCAGCTCCTCTTGTGTACCTGCGGAATTCCGCAGACCTCACCTTTCACCTGCGAAGTGGTCCTTAGTGCTTCCTGATATTTGTAACCGACTCTTGGAGATATTTTTCATTAGATTTTTGTTACTTAAATGCCTAAATTCTCCTTGTAAGTCACCAATGATAGATTTCCTTAGCTTTTAAGTTAGGAATTTAGCAAAATACCAGGGGATAGCTGTAATTGGGATTTTTGGTATAAAAGGGAGCCCGAGGAGCCTGTTCTGGGTGTGTGTTCTGGTTGTTGAACTTTTTGTAAATTCAAAAGAAAGAAATACAAAGAGCTTTAGCTCTTGACTGCCTTACCTTCTCACTTTGTATTTTTAATATTTTCACTAAGTTATGCACTCTCTGAGGAATTTTCCCCAGAGAATGAGTAGCTAAACCTCTTAGTTCCTTGGAGTTAAGGTTGCCGGGAAAGGTTCCAAGTGCATCAATCAGAAGCTTTGTGGTTTCAGCTATGAATGAAGAGTAAGTGTGTCCCGTGAATGGTTTCTAATGTTTTTAGTTAACTTAAAACACCTTGGAGTCACCTGGGCCAACACTTGGTAAGGCAAGTGATCTCTAACCGTGGAGATTCACTAGTTTACCCCTTGCGAGCCTCTGGTAGGTGACTTGAAGGTAGGATTTTCTAGAATAGCCAACACTTGGTAAGCTTTTGGACTCTTAGGAGACATCCATTAGTTACCTCTTGCGAGCTTTTGACGGGTAATCCAAGGTTAAAGATCACCTTGAATGGTAACAGCTAAGTGAGAGGCTTGAACCATTGCAAGTTGCATCAGTGAGAGAATTAAAGTTGAAATCCAATTGAGGGATGTATTTATGCAGCACCTGTTAGAGAATTGACTTAATGTTAAGTCTCTAATGTGAGGAAAGGAACCAAGTGACCGGAGCTATGCTTTTGCATGAGAAACCTCCCCTGTATACCTAAATCTCCAAGGAATGCTTTTCTTCTTAAGTTATTTTCATCACTTGTCGTGTTGTTAATCTAAGTCAAAATCCTTTTTCAAACCAAAGTTTGTGTTTTATTTCTTAAGCTAATCTTAAAATGAAACAGCACCAATTCACTTTGAATTGGTATCATTTTCAATCTTGAGTACCCTTCCCAGTGGAACGATCCTAGAGCCACTATGCTATAGTAGCTTTGTATTTGCTACCCTAGTTCATGGTGTTATAGGTTAAAAATTTTGTTGATTGCACCTGTCATCAAGGAGCACCAGCTGGACGTACATCAGCTGAGACACCAATTAGGCATGAATCATCTAACAAAGTTCATTCGTACTCTAACAAAGTTCGTACCCTCTCGAACAAAGTTCGTCCACTCTCTAACAAAGTTCGTACTCACTCTATAAAAGTTCATACCCTCTCTCACAAAGTTCGTACCCTCTATGACAAAGTTCGTACCCTCTCAAACAAAGTTCGTACGCTCTCTGACAAAGTTCGTACCCACTCTTACAAAGTTCGTACCCTTTCTAACAAAGTTCTTACCCCCTCTCAAAAAGTTCGTACCCTCTCTAACAACGTTCATACCCTCTCTAACAATGTTCGTACCCACTCTAACAAAGTTCGTACCCTCGGTAATAAAGTTCATACCTCTCTTACAAAGTTCGTACCTTCTGTTACAAAGTTCGTACCTTCTCTAATAAAGTTCGTACCATCTCTCACAAAGTTTGTACCCTCCATGACAAAGTTCGTACCCTCTCTCACAACGTTCGTACCCACTTTGACAAAGTTCATAACCTCTCAAACAAAGTTGATACCCTCTCTAACAAAGTCCGTACCCTGTCTAACCAAGTTCATAACCCCTCTCACAAAGTTCGTACCTTCTCTAAAAAATGTTCGTACCCACTCTCACAAAGTACGTACCCTCTCGGACAAAGTTCGTACCCTCTCTTATAAAGTTCGTACCCTCTCTGACAAAATTCCTACCCTCTCTAGCAAAGTTCGTACCCTTTCGTACAAAGTTCATACCCTCTCTCACAAAGTTCGTACCCACTCTGACAAAGTTCGTAACCTCTCTAACAAAGTTCATACCTATTCTAACAAAGTTCTTACCCTCTCCAACAAAGTTCATACCCTCTCTAACAAAGTTCGTACCCACTCTAACAAAGTTCATACCCTCTCTAAAAAAGTTCGTACCCTCTCTTACAAAGTTTGTACCCACTCTAACAAAGTACTTACCCTCTCTAAAAAAGTTCATACCATCTTTTACAAAGTTCGCAACTGCTTTAACAAAGTTCATACCCTCTCTAGCAAAGTTCGCACCCTCTATGACAAAGTTCATACCCTCTCTCACAAAGTTCGTACCCTCTCTAACAAAGTTCGTAACCTCTCTAACAAAGTTCATACCCTCACTAACAAAGTTCGTACCCTCTCTAACAAAGTACGTACCCACTCTAACAAAGTTCGTACCCTCTCTAACAAAGTTTGTACGCACTCTAACAAAGTTCATACCCTCTCTGACAAAGTTCGTACCCTCTCCGACAAAGCTCGTACCCTCTCTTACAAAGTTCATACCCTCTCTAGCAAAGTTCGTACCTTCTATGACAAATTTCATACCCTCTCTAACAAAGTTCGTACCCACTCTGACAAAGTTCGTACCCACTATGAAAAAGTTTGTACCCACTCTCATAAAGTTCGTACCCTCTCTGACAAAGTTCGTACCTTCTCTCACAAAGTTTGTACCCTCTCTAACAAAGTTCGTACCCTCTCTAAAAAAGTTTGTACCCTCTCTAACAACATTCGTACCCACTCTAACAAAGTTCGTACCCTCTCGAACAAAGTTCGTACCCTCTCTAACAAAGTTCGTACCGTCTGTGACAAAGTTCGTACCCACTCTGAAAAAGTTCGTACCAATTGTGACAAAAATCATACGGTTTCTAACAAAGTTCGTACCCTCTCTAACAAAGTTCGTACCCTCTCTGACAAAGTTCGTACCCACTCTAACAAAGTTCGTACCTTTTCTAACAAAGTTCGTACCCACTCTCACAAAGTTCGTACCCTCTCTCACAAAGTTCGTACCCACTTTGACAGAGTTTGTAACTTCTCAAAAAAAGTTCATACCCTTTCTAACAAAGTTCGTACCCCCAAAAACCAAGTTCATAACCCCTCTCGCAAAGTTCGTACCTTCTTTAAGAAAGTTCGTACTATCTCTCACAAAGTTTGTACCCTCTCTGACAAAGTTCGTACCCTCTTTCATAGACTTTATACCCACTCTGACAAAGTTCGTAACCTGTCAAACAAAGTTGACACCCTAACTAACAAAGTTCGTACCCCCTCTAACCAAGGTCGTAACCCCTCTCACAAAGTTCGTACCTTCTCTAAAAAATGTTCGTACCCACTCTCACAAAGTTCGTACCCTCTCTGACAAAGTTCGTACCCTCTCTTACAAAGTTCGTACCCTCTCTGACAAATTTCCTACCCTCTCTAGCAAAGTTCGTACCCTTTCTGACAAAATTCATACCCTCTCTCACAAAGTTCGTACCCACTCTGACAAAGTTCGTAACCTCTCTAACAAAGTTCATACCTACTCTAACAAAGTTCTTACCCCCTCGAACAAAGTTCGTACCCTCTCTAACAAAGTTCATACCCACTCTAACAAAGTTCGTAACCTCTTTAAAAAAGTTCGTACCCTCTCTTACAAAGTTCGTACCCACTCTAACAAAGTACGTACCCTCTCTAAAAAAGTTCGTACCCTCTCTGACAAAGTTCATACCCACTCTAACAAAGTTCGTAACCTCTTTAAAAAAGTTCGTACCCTCTCTTACAAAGTTCGTACCCACTCTAACAAAGTACGTACCCTCTCTAAAAAAGTTCGTACCCTCTCTGACAAAGTTCATACTCTCTCTAGCAAAGTTCGTACCCTCTCTAGGAAAGTTCGTACCCTCTATGACAATGTTCATACCCTCTCTCTCAAAGTTCGTACCCACTCTAACAAAGTTCGTAACCTCTCTAACAAAGTTCGTACCCTCTCTAACAAAGTACGTACCCACTCTAACAAAGTTCGTACCCTCTCTAACAAAGTTCATACCCTCTCTGACAAAGTTCGTACTCTCCGACAAAGCTCGTACCTTCTCTTACAAAGTTCATACCCTCTCTAGCAAAGTTCGTACCTTCTATGACAAATTTCATACCCTCTCTAACAAAGTTCGTACCCACTCTGACAAAGTTCGTACCCATTATGAAAAAGTTTGTACCCACTCTCACAAAGTTCGTACCCTCTCTGACAAAGTTTGTACCTTCTCTCACAAAGTTCGTACCCTCTCTAACAAAGTTCGTACCCTCTCTAAAAAAGTTTGTACCCTCTCTAACAACATTCGTACCCACTCTAACAAAGTTCATACCCTCTCGAACAAAGTTCGTACCCTCTCTAACAAAGTTCGTACCCTCTCTGACAAAGTTCGTACCCACTCTGAAAAAGTTCGTAGCAACTGTGACAAAAATCATACGGTTTCTAACAAAGTTCGTACCCCCTCTCAAAAAGTTCGTACCCTCTCTAACAAAGTTCGTACCCTCTCTGACAAAGTTCGTACCCTCTCGGACAAAGTTCGTACCCACTCTAACAAAGTTCGTACCTTTTCTAACAAAGTTCGTACCCACTCTCACAAAGTTCGTACCCACTCTGACAAAATTTGTAACTTCTCAAAAAAAGTTCATACCCTCTTTAACAAAGTTCGTACCCCCAAAAACCAAGTTCGTAACCCCTTTCGCAAAGTTCGTACCTTCTCTAACAAAGTTCGTACTATCTCTCACAAAGTTTGTACCCTCTCTGACAAAGTTCGTACCCTCTTTCACAAAGTTCATACCCACTCTGACAAAGTTCGTAACCTCTCAGACAAAGTTGACACCCTCTCTAACAAAGTTCGTGCCCCCTCTAACCAAGGTCGTAACCCCTCTCACAAAGTTCGTACCTTCTCTAAAAAATGTTCGTACCCACTCTCACAAAGTTCGTACCCTCTCTTACAAAGTTCGTACCCTCTCTGACAAATTTCCTACCCCTCTAGCAAAGTTCGTACCCTTTCTGACAAAATTCATACCCTCTCTCACAAAGACCCACTCTGACAAAGTTCGTACCCTCTCTAACAAAGTTCATGCCCACTCTAACAAAGTTCGTAGCCTCTCTAAAAAAGTTCGAACCCTCTCTTACAAAGTTCGTACCCACTCTAACAAAGTACGTACCCTCTCTAAAAAAGTTCGTACCCTCTCTGACAAAGTTCGCAACCTCTCTATGAAAATGTTCATACCCTCTCTAGGAAAGTTCGTACCCTCTATGACAATGTTCATACCCTCTCTCTCAAAGTTCGTACCCACTCTAACAAAGTTTGTAACCTCTCTAACAAAGTTCGTACCCTCTCTGACAAAGTTCGGAACTTCTCTAACAAAGTTCATACCCTCTCGAGCAAAGTTCGTACCCTCTATGACAAAGTTCCTACCCTCTCTAACAAAGTTCGTAACCTCTCTAACAAAGTTCATACCCTCTCTAACAAAGTTTGTACCCTCTCTAACAAAGTTCGTACCCACTCTAACAAAGTTCGTACCCACTCTAACAACGTTCGTACCCACTCTAAAAAAGTTCGTACCCTCTCTAAAAAAGTTCGTACCCACTTTAACAAAGTTCATACCCTCTCTGACTAAATTCGTACCCTCTCCGACAAAGTTCGTACCCTCTCTTACAAAGTTCATACCCTCTCTAGCAAAGTTCGTACCCTCTATGAGAAAGTTCATACCCTCTCTGAAAAAGTTCGTACCCACTTTGACAAAGTTCGTACCCACTTTGACAAAGTTCGTACCCACTTTGACAAAGTTCGTACCCACTTTGACAAAGTTCGTACCCACTCTGACAAAGTTTGTACCCTCTCTCACAAAGTTTGTACCCTCTCTAACAAAGTTCGTACCCTCTCTGACAAAGTTTGTAGCCACTCTGACAAAGTTCGTACCCTCTCTAAAAAAGTTTGTACTCTCTCTAACAAAGTTCGTGATTACTACCCAAAAAGTTTTATTTTGCGCCTTTAATTCATTATCTTTTAAGCACTTTTGTGTAGTAGTTCTCCATTTTGATTCCAATTGGCATGTTAAGGACGTAGCAATGACTTCTAATTATATTTGTGGCTAGTTTTAGTGTTTTGACAGCTTTTTGGATCATTAAGGCAAGCCAAGTAAAGGAGAGAAGCAA
Organism: Vitis rotundifolia; assembly: GCA_030254885.1. Classification (NCBI taxonomy): domain Eukaryota; kingdom Viridiplantae; phylum Streptophyta; class Magnoliopsida; order Vitales; family Vitaceae; genus Vitis; species Vitis rotundifolia. The sequence continues at coordinate 11,704,799 of CM058153.1, read as the reverse complement.
AGAGGAAAACAGAGTGAAGAAAACAGAGGACAGCAGCTGCAGTCTTCCTTCACACTTTTGGAGCACTTTCCAAAGTCCATTTTCTACATACTATATACCATTTCAAAGCTCAGGAAGTAAAAAATCCAACGCTTCAAACTGTATACGATTTGGAGCTGAAATGAGGAAGATATGGCCTTCGAAAGACAACTGTGTCAAGTTGAGAGAGAATTTCGCACCAGCTTCGCACAAGCCCAAGCAAGTGCGAATTTCGCACCAGCCCATGCGTGGTGCGAATTTTCCTCTGTTCTGCCGACTCCACTTTAGATCTTTTCTTTTTTATTTTTTTGATGTAAATTCCTTTCTTATCCTTGTAATCCACCAATCATAGGATTACTTAGCTAGGAAGATTGGAAAAACTTCCCTATATATGTTCTCTTGCATCCGTTGTAAAAACCATGTATGTATGTATGTATGTATTAATTGACGAACAGAGCACTTGCTCTATTTTGCCTTTAGCATCTTTGTTTTCTCTTTTCTATTTTTCTCTTTCTCGGAAGCCAAACAACCTCTGAGGATGATTTCCCGGAGGATGAGAGGCTAAACTTTTAGTTTCTTGGAGTGAAGGAAGCTAGGTGAAAAGTCCAGATGCAAAGGTGGAAAACTCTCGTGCCTTAAATATAGGTAGTTGGAGTTCATAAATGGCTTTCAAATCCAAAGTTTTGCTTTAACTCCCTTAGAATCACTTTGAATGGCCAATACATGGTAAGCTTCAGGTCTCTGTGGATGCTTATTGCTAGATCCATATCAGTCCATTAGTTATCATGTATGAGCCATTGGAAAGTGGCTCAAGGTGAAGATCCATAGTGTCTAAAGCCATTAATGGACCTTGACTACCATTTCTATTGACTTTTTATGGATTAAATCTTCATTGTTAAATCCCCAATGCGAGGAGAAAAATTCGGAATTTTCCACTTTGCATTCTGAACTTGATCCTAGCAACCCTTAGCTCCGGGAGACTTTCTTTCTTCCATTTTTACTTAGTTATATGTTAGTTTAGTTTCAAACACCACTTTCAAAACGAATTTTATTTTCTTTTAAACTTTAAGTTTTTGACAAAGGAAATCATCAGATTCAATTTCTAATCTTGAGTCTATCACTGGTAGAGTGAAAACCCATCCCAGAGTTCGACCCTAGAACTGCTATACTATAGTAGCTTTGCTACGCCAGTATGAGGTCATAGGTTTTATAAATGTTTTTTATTAAAAGACCCGACTGGGCTCCCGCGAATTAGTTTGTAACCTCTCTAACAAGGTTCGTACCCTCTCTGACAAAGTTCGGAACCTCTCTAACAAAGTTCATACCCTCTCGAGCAAAGTTCGTACCCTCTATGACAAAGTTCATACCCTTTCTAAGAAAGTTCATAACCTCTCTAACAAAGTTCATACCCTCTTTAACAAAGTTCGTACCCTCTCTAACAAAGTTCGTACCCACTCTAACAAAGTTCGTACCCACTCCAAAAAAGTTCGTACCCTCTCTAACAAAGTTCGTACCCACTTTAACAAAGTTCATGCCCTCTCTGACAAAATTCGTACCCTCTCCGACAAAGTTCGTACCCTCTCTTACAAAGTTCATACCCTCTCTAGCAAAGTTCATACCCTCTCTGAAAAAGTTCGTACCCACTCTGATAAAGTTCGTACCCACTCTGACAAAGTTCGTACCCACTCTCACAAAGTTCGTACCCTCTCTAACAAAGTCCGTACCCTCTCTCACAAAGTTCGTACCCTCTCTAACAAAGTTCGTACCCTCTCTGACAAAGTTTGTACCCACTCTGACAAAGTTCGTACCCTCTCTAAAAAAGTTTGTACCCTCTTTAACAACATTCGTACTCACTCTAACAAAGTTCGTACCCTATCGAACAAAGTTCCTACCCTCTCTAACAAAGTTCGTATCGTCTCTTACAAAGTTCGTACCCTCTCTGAAAAAGTTCATACCCACTTAGACAAAAATCGTACGGTTTCTAACAAAGTTCGTACCCCCTCTCAAAAAGTTCGTACCCTCTCTAACAAAGTTCGTACCCTCTCTCACAAAGTTCGTACCCACTCTGACAAAGTTTGTAACCTCTCAAAAAAAGTTCATACCCTCTCTAACAAAGTTCGTACCCCCTAAAACCAAGTTCGTAACCCCTCTCACAAAGTTCAAACCTTCTCTAAAAAATGTTCGTACCCACTCTGACAAAGTTCGCATGCTCTTTTACAAAGTTCGTACCCTCTCTGAAAAAGTTCATACCCTCTCTAACAAAGTTCGTACCCTCTCTAACAAAGTTCGTACCCACTTTTACAAAGTTCTTACCCTCTCTAACAAAGTTCGTACCCACTCTAGCAAAGTTCATACCCTCTCTGACAAAGTTCATACCCTCTCTGAAAAAGTTCGTACCCTCTCTAACAAAGTCCGTACCCTCTCTGACAAAGTTCGTACCCTCTCTCAAAAAGTTCGTACACACTCTGACAAAGTTCGTAACCTTTCAAACAAAGTTCATACCCTCTCTAACAAAGTTCGTACCCCCTCTAACCAAGTTCGTAACCCCTCTCACAAAGTTCGTACCTTCTTTAAAAATTTTTCGTACCCCTTCCAACAAAGTTCGTACCAACTCTCACAAAGTCCGTAACCTCTCTAACAAAGTTCGTACGCTCTCTACAAAAGTTAGTACCCACTGTAAAAAAGTTCGTACCCCCTTTCACAAAGTTTGTACCCACTGTAAAAAAGTTCGTATCCTCTCTAACTAAGTTCGTACCCTTTCTGACAAAGTTCGTACCCTCTCTTACAAAGTTCGTACCCACTCTGACAAAGTTCGTAACACCTCAAACAAAGTTCATACCCTCTTTAATAAAGTTCGTACCCCCTCTAACCAAGTTCGTAACCCCTCTCACAAAGTTCGTACCTTCTCTAAAAAATGTTCGTACCCCCTCCAACAAAGCTCGTAACAGCTCTCATAAAGTTCTTAACCCCTCTAACAAAGTTCATATCCTCTCTAACAAAGTTCGTACCCTCCATAACAAAGTTCGTACCCACTTTAACAAAGTTCTTACCCTCTCTAACAAAGTTCGTACCCACTCTGACAAAGTTCGTACCATCTCTCACAAAGTTCCTACCCACTTTAATGAAGTTCGTACCCTCTTTAACAAAGTTTGTATCCCCTCTCACAAACTTCGTACCCTTTCTAACAATGTTCGTACCCACTCTAAAAAAAGTTCGTACCCTTTCTAACAAAGTTCCTACCCTCTCTGACAAAGTTCGTACGCTCTCATAAAATTTCCTACCCGCTCTCACAAATTTCGTACCGTCTCTAATAAAGTTCGTACACTTTCTGACAAAGTTCGTACCCTCTCTGAAAAAGTTCGTACCCACTCTCACAAAGTTGGTACCCTCTCTAACAGAGTTTGTACCCACTCTCACAAAGTTCGTACCCTCTTTAACAAAGTTCATACCCTCTCTGACAATGTTCGTATCCTTTTTAACAAAGTTCGTACCCCCTCTACCAAATTTCGTACCCTCTCTAACAATGTTTGTACCCACTCTAAAAAAGTTCGTACCCTTTCTAACAAAGCTCCTACCCTCTCTGACAAAGTTCGTACCCTTTCTAAAAAAGTTCCTTCCCTCTCTCACAAATTTCGTACCCTCTCTTACAAAGTTCGTACCCTCTCTGACAAAGTTCGTACCCTCTCTAATAAAGTTCGTACCCCCTCTAACAAAGTTCGTACCCTCTCTGACAAAGTTCGTATCCACTCTGAAAAAGTTCGTACCCTTTCTCACAAAGTTCGTACCCTCTCTCACAAAGCTCGTACCCTCTTTAACAAAGTTCGTACCCACTCTAACAAAGTTCGTACACTCGATAACAAAGTTCATACTCTCTCTAACAAAGTTCGTACCCACTCTAGCAAAGTTTGTACCCCTGGTAACAAAGTTCGTACCCTCTCTGACAAAGTTCGTACCATCTCTCACAAAGTTCCTACCCACTCTAATGAAGTTCGTACCCTCTCTAACAAAGTTTGTACCCACTTTGACCAAAATCGTACGCTTTCTAACAAAGTTTGTACCCCCTCTCACAAACTTCGTACCCTTTCTAACAATGTTCGTACCCACTCTAAAAAAAGTTCGTACCCTTTCTAACAGAGTTCCTACCCTCTCTGACAAAGTTCATACGCTCTCAGAAAAATTTCGTACCCTCTCTCACAAATTTCGTACCGTCTTGAACAAAGTTCGTATCCTTTCTAACAAAGTTCGTACCCTCTCTGAAAAAGTTCGTACCCACTCTCACAAAGTTGGTACCCTCTCTAACAGAGTTTGTACCCACTCTCACAAAGTTCGTACCCTCTTTAACAAAGTTCATACCCTCTCTGACAATGTTTGTATCCTTTCTAACAAAGTTCGTACCCCCTCTACCAAAGTTCATACCCTCTCTAACAATGTTTGTACCCACTCGAAAAAAGTTTGTACCCTTTCTAACAAAGCTCTTACCCTCTCTGACAAAGTTCGTACCCTTTCTAAAAAAGTTCCTACCCTCTCTCACAAATTTCGTACCCTCTCTTACAAAGTTTGTACCCTCTCTGACAAAGTTCGTACCCTCTCTAATAAAGTTCGTACCCCCTTTAACAAAGTTCGTACCCTCTTTGACAAAGTTCGTATCCACTCTGAAAAAGTTCGTACCCTTTCTCACAAAATTCGTACCCTCTCTCACAAAGCTCGTACCCTCTTTACCCACTCTAACAAAGTTCGTGCACTCGATAACAAAGTTCGTACTTTCTCTAACAAAGTTCGTACCCACTCTAGCAAAGTTTGTACCCCTGGTAACAAAGTTCGTACCCTCTCTGACAAAGTTCGTACCATCTCTCACAAAGTTCCTACCCACTCTAATGAAGTTCGTACCCTCTCTAACAAAGTTTGTACCCACTTTGACCAAAATCGTACGCTTTCTAACAAAGTTTGTACCCCCTCTCACAAACTTCGTACCCTTCCTAACAATGTTCGTACCCGCTCTAAAAAAAGTTCGTACCCTTTCTAACAAAGTTCCTACCCTCTCTGACAAAGTTCGTACGCTCTCAGAAAAATTTCGTACCCTCTCACAAATTTCGTACCGTCTCTAACAAAGTTCGTACCCTTTCTAACAAAGTTCGTACCCTCTACGAAAAAGTTCGTACCCACTTTCACAAAGTTGGTACCCTCTCTAACAGAGTTTGTACCCACTCTCACAAAGTTCGTACCATCTTTAACAAAGTTCATACCCTCTCTGACAAAGTTCGTATCCTTTCTAACAAAGTTCGTACCCCCTCTACCAAAGTTCGTACCCTCTCTAACAATGTTTGTACCCACTCTAAAAAAGTTCGTACCCTTTCTAACAAAGCTCCTACCCTCTTTGACAAAGTTCGTACCCTCTCTGACAAATTTCGTACCCTCTCTAATAAAGTTCGTACCCCCTCTAACAAAGTTCGTACCCTCTCTGACAAAGTTCGTATCCACTCTGAAAAAGTTCGTACCCTTTCTCACAAAGTTCGTACCCTCTCTCACAAAGCTCGTACCCTCTTTAGCAAAGTTCGTACCCACTCTAACAAAGTTCGTACACTCGATAACAAAGTTCGTACTCTCTCTAACAAAGTTCGTACCCTCTCTGACAAAGTTCATACCCTCTCTAATGAAGTTCGTACCCTCTCTGACAAAGTTCGTACCCTCTCTGACAAAGTTCGTGCCTTCTCTAACAAAGCTCATACCATTCTCACAAAGTTCGTAACCTCTCTAACAAAGTTCATGCCCTCTCGGAAAAAGTTCGTACCCCCTCTAACCAAGTTGGTACCTTCTCTAAAAAATTTTCATACCGTCTCAACCAAAGTTCGTACCAGCTCTCACAAATTTCGTAACCCCTCTAAGAAACTTCATACCCTCTCTGACAAAGTTTGTACCCTCTCTTATAAAGTTCATACCCTCTTCAATGAAGTTCGTACCCTCTCTGACAAAGTTCGTATCCTCTCTGACAAAGTTCGTGCCCTCTCTAACAAAGCTCATACCCATTCTCACAAAGTTCGTAACCTCTCCAACAAAGTTGATGCCCTCTCGAAAAAAGTTCGTACCCCCTCTAACCAAGTTCGTAACCCCTCTCACAATGTTCGTAGCTTCTCTAAAAAATATTCATACCATCTCTAAAAAAGTTCGTACCAGCTCTCACAAATTTCGTAACCCCTCTAAGAAACTTCGTATTCTCTCTGAACAAGTTCGTACCCTCTCTTACAAAGTTCGTACCCTCTCTGACAAATTTCGGAACCTCTATAACAAAGTTCATACCCATTCTCACAAAGTTCGTAACCTCTCTAACAAAGTTCTTACCCTCTCGAAAAAAGTTCGTACCCCCTCTAACCTAGTTCGTAACCCCTCTCACAAAGTTCATACCATCTCTAAAAAATTGTTCATACCGTCTCCAACAAAGTTCGTACCAGCTCTAACAAATTTCGTAACCCCTCTAAGGAACTTCGTACCCTCTCTAACAAAGTTCGTACCCTCTCTTACAAAGTTCGTACCCTCTCTAACAAAGTTCGTACCTTCTCTGACAAAGTTTGGAACCTCTCTAATAAAGTTCATACCCACTCTAGCAAAGTTTGTAACCTCTCTAAAAAAGTTCGTACCACCTCTAACAAAGTTCGTATCCTCTCTAACAAAGTTCGCACACCCTCTCACAAAGGTCGTACCCTCTCTAACAAACTTCGTACCCCCTATAACAAAGTTTGTACCGTCTCAAAAAAATTCCGTACCCCTTCTAACAAAATTCGTATCCTCTCCAACAAAGTCCATAACCTCTCGAACAAAGTTCATACCCACTTTGACAAAGTTTGTACCCACGTTGAAAAAGTTCGTACCCTTTTTAACAAAGTTCGTACCCCCTCTCACAAACTTCGTACCCTCTCCGACAAAGTTCGTACCCTCTCTAACAAAGTTCGTACTCACTCTAACTAAGTTTGTACCCTCTCGAAAAAAGTTCGTACCCTCTCTGACAAAGTTCGTACCCACTTTGACAAAGTTCATACCCCCTCTCACAAAGTTCGTACCCTTTCTAACAAAGTTCGTACCCACTCTAACAAAGTTCGTACCCTTTCTAACAAAGTTCGTACCCTCTCTGACAAATTTCGTACTCTCTCTGCCAAAGTTCGTACCCACTCTGGCAAAGTTCGTAATCTCTCTAACAAAGTTCATACCCTCTCTGACAAAGTTCGTACCCTCTTTAACAGACTTCGTACCCACTCTCACAAAGTTCATACCCTGTCTAACAAAGTTCGTACCCTCTCTTACAAAGTTCGTACCCTCTCTGAATAAGTTCGTACCCTCTCTAACAAAGTTCATATCGTCTCTAACAAAGTTCGTACCCACTCTAATGAAGTTCATACCCTCGGTAACAAACTTTGTACTCTCTCTAAGAAAGTTCGTACCCTTTCTCACAAAGTTCCTACCCTCTCATAAAGTTCGTACCCTCTTTAATAAAGTTCATACCGACTCTAACAAAGTTCGTACACTCGATGACAAAGTTCGTACTCTATCTAACAAAGTTCGTACCCTCTCTGACAAAGTTCATACCCACTCTAATGAAGTTCGTACTCTCTCTGACAAAGTTCGTACCCTCCCTAACAAAGTTCATACCCATTCTCACAAAGTCCGTAACCTCTCTAAAAAAGTTCATACCCTCTCGAAAAAAGTTCGTACCCCCTTTAACCAAGTTCGTAACCCCTCTCATAAAGTTCGTACCTTCTCTAAAAAATGTTCATACCGTCTCCAAAAAAGTTCGTACCAACTCTAAAAAATTTCATAACCCCTCTAAGAAACTTCGTACCCTCTCTTACAAAGTTCAAACACACTCTAACAAAGTTCCTAACCTTTTTAAAAAAGTTCATACCCCTCTCAAACAAAGTTCGTACCCTCTCTAACAGAGTTTGTACCCACTCTCACAAAGTTCATACCATCTCTAAAAAAGTTCGTACTCTCTCTAACAAAGTTCATACACACTCTGACAAAGTTCGTAACCTTTCTAAAAAAGTTCGTACCCTCTCTTACAAAGTCCGTACCCACTCTGACAAAGTTCGTACCCTTTCTAACAAAGTTCATACCCCCTCTAACCAAGTTCGTACCCTCTAAAACAAAGTTCGTACCCTCTCTAACAAAGTTCGTACCCACTCTAACCAAAGTTCGTACCCTCGGTAACAAAGTTCGTACTCTCTCTAGCAAAGTTTGTACCCTCCCCAATAGGGTTCGTACCCTCCCTAACAAAGTTCGTACCCACTCTGACAAAGTTCGTTCCTTCTCTAAAAAAGTTCGTACTCTCTCTAACAAAGTTCGTACCCACTTTGACAAAGCTCGTAATCTCTTTAACAAAGTTCATACCATCTCTCACAAAGTTCGTACCCTCTCTAACAAAGTTCATACTTACTATAACAAAGTTCATACCCTCTCTAACAAAGTTCGTACCCTCTCTAACAAAGTTCGTACCCACTCTAACAAAGTTCGTACTCTCTCTAGCAAGGTTTGTACCCTCCCCAATAGGGTTCGTACCCTCCCTAACAAAGTTCGTACCCACTCTGACAAAGTTCGTTCCCTCTCTAAAAAAGTTCGTACTCTCTCTAACAAAGTTCGTACCCACTTTGACAAAGCTCGTAACCTCTTTAACGAAGTTCATACCATCTCTCACAAAGTTCGTACCCTCTCTAACAAAGTTCATACTTACTATAACAAAGTTCATACCCTCTCTAACAAAGTTCGTACCCTCTCTAACAAAGTTCGTACCCACTCTAACAAAGTTCGTACCCTCGGTAACAAAGTTCGTACTCTCTCTAACAAGGTTTGTACCCTCCCTAATAGGGTTCGTACCCTCCCTAACAAAGTTCGTACCCACTCTGACAAAGTTCGTTCCCTCTTTAAAAAAGTTCGTTCCCTCTCTAAAAAAGTTCGTACTCTCTCTAACAAAGTTCATACACACTCTGACAAAGTTCGTAACCTTTCTAAAAAAGTTCGTACCCCTCTCACAAAGTTCGTACCCTCTCTAACAGAGTTCATGCCCTCACTAACAAAGTTCGTACCCTCTCTAACAAAGTTCGTACCCTCTCTAACAAACTTCGTTCCCTCTCACAAAGTTTGTACCCCCTCTCACAAAGTTCGTATCCCCTCTAACAAAGTGCGTACACCCTCTCACAAAGTTCATACCCTCACTAACAAAGTTCGTACCCACTCTAACAAAGTTCATACCCTCTCTAACAAAGTTCGTACCCTCTCTGACAAATTTCGTACCCTCTCTGACAAAGTTCGTACCCTCTCAGACAAAGTTCTTACCCTGTCTAACAAAGTTCGTACTCTCTCTAACAAAGTTCGTACCATCTTTAACAAATTTCGTACGCACTCTAATAAAGTTCGTACCCTCTCTAACAAAGTTCGTACCCACTCTAACAAAGTTCGTATCCTCTCTAAAAAAGTTCGTACCCACTCTAACAAAGTTCGTACACTCTCTAACAAAGTTCGTACCTTCTCTCAAAAAGTTTGTACCAACTCTAACCAAGTTCGTACCCACTCTAACAAAGTTCGTACCCTCTTTAACAAAGTTCGTACCTTCTCTGACAAATTTCGTACCCTCTCTTACAAAGTTCGCACCCTCTCTGAGAAAGTTCATACCCTGTCTAACAAAGTCCATACGCTCTCTAACAAAGTTCGTACCATCTTTCACAAATTTCGTACGCACTCTAACAAAGTTCTTACCCTCTCTAACAAAGTCCGTACCCACTCTAACAAAGTTCGTATCCTCTCTAAAAAATTTCGTACCCACTCTAACAAAGTTCGTACCCTCTCTAACAAAGTTCGTGCCCTCTCTAACCAAGTTTGTACCCTCAATAACAAAGTTCGTTCCCTCTCTAACAAAGTCGTACCCTCTCTAACAAAGTTCCTGCCCTCTCTAACAAAGTCGTACCCTCACTAACAAAGTTCGTACCCTCTCTAACAAAGTTCGTACCCTCTCTAACAAACTTCGTTCCCTCTCACAAAGTTTGTACCCCCTCTCACAAAGTTTGTATCCCCTCTAACAAAGTGCGTACAACCTCTCACAAAGTTCATACCCTCACTAACAAAGTTCGTACCCACTCTAACAAAGTTCATACCCTCTCTAACAAAGTTCGTACCCTCTCTGACAAATTTCATACCCTCTCTGACAAAGTTCGTACCCTCTCAGAAAAAGTTCTTACCCCGTCTAACAAAGTTCGTACTCTCTTTAACAAAGTTCGTACCATCTTTAACAAATTTCGTACGCACTCTAACAAAGTTCGTACCCTCTCTAGCAGAGTACGTACCCACTCTAACAACGTTCGTATCCTCTCTAAAAAAGTTCGTACCCACTCTAACAAAGTTCGAACCCTCTCTAACAAAGTTCGTACCTTCTCTCAAAAAGTTTGTACCCACTCTAACCAAGTTCGTACCCACTCTAAAAAATTTCGTACCCACTCTAACAAAGTTCGTACCCTCTCTAACAAAGTTCGTGCCCTCTCTAACCAAGCTTGTACCCTCAATAACAAAGTTCGTTCCCTCTCTAACAAAGTCGTACCCTCTCTAACAAAGTTCCTGCCCTCTCTAACAAAGTCGTACCCTCACTAACAAAGTTCGTACCCTCTCTAACAAAGTTCGTACCCTCTCTGACAAATTTCGTACCCTCTCAGACAAAGTTCGTACCCTCTCAGACAAAGTTCTTACCCTGTCTAACAAAGTTCGTACTCTCTCTAACAAAGTTCGTACCATCTTTAACAAATTTCGTACGCACTCTAACCAAGTTCGTACCCTCTCTAGCAGAGTACGTACCCACTCTAACAACGTTCGTATCCTCTCTAAAAAAGTTCGTACCCACTCTAACAAAGTTCGTACCTTCTCTCAAAAAGTTTGTACCCACTCTAACCAAGTTCGTACCCACTCTAAAAAATTTCGTACCCACTCTAACAAAGTTCGTACCCTCTCTAACAAAGTTCGTGCCCTCTCTAACCAAGCTTGTACCCTCAATAACAAAGTTCGTTCCCTCTCTAACAAAGTCGTACCCTCTCTAACAAAGTTCCTGCCCTCTCTAACAAAGTCGTACCCTCACTAACAAAGTTCGTACCCTCTCTAACAAAGTTCGTACCCTCTCTGACAAATTTCGTACCCTCTCAGACAAAGTTCGTACCCTCTCAGACAAAGTTCTTACCCTGTCTAACAAAGTTCGTACTCTCTCTAACAAAGTTCGTACCATCTTTAACAAATTTCGTACGCACTCTAACCAAGTTCGTACCCTCTCTAGCAGAGTACGTACCCACTCTAACAACGTTCGTATCCTCTCTAAAAAAGTTCGTACCCACTCTAACAAAGTTCGTACCTTCTCTCAAAAAGTTTGTACCCACTCTAACCAAGTTCGTACCCACTCTAAAAAATTTCGTACCCACTCTAACAAAGTTCGTACCCTCTCTAACAAAGTTCGTGCCCTCTCTAACCAAGTTTGTACCCTCAATAACAAAGTTCGTTCCCTCTCTAACAAAGTCGTACCCTCTCTAACAAAGTTCCTGCCCTCTCTAACAAAGTCGTACCCTCACTAACAAAGTTCGTACCCTCTCTAACAAACTTCGTTCCCTCTCACAAAGTTCGTATCCCCTCTAACAAAGTGCGTACACCCTCTCACAAAGTTCATACCCTCACTAACAAAGTTCGTACCCACTCTAACAAAGTTCATACCCTCTCTAACAAAGTTCGTACCCTCTCTGACAAATTTCATACCCTCTCTGACAAAGTTCGTACCCTCTCAGACAAAGTTCGTACCCTCTCACAAAGTTCGTACCCTCTCACAAAGTTCGTATCCTCTCACAAAGTTCATACCCTCACTAACAAAGTTCGTACCCACTCTAACAAAGTTCATACCCTCTCTAACAAAGTTCGTACCCTCTCTAACAAAGTGCCGACCCGCTCTGACAAAGTTCGTACCCTCTTTAACAAAGGTCGTACCCTTTCTAAAAAAGTTCGTGCCCACTCTAATAGAGTTCATACCCTCTCTCACAAAGTTCGTACCTTCTTAGACAAAGTTCATACCCTCTTTGACAACGTCTGGAACCTCTCTAATAAAGCTCATACCCTCTCTAACAAAGTTCGTACCCTCTATAACAAAGTTCGTACGCACTGTAACAAAGTTCGTACCCACTCTAACAAAGTTCGTACCCTCTCTAACAAAGTTCGTATCCATTCTAACTAAGTTTGCACCCTCTCTAACAAAGTTCGTACCCTCTCTAACAAAGTTCATACGCACTCTAACAAAGTTCGTATGCACTCTAAAAAAGTTCGTACCCTCTCTAAAAAAGTTCGTACCCTCTCTAAAAAAGTACATACCCTCCCGAACAAAGTTCGTAACCACTCTAAAAAAAGTTCGTACCTAGTCTAACAAAGTTCGTACCCACTCTAACAAAGTTTGTACCCTCTCTAACAAAGTTCATACCCACTCTAACAAAGTTCACACCCTCGCCAACAAATTTCGTACCCTCTTGAACAAAGTTCCCACCCTCGCAAACAAAGTTTGTACCCTTTCTAACGAAGTTCGTACCCACTCCAACAAAGTTCATACGCTCTCTAACAAAGTTCGTAACCTCTCTAAAAAAGTTTGTCCCACCTCTAACTATGTCCGTACCCCCTCTATCAAAGTTCGTATCCCCTACAAAAAAGCTCGTAACCTCTCTAAAATAGTCGTACCCTCGCTAACAAAGTTCGTACCCTCTCTAACAAAGTTCGTACCCACTCTAACAAAGTTTGTACCCTCTCTAACAACGTTCGTACCCTCTCTAAGAAAGTTCGTACCCACTCTAACAAAGTTTGTACGCTCTCTAACAAAGTTCATACCCACTCTAACAAAGCTCGCACCCTCGCTAACAAATTTCGTACCCTCTCGAACAAAGTTCCTACCCTCTCTAACAAAGTTCGTACCCACTCTAACAAAGTTCGTACCCTTTCTAACAATGTTCGTACCCACTCTAACTAAGCTTGCACCCTTCTAACAAAGTTCGTACCCTCTCTAACAAAATTCGTACCCTCTCTAACAAAGTTCATACGCTCTCTAACAAAGTTGTACACACTCTAACAAAGTTTGTACCCTCTCTAACAAAGTTCGTACCCACTCTAACAAAGTTTGTACCCTCTCTAACAAAGTTCATACCCACTCTAACAAAGTTCGCACCCTCTCTAACAAATTTCCTACCCACTCGAACAAAGTTCCTACCCTCGTAAACAAAGTTCGAAACCTCTCTAAAAAAGTTTGTCCCACCTCTCACTATGTTCGTACCCCCTCTAACAAAGTTCACATCCCCTCAAAAAAAGCTCGTAACCTCTCGAAAATAGTTGTACCCTCGCTAACAAAGTTCGTACGCACTCTAACAAAGTTCGTACCCTCTATAACAAAGTTCGTACCCACTCTAACAAAGTTTGTACCCTCTCTAACAACGTTCGTACCCACTCTAACAAAGTTGATACCCTCTCTAACAAAGTTCATACCCACTCTAACAAAGTTCGTACCCCCTCTGACAAAGTTCGTATCCCCTCTAACAAAGTTCGTACATCTTCTCACAAAGTTCGTACCCTCTCTAAAAAAGTTCGTACCCACTCTAACAAAGTTCGTACCCTCTCTAACAAAGTTCATCTCTAAAAAAGCTCATATTAATTCTAACAAAGTTCGTACCCTCTCTAACAAAGTTCGTAACCTCTCTAAAAAAGTTCATACCCACTCTAACGAAGTTCGTACCCTCTCTAACAAAGTTCGTACCTTCTCTCACAAAGTTCATACACACTCTAACCAAGTTCGTACCCTCTCTAACAAAGTTCGTACCCTCTCTAAAAAAGTTCGTACCCACTCTAACAATGCTCGTACCCTCTCTAACAAAGTTCGTACCCTCTCTAACAAAGTTCGTACCCTCTCTAACAAAGTTCATACCCACTCTAAAAAAGTTCGAACCCTCTCTCACAATGTTCGTACTAACTCTCACAAAGTTCGTACCCTCTCTCACAAAGTTCGTACCCACTCAGACAAAGTTCGTACCCTCTCTGACAAAGTTCGTACCCTCTCTCACAATGTTTGGAAACTCTCTAAAAAAGTTCATACCCTCTCTAACAAAGTTCGTAACCTCTCTAAAAAAGTTTGTCCCACCTCAAACAATGTTCGTACCCTCTCTAACAAAGTTCGTATCCCCTCCAAAAAAGCTCGTAACCTCTCTAACAACGTCGTACCCTCTCTAACAAAGTTCGTAGGCACTCTAACAAAGTTCGTACCCTCTCTAACAAAGTTCGTACCCACTCTAAAAAAGTTCGTACCCTCTCTAACAAAGTTCGTACCCACTCTAACAAAGTTTGTACCCTCTCTAACAAAGTTCATACCCACTCTAACAAAGTTCGCACCCTCGCAAACAAATTTTGTACCCTCTCGAACAAAGTTTCTACCCTCTCTAACAAAGTTCGTACCCACTCTTACAATGTTTGTACCCACTCTAACTACGCTTGCACCCTCTCTAACAAAGTTCCTACCCTTTCTAACAAAGTTCGTACCCTCTCTAACAAAGTTCCTACCCACTCTAACAAAGTTCGTACCCTCTCTAACAAAGTTCTTACCCACTCTTACAAAGTTCGTACTCTCTCAGACAAACTTCGTACCCTCTCTAACAAAGTTCGTACCCTGTCAAAGAAAGTTCGTACCCTCTCTGACAAAGTTTGTTCCCTCTCTACAAAAGTTCGTCACCTCCCTAAAAAAGTTCGTACCACCACTAACAATGTTTGTACCCCCTCTCACAAAGTTCGTATCCCCTCCAAAAACCTTGTAACCTCTCTAACAAAGTTCGTACCCTCTTTAACAAAGTTCATATCCTATCTAACAAAGTTCGTACCCTGTCAGAGAAAGTTCGTACCCTCTCTCACAAAGTTCGTACCCACTTTAACAAAGTTCGTACACTCTCAGACAAAGTTCCTACCCTCTCTAGCAAAGTTTATACCCTCTCTAACAAGGTTCGTACCCACTCTCACAAAGTTCGTACCCTCTCTCACAAAGTTCGTACCCACTCAAACAAAGTTCGTACACTCTCAGACAAAGTTCGTACCCTCTCTAATAAAGTTCATACCATCTCTCAGAAAGTTTGTACACACTCTAACAAAGTTCGTACCCTCCCTCACAAAGTTCGTACCCACTCTATCAAAGTTCGTACCCACTCTAACAAAGTTCGTACCCACTCTAAAAAAGTTCGTACCCTCTCTAACAAAGTTCGTATCCCCTCCAAAAAAGCTCGTAACCTCTCTAACAACGTCGTACCCTCTCTAACAAAGTTCGTAGGCACTCTAACAAAGTTTGTACCCACTCTAACAAAGTTCGTACCCACTGTAAAAAAGTTTGTACCCTCTCTAACAAAGTTCGTACCCACTCTAACAAAGTTTGTACCCTCTCTAACAAAGTTCATACCCACTCTAACAAAGTTCGCACCCTCGCAAACAAATTTTGTACCCTCTCGAACAAAGTTCCTACCCTCTCTAACAAAGTTCGAACCCACTCTAACAATGTTTGTACCCACTCTAACTACGCTTGCACCCTCTCTAACAAAGTTCCTACCCTTTCTAACAAAGTTCGTACCCTCTCTAACAAAGTTCCTACCCACTCTAACAAAGTTCGTACCCTCTCTAATAATGTTCGTACCCCCTTTAGGCAAGTTCGTACCCCCTCTCACAAAGTTCGTACCCACTCTAACAACGTTCGTACCCACTCAAACAAAGTTCGTACACTCTCAGACAAAGTTCGTACCCACTCTAACAAAGTTCATACCATCTCTGAGAAATTTCGTACCCACTCTAACAAAGTTCGTACCCTCTGTCACAAAGTTCGTATCCTCTCTCACAAAGTTCGTACCCACTCTAAGAAAGTTCGTACCCTATCTAAAAATGTTTGTACCCTCTCTAACAAAGTTCGTACCATCTCTAACAAAGTTCGTTGATTACTACTCAAAAATGCTATTTCGTAAGCTTGTAATTAACTCTTTTAAACACTTTTGAGTAGTAGTTATCACCTTTTAACCCAATTAACATATTAAGGACCTTTGCAATCAATTCTAATCAAAATGTGCAAGTTTTGGTGTTTTTGTTAGTTATTTGATCACCAAAGCAATCCAAGATTGAGGAGAGTTCTTTGGAATCCATGGCAAAGCTTTTGGAAAGCTCAAAAACATGAAGAACCAAGCTTTGGAGCTCCATAATCCTTTTCCAAAGTCATTCAAAGTATGCAAGGAAAGAGCAACTAAGAGAGGAAAAACAGAGGAAGCAAAACAGAGGACAGCAGCTGCAGTCTTCTTGGCCACTTTTGGAGCACTTCCCGAAGTCCAATTTCTACATGCTATATACCATTTCAAAGCTCAGGAAGTCAACAATCCAATGCTTCAAACGGTGTGCAATTCGGAGTTGAAATGAAGGAGTTACAGCCATTGCAAGCAGATCACTCCAAGCTGAAGGCAGAATGTTGCACGGCTGCGAAATCAGCCTTTGGCTGCGAAAATGTTGTCCTTTGGCTGCGAAATTTCGCAGCCATTTTGCACAGTGCCGCAGTGTCCTGAAGCTTCCCGATAGCTGCAACCGACATCTTGAGATCTTTTTGCTTTAGATATTTGATGTCTAAATTCCCAAACTCTCCTTGTAATCCACCAATTAGAGAATTCCTTAACTAGGAAGGTTGGAAAAACTTGCCTATATATTCCCTTGCATCCGTTGTAAATCAAATAATGTAACATATCTCGGGAGCTTTTCCAGAGACCACCTTGTATAGCTTTTGTATAAGTAATATATCTACAGAGCCTTGCTCTGTTTTTCTCTCTCGTCTTTGTTTTCTCTTTTATTTTCTTTCTAGCCAAACATCCTCTGAGGATGTTTCCTCAGAGGATGAGAGGCTAGGCTTTTTGTCTCTTGGGTGAAGGAAGCTAGGTAAGGTGCCGGCATGCATGAGGGTGAGTTTTTGTTGTTTCCATTTTTAATGAAGAGAAAGTGTGACCCGTTTTTGGTTTCTATGTTTTTAGTTAACTTAAAACGCCTTTGAATCACCTGGGCCAACACTTGGTAAGGCAAGTGGACTCCGTCCATTGAGTTTCACTAGTTTATCTCTTGCGAGCCTTTGGGAGGTGGTTTGAAGGTAGGATTTTCTAGAATAGCCAACACTTGGTAAGCTTTTGGACTCTAAGGAGACATCCATTAGTTATCTCTTGCAAGCTTTTGAAGGATAATCCAAGGTTAAAGATCCCCTTGAATGGCAAATGCTAGGTGAGAGGCACGAGCCATTGCAAGATGGATCAGTGAGAGGGATTTAGTGTTGAAACCATTAATGGTAAGCATCTGTACCACACCGGTTCGGGAAATAACTATATGTTAAATCCCCAACGCGAGGAAAAGAAACAAGTGACCGGAATCTCCTCTTTTGTATTGTCACCTGATCCTAGTGACCTCCCAAGAAACACTTTTCTTTGTAATTACTTTCAGTTACTTTTAGTTTGGTTAGCTTAAAATCAACCATTTCAATACAAGTTTATATTTTCTTTTAAAGCTAACCTTGAAAAGAAAAAGCACCAAGTCATCTTTGAAATAATATCAATTGCGAAGTGAAAACCCATCTTTGTGGACGATCCTAGAGCCACTATGCTATGCTAGCTAATGCTACCCTAGTATATGGTGATTTAGGTTTATAAATTTTGTTGATTACTCCCGTCTGAGGATTGGAATCAAAGCACATCAGTTGAGCAGAATCAATTAGAACACCAATTAGGGACGAATCATTCGTACCCACTCTAATAAAGTCGTACCCTCTCTAACAAAGTTCGTACCCTCTCTCACAAAGTTCGTACCCTCTCTAACAAAGTTCGTATCCTCTCTAAAAAAGTTCGTACCCACTCTAACAAAGTTCGTACCCTCTCCAACAAAGTTCGTACCCACTCTAACAAAGTTCATACCCTATCTAACAAAGTTCGTACCATCTCAGACAAAGTTCGCACCCTCTCTGACAAATTTCGTTCCCTCTCTACAAAAGTTTGTAACCTCTCCAAAAAAGTTCGTACCACCACTAACAATGTTCGTACCCCCTGTAACAAAGTTCGTATCCCCTCCAAAAAAGCTCGTAACCTCTCTAAGAAAGTTCGTATCCTCTCTAACAAAGTTCAAACGCAGACTAACAAAGTTCGTACCCTCTCTAACAAAGTTCAGACCCACTCTAACAAAGTTCGGATCCTCTTTAACAGTGTTCGTACCCACTCTAAATAAGCTTGCACCCTCTCTAACAAAGTTCGTACCCTCTCTAACAAAGTTTGTACCCTCTTTAACAAAGTTCGTACCCTCGCTAACAAAGTTCGTACCTCTCTCACAAAGTTCTTACCCACTCTTACAAAGTTCGTACTCTCTCAGACAAACTTCGTACCCTCTCTAACAAAGTTCGTACCCTGTGAGAGAAAGTTCGTACCCTCTCAAACAAAGTTCGTTCCCTCTCTATAAAAGTTCGTCACCTCCCTAAAAAAGTTCGTACCACCACTAACAATGTTCGTACCCCCTCTCACAAAGTTCGTATCCCCTCCAAAAAAGCTTGTAACCTCTCTAACAAAGTTCGTACCCTCTCTAACAAAGTTCAAACGCACTCTAACAAAGTTCGTACCGACTCTAAAAAAGTTCGCATCTTCTCTAACAAAGTTGTACCCACTCTAACAAAGTTCGCACGCTCTCTAACAAAGTTCGTACCCTCTCGAACAAAGTTCCTACCCTCTCTAACAAAGTTCGTACCCACTCTAACAAAGTTCGTACCCTCTCTCACAAAGTTCGTACCCACTCTAACAAAGTTCGTACACTCTCAGAAAAAGTTCGTACCCTCTCTAACAAAGTTCGTACCATCTCTCAGAAAGTTTGTACACACTCTAACAAAGTTCGTACCCTCTCTCACAAAGTTCGTACCCACTCTAACAAAGTTCGTACCCTCTCTAAAAAAGTTCGTACCCACTCTAACAAAGTTCGTACCCTCTCTAACAAAGTTCGTACCCTCTCAGAGAAAGTTCGTACCCTCTCTAACAAAGTTTGTTCCCTCTCTACAAAAGTTCGTAACCTCTCTAAAAAGTTCGTAACCTCACTAAAAAGTTCGTACCTTCTTTAACAAAGTTCGTATCCTCTCTAACAAAGTTCGTACCCTCTCTAACAAAGTTCGTACCCTCTTTCACAAAGTTCGTTCCCTCACTAACAAAGTTCGTACCCTCTCTAACGACGTTCGTACCCTCTCTAACAAAGTTCGTACCCCCCCCAAAAAAGCTCGTAACCTCTGTAACAAAGTTCGTTCGTACCCTCTCTAACAAAGTTCGTACCCTATCTAACAAAGTTCGTACCCTCTCGAACAAAGTTCCTACCCTCTCTAGCAAAATTTATACCCTCTCTAACAAAGTTCGTACCCTCTTTCACAAAGTTCGTTCCCTCATTAACAAAGTTCGTACCCTCTCTAACGACGTTCGTACCCTCTCTAACAAAGTTCGTACCCCCTCCAAAAAAGCTCGTAACCTCTGTAACAAAGTTCGTTCGTACCCTCTCTAACAAAGTTCGTACCCTATCTAACAAAGTTCGTACCCTCTCGAACAAAGTCCCTACCCTCTCTAGCAAAGTTTATACCCTCTCTAACAAAGTTCGTACCATCTCTCACAAAGTTCGTACCCACTCTAACAAAGTTCGTACCCTCTCCAACAAAGTTCGTACCCACTCTAACAAAGTTCATACCCTATCTAACAAAGTTCGTACCATCTCAGACAAAGTTCGCACCCTCTCTGAAAAATTTCGTTCCCTCTCTACAAAAGTTCGTAACCTTTCCAAAAAAGTTCGTACCACCACTAACAATGTTCGTACCCTCTGTAACAAAGTTCGTATCCCCTCCAAAAAAGCTCGTAACCTCTCTAAGAAAGTTCGTATCCTCTCTAACAAAGTTCAAACGCAGTCTAACAAAGTTCGTACCCTCTCTAACAAAGTTCAGACCCACTCTAACAAAGTTCGGACCCTCTTTAACAGAGTTCGTACCCACTCTAAATAAGCTTGCACCCTCTCTAACAAAGTTCGTACCCTCTCTAACAAAGTTTGTACCCTCTTTAACAAAGTTCGTACCCTCGCTAACAAAGTTCGTACCCTCTCTCACAAAGTTCTTACCCACTCTTACAAAGTTCGTACTCTCTCAAACAAACTTCGTACCCTCTCTAACAAAGTTCATACCCTGTGAGAGAAAGTTCGTACCCTCTCTGACAAAGTTCGTTCCCTCTCTACAAAAGTTCGTCACCTCCCTAAAAAAGTTCCTACCACCACTAACAATGTTCGTACCCCCTCTCACAAAGTTCGTATCCCCTCCAAAAAAGCTTGTAACCTCTCTAAAAAGGTTCGTACCCTCTCTAACAAAGTTCAAACGCACTCTAACAAAGTTCGTACCCTCTCTAACAAAGTTCGTACCGACTCTAAAAAAGTTCGCATCTTCTCTAACAAAGTTCGCACGCTCTCTAACAAAGTTCGTACCCTCTCGAACAAAGTTCCTACCCTCTCTAACAAAGTTCGTACCCACTCTAACAAAGGTCGTACCCACTCTAACAAAGTTCGTACCCTCTCTCACAAAGTTCCTACCCTCTCTAACAAAGTTCGTACCCACTCTAACAAAGGTCGTACCCACTCTAACAAAGTTCGTACCCTCTCTCACAAAGTTCGTACCCACTCTAACAAAGTTCGTACACTCTCAGACAAAGTTCGTACCCTCTCTAACAAAGTTCGTAACCTCTCTAACAAAGTTCATACCATCTCTTAGAAAGTTTGTACACACTCTAACAAAGTTCGTATCCTCTCTCACAAAGTTCGTACCCACTCTAACAAAGTTCGTACCTACTCTAACAAAGTTCGTACCCTCTCTAACAAAGTTCGTACCCTCTCTGACAAAGTTCGGACCCTCTCTGACAAAGTTTGTTCCCTCTCTACAAAAGTTCGTAACCTCTCTAAAAAGTTCGTAACCTCTCTAAAAAGTTCGTATCCTCTCTAACAAAGTTCGTATCCTCTCTAACAAAGTTCGTACCCTCTCTAACAAAGTTCGTACCCTCTATCACAAAGTTCGTTCCCTCTCTAACAAAGTTCGTACCCTTTCTCACGACGTTCGTACCCTCTCTAACAAAGTTCGTAACCTTCCAAAAAAGCTCGTAACCTCTGTAACAAAGTTCGTTCGTACCCGCTCTAACAAAGTTCGTACCCTCTCTAACAAAGTTCGTACCCTATCTAACGAAGTTTGTACCCTCTCGAACAAAGTTCCTACCCTCTCTAGCAAAGTTTATACCCTCTAACAAAGTTCGTACCCTCTCTCACAAAGTTCGTACCCACTCTAACAATGTTCGTACCCACTCTAACAAAGTTCGTACACTCTCAGACAAAGTTCCTACCCTCTCTAGCAAAGTTTATACCCTCTCTAACAAAGTTCGTACCCTCTCTCACAAAGTTCATACCCACTCTAACAAAGTTCGTACCCTCTCTAACAAAGTTCGTACCGTCTCAGACAAAGTTCGTACCCTCTCTAACAAAGTTTGTACCCTCTCTAACAATGTTCGTACCCTCTCGAACAAAGTTCCTACCCACTCTAACAAAGTTCGTACCCTCTCTAACAAAATTCGTGCCCTATCAGACAAAGTTCGTACCCTCTCTAACAAAGTTCGTACCCCCTCCAAAAAAGCTCGTAACCTCTGTAACAAAGTTCGTACCCTCTCGAACAAAGTTCCTACCCTCTCTAACAAAGTTTATACCCTCTCTAACAAAGTTCGTACCCTCTCTCACAAAGTTCGTACCCACTCTAACAAAGTTCGTACACTCTCAGACAAAGTTCATACGCTCTCTAACAAAGTTCGTTCCATCTCTGAGAAAGTTCGTACCCACTCTAACAAAGTTCGTACCCTCTCTCACAAAGTTCGTACCCACTCTAACAAGGTTCGTACCATCTCTAAAAAAGTTCGTACCCTCTCTCACAAAGTTCGTACCCACTCTAACAAAGTTCGTACCCTCTCTAACAAAGTTCGTACTGTCTCAGACAAAGTTCGTACCCTCTCTAACAAAGTTTGTACCCTCTCTAACAAAGTTGATACCCTCTCGAACAAAGTTCCTACCCACTCTAACAATGTTCGTACCTTCTCTAACAAAGTTCGTGCCCTCTCAGACAAAGTTCGTACCCTCTCTGACAAAGTTCGTTCCCTCTCTAAAAAAATTCGTACCCACTCTAACAAAGTTCGTACCCTCTTTGACAAAGTTTGTACCCCTTCTGATTCTTGAAGGCCCAGTCGGGTATTTTAATCAAAAATATTTATAAAACCTATTACCTCATACTAGCGTAGCAAAGCTACTATAGTATAGTAGTTCTAGGGTCGAACTCTGGGATGGGTTTTCACTCTACCAGTGATAGACTCAAGATTAGAAATTGAATCTGATGATTTCTTTTGTCAAAAACTTAAAGTTTAAAAGAAAATAAAATTTTTTTTGAAAGTGGTGTTTGAAACTAAACTAACATATAACTAGGTAAAAATGGAAGAAAGAAAGTCTCTCAGAGCTAAAGGTTGCTAGGATCAAGTTCAGAGTGCAAAGTGGGAAATTCCGGATTTTTCTCCTCGCATTGGGGAAAACAACATAAAGGATGGTTGTTTCCCGAACCGGTATAGGTTTAACAATGAAGATTTAATCCATAAAAAATCAATAGAAATGGTAGTCAAGTTCCATTAATGGCTTTAGGCACTATGGGTCTTCACCTTGAGCCACTTTCCAATGGCTCGTACATGATAGGTAATGGTCTTATGTGGATCTAGCAATAAGTATCTACAGAGACCTAAAAGCTTATTATTAGTTTAGGTTTAAAGCAAAACTTTAGGTTTAAAAGCCATTTATGAACTCCAACTACCTGTATTTAAGGCACGAGAGTTTTCCACTTTTGCATCTGGACTTTTCACCTAGCTTCCTTCACTCCAAGAAACTAAAGGTTTAGCCTCTCATCCTCTGGGAAAACATCCTCAGAGGTTGTTTGGCTTCCAAGAAAAAGAAAAATAGAAAAGAGAAAAGGAAAGCAAAGAGAGCTCTGTATTTTCTCCCGAGGAATATTTTTCTAAGTGTAAAATATACATACATGTCTTCGAGAGATGATTTCCACCCCTCTTATAGTCTTTACAAAGCAAAGCCTGTGATTGGCTAAATACAGGTGATTCGTCCCCAATTGGTGTTCTGATTGATTCAGATCAATCAACTGATGTGCTTTGATTTCAATCCTCAGACGGGAGTTATCAACAAAATTTATAAACCTATTTCACCATATACTAGGGTAGCATAGCTAGCATAGCATAGTGGCTCTAGGATCGTCCACAGAGATGGGTTTTCACTTCACAATTGATAATAGTTCAAAAGTTGAATTGGTGGTTTTCCTTTCCAAGGTTAGCTTTAAGAGAAAACACAAGTTTGCATGAAAACAAATGGTTTTAAGCTAACCAAACTGAAAATAACTAAAAGTAATTAGAAAGAAAGATGTTTCTTGGGATTTCAAGTTACTAGGATCAGGTGCCATCTACAAAAGAGGAGATTCCGGTCACTTGTTTCTTTTCCTCGCGTTGGGGATTTAACATATAGTTATTTCCCGAACCGGTGTGGTACAGATGCTTACCATTAATGGTTTCAACACTAAATCCCTCTCACTGATACACCTTGCAATGGCTCGTGCCTCTCACCTAGCATTTGTCATTCAAGGGGATCTTTAACCTTGGATTATCCTTCAAAAGCTCGCAAGAGATAACTAATGGATGTCTCCTTGGAGTCCAAAAGCTTACCAAGTGTTGGCTGGTCTAGAAAATCCTACCTTTGAATCACCTCCCAAAGGCTCGCAAGAGGTAAACTAGTGAAACTCAATGGACGGAGTCCACTTGCCTTACCAAGTGTTGCCCCAGGTGATTCAAAGGCGTTTTAAGTTAACTAAAAACATAGAAACCAAAAACGGGTCACACTTTCTCTTCATTAAAAATGGAAACAAAAAAAACTCACACTTATGCATGCCGGCATCTTACCTGGCTTCCTTCACCCAAGAGACAAAAAGCCTAGCCTCTCATCCTCTGAGGAAAAATCCTCAGAGTTTGTTTAGCTAGAAAGAAAATGAAAGAGAAAACAAAAGCGAGAGAGAAAAACAGAGCAAGGCTCTGTATATTTTATATATCTACATAAGGTTGTCTCTGAGAACAAGCTCCCGAGATATTTACATCGGATGCAAGGGAATATATAGGCAAGTTTTTCCAACCTTCCTAGCTAAGGAATTCTCTAATTGGTGGATTACAAGGAGAGTTTGGAAATTTAGACATCAAATATCTAAAGCAAAAAGATCTCAAGATGTCACTTGCAGCTATTGGGAAGCTTCAGGACACCGCGGCACTGTGCAAAATGGCTGTGAAATTTCGCAGCCAAAGGACAACATTTTCGCAGCCAAAGGCTGATTTCGCAGCCGTGCAACATTCTGCCTTCAGCTTGGAGTGATCTGCTTGAAATGGCTTTAACTCCCTCATTTCAACTCCGAATCATGCTCCGTTTGAAGCATTGGATTCTTGACTTCCTGAGCTTTGAAATGGTATATAGCATGTAGAAATTGGACTTCGGGAAGTGCTCCAAAAGCGCCCAAGAAGACTGCAGCTGCTGTCCTCTGTTTTGCTTCATGGCAGATTCCTCTTTGCTTCCCTCCTTGCATTCCGGATTTGCTCATGGCAAAGGACTTTAAAGCTTCAAAGCTTTGGTTCTTCATGTTTCTAAGCTTTCCAAAAGCTTTGCCATGGATTCCAAATAACTCTCCTCAATCTTGGATTGCTTTGGTGATCAAAATACTAACAAAAACACCAAAACTTGCACACTTTGGTTAGAATTGATTGCAAGGGTCCTTAATATGTTAATTGGGTTAAAAGGTGATAACTACTACTCAAAAGTGATTAAAAGAGTTAATTAAAAGCTTACAAAATAGCATTTTTGAGTAGTAATCAACAGGGATAAGAAAGGAATTTACATCAAAAAATACAGAAGAAAAGATCTTTTGTGGAGTCGGCAGAACAGAGGAGATTTCGCACCAAAGTCGCATGGGCTGGTGCGAAATTCGCACTTGCATGGGCTGGTGCGAAATTCGCACTTGGATGAGCTGGTGCGAAATTCGCACTTGGATGAGCTGGTGCGAAATTCGCACTCAGCTTGACACAGTTGTCTTCCGAAGGCCATATCTTCCTCATTTCAGCTCCAAATCGTACACGGTTTGAAGCGTTGGATTCTTGCCTTCCAGAGCTTTCCAACGGAAAAAGCATGCAGAAAATGGACTTCGGGAAGTGCTCCAAAAGTGGGAAAGAAGACTGCAGCTGCAGTCCTCTGTTTTCTTCACTCTGTTTTCCTCTTTGCTTCTCTCTTTTACTTGGCTTGCCTTAATGATTCAAAAAGTTGTCAAAACACTAAAACTAGCCAAAAATATGATTAGAAGTCATTGCTAGGTCCTTAACATGCCAATTGGAACAAAAATGGAGAACTACTACACAAAAGTGCTTAAAACATAATGAATTAAAGGTGCAAAATAGCACTTTTTGGGTAGTAATCACTCCCCCCAACTGACACATTGCCAGTCCCTGAGCAATGAAGGAGAGAAGAAGGAAGAAAAATAGAAAATATAATAATTTACAAAATCATGCTAATCACTCCAAAAAATAATCAAGTGGCATGATTGGATCAAACTCTCACATGGCAAGTCAAGGATATAAAACTCAATTATCAACAATAGTCATCAAATAACTTACCTATCACAACATGCAAAGAGTGGGCATTATGCAAATTTGAGTATCAAAATAATTTCCACTCCTAAAGGACCAACTCTTAATTTTCCACAAAAATCTAAGTGTTAAGGTGCTTAGCTTCCAGTTATAGTATGTCTAACTATATTCTCCCCGCCAACTAAGGTTTTTCTCTAACTTTAGCAACACTAACCCCCATATAAGAGGCTAAGAACGCACCCTTTTTTTTTCTATTTTTATTTATTTATTTATTTATTTATTTACTCTCCACCTATCCACCCATGTAACGAGCAGTGAGGTCGGTGACTCCCAACCAATAAAGGCTTAAGGCACCAGGCTTCAAAGATTTTCACCATATACCCCTCGGACCTTGCTCGGGTTTCAAAGCAAGTGAAGCAAAATTTTTTTTTTCATAAGACACATTGGCCTTTTATAAGGTGTCCCAACACTAATAGAATGAGGTCAAAGGCACCAAATCGAAATTTTCCTAAGTTTAGGGGGTGAGCAAGTTTTCCATCTTATAACTGGAATCTAATGTGTTCAATGTGTGAAAAGATTAGAGTGGAAGACTTAAGATTGAAATCAAAAGGAGCTTCAACAATTTATCAACTTTAATAAGCATAATACAAACTCTGAGACTATGGCAATAGGATAAGAATTTAATTTCTCCCATTTACTTTTGAGAGTTTATCTTTGAGAAACAAAGAGAGTTTGCAAAAAAATTTGTTAGCAAAATAACTTAACCAAAAATCCAACAAATTACTTCCTCAACTCTCCCCCCCAACTAGGATGAACATTGTCCTCAATGTTCCAAAAGCAAGAGATAATAACAAGGGAGGAAGTGATACCTCCGGATAATAAGGGACTCTGAATGAACAGGAGAAACCACATGTTGCATAAGAAAAAAGAAATATCATATGAGTGATGATTAGAGGAAATAAAAAGGAATAGCTAAAATACTCAAAAAGGAGGATGTCTATATAAACTAAGAGAGTACAATATACAAGATAAACATGGAATACATCCAATCCCAGTATAAAAGTGGTCCAAAATATATAACACATCCAAAAAAACATAGAATATAGATACAAAACAAAAAGGGAGAGGAGTGATCGTATGATCAAGTAGTAGGCTCCTCTGGTGGATAGGAGGGGTCCTCAGCCGCAACTGTGGAAGGGACCGCTACAGGTGTAGCATCAGCAGCTGGAGCAGAAGGCTCTGATGGCACAGGAGCAACAAGTGGCAAAAGACCGAGGTGCTGTTGAATCTCACGGAGAATGAGAGTCTGCTGGTCTTGCTGAAGCTGGAAGTGGTCCATCCGCTCCATAATGGCCGTCTAAGTAGTGGTCAGAGTTTGGAAAGAAGCGAGCAAGTCTCGATACTCTGCACCAGGGATAGTAATGGGCGGCTCTGGGGTAGGAGAAACAGCAGGTGGGGCATCAGACGATGCTGCCTCTGGTACGGGCTGTGGAGGAACTTCCCTTAGCTCGGGAAGTTCTGGGGAATGCTGATGGAGCAATACCTGATTCCATTGATCAAGAGAGAAGCTCTCTCGACAATGGCGGCGGGTCTCAGAATGAGGGTCTGCAGGGAAACCCATATGCGCCAGAACATGGCATAGCAGCCGAGGGAAAAGTAAAGGAATGGTGTCTGCCCTCATAAGACGCCTCTTATGCACCTTCTCCTCAAAATGGAGGAGGGAAGCCATAATCAAATGATGGGGGCCAAAGTAGTAGCCCTCAGAGATACGGAATAATGCCTCTACAATGGCCCCTCGCCTCTGCACTCTATGCTGAAGAGGAAAAAGATTGGTGCGAAGCACCACATCAACTAGGAGCATCCCAAGGGGAAGCTCCCTCCTCATAATGACCCTGTCTGAAGATGTCCCTCGAGATAGTATACTAACCATGTCCCACTCAGAAAGTGGGGCCCAGCGTCTAAATGCAGCTGGATCTGCTAGTGCATAAGGGATATGAAAAGCCTCAGTAATCTGTCTAGCCCCTAAAATACCCTGGCGTCCATCAATGGTAAAAAGGATCGAGGCGGGTGTCGGGACGCCACGAGTAGTCATAGACTGGTAAAAGTCTATAGCTTCTTGAGGATAAAAGAACTGTGGTGGAGTCATAAAGGGTACAAGATGGTACCTCTCAAGTAGGCGATATGAATCCCCCAACTCAGGCTGATGTCTCAAAATAGAGTGATCAAAATATACCTCATCATGGAATGCTCTCGCTCGGCAATCAGAGTTGCCCTCAATAGGCGAACTGGGAAGGATAGGGCGTCTGGTGGGAGGAGGTTGAGACTGTGAATCTCGAGGTGCTCTGGAGGACTCTCCTGGCTCTGAAGTCTTGGCCTTCTTTGTAGGAGGACTCCTAGCTGGAATTTGAGTAGGGGCCACAGGCGTGGCAGCTGCTCTCCTCGTATGGTATCTGCGCTGAGGGGCAGAATCAGGTAAATGTAGGGGTGCACCTGGCGGGGCCCGCATAGGGGCAGGTCTATGACTGCTCTGGGGAGCTGAGGCATAGCCTCCTCGGGTCTTAGGCATAATGGAGGAAGGAAATTAGGCTCAGAGGCTTGAGATTGGGGAGGGTAGGGGTGAAAGATCCTAAAAATTCGCACAAGGGGAAGGGTGGTGCGAATTTCGCACCAGAGGAGGGGTAGTGCGAATTTCGCACAAGGTGAATAGTAGTTGTGCGAATTTCGTACAATGCACTATTCACTTGTGCAAGATGCGAATTTTGTGATTCTTTCAAATGGCAAAAATTTTTGGTTTTTGAGGGTGGGAATTGGTAGTTGAGGTAGGAAAGGGATTTTTCATGGTGGGCAAGCTTAGAATGGGAGCTTTACAAGAAGAAAATGAAGAATTTTGAAGCTCCCATGGCGGCGGAAATGGGTTTCTTATGAAGAAACCGTGGCTTGGAATCCTTAGTTTGGGGTTTTGGTTTTGAAAAATCAAGGTTGGGTTGGGTTTAGGGATGGATTTGGAGTGTTGAGTGAAGAAATGAAGGGTTTTTGATGGTGGAAAGAGGAGAAAAAGCTGAAAATGGAAGTCATGGACTGTTATGAATAGTGTGGAGCCGCGGCTATGGAAGGAAGCTTTTGAAATGGCCGTCCATGGTGGGATTGAGGATGGGAGATGATGAAGGAGAGGACCTTGTGGATGGAAAGGAGTGGGGAGCTCGGTGTTGAGAGGATTGAAGAAGAAGAAGCTTAGAATTTACAAAGGGCAATCGGCTTTTAAAGAAAAATTGTGAATTTCGCACAAGGTGAATAGTGAAGTGCGAAATTTTCGCATTCTTGTGATTTTCCAAGACCGAGAGCATGCTTTTTGAAAAAAAAACGGTCATAATGGCAATTTCGCACAAGGTTCGCATTCCTGTGCATTTTCGCACTGAGTTTTTGGGTAGGGACCAAGAGCATGCTTTTTGAAAAATACACACAAAAGCAAATTCGCACAAGGGGGTAGTGTTGTGCGAATTTCGCACCTGAGAATTGAGTGGTGCGAATTTTGCTGTGTCTTGCTTTTTTCCCCTGTTTTCCCTTGTTTTCCCCTTGACTTCATTCTTTAAGCTTTCCTACCTGCATGTTAACACAAAAACCAATTCAAACCACATTAGAATGAAATTAAAATCAAAAAATAAAAATCAAAACACACATAAACACAAGAAAACTCAAAAAGAAACAAAAAGAGGATGAACTTTTTAGTCTTTGAAGAGACTAAGTTCAACCATGAACTGAGTGTTTTTATGTTAGAGGAGGATCAAGGAGGATGAATTCCTCCTTGTCTCGGAAAAATGATTCCATATAGGGCTTGAGATGATGGCCATTCACTTTGAAAGTTCGAGTGCTCTTGAAGTTGAGTAGTTCCACTACTCCATTTGATTGCACATCATGAATTATGAAAGGACCCGTCCACCTTGATTTCAATTTTCCCGGAAAAAGATGAAGTTTAGAGTCATAAAGCAAGACTCTTTGTCCCTTGGTAAAATTCTTCTGATTTACCAACTGATCATGCCATTTCTTCAACCTCTCTTTTGCAATTTTTGAATTGAGGTAAGCATCATTCCTCATTTCCTCCAATTCGTTCAAATCCAAACATCTCTTTAACCCGGCTTTTGTCAAATCCATGTTGAGCTTCTTGATTGCCCACCATGCTTTATATTCAATCTCCACTGGGAGATGGCACGCTTTGCCATAAACAAGGCAATAAGGAGACATTCCAAGAATGGTTTTATAAGCGGTCCTATAAGCCCATAATGAATCCAGGAGCTTAATAGACCAATCCTTCCTATTCACATTCACCACCTTCATCAGAATATTCTTGATTTCCCGGTTGGCTAACTCAACTTGGCCACTTGTTTGAGGGTGATAAGGTGTAGCTACCTTGTGCTTGACCCCATATTTGGCTAGAAGAGTCTCAAAAGGCTTATTGCAAAAGTGGGTTCCTCCATCACTTATAATAGCCTTAGGCACTCCAAACCTTGAAAAGATGTTCTCCTTGAGAAATTTGAGAACCACCTTATGATCATTGCTCCTACATGGGATTGCTTTTACCCACTTAGAGACATAATCCACTCCCACCAAAATGCAGGAGTGTCCAAATGACATTGGAAATGGTCCCATGAAGTCTATCCCCCAAACGTCAAAGACATCCACTATCAAAATGGGGTTCAAGGGCATCATATTCCGGCGTGTTAGCTTCCCTAGCCTTTGACACTGATCACATCCCTTGCACATAGAGTGGGCATCCTTGAAAAGAAAGGGCCACCAAAAACCTAATTGGACCACTTTCATGGCTGTTTTCTAGGAAGCAAAATGACCTCCACATGCACTATCATGACAATGGGATAGAATTCCTGATTGCTCTTGTTCAGGAACACATTTCCTTATGATTTGATCCGCACAATATTTGAAGAGAAAAGGCTCCTCCCAATAATAGGCATGGATCTTAGCAAAGAAATGCTTCTTGTTTTGGGCACTCCACTCACTTGGAACTTCTCCAGTAACCAAGTAATTTGCAATATGAGAATACCATGGAGCTACCTCTATGGACATGAGAGACTCCTCAGGGAAGTCATCATTGATAGGTAGACCACGTGAGTCATGTGCTATCACAAGTCTTGACAAGTGGTCAGCTACCACATTTTCTACTCCATTTTTATCCCGGATTTGGAGATTGAATTCTTGAAGCAAAAGAATCCATCTTATCAATCTTGCCTTGGCATCTTGCTTGGTTAGCAAGTACTTCAAAGCAGAATGGTCAGTGAACACCACTATAAAGATCCTACCAAATAGGCACAAAACTTATCCAAGGCAAAAACTACTGCCAACAACTCCTTCTCAGTAGTTGTGTAGTTCCTTTGAGCCTCATTCAAAGTTTTGCTTGCATAATAAATCACATAGGGCTTCCCATCTTCTCTTTGCCCCAAAACAGCCCCCATAGCAAGATCACTTGCATCACACATTACCTCAAAAGGTAATTTCCAATTTGGGGCTCTCACTATTGGTGCAGTTGTGAGGAATTTCTTCAGCTCCTCAAAACTCTTCTGACATTTCTCATCCCACACAAACTTGGCATCCTTTACCAAGAGTTCACAAAGAGGTTTTGAGATTTTTGAGAAATCCTTAATGAACCTCCTATAGAACCCGGCATGCCCTAGGAATTGCCTAATTCCTTTAACATTTGTGGGAGGTGGCAACTTAACAATTAGCTCCACCTTTGCCTTATCTACCTCAATGTCATTCTTGGAGATTATATGTCCTAAGACAATTCCTTGTTGTACCATAAAATGGCACTTCTCCCAATTTAGCACTAGGTCTTTCTCAATACATCTTTGGAGAACAGCTTCTAAATGCAACAAACACTCCTTATAAGAACCTCCATATACAGTGATGTCATCCATGAAGACTTCCATGATGCGCTCCACCATATCACTGAAGATGCTTAGCATACATCTTTGGAAAGTTGCAGGTCCATTACATAGACCAAAGGGCATCCTCCTATAGGCAAAAGTACCAAAAGGGCAAGTGAAGGTTGTCTTTTCTTGATCTTCCAAATCAATCTCTATTTGGAAGTACCCCGAGTAACCATCCAAAAAATAGTAGAAAGGATGCCCTGAGACTCTCTCAAGGACTTGGTCCATGAAAGGCAATGGGAAATGGTCCTTCCTAGTCACTGAATTCAACCTCCTGTAGTCTATACACACCCTCCATCCTGAGGTAAGACGTGTAGAGACTTCCTCCTCTTTCTCATTCTGGATCACAGTAATTCCAGATTTCTTTGGGACTACTTGGGTTGGGCTCACCCACAAGCTATCTGAAATGGGATATATGATCCCTGCTTGAAGTAGCTTCAGAACTTCACCCCTCACCACTTCTTGCATGTGAGGATTCAACCTCCTCTGAGGTTGCCTCACTGGTTTTGCATCTTCCTCCATGTAGATATGGTGGGTGCATACCAAAGGACTAATCCCTTTCAGATCAGAAATTTGCCATCCAATGGCTTTTTTGCATTTTCTGAGGACTCCCAAAAGACTACCCTCTTGATCACTTGTGAGAGTTGAAGAAATCACCACTGGACATTTCTCATCTTCCTCCAAATATGCATACTTCAAATCAACAGGAAGTGGCTTTAAAACAAGCTTTGGAGGGTCCTCCGTGGCTGCTCCTTGTGAGTCCTCCTTATTGAATAGTGGTAAGATCTCTTCCCATCTCCTCCAAGGAGACATGATGGCTAACATATCAGAGGGTTCAAGTAACCCTTCTTCAAGCACTCCAAGGCTTTCGTTCAAGCCCTCTTCTAAATTCTTGTCACAATGCTCTTCAACCAAAGTGTTGATCAAGCACACCTGCTCCAATCCTTCCTCCTCTTCGGGGTGAAGATGCCTCTTACATAGGTGGAATATGTTTAATTCCAAGGTCATGTTTCCAAATGTGAGTTGCATCACCCCATTCCTACAATTGATGATGGCATTGGAGGTAACTAGAAAAGGTCTCCCAAGGATGATTGGCACATAATTTGCTTCCTTAACAGTGGGATCGATATCAAGCACCACAAAATCCACGGGATAGTAGAATTTGTCCACTTGAACTAGAACATCCTCTATCACCCCCCTTGGGATTTTGACTGACCTATCAGCTAAGGAGAGAGTGATGGCTGTGGGCTTCAATCCTTCAAGTCCCAGTTGCTTGTACACAGAGTATGGGAGCAAATTCACACTTGCCCCCAAGTCTAGTAAAGCCTTCTCCACATGTGTCCCTCCAATGTTGACTGAAATGGTGGGACATCCCGGATCTTTGTACTTAATTGGAGACTTACTTTGAATGATGGCACTTACTTGCTCAGTAAGGAATGCCTTCTTTGTCACATGTAACCCTCTCTTGACCGTGCACAAGTCCTTTAAAAATTTTGCATAGGTGGGGACTTGCTTGATCATATCAAGTAAGGGTATATTCACCTTCACTTGTCTCAAAACTTCAAGAATTTCTGATGAATTCTTGATTCCCTTCTTTCCATGTAAAGCTTGAGGAAAAGGGGGAGGCATATGTTTCTTCATCATATCCTCTTTAATCACTATCCTTGGCTCTTCTTCAATGCTTGATTTAGATGCATTTTTCTCCCCACTCTTCTCTTCTTGGTTAATGCTCTCTTTAACCAAGTGTGGACCCGCATTTTTCACGTGCGCCCCCACTCGATCTGCGAGACTCGCTTTTTATTTGTGAAAAATCAATTTTAGAAAAAGTTGGAGTCGCCACTTATTTTATTTTTATTTTAGAGGGAAAATAAAACAAGAAAGAAAAACCCTAAAATGTGACTCCATAATTTTTGGAAAAAGCATGTCTTTGGAAAACCCGAGTCTAAGTCCGGGGATCAGGTTACTTATTGGGAAGGTACCTCTAAGAGGTAGCACCCCTCTAAGCCCTAAAAAGGTCTCTACTGACTAAGTTGAGGGAAATATGACAATTAATTTGTTGATTGTGGATACCTAAGTAGGCTAGGTGATTTAAAAAAAAACATGAGCATGTTAAACAAGAAAGTCAAAATGTGTACCTGAACGGCTTCTTAAGCGCTATCAAAAGACATCAAAGGTTAGCTTAGATAATGTGACCAATCAAGTATGGCACCAAACAAGAGCATAGTACACAAAGACATGGATATAGCTTATGATAACATGCATTTTCATAAAATCTTGGGATTAGAGGATAGAGAGCGTACCTGGATAGCAAGTATATTTTATAAGATTTCCCCAAAAGTGCGAAAGTGGTTAGGAAAAGCATAAATTACATAACATATCCATTATATCGAATATACAGTGTCAAAGACCTAAAGTCGAGCTAAGATAAACCAAATGACTTTAAAAAATAATAACAATTTTAAGTAAAGCATAAAACCATCAGCATATAGTTAGAAAAGAAAGCATCATAAAACAATTTCCAAAAAAATAGCTTAGAGTGGAATTTAATTATGAAAAATTTCAGGGTATAACTACTACACGTCTAGATCAGCATTCCAAAAGCCGAGCACTCATTCTAAGGACAGATTACAACAAAGACGCCTAAAGGTTCTATAAAGTCCAGATTAGATAAGAAAAAGTGACATGCATAAACGAATATTTAAAAAAATAGTAAATGATCACATAAAATCGTAAAAAAAATTACATACATATTTCAAAGTGTTTATGTCATATAAAAATTAATTTCAGGGTCGGATGGTTCTCAAAAGTATTTTTAAAGCATTCAAGGTGATCAGATGTCCAGAATCGAGCATGCACAGTAGACGAGACTTTGAAAATTCATATCTCCCTCAAAAGGAAGTATTTTTTAATATTTTATGTATCTAAGATCAATTTCAAGAAGCCTATAATTGAATAAAAATATTGAATCAAATTTAAAAAGTCATCTGATATTTTATTTTTTTAAAAAGACCTCGGGTGTCCAGAACTAGGTGAAAACTGAACCCCTCTAAAAACCCATTTATATCTTCTATTCCAGAATGGCTTTCTAAGTCAAATGAAACTCTAAATTCAAATTCAAGAAGTGAGGAAAGTCATACAAGTTTCAGAAATTTTTTACAGATATTCTAAAGTTGCTAAAATGGAATTTAAACCTAGGAGGACAAGGGTTGAATGAAAACTGGCAGCAAGTGATTTTGAAAAGAATGATTTTTGTGTAGGGGTTCCACCAATTCCCCAATTAATATACACGAATTTAGCTTAGAATTATCCCATTTGTTTGGGACCACAAGCTTTGATTCGTGTTTTATTCAAAACTGTAATTTTATTTGAAAGATGTGAACCGATCAAAACATGGTTGCACATTATTTTTTGAAAAATGAGATTTTGATTCTAAGAACTCTAAATGAATTTTTGAAATGGATTTTTAAGGAAATAAAATTTCGAGAATAGTGTTATATAAAAAGAAATTAATTTGAAAGCAATAAAGTGTATGAATCAAAATACCAAGCAAAACAAAAGAGAACAAAATCGCAAAGTAGAATTTTTGACAACCAAGAAAATTGAAGGTGAGAATAGAGGCTAATCTTCATGAGTTTCCAAAAGCCTCAGAAAGAAAATCAAATTAAATGAAGGATCTCTAAAGCAACGGGCAAGGCATTCTAAATTCGACAAACTAACGGAGTATCAATTCATGAAATAACCGCTAGGATTTTAAAAGCAATAAGTTAAGATGAGGGTGATCAGGATCTAACATTGATGATTTTGAAGCAAAACTAAAAAAAGATCAATTCAGGTAAGGAACTAAAATTATAGAAGTACCTAAACTAATTATAATGAGTTTGACTAAATTAAACTAAAAACATGAACTTTTAAATAAAGAATCAATTTTATCAATAAATAAATAAAATTATAAAAACACATAAACTAATTAAAATGAACCAAATTAAATCAAAGAATACTAAAAATATGAACTTCCAAACATGGGATCAATTTTATTAATAAACTAAAACTATATATATAAAAAAAACACCTAAAATAACGAGTATAAATTATTAAATCAAAGCAAACTAAGAACTGAAACTTTCAAACATGGGATCAATTTCATTAATGAACTAAACTATAACAAATATCTAAACTAAATATAATGAATCAAATTAAATTAAAGCAACCTAAAAACGCAAACTTTCGAACATAGAATCAATTTTTTCAATGAATTAAAATTATAAATGTACTTGAACTAAATAGATGAATCAAACTAAATTAGAGTAAACTAAAAAAAAATGAACTTTCTAACATGAAATCAATTTTATCAACAAATAAATGAATGAATAACAAGTAATTAAAAGAGTAGCAAGTACATGAATAACTGAATGAATAAAATTCAAGCGTTTTGAATCCGAAGCAATCAATCAAAATTAAATAGGGATCAAATCAAAATAATCGAATTCAGAAAAACAATATGCAATCTTTCTAAAGGTTTAATCAAACAATTAAATTAAGATTATGAATAGAATAAATTGATAAACCAAATCGAAACCTAAATTGTACCTAAAAAGATTAATTAATTAAACTGAGAAATCAAAATCAATAGCAAAACTAAACTAAGGAGTAAATCAAGACAAAACTAATTAAATTAAACTCACAAACACATTTTAA
Source organism: Vitis rotundifolia (assembly GCA_030254885.1). Taxonomy (NCBI): domain Eukaryota; kingdom Viridiplantae; phylum Streptophyta; class Magnoliopsida; order Vitales; family Vitaceae; genus Vitis; species Vitis rotundifolia. Next base: position 11,668,339 of record CM058153.1, on the reverse strand, counting down.
CTATCATATGGATTAAAACAAAATTAGCATGGACTTATGAATTACGAACAAAAATAATCAAAACTATTTCAAAAAAAGAACTCACCTGTATTCTAAAAAAAATCTGCCTTTGATGCGTTAAGGTGGCTCCCCTCTCCGTGTGGATCTCTCTGCTCCTCTCTATTTCAAAAAGAATATCACGACCCCTCTCTCTCTGGAAATTCCACGCCTCTCTCCCAAGAAAAAAATATCCTGTGCGTGCCTCCTCTCCAAAAAAAAAACCTCCCCCCTGCCCGTTCCTCTTGTCTTTTTTATATGGGCAGCCCTCCTCAATGGGAAATTTTTATTTCCTTTTATAGTGCGCGTGGATGGCCTCTTCAGTATGGAAAGTGTGGTTGCCAATATATGGAATGCATGATTCTGTCCTTCAAAAGATATCCTATGCAACCTCGATATTTCCTTATTAAAAATTCGGTTTTCCATAAATTCTCCAATACCCAGAAAGCATATTGTTCCAAGAATACATATTTCTCCATCTGCTCGCCGACGATCGGCATCTCCCGCACCTTTGAAAAGATGGTGTTTCGGCCTAAAACACTGAGAGTACTGCCGTTGTACTTGCCCTCCATGAAAGCGAAATTCAGCACCATCAACAAGCCCATTTCCTCCTATGACGCCGATGCGTATATTCCTTGGGCTCTTCCTACCAGCTTGGAGCTGGGCTCGGGTCCCACAGTCAAGGGATCATCCATCATAAACTCCGCGCAAAACACCGTCGCCGACTTGCTGGTCATGGCGTGAGATGATGCTGCGTGCGCATGGCGCTGATACGCAGGGAACTACTATAAAGGAAGCTCGTCTCCTCCAACTGATGGCGCTCCTGTGGAGGTGATGTTAGCTGCTAGCTGAGATGCATCTCTCTAGAAAAGACCCATCTTCCTGCCATGCTTCTTGCATTTTCTGTAACGGAGTCTTGAAATCCCCAAACGCCTAGGAGGAATATCCAGCTGTCATTCATTCTCTGGCGTGGTGTGCATGCTCTCATGTTCACGTGTTCCGCCACCTCCTCACGTGAAGGCCCTCACCAACTTAATATTCATTTTCACATGAGCCACCCATTCATAAGTATGCAATTTGTCTCCTCATGCAAAACAGAATAAAATAAAATTACAGGAATCCAAAAGAAAAAAGAAGAAACTAATGAAAAATATGAGATTGATAGTAAAATATAAGATGATTAAAAATAAATAAATAAATAAATAACCAGATTACATGGTTCTATATTTCAATAAGCGGGTTCGCAAGCATATTTAAAGTCTAAACAATTCAAGCAATTTTCTTTCAAGTAAGTAAATAATAAAATAAAAAATAATAATAAAAATAATAAATAATACTAATAATAATAGACAAATAAATAGTAAAAATGAAAATGAATAAATATAATAAATATAATTATCGAATGCATGCAATAATAATAATAGTAATAAATATATTTAAAAGTTAAACCCGATAAAGTGTTTAAATGGGCCTAAGTGGGTGCCTAATGAACTACGTGTCCTAAAGTGATCGGGACATTGTCTAAGTGACCTAAACATGCCTAAGTGTATTGTCCTAAAAGTGCACCTAAAAACTATCCTAAAAAGGAAAGAAGAAAAAAAAAAAAAAAAAAAAATCCTAAGTCTAAATTAAGGCTGCCAAGAACACAATGAAGGGTTAGATAAATCCCTCAACCAAAGTCTCCGAGGTGACTCAGAAAAAGGTAAGCTGTACGAGTAGTAATGGGCCATCAAAGAACCACTGTGGGGCACTAGAAGTGAACTTAAAGACATGTGCCAAAGGGACAAAATTGAGGGTCTACACCAAGGTTCTCCTTGACATGAGTTCTTCATCTTGCCTCACCTTAGGCAAGGGTTGATCAACCTCCTTCCAACTCCTCAAGGTGATCACAGCTTTGACCTCCCTCAACTTTGAAGACTCCCCATCTTGGGTTTCAACTTCATGAACACCCTTTGGATTTTGGCTTGGTTGAGAGGGAAACTTTCCTTTCTCATTAAGTGTGTTGAGGTTGGTAAGCCTAGAGATGGAGTATTGAATATTATCTATCTTCTGAGATAGATCATTTTGCATCCCATCCATTCTCTTAATTTGAGAACTCTCAACATTTTCAATCTTTTGGTGCAATTGAGAGTTGATTGCCTTTTGTTCACCCACGAAGTCACCCATGACTTTACTTAGGTTCACAATGGCTTGCTCCACTGAAGAGGTTTGTTGAGGTGCTTGGTTTTGGACTTGTGGTTGGTATGGAGGTGGCCTTGGTTTCCAAGAAAAATTTGGATGGTTTCTCCAGCTTGAATTATAAGTGTTTCCATAAGGTGCATTGTTATTGGGCCTAAATTGCCCCACAACATTGGCTTGATCACCTAACATTTCCCTCACAGCTGGGATGGTTGGGCACTCATCTACGACATGATCACATGATTGGCAAATGGTGCATGGCATGACATGGGCTTGTGTCTCGGAAATTGCTTGGACTTCATGCATTTTTTTCAACTCAAGTTCTTCCAACCTCCTTGCTATTGTTGCCACCTTAGCTTTCATGTCCATGTCCTCACTTAACATGTACATTCCACCCTTTGGATTTACAGGAGCTTTCATTTTTCCCATTTCTCTTGAGTTGGGCTCATCCCATCCTCTTGATACCTCAGATACATAACTTAAAAAGTCCATGGCTTCTTCCGGATTCTTACTCATAAAATCTCCCCCACACATGGTTTCAAGAATTTGCTTCATGGAGGAAGACATCCCATCATAAAAATAGGTCACCAAGAGCCATGTATCAAAGCCATGATGAGGACAAGCATTGATGGCCTCCATATACCTTTCCCAACATTCATAGAACTTCTCATTTTCTTTTGCAGAAAAGTTTGAGATTTGTCTCTTCAACCCATTGGTCCTATGGGTGGGGAAAGATTTCTTCAAAAATTCGGCCTGAAGATCAACCCAATTCCTTATGCTCCTTGGCCTTAAAGAGTTAAGCCATATTTTTGCCTTGTCCTTCAAAGTAAAAGGGAATAGCTTGAGTCTCATCAAGTCTATTGAAGCTCCTCCTTCTCTAAAGGTATTGCACACCTCCTCAATCTCCTTTATGTGGGCATATGGGTTCTCACTCTCCATTCCATGGAAATTTGGTAGGAGGGGCACAATATGGGGCCTTATAATCAGCTGCTCAAGAGGAGGTATGATGCATGAGGGTGCACTCATCCTTGGTGGGTGCATTCTATCCCTCATGGATAGATATGCATTTGGATTATCCCCTTGACCGTGTTAAGAATTCTGATCCTCTTGTAGAGGGTCCATGATGTTTACACAAATATCCAACTCTGTGTCTTGAGGATTCTCTATCCTTACTAGTCTTCCCTCTTGGTCCCGAATCCAATAGGGCATGCACAAGGTACAACTTTCCTGATAACAAAACAAAGACAACAAAAACAAAAGAAAGCTAGAAGAAAGTTAAGGTTAGAAAGAAAATGAAAGTAAACTTAACAAAAGGAATTCTACAATTAAAAGAAAAGAAATGAAATTAGTGAAAAAGGAATTCACCAAACTTGTGATGGAATTCACAAGTAGCCTCTAAAAAGTTCTATCACTGTATGGTGGCACCATCCCCGGCAACGGAGCCATTTGATTCTTGAAGGCCTAGTCGGGTATTTTAATCAAAAATATTTATAAAACCTATTACCTCATACTAGCGTAGCAAAGCTACTATAGTATAGCAGTTCTAGGGTCGAACTCTGGGATGGGTTTTCACTCTACCAGTGATAAACTCAAGATTAGAAATTGAATCTGATGATTTCCTTTGTCAAAAACTTAAAGTTTAAAAGAAAATAAAATTTGTTTTGAAAGTGGTGTTTGAAACTAAACTAACATATAACTAGGTAAAAATGGAAGAAAGAAAGTCTCTCAGAGCTAAAAGTTGCTAGGATCAAGTTCAGAGTGCAAAGTGGGAAATTTCGGATTTTTCTCCTCGCATTGGGGAAAACAACATAAAGGATGGTTCTTTCCCGAACCGGTATAGGTTTAACAATGAAGATTTAATCCATAAAAAATCAATAGAAATGGTAGTCAAGTTCCATTAATGGCTTTAGGCACTATGGGTCTTCACCTTGAGCCACTTTCCAATAGCTCGTACATGATAGGTAATGGTCTTATGTGGATCTAGCAATAAGTATCCACAGAGACCTAAAAGCTTATTATGTATTGGCCATTCAAAGTGATTCTAAGGGATTTAAAGCAAAACTTTAGGTTTAAAAGCCATTTATGAACTCCAACTACCTGTATTTAAGGCACGAGAGTTTTCCACTTTTGCATCTGGACTTTTCACCTAGCTTCCTTCACTCCAAGAAACTAAAGGTTTAGCCTCTCATCCTCTGGGAAAACATCCTCAGAGGTTGTTTGGCTTCCAAGAAAAAGAAAAATAGAAAAGAGAAAAGGAAAGAAAAGAGAGCTCTGTATTTTCTCCCGAGGAATATTTTTCTAAGTGTAAAATATACATACATGTCTTCGAGAGATGATTTCCACCCCTCTTATAGTCTTTACAAAGCAAAGCCTGTGATTGGCTAAATACAGGGATAAGAAAGGAATTTACATCAAAAAATACAGAAGAAAAGATCTTATGTGGAGTCAGCAGAACAGAGGAGATTTCGCACCAAAGTCGCATGGGCTGGTGCGAAATTCGCACTTGGATAAGCTGGAGCGAAATTCTCTCTCAGCTTGACACAGTTGTCTTCCGAAGGCCATATCTTCCTCATTTCAGCTCCAAATCGTACACGGTTTAAAGCGTTGGATTCTTGCTTTCCAGAGCTTTCCAACGGAAAAAGCATGCAGAAAATGGACTTCGAGAAGTGCTCCAAAAGTGGGAAAGAAGATTGCAGCTGCAGTCCTCTGTTTTCTTCACTCTGTTTTCCTCTTTGCTTCTCTCCTTTACTTGGCTTGCCTTAATGATCCAAAAAGCTGTCAAAACACTAAAACTAGCCACAAATATGATTAGAAGTCATTGCTAGGTCCTTAATATGCCAATTGGAACAAAAATGGAGAACTACTACACAAAAGTGCTTAAAACATAATGAATTAAAGGTGCAAAATAGCACTTTTTAGGTAGTAATCACCCTCTAACAAAGTTCTCTCTCATAAAGCTCATACCCTGTCTAACAAAGTCCGTAACCTCTCTAAAAAAGTTCGTACCACCTCTAACAAAGTTCGTACCCTCTCTAACAAAGTTCGTACCCACTCTCACTAAGCTTGCACCCTCTTAAACAAAGTTCGTACCCTCTCGAACAAAGTTCCTACCCTCTCTAACAAAGTTCGTACCCTCTCTAACAAAGTTCGTACCCTCTCTAACAAACTTCGTACCCACTCTAACAAAGTTCATACCCTCTCTAACAAAGTTCGTACCCTCTCAGACAAAGTTCGTACCCTCTCTCATAAAGTTCGTACCCACTCTAACAAAGTTCGTACCCTCTCTGACAAAGTTCGTTCCCTCTCTACAAAAGTTCGTAACCTCTCTAAAAAAGTTCATACCACCTCTAACAATGTTCCTACCCCCTCTAACAAAGTTTGTATCCCTCTAAGACAAAGTTCATACCCTCTCAGACAAAGTTTGTACCCTCTCTAACAAAGTTCGTACCGACTCTCAAAAAGTTCGTACCCTCTCTAACAAAGTTCGTACCCACTCTAAAAAAGTTCGTACCCTCTCTAACAAAATTCGTTCCCTCTCAGAGAAAGTTCGTACCCTCTCTGACAAAGTTCGTTCCCTCTTTACAAAAGTTCGTAACCTCTTTAAAAAAGTTCGTACCACCACTAATAACAAAGTTCGAATCCCCTCCAAAAAAGCTCGTAACCTCTCTAACAAAGTTCGTACCCTCTCTAACAAAGTTCGTACGCACTCTAACAAAGTTCGTACCCTCTCTAAAAAAGTTCGTACCCACTCTAAAAAGTTCGCACCTTCCCTAACAAAGTTCGTACCCACTCTAACAAAGTTCGCACCCTCTCTAACAAAGTTCGTACCCTCTCGAACAAAGTTCCTACCCTCTCTAACAAAGTTCCTACCCTCTCTAACAAAGTTCGTACCCACTCTAACAATGTTTGTACCCACTCTAACAAAGTTCGTACCCTCTCTCACAAAGTTCGTACCCACTCTAACAAAGTTCGTACCCAGTCTAACAAAGTTCGTACCCTCTCTAACAAAGGTCGTACCCTCTCGAACAAAGTTCCTACCCACACTAACAAAGGTTAAACCCTCTCTAACAAAGTTCGTACCCACTCTAACAAAGTTCATACCCACCCTAACAAAGTTCGTACCGTCTCTGACAAAGTTCCTACCCTCTCTAACAAAGTTCGTATCCTCTCTAACAAAGTTCGGACCCTCTCTTAAAAAGTTCATAACCACTCAAACAAAGTTCGCACCCTCTCTAAAAAAGTTCGTACCCTCTCTGACAAAGTTGGTACCAACTCTAACAAAGTTCGTACCCTCTCTAACAAAGTTCGGACCTTCTCTAACAAAGTTCGTACCCACTCTAACAAAGTTCGCACCCTCTCTAACAAAGCTCATACCCTCTCTCACAAAGTTCCTACCCTCTTTAACTACGTTCGTACCCTCTCGAACAAAGTTCCTACCCTCTCTAACAAAGTTCGTACCCACTATAACAAACTTCGTACCGTCTCTAACAAAGTTCGTACCCTCTCAGACAAAGTTCATACGCACTCTAACAAAATTCATACGCTATCTAACAAAGTTCGTAACCTCTCTTACAAAGTTCATGCCATCTTTAACAAAGTTCGTACGCACTCTAACAGAGTTCGTACCCTCTCAGACAAACTTCGTACCCACTCTGATAAAGTTCGTTCCCTCTCTACAAAAGTTCGAACCCTCTCTAACAAAGTTCGCACCCTCTTTAACAAAATTCGTACCCTCTCTAAAAAAGTTCGTACCCTCTCTAATAAAGTTCGTACCCACTCTAAGAAATGCCGTACCCTCTCTAACAAAGTTCGTACCCTCTCTAACAAAGTTCGTACCCACTCTAACAAAGTTTGTACCCACTCTAACAAAGGTCAAACCCTCTCTAAAAAAGTTCGTACCCACTCTAACAAAGTTCGTACCCTCTCTCACAAAGTTCGTACCCACTCTAACAAAGTTCGCACCGTCTCTAACAAAGTTCGTACCCTTTCTGACAAAGTTCACTCCCTTCCTACAAAAGTTCGTACCCTCTCTGACAAAGTTCGTACCAACTCTAACAAAGTTCGTACCCACTCTAAGACAGTTCGTACCCTCTCTAACAAAATTCGTACCCACTCTGACAGAGTTCGTTCCCTCTCTACAAAAGTTCGTACCCTCTCTCTCAACGTTCGTACCCTCTCTCACAAAGTTAGTACCCTCTCTAACGAAGTTCGTAACCTCTCTGACAAAGTTCGTACCCTCTCTCACAAAGTTCGTACCCACTCTAACAAGGTTCGGACCCTCTCTAACAAAGTTCGTACCCACTCTAACAAATTTTGCACCCTCTCTAACAAAGTTCGTACCCTCTCTCACAAAGTTCGTACCCACTCTAACAAAGTTCGTACCCTCTCTAAAAAAGTTCGTACCCTCTCTGGCAAAGTTCAGACCCTCTCTAACAAAGTTCGTACCCACTCTAACAAAGTTCGCACCCTCTCTAACAAAGTTCTTACCCTCTCTAATAAAGTTCCTACCCTCTCTAACAGAGTTCGTTCCCTCTCTACAAAAGTTCGCATCCTCTCTAACAAAGTTCGTACCCACTTTAAGAAATTTTGTAACCTCTCAAACAAAGTTCGTACCCTCTCTAACAAAGGTCGTACCCACTCTAACAAAGTTTGTACCCACTCCAAGAAAGGTCAAACCCTCTCTACAAAAGTTCGTACCCACTCTAACAAAGTTCGTACCCACTCAAACAAAGTTCGTACCCTCTCTAACAAAGTTTGTACCCTCTCTCACAAAGTTGGTTCCCTCTTTAACAAAGTTCGTACCCTCTCCAACCAAGTTCATACCCTCTCTAACAAAGTTCGTAACGTCTCTACTAAAGTTCGTACCCACTCAGACAAAGTTCATACGCTCTCTAAAAAAGTTCGTAACCTCTCTTACAAAGTTCATACCATCTTTAACGAAGTTCGTACACACTCTAACATAGTTCGTACCCACTCTGACAAAGTTCGTTCCCTCTCAACAAAAGTTCGTACCCTCTCTAACAAAGTTCGCACCCTCTCTAACAAAATTCGTGTCCTCTCCAAAAAAGTTCGTACCCTCTCTAACAAAGTTCGTACCTACTCTAAGAAATTTCGTACCCTTTCTAACAAAGTTCGTACCCTCTCTAACAAAGTTCGTACCCACTCTAACAAAGTTTGTACCCACTCTAACAAAGGTCAAACCCTCTCTAAAAAAGTTCGTACCCTCTCTAACAAAGTTCGTACCCTCTCTGACAAAGTTCGTACCAACTCTAACTACGTTCGTACCCACTCTAACAAAGTTCGTACCCTCTCTAAAAAAGTTCGTACCCACTCTGACAAAGTTCGTTCCCTCTCTACAAAAGTTCGTACCCTCTCTAAAAAAGTTCGTACCCTCTCTCACAAAGTTCGTACCCTCTCTAACGAACTTCGTACCCTCTTTGACAAAGTTCGTACCCTCTCTAACAAAGTTCAGACCCTCTCTAATAAAGTTCGTACCAATTCCAAAAAAGTTCGTACCCTCTCTACCAAAGTTCGTACCCTCTCTCACAAAGTTCGTACCCACTCTGACAAAGTTCGTTCCCTCTCTAAAAAAGTTCGTACCCTCTCTCACAGAGTTCGTACCCTCTCTGACAAAGTTCGTACCCTCTCTAACAAAGTTCGTACCCTCTCTAACAAAGTTCGGACCCTCTCTAATAAAGTTCGTACCCATTCTAAAAAAGTTCGTACCCTCTATACCAAAGTTCGTACCCTCTCTCACAAAGTTCGTACCCACTCTAACAATGTTCGTACCGTCTTTAACAAAGTTTGTACCCTCCCTGACAAAGTTTACTCTCTCTCTACAAAAGATCGTACCCTCTCTGACAAAGTTCGTGCCCTCTCTAACAAGGTTCGTACCAACTCTAACAAAGTTCGTACCCACTCTAACAAAGTTCGTACCCTCTCTAACAAAGTTCGTACCCACTCTGACAAAGTTCGTTCCCTTTCTAACAAAGTTCATACCCTCTCTAACAAAGTTCGTACCCTCTCAGACAAAGTTCGTACCCTCTCTGACAAAGTTCGTACCCACTCTGACAGAGTTCGTTCCCTCTCTAACAAAGTCCGTACCCTCTCTAACAAAGTTCGTACCCACTCTAACAAAGTTCGCACCCTCTCTAACAAAGTTCTTACCCTCTCTAATAAAGTTCCTACCCTCACTAACGGAGTTCGTTCCCTCTCTACAAAAGTTCGCACCCTCTCTAACAAAATTCGTAACCACTCTAAAAAAGTTCGTACCCTCTCTCACAAAGTTCGTACCCTCTCTCACAAAGTTCGTACCCACTCTAACAAATTTCGCACCCTCTCTAACAAAGTTCGTACCCTCTCTCACAAAGTTCGTACCCACTCTAACAAAGTTCGTACCTAGTCTAACAAAGTTCGTACCCTCTCTAACAAAGGTCGTACCCTCTCGAACAAAGTTCCTACCCACACTAACAAAGGTCAAACCCTCTCTAACAAAGTTCGTACCCACTCTAACAAAGTTCATACCCACTCTAACAAAGTTCGTACCGTCTCTGACAAAGTTCCTACCCTCTCTAACAAAGTTTGTATCCTCTCTAACAAAGTTCGGACCCTCTCTTAAAAAGTTCATAACCACTCAAACTAAGTTCGCACCCTCTCTAACAAAGTTCGTACCCTCTCTCACAAAGTTGGTACCCACTTTAACAAAGTTCGTACCCTCTCTAACAGAGTTCGTACCCTCTCTAACAAAGTTCGGACCTTCTCTAACAGAGTTCGTACCCACTCTAACAAAGTTCGGACCCTCTCTTAAAAAGTTCATAACCACTCAAACTAAGTTCGCACCCTCTCTAACAAAGTTCGTACCCTCTCTCACAAAGTTGGTTCCCACTTTAACAAAGTTCGTACCCTCTCTAACAGAGTTCATAACCTCTCTAACAAAGTTCGGACCTTCTCTAACAAAGTTCGTACCCACTCTAACAAAGTTCGCACCCTCTCTAACAAAGCTCATACCCTCTCTCACAAAGTTCCTACCCTCTTTAACTACGTTCGTACCCTCTCGAACAAAGTTCCTACCCTCTCTAACAAAGTTCGTACCCACTCTAACAAACTTCGTACCGTCTCTAACAAAGTTCGTACCCTCTCAGACAAAGTTCATACGCTCTCTAACAAAGTTCATACGCTATCTAACAAAGTTCGTAACCTCTCTTACAAAGTTCATACCATCTTTAACAAAGTTCGTACGCACTCTAACAGAGTTCGTACCCTCTCAGACAAACTTCGTACCCACTCTGATAAAGTTCGTTTCCTCTCTACAAAAGTTCGAACCCTCTCTAACAAAGTTCGCACCCTCTTTAACAAAATTCATACCCTCTCTAAAAAAGTTCGTACCCTCTCTAATAAAGTTCGTACCCACTTTAAGAAATGTCGTACCCTCTCTAACAAAGTTCGTACCCACTCTAAGAAAGTTTGTACCCACTCTAACAAATGTCAAACCCTCTCTAAAAAAGTTCGTACCCACTCTAACAAAGTTCGTACCCTCTCTCACAAAGTTCGTACCCACTCTAACAAAGTTCGCACCGTCTCTAACAAAGTTCTTACCCTTTCTGACAAAGTTCACTCCCTTCCTACAAAAGTTCGTACCCTCTCTAACAAAGTTCGTACCCTCTCTGACAAAGTTCGTACCAACTCTAACAAAGTTCGTACCCACTCTAAGAAAGTTCGTAGCCTCTCTAACAAAATTCGTAACCACTTTGACAAAGTTCGTTCCCTCTCTACAAAAGTTCGTACCCTCTCTCACAAAGTTCGTACCCTCTCTCACAAAATTAGTACCCTCTCTAACGAAGTTCGTAACCTCTCTAACAAAGTTTGTACCCTCTCTCACAAAGTTCGTACCCACTCTAACAAGGTTCGGACCCTCTCTAACAAAGCTCGTACCCACTCTAACAAATTTCGCACCCTCTCTAACAAAGTTCGTACCCTCTCTCACAAAGTTCGTACCCACTCTAACAAAGTTCGTACCCAGTCTAACAAAGTTCGTACCCTCTCTAACAAAGGTCGTACCCTCTCGAACAAAGTTCCTACCCACACTAACAAAGGTCAAACCCTCTCTAACAAAGTTCGTACCCACTCTAACAAAGTTCATACCCACCCTAACAAAGTTCGTACCGTCTCTGACAAAGTTCCTACCCTCTCTAACAAAGTTCGTATCCTCTCTAACAAAGTTCGGACCCTCTCTTAAAAAGTTCATAACCACTCAAACAAAGTTCGCACCCTCTCTAAAAAAGTTCGTACCCTCTCTCACAAAGTTGGTACCCACTCTAACAAAGTTCGTACCCTCTCTAACAGAGTTCGTATCCTCTCTAACAAAGTTCGGACCTTCACTAACAAAGTTCGTACCCACTCTAACAAAGTTCGCACCCTCTCTAACAAAGCTCATACCCTCTCTCACAAAGTTCCTACCCTCTTTAACTACGTTCGTACCCTCTCGAACAAAGTTCCTACCCTCTCTAACAAAGTTCGTACCCACTCTAACAAACTTCGTACCGTCTCTAACAAAGTTCGTACCCTCTAAGACAAAGTTCATACGCTCTCTAACAAAGTTCATACGCTATCTAACAAAATTCGTAACCTCTCTTACAAAGTTCATACCATCTTTAAATAAGTTCGTACGCACTCTAACAGAGTTCGTACCCTCTCAGACAAACTTCGTACCCACTCTGATAAAGTTCGTTTCCTCTCTACAAAAGTTCGAACCCTCTCTAACAAAGTTCGCACCCTCTTTAACAAAATTCATACCCTCTCTAAAAAAGTTCGTACCCTCTTTAATAAAGTTCGTACCCACTTTAAGAAATGTCGTACCCTCTCTAACAAAGTTCGTACCCACTCTAAGAAAGTTTGTACCCACTCTAACAAATGTCAAACCCTCTCTAAAAAAGTTCGTACCCACTCTAACAAAGTTCGTACCCTCTCTCACAAAGTTCGTACCCACTCTAACAAAGTTCGCACCGTCTCTAACAAAGTTCGTACCCTTTCTGACAAAGTTCACTCCCTTCCTACAAAAGTTCGTACCCTCTCTAACAAAGTTCGTACCCTCTCTGACAAAGTTCGTACCAACTCTAACAAAGTTCGTACCCACTCTAAGAAAGTTCGTAGCCTCTCTAACAAAATTCGTAACCACTTTGACAAAGTTCGTTCCCTCTCTACAAAAGTTCGTACCCTCTCTCACAAAGTTCGTACCCTCTCTCACAAAATTAGTACCCTCTCTAACGAAGTTCGTAACCTCTCTAACAAAGTTTGTACCCTCTCTCACAAAGTTCGTACCCACTCTAACAAGTTTCGGACCCTCTCTAACAAGGTTCGGACCCTCTCTAACAAAGCTCGTACCCACTCTAACAAATTTCGCACCCTCTCTAACAAAGTTCGTACCCTCTCTCACAAAGTTCGTACCCACTCTAACAAAGTTCGTACCTAGTCTAACAAAGTTCGTACCCTCTCTAACAGAGTTCGTATCCTCTCTAACAAAGTTCGGACCTTCTCTAACAAAGTTCGTACCCACTCTAACAAAGTTCGCACCCTCTCTAACAAAGCTCATACCCTCTCTCACAAAGTTCCTACCCTCTTTAACTACGTTCGTACCCTCTCGAACAAAGTTCCTACCCTCTCTAACAAAGTTCGTACCCACTCTAACAAACTTCGTACCGTCTCTAACAAAGTTCGTACCCTCTCAGACAAAGTTCATACGCTCTCTAACAAAGTTCATATGCTATCTAACAAAGTTCATAACCTCTCTTACAAAGTTCATACCATCTTTAACAAAGTTCGTACGCACTCTAACAGAGTTCGTACCCTCTCAGACAAACTTCGTACCCACTCTGATAAAGTTCGTTTCCTCTCTACAAAAGTTCGAACCCTCTCTAACAAAGTTCGCACCCTCTTTAACAAAATTCATACCCTCTCTAAAAAAGTTCGTACCCTCTCTAATAAAGTTCGTACCCACTTTAAGAAATGTCGTACCCTCTCTAACAAAGTTCGTACCCACTCTAAGAAAGTTTGTACCCACTCTAACAAATGTCAAACCCTCTCTAAAAAAGTTGGTACCCACTCTAACAAAGTTCGTACCCTCTCTCACAAAGTTTGTACCCACTCTAACAAAGTTCGCACCGTCTCTAACAAAGTTCGTACCCTTTCTGACAAAGTTCACTCCCTTCCTACCAAAGTTCGTACCCTCTCTAACAAAGTTCGTACCCTCTCTGACAAAGTTCGTACCAACTCTAACAAAGTTCGTACCCACTCTAAGAAAGTTCGTAGCCTCTCTAACAAAATTCGTAACCACTTTGACAAAGTTCGTTCCCTCTCTACAAAAGTTCGTACCCTCTCTCACAAAGTTCGTACCCTCTCTCACAAAATTAGTACCCTCTCTAACGAAGTTCGTAACCTCTCTAATAAAGTTTGTACCCTCTCTCACAAAGTTCGTACCCACTCTAACAAGGTTCGGACCCTCTCTAACAAAGCTCGTACCCACTCTAACAAATTTCGCACCCTCTCTAACAAATTTCGTACCCTCTCTCACAAAGTTCGTACCGACTCTAACAAAGTTCGTACCTAGTCTAACAAAGTTCGTACCCTCTCTAACAAAGGTCGTACCCTCTCGAACAAAGTTCCTACCCACACTAACAAAGGTCAAACCCTCTCTAACAAAGTTCGTACCCACTCTAACAAAGTTCATACCCACCCTAACAAAGTTCGTACCGTCTCTGACAAAGTTCCTACCGTCTCTAACAAAGTTCGTATCCTCTCTAACAAAGTTCGGACCCTCTCTTAAAAAGTTCATAACCACTCAAACAAAGTTCGCACCCTCTCTAAAAAAGTTCGTACCCTCTCTCACAAAGTTGGTACCCACTCTAACAAAGTTCGTACCCTCTCTAACAGAGTTCGTATCCTCTCTAACAAAGTTCGGACCTTCTCTAACAAAGTTCGTACCCACTCTAACAAAGTTCGCACCCTCTCTAACAAAGCTCATACCCTCTCTCACAAAGTTCCTACCCTCTTTAACTACGTTCGTACCCTCTCGAACAAAGTTCCTACCCTCTCTAACAAAGTTCGTACCCAGTCTAACAAACTTCGTACCGTCTCTAACAAAGTTCGTACCCTCTCAGACAAAGTTCATACGCTCTCTAACAAAGTTCATACGCTATCTAACAAAGTTCGTAACCTCTCTTACAAAGTTCATACCATCTTTAAATAAGTTCGTACGCACTCTAACAGAGTTCGTACCCTCTCAGACAAACTTCGTACCCACTCTGATAAAGTTCGTTTCCTCTCTACAAAAGTTCGAACCCTCTCTAACAAAGTTCGCACCCTTTTTAACAAAATTCATACCCTCTCTAAAAAAGTTCGTACCCTCTTTAATAAAGTTCGTACCCACTTTAAGAAATGTCGTACCCTCTCTAACAAAGTTCGTACCCACTCTAAGAAAGTTTGTACCCACTCTAACAAATGTCAAACCCTCTCTAAAAAAGTTCGTACCCACTCTAACAAAGTTCGGACCCTCTCTTAAAAAGTTCATAACCACTCAAACAAAGTTCGCACCCTCTCTAAAAAAGTTCGTACCCTCTCTCACAAAGTTGGTACCCACTCTAACAAAGTTCGTACCCTCTCTGACAAAGTTCGTACCAACTCTAACAAAGTTCGTACCCACTCTAAGAAAGTTCGTAGCCTCTCTAAGAAAATTCGTAACCACTTTGACAAAGTTCGTTCCCTCTCTACAAAAGTTCGTACCCTCTCTAACGAAGTTCGTAACCTCTCTAACAAAGTTTGTACCCTCTCTCACAAAGTTCGTACCCACTCTAACAAGGTTCGGACCCTCTCTAACAAGGTTCGGACCCTCTCTAACAAAGCTCGTACCCACTCTAACAAATTTCGCACCCTCTCTAACAAAGTTCGTACCCTCTCTCACAAAGTTCGTACCCACTCTAACAAAGTTCGTACCTAGTCTAACAAAGTTCGTACCCTCTCTAACAAAGGTCGTACCCTCTCGAACAAAGTTCCTACCCTCTCTAACAAAGTTCGTATCCTCTCTAACAAAGTTCGGACCCTCTCTTAAAAAGTTCATAACCACTCAAACAAAGTTCGCACCCTCTCTAAAAAAGTTCGTACCCTCTCTCACAAAGTTGGTACCCACTCTAACAAAGTTCGTACCCTCTCTAACAGAGTTCGTATCCTCTCTAACAAAATTCGTAAGCACTTTGACAAAGTTCGTTCCCTCTCTACAAAAGATCGTACCCTCTCTCACAAAGTTCGTACCCTCTCTCACAAAATTAGTACCCTCTCTAACGAAGTTCGTAACCTCTCTAACAAAGTTTGTACCCTCTCTCACAAAGTTCGTACCCACTCTAACAAGTTTCGGACCCTCTCTAACAAGGTTCGGACCCTCTCTAACAAAGCTCGTACCCACTCTAACAAATTTCGCACCCTCTCTAACAAAGTTCGTACCCTCTCTCACAAAGTTCGTACCCACTCTAACAAAGTTCGTACCTAGTCTAACAAAGTTCGTACCCTCTCTAACAGAGTTCGTATCCTCTCTAACAAAGTTCGGACCTTCTCTAACAAAGTTCGTACCCACTCTAACAAAGTTCGCACCCTCTCTAACAAAGCTCATACCCTCTCTCACAAAGTTCCTACCCTCTTTAACTACGTTCGTACCCTCTCGAACAAAGTTCCTACCCTCTCTAACAAAGTTCGTACCCACTCTAACAAACTTCGTACCGTCTCTAACAAAGTTCGTACCCTCTCTACCAAAGTTCGGACCCTCTCTTAAAAAGTTCATAACCACTCAAACAAAGTTCGCACCCTCTCTAAAAAAGTTCGTACCCTCTCTCACAAAGTTGGTACCCACTCTAACAAAGTTCGTACCCTCTCTAACAGAGTTCGTATCCTCTCTAACAAAATTCGTAACCATTTTGACAAAGTTCGTTCCCACTCTACAAAAGTTCGTACCCTCTCTCACAAAGTTCGTACCCTCTCTCACAAAATTAGTACCCTCTCTAACGAAGTTCGTAACCTCTCTAACAAAGTTTGTACCCTCTCTCACAAAGTTCGTACCCACTCTAACAAGTTTCGGACCCTCTCTAACAAGGTTCGGACCCTCTCTAACAAAGCTCGTACCCACTCTAACAAATTTCGCACCCTCTCTAACAAAGTTCGTACCCTCTCTCACAAAGTTCGTACCCACTCTAACAAAGTTCGTACCTAGTCTAACAAAGTTCGTACCCTCTCTAACAGAGTTCGTATCCTCTCTAACAAAGTTCGGACCTTCTCTAACAAAGTTCGTACCCACTCTAACAAAGTTCGCACCCTCTCTAACAAAGCTCATACCCTCTCTCACAAAGTTCCTACCCTCTTTAACTACGTTCGTACCCTCTCGAACAAAGTTCCTACCCTCTCTAACAAAGTTCGTACCCACTCTAACAAACTTCGTACCGTCTCTAACAAAGTTCGTACCCTCTCAGACAAAGTTCATACGCTCTCTAACAAAGTTCATACGCTATCTAACAAAGTTCGTAACCTCTCTTACAAAGTTCATACCATCTTTAACAAAGTTCGTACGCACTCTAACAGAGTTCGTACCCTCTCAGACAAACTTCGTACCCACTCTTATAAAGTTCGTTCCCTCTCTACAAAAGTTCGCACCCTCTTCAACAAAATTCGTACCCTCTCTAAAAAAGTTCGTACCCTCTGTAATAAAGTTCGTACCCACTCTAAGAAATGTCGTACCCTCTCTAACAAAGTACGTACCCTCTCTAACAAAGTTCGTACCCACTCTAACAAAGTTTGTACCCACTCTAACAAAGGTCAAACCCTCTCTAAAAAAGTTCGTACCCACTCTAACAAAGTTCGTACCCTCTCTCACAAAGTTTGTACCCACTCTAACAAAGTTCGCACCGTCTCTAACAAAGTTCGTACCCTTTCTGACAAAGTTCACTCCCTTCCTACAAAAGTTCGTACCCTCTCTAACAAAGTTCGTACCCTCTCTAACAAAGTTTGTACCAACTGTAACAAAGTTCGTACCCACTCTAAGACAGTTCGTACCCTCTCTAACAAAATTCGTACCCACTCTGACAGAATTCGTTCCCTCTCTACAAAAGTTCGTACCCTCTCTCACAACGTTCGTACCCTCTCTCACAAAGTTAGTACCCTCTCTAACGAAGTTCGTAACCTCTCTGACAAAGTTCGTACCCTCTCTCACAAAGTTCGTACCCACTCTAACAAGGTTCGGACCCTCTCTAACAAAGTTCGTACCCACTCTAACAAATTTTGCACCCTCTGTAACAAAGTTCGTACCCACTCTGACAAAGTTCGTACCCACTCTAACAAAGGTCAAACCCTCTCTAAAAAAGTTCGTACCCTCTCTGACAAAGTTTGTACCAACTCTAACAACGTTTGTACCCACTCTAACAAAGTTCGTACCCTCTCTAAAAAAGTTCGTACCCACTCTGACAAAGTTCGTTCCCTCTCTACAAAAGTTCGTACCGTCTCTAAAAAAGTTGGTACCCTCTCTCACAAAGTTCGTACCCTCTCAAACGAACTTCGTACCCTCTCTGACAAAGTTCGTACCCTCTCTAACAAAGTTCGGACCCTCTCTAATAAAGTTCCTACCCATTCTAAAAAAGTTCGTACCCTCTCTACCAAAGTTCGTACCCTCTCTCACAACGTTCGTACCCTCTCTCACAAAGTTAGTACCCTCTCTAACGAAGTTCGTAACCTCTCTGACAAAGTTCGTACCCTCTCTCACAAAGTTCGTACCCACTCTAACAAGGTTCGGACCCTCTCTAACAAAGTTCGTACCCACTTTAACAGATTTTGCACCCTCTGTAACAAAGTTCGTACCCACTCTGACAAAGTTCGTACCCACTCTAACAAAGGTCAAACCCTCTCTAAAAAAGTTCGTACCCTCTCTAACAAAGTTCGTACCCTCTCTGACAAAGTTCGTACCAACTCTAACAACGTTCGTACCCACTCTAACAAAGTTCGTACCCTCTCTAAAAAAGTTCGTACCCACTCTAACAAAGTTCGTACCCTCTCTAAAAAAGTTCGTACCCACTCTGACAAAGTTCGTTCCCTCTCTACAAAAGTTCGTACCCTCTCTAAAAAAGTTCGTACCCTCTCTCACAAAGTTCGTACCCTATCTAACGAAGTTCGTACCCTCTCTGACAAAGTTCGTACCCTCTCTAACAAAGTTCGTACCCTCTCTCACAAAGTTCGTACCCACTCTAACAAAGGTCGTACCTAGTCTAACAAAGTTCGTACCCTCTCTAACAAAGGTCGTACCCTCTCGAACAAAGTTCCTACCCTCTCTAACAAAGTTCGTATCCTCTCTAACAAAGTTCGGACCCTCTCTTAAAAAGTTCATAACCACTCAAACAAAGTTCGCACCCTCTCTAAAAAAGTTCGTACCCTCTCTCACAAAGTTGGTACCCACTCTAACAAAGTTCGTACCCTCTCTAACAGAGTTCGTATCCTCTCTAACAAAATTCGTAAGCACTTTGACAAAGTTCGTTCCCTCTCTACAAAAGATCGTACCCTCTCTCACAAAGTTCGTACCCTCTCTCACAAAATTAGTACCCTCTCTAACGAAGTTCGTAACCTCTCTAACAAAGTTTGTACCCTCTCTCACAAAGTTCGTACCCACTCTAACAAGTTTCGGACCCTCTCTAACAAGGTTCGGACCCTCTCTAACAAAGCTCGTACCCACTCTAACAAATTTCGCACCCTCTCTAACAAAGTTCGTACCCTCTCTCACAAAGTTCGTACCCACTCTAACAAAGTTCGTACCTAGTCTAACAAAGTTCGTACCCTCTCTAACAGAGTTCGTATCCTCTCTAACAAAGTTCGGACCTTCTCTAACAAAGTTCGTACCCACTCTAACAAAGTTCGCACCCTCTCTAACAAAGCTCATACCCTCTCTCACAAAGTTCCTACCCTCTTTAACTACGTTCGTACCCTCTCGAACAAAGTTCCTACCCTCTCTAACAAAGTTCGTACCCACTCTAACAAACTTCGTACCGTCTCTAACAAAGTTCGTACCCTCTCTACCAAAGTTCGGACCCTCTCTTAAAAAGTTCATAACCACTCAAACAAAGTTCGCACCCTCTCTAAAAAAGTTCGTACCCTCTCTCACAAAGTTGGTACCCACTCTAACAAAGTTCGTACCCTCTCTAACAGAGTTCGTATCCTCTCTAACAAAATTCGTAACCACTTTGACAAAGTTCGTTCCCTCTCTACAAAAGTTCGTACCCTCTCTCACAAAGTTCGTACCCTCTCTCACAAAATTAGTACCCTCTCTAACGAAGTTCGTAACCTCTCTAACAAAGTTTGTACCCTCTCTCACAAAGTTCGTACCCACTCTAACAAGTTTCGGACCCTCTCTAACAAGGTTCGGACCCTCTCTAACAAAGCTCGTACCCACTCTAACAAATTTCGCACCCTCTCTAACAAAGTTCGTACCCTCTCTCACAAAGTTCGTACCCACTCTAACAAAGTTCGTACCTAGTCTAACAAAGTTCGTACCCTCTCTAACAGAGTTCGTATCCTCTCTAACAAAGTTCGGACCTTCTCTAACAAAGTTCGTACCCACTCTAACAAAGTTCGCACCCTCTCTAACAAAGCTCATACCCTCTCTCACAAAGTTCCTACCCTCTTTAACTACGTTCGTACCCTCTCGAACAAAGTTCCTACCCTCTCTAACAAAGTTCGTACCCACTCTAACAAACTTCGTACCGTCTCTAACAAAGTTCGTACCCTCTCAGACAAAGTTCATACCCTCTCTAACAAAGTTCATACGCTATCTAACAAAGTTCGTAACCTCTCTTACAAAGTTCATACCATCTTTAACAAAGTTCGTACGCACTCTAACAGAGTTCGTACCCTCTCAGACAAACTTCGTACCCACTCTTATAAAGTTCGTTCCCTCTCTACAAAAGTTCGCACCCTCTTTAACAAAATTCGTACCCTCTCTAAAAAAGTTCGTACCCTCTGTAATAAAGTTCGTACCCACTCTAAGAAATGTCGTACCCTCTCTAACAAAGTACGTACCCTCTCTAACAAAGTTCGTACCCACTCTAACAAAGTTTGTACCCACTCTAACAAAGGTCAAACCCTCTCTAAAAAAGTTCGTACCCACTCTAACAAAGTTCGTACCCTCTCTCACAAAGTTTGTACCCACTCTAACAACGTTTGTACCCACTCTAACAAAGTTCGTACCCTCTCTAAAAAAGTTCGTACCCACTCTGACAAAGTTCGTTCCCTCTCTACAAAAGTTCGTACCGTCTCTAAAAAAGTTGGTACCCTCTCTCACAAAGTTCGTACCCTCTCAAACGAACTTCGTACCCTCTCTGACAAAGTTCGTACCCTCTCTAACAAAGTTCGGACCCTCTCTAATAAAGTTCCTACCCATTCTAAAAAAGTTCGTACCCTCTCTACCAAAGTTCGTACCCTCTCTCACAACGTTCGTACCCTCTCTCACAAAGTTAGTACCCTCTCTAACGAAGTTCGTAACCTCTCTGACAAAGTTCGTACCCTCTCTCACAAAGTTCGTACCCACTCTAACAAGGTTCGGACCCTCTCTAACAAAGTTCGTACCCACTTTAACAGATTTTGCACCCTCTGTAACAAAGTTCGTACCCACTCTGACAAAGTTCGTACCCACTCTAACAAAGGTCAAACCCTCTCTAAAAAAGTTCGTACCCTCTCTAACAAAGTTCGTACCCTCTCTGACAAAGTTCGTACCAACTCTAACAACGTTCGTACCCACTCTAACAAAGTTCGTACCCTCTCTAAAAAAGTTCGTACCCACTCTAACAAAGTTCGTACCCTCTCTAAAAAAGTTCGTACCCACTCTGACAAAGTTCGTTCCCTCTCTACAAAAGTTCGTACCCTCTCTAAAAAAGTTCGTACCCTCTCTCACAAAGTTCGTACCCTATCTAACGAAGTTCGTACCCTCTCTGACAAAGTTCGTACCCTCTCTAACAAAGTTCGTACCCTCTCTAACAAAGTTCGGACCCTCTCTAATAAAGTTCGTACCCATTCTAAAAAAGTTCGTACCCTCTCTACCAAAGTTCGTACCCTCTCTCACAAAGCTCGTACCCACACTAACAATGTTCGTACCGTCTCTAACAAAGTTTGTACCCTCGCTGACAAAGTTTACTCTCCTCTACAAAAGATCGTACCCTCTCTGACAAAGTTCGTGCCCTCTCTAACAAGGTTCGTACCAACTCTAACAAAGTTCGTACCCACTCTAACAAAGTTCGTACCCTCTCTAACAAAGTTCGTACCCACTCTGTCAAAGTTCGTTCCCTCTTTAACAAAGTTCATACCCTCTCTAACAAAGTTCGTACCCTCTCTGACAAAGGTCGTACCCTCTCTGACAAAGTTCGTACCCACTCTAACAAAGTTCGTTCGCACTCTAACAAAGTCCGTACCATCTCTAACAAAGTTCGTACCCACTCTAACAAAGTTCTTACCCTCTCTAATAAAGTTCCTACCCTCACTAACGGAGTTCGTTCCCTCTCTACAAAAGTTCGCACCCTCTCTAACAAAATTCGTAACCACTCTAAAAAAGTTCGTACCCTCTCTCACAAAGTTCGTACCCTCTCTAACGAAGTTCGTACCCTCTCTAACAAGGTTCGGACCCTCTCTAACAAAGCTCGTACCCACTCTAACAAATTTCGCACCCTCTCTAACAAAGTTCGTACCCTCTCTCACAAAGTTCGTACCCACTCTAACAAAGTTCGTACCTAGTCTAACAAAGTTCGTACCCTCTCTAACAGAGTTCGTATCCTCTCTAACAAAGTTCGGACCTTCTCTAACAAAGTTCGTACCCACTCTAACAAAGTTCGCACCCTCTCTAACAAAGCTCATACCCTCTCTCACAAAGTTCCTACCCTCTTTAACTACGTTCGTACCCTCTCGAACAAAGTTCCTACCCTCTCTAACAAAGTTCGTACCCACTCTAACAAACTTCGTACCGTCTCTAACAAAGTTCGTACCCTCTCTACCAAAGTTCGGACCCTCTCTTAAAAAGTTCATAACCACTCAAACAAAGTTCGCACCCTCTCTAAAAAAGTTCGTACCCTCTCTCACAAAGTTGGTACCCACTCTAACAAAGTTCGTACCCTCTCTAACAGAGTTCGTATCCTCTCTAACAAAATTCGTAACCACTTTGACAAAGTTCGTTCCCTCTCTACAAAAGTTCGTACCCTCTCTCACAAAGTTCGTACCCTCTCTCACAAAATTAGTACCCTCTCTAACGAAGTTCGTAACCTCTCTAACAAAGTTTGTACCCTCTCTCACAAAGTTCGTACCCACTCTAACAAGTTTCGGACCCTCTCTAACAAGGTTCGGACCCTCTCTAACAAAGCTCGTACCCACTCTAACAAATTTCGCACCCTCTCTAACAAAGTTCGTACCCTCTCTCACAAAGTTCGTACCCACTCTAACAAAGTTCGTACCTAGTCTAACAAAGTTCGTACCCTCTCTAACAGAGTTCGTATCCTCTCTAACAAAGTTCGGACCTTCTCTAACAAAGTTCGTACCCACTCTAACAAAGTTCGCACCCTCTCTAACAAAGCTCATACCCTCTCTCACAAAGTTCCTACCCTCTTTAACTACGTTCGTACCCTCTCGAACAAAGTTCCTACCCTCTCTAACAAAGTTTGTACCCACTCTAACAAACTTCGTACCGTCTCTAACAAAGTTCGTACCCTCTCAGACAAAGTTCATACGCTCTCTAACAAAGTTCATACGCTATCTAACAAAGTTCGTAACCTCTCTTACAAAGTTCATACCATCTTTAACAAAGTTCGTACGCACTCTAACAGAGTTCGTACCCTCTCAGACAAACTTCGTACCCACTCTTATAAAGTTCGTTCCCTCTCTACAAAAGTTCGCACCCTCTTTAACAAAATTCGTACCCTCTCTAAAAAAGTTCGTACCCTCTGTAATAAAGTTCGTACCCACTCTAAGAAATGTCGTACCCTCTCTAACAAAGTACGTACCCTCTCTAACAAAGTTCGTACCCACTCTAACAAAGTTTGTACCCACTCTAACAAAGGTCAAACCCTCTCTAAAAAAGTTCGTACCCACTCTAACAAAGTTCGTACCCTCTCTCACAAAGTTTGTACCCACTCTAACAACGTTTGTACCCACTCTAACAAAGTTCGTACCCTCTCTAAAAAAGTTCGTACCCACTCTGACAAAGTTCGTTCCCTCTCTACAAAAGTTCGTACCGTCTCTAAAAAAGTTGGTACCCTCTCTCACAAAGTTCGTACCCTCTCAAACGAACTTCGTACCCTCTCTGACAAAGTTCGTACCCTCTCTAACAAAGTTCGGACCCTCTCTAATAAAGTTCCTACCCATTCTAAAAAAGTTCGTACCCTCTCTACCAAAGTTCGTACCCTCTCTCACAACGTTCGTACCCTCTCTCACAAAGTTAGTACCCTCTCTAACGAAGTTCGTAACCTCTCTGACAAAGTTCGTACCCTCTCTCACAAAGTTCGTACCCACTCTAACAAGGTTCGGACCCTCTCTAACAAAGTTCGTACCCACTTTAACAGATTTTGCACCCTCTGTAACAAAGTTCGTACCCACTCTGACAAAGTTCGTACCCACTCTAACAAAGGTCAAACCCTCTCTAAAAAAGTTCGTACCCTCTCTAACAAAGTTCGTACCCTCTCTGACAAAGTTCGTACCAACTCTAACAACGTTCGTACCCACTCTAACAAAGTTCGTACCCTCTCTAAAAAAGTTCGTACCCACTCTAACAAAGTTCGTACCCTCTCTAAAAAAGTTCGTACCCACTCTGACAAAGTTCGTTCCCTCTCTACAAAAGTTCGTACCCTCTCTAAAAAAGTTCGTACCCTCTCTCACAAAGTTCGTACCCTATCTAACGAAGTTCGTACCCTCTCTGACAAAGTTCGTACCCTCTCTAACAAAGTTCGTACCCTCTCTAACAAAGTTCGGACCCTCTCTAATAAAGTTCGTACCCATTCTAAAAAAGTTCGTACCCTCTCTACCAAAGTTCGTACCCTCTCTCACAAAGCTCGTACCCACACTAACAATGTTCGTACCGTCTCTAACAAAGTTTGTACCCTCGCTGACAAAGTTTACTCTCCTCTACAAAAGATCGTACCCTCTCTGACAAAGTTCGTGCCCTCTCTAACAAGGTTCGTACCAACTCTAACAAAGTTCGTACCCACTCTAACAAAGTTCGTACCCTCTCTAACAAAGTTCGTACCCACTCTGTCAAAGTTCGTTCCCTCTTTAACAAAGTTCATACCCTCTCTAACAAAGTTCGTACCCTCTCTGACAAAGGTCGTACCCTCTCTGACAAAGTTCGTACCCACTCTAACAAAGTTCGTTCGCACTCTAACAAAGTCCGTACCATCTCTAACAAAGTTCGTACCCACTCTAACAAAGTTCTTACCCTCTCTAATAAAGTTCCTACCCTCACTAACGGAGTTCGTTCCCTCTCTACAAAAGTTCGCACCCTCTCTAACAAAATTCGTAACCACTCTAAAAAAGTTCGTACCCTCTCTCACAAAGTTCGTACCCTCTCTAACGAAGTTCGTACCCTCTCTGACAAAGTTCGTACCCTCTATAACAAAGTTCGGACCCTCTCTAACAAAGTTCGTACCCATTCTAAAAGAGTTCGTACCCTCTCTACCAAAGTTCGTATCCTCTCTAACAAAGTTCGTACCCTCTAAGACAAAGTTCGTACACTCTCTGACAAACTTCGTTCCCTCTGTACAGAAGTTCGTACCCTCTCAAACAAAGTTCCTACCCTCTCTAACAAAGTTCGTACGCTCTCTTACAAAGTTCTTACCCACTCTAACAAATTTCGTACCCTCTCAGACAAAGTTCTTTCCCTCTCTACAAAGGTCGTTCCCTCTCTAAAAAAACTCGTACCCTCTCTAACAAAGTTCGTACCCTCTCTAACAAAGTTCGTACCCACTCTAACAAAGTTCGTACCCTCTCTAACAAAGTTCGTTCCCCCTTTAACAAAGTTCCTACCCACTCAAAAAAAGTTCGTACCCTCTCTAACAAAGTTCGTACCCTCTCTACAAAGTTCGTACCATCTTTAACAAATTTCGTACCCTCTCAGACAAAGTTCTTTCCCTCTGTACAGAGTTCGTTCCCTCTATACAAAAACTCGTACCCTCTCTAACAAAGTTCGTACCCTCTCTCACAAAGTTCGTTCCCTCTTTAACAAAGTTCATACACTCTCTAACAAATTTCGTACCCTCTCTGACAAAGTTCGTACCCTCTCTGACAAAGTTCGTACCCACTCTAACAAATTTCGTTCCCTCTCTAACAAAGTCCGTACCCTCTCTAACAAAGTTCGTACCCACTCTAACAAAGTCCTTACCCTCTCTAATAAAGTTCCTACCCTCACTAACGGAGTTCGTTCCCTCTCTACAAAAGTTCGCACCCTCTCTAACAAAATTCGTAACCACTCTAAAAAAGTTCGTACCCTCTCTCACAAAGTTCGTACCCTCTCTAATGAAGTTCGTACCCTCTCTGACAAAGTTCGTACCCTCTATAACAAAGTTCGGACCCTCTCTAACAAAGTTCGTACCCATTCTAAAAGAGTTCGTACCCTCTCTACCAAAGTTCGTACCCTCTCTAACAAAGTTCGTACCCTCTAAGACAAAGTTCGTACGCTCTCTGACAAACTTCGTTCCCTCTGTACAGAAGTTCGTACCCTCTCAAACAAAGTTCCTACCCTCTCTAACAAAGTTCGTACGTTCTCTTACAAAGTTCTTACCCACTCTAACAAATTTCGTACCCTCTCAGACAAAGTTCTTTCCCTCTCTACAAAGTTCGTTCCTTCTCTAAAAAAACTCGTACCCTCTCTAACAAAGTTCGTACCCTCTCTAACAAAGTTTGTACCCACTCTAACAAAGTTCGTACCCTCTCTAACAAAGTTCGTTCCCCCTTTAACAAAGTTCCTACCCACTCAAAAAAAGTTCGTACCCTCTCTACAAAGTTCGTACCATCTTTAACAAAGTTCGTACCCTCTCAGACAGAGTTCTTTCCCTCTGTACAAAGTTCGTTCCCTCTATACAAAAACTCGTACCCTCTCTACAAAAGTTCGCACCCTCTCTAACAAAATTCGTAACCACTCTAAAAAAGTTCGTACCCTCTCTCACAAAGTTCGTACCCTCTCTAATGAAGTTCGTACCCTCTCTGACAAAGTTCGTACCCTCTATAACAAAGTTCGGACCCTCTCTAACAAAGTTCGTACCCATTCTAAAAGAGTTCGTACCCTCTCTACCAAAGTTCGTACCCTCTCTAACAAAGTTCGTACCCTCTAAGACAAAGTTCGTACGCTCTCTGACAAACTTCGTTCCCTCTGTACAGAAGTTCGTACCCTCTCAAACAAAGTTCCTACCCTCTCTAACAAAGTTCGTACGTTCTCTTACAAAGTTCTTACCCACTCTAACAAATTTCGTACCCTCTCAGACAAAGTTCTTTCCCTCTCTACAAAGTTCGTTCCTTCTCTAAAAAAACTCGTACCCTCTCTAACAAAGTTCGTACCCTCTCTAACAAAGTTTGTACCCACTCTAACAAAGTTCGTACCCTCTCTAACAAAGTTCGTTCCCCCTTTAACAAAGTTCCTACCCACTCAAAAAAAGTTCGTACCCTCTCTACAAAGTTCGTACCATCTTTAACAAAGTTCGTACCCTCTCAGACAGAGTTCTTTCCCTCTGTACAAAGTTCGTTCCCTCTATACAAAAACTCGTACCCTCTCTAACAAAGTTCGTACCCACTCTCACAAAGTTCGTACCCTCTCTAACAAAGTTCGTACCCACTCTAACAAAGTTCGTACCCTCTCTAAAAAAGTTCGTACCCTCTCTCACAAAGTTCCTACCCTCTCTCACAAAGTTCCTACCCACTCAAACAATGTTCGTACCCTCTCAAACAAAGTTTGTACCCTCTCTACAAAGTTTGTACCATCTTTAACAAAGTTCGTACCCTCTCTAACAATGCTCGTACCCTCTCTGACAAAGTTCGTACCCTCTCTACAAAGTTCGTACCATCTTTAACAAAGTTCGTACCCTCTCAGACAGAGTTCTTTCCCTCTGTACAAAGTTCGTTCCCTCTATACAAAAACTTGTACCCTCTCTAACAAAGTTCGTACCCTCTCTCACAAAATTCGTACCCTCTCTAACAAAGTTCGTACCCACTCTAACAAAGTTCGTACCCTCTCTACCAAAGTTCGTACCCTCTCTCACAACGTTCGTACCCTCTCTCACAAAGTTAGTACCCTCTCTAACGAAGTTCGTAACCTCTCTGACAAAGTTCGTACCCTCTCTCACAAAGTTCGTACCCACTCTAACAAGGTTCGGACCCTCTCTAACAAAGTTCGTACCCACTTTAACAGATTTTGCACCCTCTGTAACAAAGTTCGTACCCACTCTGACAAAGTTCGTACCCACTCTAACAAAGGTCAAACCCTCTCTAAAAAAGTTCGTACCCTCTCTAACAAAGTTCGTACCCTCTCTGACAAAGTTCGTACCAACTCTAACAACGTTCGTACCCACTCTAACAAAGTTCGTACCCTCTCTAAAAAAGTTCGTACCCACTCTAACAAAGTTCGTACCCTCTCTAAAAAAGTTCGTACCCACTCTGACAAAGTTCGTTCCCTCTCTACAAAAGTTCGTACCCTCTCTAAAAAAGTTCGTACCCTCTCTCACAAAGTTCGTACCCTATCTAACGAAGTTCGTACCCTCTCTGACAAAGTTCGTACCCTCTCTAACAAAGTTCGTACCCTCTCTAACAAAGTTCGGACCCTCTCTAATAAAGTTCGTACCCATTCTAAAAAAGTTCGTACCCTCTCTACCAAAGTTCGTACCCTCTCTCACAAAGCTCGTACCCACACTAACAATGTTCGTACCGTCTCTAACAAAGTTTGTACCCTCGCTGACAAAGTTTACTCTCCTCTACAAAAGATCGTACCCTCTTTGACAAAGTTCGTGCCCTCTCTAACAAGGTTCGTACCAACTCTAACAAAGTTCGTACCCACTCTAACAAAGTTCGTACCCTCTCTAACAAAGTTCGTACCCACTCTGTCAAAGTTCGTTCCCTCTTTAACAAAGTTCATACCCTCTCTAACAAAGTTCGTACCCTCTCTGACAAAGGTCGTACCCTCTCTGACAAAGTTCGTACCCACTCTAACAAAGTTCGTTCGCACTCTAACAAAGTCCGTACCATCTCTAACAAAGTTCGTACCCACTCTAACAAAGTTCTTACCCTCTCTAATAAAGTTCCTACCCTCACTAACGGAGTTCGTTCCCTCTCTACAAAAGTTCGCACCCTCTCTAACAAAATTCGTAACCACTCTAAAAAAGTTCGTACCCTCTCTCACAAAGTTCGTACCCTCTCTAACGAAGTTCGTACCCTCTCTGACAAAGTTCGTACCCTCTATAACAAAGTTCGGACCCTCTCTAACAAAGTTCGTACCCATTCTAAAAGAGTTCGTACCCTCTCTACCAAAGTTCGTATCCTCTCTAACAAAGTTCGTACCCTCTAAGACAAAGTTCGTACACTCTCTGACAAACTTCGTTCCCTCTGTACAGAAGTTCGTACCCTCTCAAACAAAGTTCCTACCCTCTCTAACAAAGTTCGTACGCTCTCTTACAAAGTTCTTACCCACTCTAACAAATTTCGTACCCTCTCAGACAAAGTTCTTTCCCTCTCTATAAAGTTCGTTCCCTCTCTAAAAAAACTCGTACCCTCTCTAACAAAGTTCGTACCCTCTCTAACAAAGTTCGTACCCACTCTAACAAAGTTCGTACCCTCTCTAACAAAGTTCGTTCCCCCTTTAACAAAGTTCCTACCCACTCAAAAAAAGTTCGTACCCTCTCTAACAAAGTTCGTACCCTCTCTACAAAGTTCGTACCATCTTTAACAAATTTCGTACCCTCTCAGACAAAGTTCTTTCCCTCTGTACAGAGTTCGTTCCCTCTATACAAAAACTCGTACCCTCTCTAACAAAGTTCGTACCCTCTCTCACAAAGTTCGTTCCCTCTTTAACAAAGTTCATACACTCTCTAACAAATTTCGTACCCTCTCTGACAAAGTTCGTACCCTCTCTGACAAAGTTCGTACCCACTCTAACAAATTTCGTTCCCTCTCTAACAAAGTCCGTACCCTCTCTAACAAAGTTCGTACCCACTCTAACAAAGTCCTTACCCTCTCTAATAAAGTTCCTACCCTCACTAACGGAGTTCGTTCCCTCTCTACAAAAGTTCGCACCCTCTCTAACAAAATTCGTAACCACTCTAAAAAAGTTCGTACCCTCTCTCACAAAGTTCGTACCCTCTCTAATGAAGTTCGTACCCTCTCTGACAAAGTTCGTACCCTCTATAACAAAGTTCGGACCCTCTCTAACAAAGTTCGTACCCATTCTAAAAGAGTTCGTACCCTCTCTACCAAAGTTCGTACCCTCTCTAACAAAGTTCGTACCCTCTAAGACAAAGTTCGTACGCTCTCTGACAAACTTCGTTCCCTCTGTACAGAAGTTCGTACCCTCTCAAACAAAGTTCCTACCCTCTCTAACAAAGTTCGTACGTTCTCTTACAAAGTTCTTACCCACTCTAACAAATTTCGTACCCTCTCAGACAAAGTTCTTTCCCTCTCTACAAAGTTCGTTCCTTCTCTAAAAAAACTCGTACCCTCTCTAACAAAGTTCGTACCCTCTCTAACAAAGTTTGTACCCACTCTAACAAAGTTCGTACCCTCTCTAACAAAGTTCGTTCCCCCTTTAACAAAGTTCCTACCCACTCAAAAAAAGTTCGTACCCTCTCTACAAAGTTCGTACCATCTTTAACAAAGTTCGTACCCTCTCAGACAGAGTTCTTTCCCTCTGTACAAAGTTCGTTCCCTCTATACAAAAACTCGTACCCTCTCTAACAAAGTTCGTACCCACTCTCACAAAGTTCGTACCCTCTCTAACAAAGTTCGTACCCACTCTAACAAAGTTCGTACCCTCTCTAAAAAAGTTCGTACCCTCTCTCACAAAGTTCCTACCCTCTCTCACAAAGTTCCTACCCACTCAAACAATGTTCGTACCCTCTCAAACAAAGTTTGTACCCTCTCTACAAAGTTTGTACCATCTTTAACAAAGTTCGTACCCTCTCTAACAATGCTCGTACCCTCTCTGACAAAGTTCGTACCCTCTCTACAAAGTTCGTACCATCTTTAACAAAGTTCGTACCCTCTCAGACAGAGTTCTTTCCCTCTGTACAAAGTTCGTTCCCTCTATACAAAAACTTGTACCCTCTCTAACAAAGTTCGTACCCTCTCTCACAAAATTCGTACCCTCTCTAACAAAGTTCGTACCCACTCTAACAAAGTTCGTACCCTCTCTAAAAAAGTTCGTACCCTCTCTCACAAAGTTCTTACCCTCTCTCACAAAGTTCCTACCCACTCAAACAATGTTCGTACCCTCTCAAACAAAGTTTGTACCCTCTCTACAAAGTTTGTACCATCTTTAACAAAGTTCGTACCCTCTCTAACAATGCTCGTACCCTCTCTGACAAAGTTCGTACCCTCTCAAACAACGTTCATGCGCTCTCTAACAAAGTTCGTAACCTCTCAAACAAAGTTCGTATCATGTTCAACAAAGTTCGTACGCCTCTAACAAAGTTCGTACCCTCTCAGACAAAGTTCGTTCCCTCTCTCACAAAGTTCGTACCCACTCTAACAAAGTTCGTACCCTCTCTAACAAAGTTCATACCCTCTCAGACAAAGTTCGTACCCTCTCTGACAAAGTTCATTCCCTCTCTACAGAAGTTCGTTCCCTCTCTGACAAAGTTCGTTCCCTCACTACAAAAGTTCGTTCCCTCTCTGACAAAGTTCGTACTCTCTCTAACAACATTCATACGCTCTCTAACAAAGTTCATAACCTCTATAACAAAGTTCGTACCATCTTTAATAAAGTTCGTACGCACTCTAACAGAGTTTGTACCCTCACAAACAAAGTCCGTTCCCTCTCTACAAAGTTCGTTCCCTCTCTCACAAAGTTCGTACCTACTCTAACAAAGTTCGTACCCTCTCTAACAAAGTTCGTACCCTCTCTGACAAACTTCGTTCCCTCTCTACAGACGTTCGTACCCTCTCAAACAAAGTTCCTACCCTCTCTAACAAAGTTCGTACGCTCTCTTCCAAAGTTCTTACCCACTCTAACAAAGTTCGTACCCTCTCTAACAAAGTTCGTACCCTCTCTAACAAAGTTCGTACCCTCTAAGACAAAGTTCGTACCCTCTCTGACAAAGTTCGTTCCCTCTCTACAGAAGTTCGTACCCAGTCTAAAAACGTTGGTACCCTCTCAGAGGAAGTTCGTACCCTCTCTGACAAAGTTCGTTCCCTCTCTACAAGAGTTCGTACCCACTTTAACAAAGTTCGTACCGTGTCGAACAAAGTTCCTACCCTCTCTAACAAAGTTCGTACGCTCTCTAACAAAATTCTTACCCACTCTAACAAAGTTCGTACCCTCTCTAACAAAGTTCGTACCCTCTCTAACACAGTTCGTACCCACTCTAACAAAGTTCGTACCCTCTCTAACAAAGCACGTACCCTCTCTCACAAAGTTGGTACCCACTCGAAAAGAGTTCGTACCCTCTAGAACAAAGTTCATACCCAGTCTAACATAGTTCGTACCCTCTCTAACAAAGTTCGTACCCTTTCTAACAAAATTCGTACCCTCTCTCACAAAGTTCGTACCCTCTCTAACAAAATTCCTACCCTCTCTAACAAAGTTCGTACCCACTTTAACAATGTTCGTACCCTCTCAAACAAAGTTTGTACCCTCTCTACAAAGTTTGTACCATCTTTAACAAAGTTCGTACCCTCTCTAACAATGTTCGTACCCTCTCTGACAAAGTTCGTACCCTCTCTACAAAGTTCGTACCATCTTTAACAAAGTTCGTACCCTCTCAGACAGAGTTCTTTCCCTCTGTACAAAGTTCGTTCCCTCTATACAAAAACTTGTACCCTCTCTAACAAAGTTCGTACCCTCTCTCACAAAATTCGTACCCTCTCTAACAAAGTTCGTACCCACTCTAACAAAGTTCGTACCCTCTCTAAAAAAGTTCGTACCCTCTCTCACAAAGTTCTTACCCTCTCTCACAAAGTTCTTACCCACTCAAACAATGTTCGTACCCTCTCAAACAAAGTTTGTACCCTCTCTACAAAGTTTGTACCATCTTTAACAAAGTTCGTACCCTCTCTAACAATGCTCGTACCCTCTCTGACAAAGTTCGTACCCTCTCAAACAACGTTCATGCGCTCTCTAACAAAGTTCGTAACCTCTCAAACAAAGTTCGTATCATGTTCAACAAAGTTCGTACGCCTCTAACAAAGTTCGTACCCTCTCAGACAAAGTTCGTTCCCTCTCTCACAAAGTTCGTACCCACTCTAACAAAGTTCGTACCCTCTCTAACAAAGTTCATACCCTCTCAGACAAAGTTCGTACCCTCTCTGACAAAGTTCATTCCCTCTCTACAGAAGTTCGTTCCCTCTCTGACAAAGTTCGTTCCCTCACTACAAAAGTTCGTTCCCTCTCTGACAAAGTTCGTACTCTCTCTAACAACATTCATACGTTCTCTAACAAAGTTCATAACCTCTATAACAAAGTTCGTACCATCTTTATTAAAGTTCGTACCCACTCTAACAGAGTTTGTACCCTCACAAACAAAGTCCGTTCCCTCTCTACAAAGTTCGTTCCCTCTCTCACAAAGTTCGTACCTACTCTAACAAAGTTCGTACACTCTCTAACAAAGTTCGTACCCTCTCTGACAAACTTCGTTCCCTCTCTACAGACGTTCGTACCCTCTCAAACAAAGTTCCTACCCTCTCTAACAAAGTTCGTACGCTCTCTTCCAAAGTTCTTACCCACTCTAACAAAGTTCGTACCCTCTCTAACAAAGTTCGTACCCACTCTAACAAAGTTCGTACCCTCTCTAACAAAGTTCGTACCCTCTAAGACAAAGTTCGTACCCTCTCTGACAAAGTTCGTTCCCTCTCTACAGAAGTTCGTACCCAGTCTAAAAACGTTGGTACCCTCTCAGAGGAAGTTCGTACCCTCTCTGACAAAGTTCGTTCCCTCTCTACAAGAGTTCGTACCCACTTTAACAAAGTTCGTACCGTGTCGAACAAAGTTCCTACCCTCTCTAACAAAGTTCGTACGCTCTCTAACAAAATTCTTACCCACTCTAACAAAGTTCGTACCCTCTCTAACAAAGTTCGTACCCTCTCTAACACAGTTCGTACCCACTCTAACAAAGTTCGTACCCTCTCTAACAAAGCACGTACCCTCTCTCACAAAGTTCGTACCCACTCGAAAAGAGTTCGTACCCTCTAGAACAAAGTTCATACCCAGTCTAACATAGTTCGTACCCTCTCTAACAAAGTTCGTACCCTTTCTAACAAAATTCGTACCCTCTCTCACAAAGTTCGTAGCCTCTCTAACAAAATTCCTACCCTCTCTAACAAAGTTCGTACCCACTTTAACAAAGTTCGTACCCTCTCTAACAAAGTTCGTACCCTCTCTACAAAGTTCGTACCATCTTTAACAAAGTTCGTACCCTCTAAAACAAAGTTCTTTCCCTGTCTACAAAGTTCGTTCCCTCTCAATAAAAACTCGTACCCTCTCTAACAAAGTTCGTACCCTCTCTAACAAAGTTCGTACCATCTCTAACAAAGTTCGTACCCACTCTAACAACGTTCGTACCCTCTCAGACAAAGTTCGTACCCTCTCTGACAAAGTTCGTTCCCTCTCTAACAAAGTTCGTACCCTCTCGAACAAAGTTCTTACCCTCTGTAACAAAGTTCGTACGCTCTCTAACAAAGTTCTTACCCACTCTAACAAAGTTCGTACCCTCACTAACAAAGTTCGTACCCGTTCTAATAAAGTTCGTACCCACTCTAACAAAGTTCGTACCCTCTCTCACAAAACTCATACCCTCTCTAACAAAGTTCGTACCCACTCTAACAACGTTCGTACCCTCTCAGAGGAAGTTCGCACCCTCTCTGACAAAGTTCGTTCCCTCTCTAACACAGTTCGTACCCACTCTAACAAAGTTCGTACCCTCTCTAACAAAGCACGTACCCTCTCTCACAAAGTTGGTACCCACTCGAAAAGAGTTCGTACCCTCTAGAACAAAGTTCATACCCAGTCTAACATAGTTCGTACCCTCTCTAACAAAGTTCGTACCCTTTCTAACAAAATTCGTACCCTCTCTCACAAAGTTCGTACCCTCTCTAACAAAATTCCTACCCTCTCTAACAAAGTTCGTACCCACTTTAACAATGTTCGTACCCTCTCAAACAAAGTTTGTACCCTCTCTACAAAGTTTGTACCATCTTTAACAAAGTTCGTACCCTCTCTAACAATGTTCGTACCCTCTCTGACAAAGTTCGTACCCTCTCTACAAAGTTCGTACCATCTTTAACAAAGTTCGTACCCTCTCAGACAGAGTTCTTTCCCTCTGTACAAAGTTCGTTCCCTCTATACAAAAACTTGTACCCTCTCTAACAAAGTTCGTACCCTCTCTCACAAAATTCGTACCCTCTCTAACAAAGTTCGTACCCACTCTAACAAAGTTCGTACCCTCTCTAAAAAAGTTCGTACCCTCTCTCACAAAGTTCTTACCCTCTCTCACAAAGTTCTTACCCACTCAAACAATGTTCGTACCCTCTCAAACAAAGTTTGTACCCTCTCTACAAAGTTTGTACCATCTTTAACAAAGTTCGTACCCTCTCTAACAATGCTCGTACCCTCTCTGACAAAGTTCGTACCCTCTCAAACAACGTTCATGCGCTCTCTAACAAAGTTCGTAACCTCTCAAACAAAGTTCGTATCATGTTCAACAAAGTTCGTACGCCTCTAACAAAGTTCGTACCCTCTCAGACAAAGTTCGTTCCCTCTCTCACAAAGTTCGTACCCACTCTAACAAAGTTCGTACCCTCTCTAACAAAGTTCATACCCTCTCAGACAAAGTTCGTACCCTCTCTGACAAAGTTCATTCCCTCTCTACAGAAGTTCGTTCCCTCTCTGACAAAGTTCGTTCCCTCACTACAAAAGTTCGTTCCCTCTCTGACAAAGTTCGTACTCTCTCTAACAACATTCATACGTTCTCTAACAAAGTTCATAACCTCTATAACAAAGTTCGTACCATCTTTATTAAAGTTCGTACCCACTCTAACAGAGTTTGTACCCTCACAAACAAAGTCCGTTCCCTCTCTACAAAGTTCGTTCCCTCTCTCACAAAGTTCGTACCTACTCTAACAAAGTTCGTACACTCTCTAACAAAGTTCGTACCCTCTCTGACAAACTTCGTTCCCTCTCTACAGACGTTCGTACCCTCTCAAACAAAGTTCCTACCCTCTCTAACAAAGTTCGTACGCTCTCTTCCAAAGTTCTTACCCACTCTAACAAAGTTCGTACCCTCTCTAACAAAGTTCGTACCCACTCTAACAAAGTTCGTACCCTCTCTAACAAAGTTCGTACCCTCTAAGACAAAGTTCGTACCCTCTCTGACAAAGTTCGTTCCCTCTCTACAGAAGTTCGTACCCAGTCTAAAAACGTTGGTACCCTCTCAGAGGAAGTTCGTACCCTCTCTGACAAAGTTCGTTCCCTCTCTACAAGAGTTCGTACCCACTTTAACAAAGTTCGTACCGTGTCGAACAAAGTTCCTACCCTCTCTAACAAAGTTCGTACGCTCTCTAACAAAATTCTTACCCACTCTAACAAAGTTCGTACCCTCTCTAACAAAGTTCGTACCCTCTCTAACACAGTTCGTACCCACTCTAACAAAGTTCGTACCCTCTCTAACAAAGCACGTACCCTCTCTCACAAAGTTCGTACCCACTCGAAAAGAGTTCGTACCCTCTAGAACAAAGTTCATACCCAGTCTAACATAGTTCGTACCCTCTCTAACAAAGTTCGTACCCTTTCTAACAAAATTCGTACCCTC
Source organism: Vitis rotundifolia (assembly GCA_030254885.1). NCBI lineage: Eukaryota > Viridiplantae > Streptophyta > Magnoliopsida > Vitales > Vitaceae > Vitis > Vitis rotundifolia. The sequence continues at coordinate 11,632,094 of CM058153.1, read as the reverse complement.
TCTCACAAAGTTCGTAGCCTCTCTAACAAAATTCCTACCCTCTCTAACAAAGTTCGTACCCACTTTAACAAAGTTCGTACCCTCTCTAACAAAGTTCGTACCCTCTCTACAAAGTTCGTACCATCTTTAACAAAGTTCGTACCCTCTAAAACAAAGTTCTTTCCCTGTCTACAAAGTTCGTTCCCTCTCAATAAAAACTCGTACCCTCTCTAACAAAGTTCGTACCCTCTCTAACAAAGTTCGTACCATCTCTAACAAAGTTCGTACCCACTCTAACAACGTTCGTACCCTCTCAGACAAAGTTCGTACCCTCTCTGACAAAGTTCGTTCCCTCTCTAACAAAGTTCGTACCCTCTCGAACAAAGTTCTTACCCTCTGTAACAAAGTTCGTACGCTCTCTAACAAAGTTCTTACCCACTCTAACAAAGTTCGTACCCTCACTAACAAAGTTCGTACCCGTTCTAATAAAGTTCGTACCCACTCTAACAAAGTTCGTACCCTCTCTCACAAAACTCATACCCTCTCTAACAAAGTTCGTACCCACTCTAACAACGTTCGTACCCTCTCAGAGGAAGTTCGCACCCTCTCTGACAAAGTTCGTTCCCTCTCTACAAAAGTTCGAACCCTCTCTAACAAAGTTCGTACCGTCTCGAACAAAGTTCCTACCCTCTCTAACAAAGTTCGTACGCTCTCTAACAAAATTTTTACCCACTCTAACAAAGTTCGTACCCTCTCTAACAAAGTTCGTACCCTCTCTAACAAAGTTCGTACCCACTCTAACAAAGTTTGTACCCTCTCTAACAAAGCTCGTACCCCCTCTCACAAAGTTGGTACACACTCGAAAAGAGTTCGTACCCTCTAGAACAAAGTTCACACCCACTCTAACATAGTTCGTACCCTCTCTAACAAAGTTCGTACCCTTTCTAACAAAATTCGTACCCTCTCTCACAAAGTTCGTACCCTCTCTAACAAAGTTTCTACCCTCTCTAACAAAGTTCGTACCCATTTTAACAAAGTTCGTACCCCCTCTTACAAAGTTCGTACCCTCTCTACAAAGTTCGTACCATCTTTAACAAAGTTCGTACCCTCCAAAACAAAGTTCTTTCCCTCTCTACAAAGTTCCTTCCCTCTCAACAAAAACTCGTACCCTCTCTAACAAAGTTCGTACCCACTTTAACAAAGTTCGTACCCTCTCTAACAAAGTTCGTACCCTCTCTACAAAGTTCGTACCATCTTTAACAAAGTTCGTACCCTCTAAAACAAAGTTCTTTCCCTGTCTACAAAGTTCGTTCCCTCTCAACAAAAACTCGTACCCTCTCTAACAAAGTTCGTACCCTCTCTAACAAAGTTCGTACCATCTCTAACAAAGTCCGTACCCACTCTAACAATGTTCGTACCCTCTCAGACAAAGTTCGTTCCCTCTCTGACAAAGTTCGTTCCCTCTCTACAAAAGTTCGTACCCTCTCTAACAAAGTTCGTACCCTCTCGAACAAAGTTCCTACCCTCTGTAACAAAGTTCGTACGCTTTCTAACAAAGTTCTTACCCACTCTAACAAAGTTCGTACCCTCACTAACAAAGTTCGTACCCTCTCTAATAAATTTCGTACCCACTCTAACAAAGTTCGTACCCTCTCTCACAAAGCTCATACCCTCTCTAACAAAGTTCGTACCCACTCTAACAACGTTCGTACCCTCTCAGAGGAAGTTCGCACCCTCTCTGACAAAGTTCGTTCCCTCTCTACAAAAGTTCGAACCCTCTCTAACAAAGTTCGTACCGTCTCGAACAAAGTTCCTACCCTCTCTAACAAAGTTCGTACGCTCTCTAACAAAATTTTTACCCACTCTAACAAAGTTCGTACCCTCTCTAACAAAGTTCGTACCCACTCTAACAAAGTTTGTACCCTCTCTAACAAAGCTCGTACCCCCTCTCACAAAGTTGGTACACACTCGAAAAGAGTTTGTACCCTCTAGAACAAAGTTCACACCCACTCTAACATAGTTCGTACCCTCTCTAACAAAGTTCGTACCCTTTCTAACAAAATTCGTACCCTCTCTCACAAAGTTCGTACCCTCTCTAACAAAGTTTCTACCCTCTCTAACAAAGTTCGTACCCACTTTAACAAAGTTCGTACCCTCTCTTACAAAGTTCGTACCCTCTCTACAAAGTTCGTACCATCTTTAACAAATTTCGTACCCTCTAAAACAAAGTTCTTTCCCTCTCTACAAAGTTTGTTCCCTCTCAACAAAAACTCGTACCCTCTCTAACAAAGTTCGTACCCTCTCTAATAAAGTTCGTACCCACTCTAACAAAGTTCGTACCCTCTCTAACAAAGTTCGTACCCTCTCTAACAAAGTTCGTACCCACTCTAACAAAGTTTGTACCCTCTCTAACAAAGCTCGTACCCCCTCTCACAAAGTTGGTACACACTCGAAAAGAGTTCGTACCCTCTAGAACAAAGTTCACACCCACTCTAACATAGTTCGTACCCTCTCTAACAAAGTTCGTACCCTTTCTAACAAAATTCGTACCCTCTCTCACAAAGTTCGTACCCTCTCTAACAAAGTTTCTACCCTCTCTAACAAAGTTCGTACCCACTTTAACAAAGTTCGTACCCTCTCTTACAAAGTTCGTACCCTCTCTACAAAGTTCGTACCATCTTTAACAAAGTTCGTACCCTCTAAAACAAAGTTCTTTCCCTCTCTACAAAGTTCGTTCCCTCTCAACAAAAACTCGTACCCTCTCTAACAAAGTTCGTACCCTCTCTAATAAAGTTCGTACCCACTCTAACAAAGTTCGTACCCTCTCAAAGAAAGTTCCTACCCTCTCTAACAAAGTTCGTACCCTCTCTACAAAAGTTCGTACCCTCTCTAACAAAGTTCGTACCCTCTCGAACAAAGTTCCTACCCTCTCTAACAAGAAAAGGAGGAGATCAACCTCCTTGAGCCACAAAAAGCCTGATCAGAAAAGGGTTAGATGGACTTGGTTTCACCAAAGTCCATATTTTTTGTTTAAGTATATTAATTTTTAAGTTTTGTAAATTGTTTTGATTTTTATTTTAGTCTTAATTTATGTTATTTGTATGTAACTTAATCTTTTTGAATGATTAAAATCAGGTGGAAATGGAAGAAAATAGAAGGAAGGTCTCTAGAAAGCAAGAGGAGCTCAAAAGCATGGAAAAAAGGAGGTCTGCGAAATTTCGCAGCCAAAGGTCGGCTGCGAAAATGGGCCTTCGCTGCGAAATATTTTCGCAACGCTACAGTGCCGCTGCGAAAAATGGCCAACCCGCTGCGAAATCAACCTCTCGCTGCGAAATGATTTCGCAGCGCTACAGTACCCTCTGGGAAAATTTTCGCAGCTGCGAAATGGGTCCTTGGCACACGAGTGCCATTTCGCAGCACAGTAACCTCGTTTCGCAGCTGCGAAATGGCTGCGAAATCCCCAAAGCGTAAAAACTCCCATTTTCGCAGCCGAAGCCCCATTTCGCAGGGTGTTTCGCAGCTGCGAAACACCCCTTTGGCACACGAGTGCCATTTCGCAGCACAGTGACTTCGTTTTCGCAGTTGCGAAATGGCTGCGAAATCCACGCCAAAAATTTCTCCCACTGCGAAACCATTTCGCAGCGCTACAGTGCCGCTGCGAAAATGCCCCTCCGCTGCGAAAATTTTTCCATGCTGCGAAAATGAATAGTGACTTTTGGTATCCTTTTTAACGGTATACATTCCATTTTTCCTATTTATAAACCGTCATTTGAACTTCCAAAAGGCACCAAGAGCCCTCATGCCCGAGCACCCTCCCATCGGCCTCCTCCGCCTGAGCAACCCGAGTGTATTTTCCGGCCATTCTCGCCGCCGCCGCCATGGCCAGAACACGGGGAGCGAAGTCTTCTTCTCCATCAGCTTGCCTGAGACCCCCGAGAGGCACCGCCGTCACAGGCTCCACATCTGAGCCGCCGCGGCCACGCGTAGCCCCACCTCCAGTTGAAGCCACGCCCATCAGTCCTCCGGCCAGGCGCTACAACACGAGAAGATCAGGTGCGAGCTCTTCCAGAGGGCCACCACAGAAGAAAGCTAAGGCCTCTGAGCCAATTGATTTGACCGAGTCCTCTTCGGAGACTGAATCTGAGCCTACACCCTCCCCACCGCCACCTACACCGTCTCCGCCGCCAGCTAAGAAGTCTTCGCCGCCGGCCAAGAAGACTCAGCCATCTCGCAAGCCGGGCAGAGACTCCCAACTCCCCTCAGGCATGACTCTTGAGGCAGTGATCAAGCGGCCCATGGTTACACAGCCCCCAATAGAAGGGAACTTGGACTGCAGGGCACGGCCATTCCATTCAGAGCTCTGCTTCGACATTGCCACATTTCGTCTTCAGCTCGAGCTCAGAGACTCCTTCCACCTGCTCCAAAGGTATCACTTGGAGCAATTGCTAACCCCAAGAGATTTTTTTTACCCTCGGGTGGCATTGGACTTCTACCAGTCCATGACCACCAACCAGGTCCGTGAGCCCACTGTCATCCACTTCACCATAGATGGACGGCATGGTATTTTGGGGGCTCGCCATATAGCAGAGACACTCCATATCCCCTATGAGCCAGCTCGTCCAGAGGATTTCAGAGCTTGGACCCGTCCTTCACAGAGCGATATTGTCCATACTCTGTCTCGAGGGGCATCCTCTCGCCATTACATTCAGAGGAGGGAGCTTCCCCCCAGCATGTTCTTCATTGATGCACTCCTCCGCCACAACATATTCCCACTCCAGCACTGGGTCCAGAGGAGAGGAGTATTGCTGGAGGCCCTCTATAGGATCTCTGAGGGATACTTTTTTGGCCCTCACCACCTCATCATGGCTGCCCTTCTCTACTTTGAAGAGAAGGTGCATCGAAAGAAGCTGCTTCGAGCGGATGCCATTCCACTCCTCTTCCCCAGACTGTTATGCCAGATCTTGGAGCACCTGGGATATCCATCAGAGCCTCATTTGGAGCGTAGACGTTTATGTTGAGAGATTTTCACTCTCGAGAAATGGACTAGCATGACTGCATATCGTGGTGCAGATCAGGGAGCACCAGAGCATCTGGAGCAGCCAGAGGAGCCAGTGGATATGCCTGCTGATGCTCAGCCACCTACCCCTGCAGTGGTTTCTAGAGAGCCTTCACCAGAGGTTCCATCCCCTGCTCCTCAGGCTACACCACCGACTCCCCCTGTTATTCCACCTGCAGCAGAGCCATCTCCATAAGCTGAGCCAAGGATAGCTATACCCATTACTGAGCATGGAGGCCTAGCCCACACTTTTTAGGCATTGGCCGCTTCCCAGAGCATCCTTACTCAGCAGATAGCAGCTCTTCGTGCTCATCAGGAGCATATCATAGCCACTCAGGCCCATCACACTATTCTCCTGAGCCAGATTCAGCATCATCTTGGCATCTCAGCTCCTGAGCCTACCATTCCTGCCCCATCAGAGCCTACTACAGGAGAGGCAAAGGCAGCTGAGCCATCATCTCCACCCACCAGCTGATCATTTTGATAGTTGCCCCTTATATATTTCCATTATGTATTTCGTTTATGCATTTCCTTTTTGAAATCCCATGTTTTTGGTATTATATATTGGGATTGCTTGGACTACTTGTATTACTTGCTTTCATTTTGTACCTACATGAATTGCAGTAATACAAATCTATTATCTTTTTTATCACTCTTAGCATTATTCTATTCTTATTTCCTCTACTCACATCTTTTATTCTTTTTGAAACATGTGGTTTCTCCAATCAATATTCGAAATTGATATCATTCAGGAGGTACCACTTCCTCCCTTTAATCTCAATCGCTCATGCCACATTGAGGACAATGTTCAGCTCGGTTGGGGGGAGAATTGAGGAAGGAAGTCTTTTGTTATTTATGCTAAGATTATTTTGGTAATTTAGTTGTTTTTTGTTTAATTTTAAAATTTTAAAATTTTTTCTACTCTCTATGGTTATTAAGGAAAAATTCTCAAAAATTGAAATGGGAGAAAATGAATTTTTGTTTTTCACTTGACTTAGAGTTTGTATTATGCTTACTAAAGTTGATGAATTGTTGAATCTTCTTTTGAATTCAAGCTTATGTCTTCCACCTTGAGCTATACACACACTGTGCACTAGCTTCCAAGTATAAGATGAAAAACTATTTCCCTCTTGACTTAGGAAAATTTAGACTTGGTACCTTTGACCTCATTTAATAGTGTTGGGACACCTAAAAAAAAAAAGAAGAGGCCAATGAGCCTTTGAAAAAAAAAAAAGAAAAAAAAAAGAAAATGTTTGCTTGCCTTGAAACCCGAGCAAGGTCCGAGGGGTATATGGTGAAAACCTTTAAAACTTGGTGCCCTAAGCCTTCATTGGTTGGGAGTCACCGACCTCAATGCTCGTTACATGGGTGGATAGGTGGAGTTTAGCATGTTGTAGGTGCTTGGGTATTTTAAATTTATTCTCAAAAGTCCGGGGTGAAATCCGAGGAGTTAGTGGTTGAAAAATCCTTAAAGCTTGATGCCCTAAACCTTAATTGGTTGGGAGTCATCGATGGACCCCCGTTACATGGACAATTTAGAAAAGAATACCCTTAAGCTTTGCATTCCTACAAGAAAAAAAGTGAAACAAAAGGGTGCGTTCTTAGCCTATTGAATTTGGTCAGTTTGCTAAGTGTTGAAAAAGAGCTAGGTTGAGGGGTGAGATTAGTTTGGCATACTATATTCGGAAGCTATCAACTCACACTTAGATTTTTGTGGAAGAGTAAGGTTTGGTCCTTTGGAAGTGGAAATGATTTGAAAGCTTCAATTTGCATAATACCTTCTCTTTAAGAATTGTGATTAGACAATTTTTATTTGATAACTCTTGTTGAAGTTTGAGTTTTATTTCTTCAATGTTCCATCTGAGAGCTAGATTATCACGCCACTTAAACATTTTTTGAAGTGATCAGCATGATTTTGTAAATTATACTACTTTTACTTTTATTTTTCTCTCCTTCATTGCTAAGGGACTAGCAATATGTCGGTTGGGGGGAGTGATTACTACTCAAAAATGCTATTTTGTAACCTTGTAATTAACTCTTTAAATCACTTTTGAGTAGTAGTTATCACCTTTTAACCCAATTAACATATTAAGGACCCTTGCAATCAATTCTAATCAAAATGTGAAAGTTTTGGTGTTTTTGATAGCTTTTTGCTCACCAAAGCAATCCGAGATTGAGGAGAGTTCTTTGGAATCCATGGCAAAGCTTTTGGAAAGCTCAGAAACATGAAGAACAAAAGCTTTGAGGCTTTAAAGTCCTTTGCCATAAGCAAATCCGGAATGCAAGGAGGGAAGCAAAGAGGAATCTGCCATGAAGCAAAATAGGGGACAGCCGTTGCAGTCTTCTTGGCCACTTTTGGAGAACTTCCCAAAGTCCAATTCATGCATGCTATATACCATTTCAAATCTCAGGAAGTCAAGCATCCAATGCTTCAAACGGTGTGCAATTCGGAGTTCAAATGAAGAAGTTACAGCCATTGCAAGAAGATCGCTCCAAGCTGAAGGAAAATTTCGCAGGGCTGCGAAATTTGGTCCTTTGGCTGCGAAATTTCGCAGCGCTACAGTGCCAGTTGCGAAACGCCTCCTGAAGCCACCCGATAGCTGCAACCGACATCCTAAGATATTTTTGCTTTAGATATTTGATGTCTAAATTCCCAAACTCTCCTTGTAACCCTCCTATCACATGATTCCTTAGTCTTTAAGCAAGAAGAAAAGGGTGAATAACCCTTTGTATATATTGTAATTTTCCCTTTGAAGAACAATCAGATGGGAGACAACTTTTGTACAATTTTGAAGGAAGTAAAGTTCATAGTTTTTTCTACCTTACCTTCCCATTTTGTTTGTATTTTCTTTATAGCCAAACAAGCTCTGAGGAAGTTTCCTCAGAGGATGGGTGGCTAAGCTTTTAATTCCTTGGAGCTAAGGTGACCGGGGATGGTTCCAACTGCAAGAATGGGTAGTTTTGTGGTTTCAGCCATTAGTGAAGAATAAGTGTGACCCATTAATGATTTCTATGTTTTTAGTTAACTTCAAACACCTTGCAAGTCACCTGAGCCAACACTTGGTAAGGCAAGTGATCTCCGTCCGTGGAGATGCACTAGTTTACCTCTTGCGAGCTTCTGGGAGGTGACTTGAAGATGGGATTTTCTTGAATTGCCAACACTTGGTAAGCTTTTGGACTCCAAAGGAGACATCCATTAGTTATCTCTTGCGAGCTTAGGACGGGAAGTCCAAGGTTAATGATCACCTTGAATGGCAACTGCCAGTGAGAAGCACGAGCCATTCCAAGTTGCATCAGTGAGAAGGATTTAGTGCTGAAATCCATTAAAGGGTAGCATTTATACAAAACCGATTAGAGGATTAACTACATGTTAATTCTCTAATGCGAGAAGGTGAACCAAGTGACCGGAGCCCTGTTTTTGCATGAGGAACCTCCCCTGTGAACCTGAACCTCCAAGGAATGTTGTTCTCCATAAGTAATTTCCATCACCTTTCTTTTAGTTAGCTTGGAACTAAACATTTTACAACCAAAGTTTGCGTTTTCTTCTTTAGCTAACCTTGAAATGAAAAAGCACTAAATTAGCTAAGAAGTGATATCAGTTGTGAGTTGAAAACCCTTCCCAGTGAACGATCCTAGAGCCACTATGCCACATTAGCTAAAGCTTACCCAATGCATGGTGATATAGGTTATAAATTTTGTTGATTATTCCCTCAATCAAGGAGCACCAGCTGGACGTAAATCAGCTGAGACACAAAGTTCGTACCCACTCTAACAAAGTTCGTACCCTCTCTAACAAAGTTCCTACCCTCTCTAACAAAGTTCCTACCCTCTCTAACAAAGTTCTTACCCACTCTAACAAAGTTCGTACCCTCTCTAAAAAAGTTCGTACCCACTCTAAAAAATTTCGTACGCTCTTTACAAAAGTTCGTACCCTCTCCAATAAAGTTCGCACCCTGTCAAACAAAGTTCGTACCCTCTCTAACAAAGTTCGTACCCTCTTTGACAAAGTTCGTACCCACTTTAACAAAGTTCGTACGCTCTCTAATAAAGTTCGTACCCTCTCTAACAAAGTTCGTACCCACTCTAACAAATTCGTACCCTCTCTAACAAATTTCGTACAATCTCTATGAAGTTCGTACCATTTTAAACAAAGTTCGTACCCTCTCAGACAAAGTTCTTTCCCTCTCTAAAAATTTCGTTCCCTCTCTACAAAAACTCGTACCCTCTCAAACAAAGTTCGTACGCACTCAAACAAAGTTCGTACCCACTCAGATAAAGTTCGTTCCCTTTCTACAAAGTTCGTTCCCTCTCTCACAAAGTTCGTACCCACTCTAACAAAGTTCGTTCCCTCTCAACAGAAGTTCTTACCCTCTTTAACAAAGTTCGTACCCTCTCAGACAAAGTTCGTACCCTCCCTGACAAAGTTCATTCCCTCTCTACAAAAGTTCGTACCCTCTCAAACAAAGTTCGTACCCTCTCTAACAAAGTTCATCCCCTCTCTAACAAAGTTCGTACCCTCTCTAACAAAGTTCGTACCTACTCTAACAAAGTTCATACCCACTCTAACAGAGTTCGTACCCTCTCTAAGGCAATTCGTACCCTCTCTAACAAAATTCGTACCCTCTCTAACAAAGTTCGTACCCTCTCTAACAAAGTTCGTACGCTCTCTAACAAAATTCGTACCCTCTCTCTCTACCAAAGTTCCTACCCTCTTTAACAAAGTTCGTACCCTCTCTGACAATGTTCGTACCCACTCTAACAAAGTTCGTACCCTCTCTAACAAAATTCGTACCGTCTCTAACAATCTTCGTACCCGCTCTCACAAAGTTCATACCCTCTCTCACAATGTTCGTACCCTCTCTAATAAAGTTCGTACCCTCTACGACAAAGTTCGTACCCTCTCTGACAAAGTTCTTACCCTCTCTACCAAAGTTCGTACCCACTCTCACAAAGTTCGTACCCTCTCTACCAAAGTTCATACCCTCTCTAACAAAGTTCGTACCCTCTCTAAAAAAGTTCGTACCCACTCTAACAAACTTCGTACCCACTCTAACAAACTTCGTACCCTCTCTCACAAAGTTCGTACCCTCTCTAACAAAGTTCGTACCCTCTCAGACAATGTTCGTACACTCTCTAACAAAGTTCCTTCCCTCTTTAAAAAAGTTCGTACCCTCTCTAACAAAGTTCGCACCCTCTCTAACAAAATTCGTACCCTGTCTAACAATGTTCGTACCCTCTCAGACAAACTTCGTACCCTTTCTTATAAAGTTCGTACCCTCTTTGAAAAAGTTCGTACCCTCTCTAGCAAAGTTCGTGCCCTCCCTAACAAAGTTCGTACCCACACTAACAAAGTTCGTACCCACTATAACAAAGTTCGTACCCTCTCTCACAAAGTTTGTACCCTCTTTAACAAAGTTCGTACCCTCTCGGACAAAGTTCGTATACTCTCTAACAAAATTCATTCCCTCTTTATAAAAGTTCGTACCCTCTCTAACAAAGTTCACACCCTCTCTAACAAAATTCGTACCCTCTCTAACAAAGTTCGTACCCTCTCCAACAAAGGTCGTACCCTGTCTAACAAAGTTCATACCTTCTCTAACCATGTTCGTACCCACTCTAACAAAGTTCCTACCCTCTCTAACAAAGTTCGTACCCTCTCTAACAAAGTTCTTACCCACTCTAACAAAGTTCGTACCCTCTCTAAAAAAGTTCGTACCCACTCTAAAAAAGTTTGTACGCTCTTTACAAAAGTTCGTACCCTCTCCAATAAAGTTCGCACCCTGTCAAACAAAGTTCGTACCCTCTCTAACAAAGTTCGTACCCTCTCTGACAAAGTTCGTACCCACTCTAACAAAGTTCGTACGCTCTTTAATAAAGTTCGTACCCTCTCTAACAAAGTTTGTACCCACTGTAACAAAGTTCGTACCCTCTCTAAAAAATTTCGTACCCTCTCTAACAAAGTTCGTACAATCTCTATGAAGTTCGTACCATTTTAAACAAAGTTCGTACCCTCTCAGACAAAGTTCTTTCCCTCTCTACAAAGTTCATTCCCTCTCTACAAAAACTCGTACCCTCTCAAACAAAGTTCATACGCACTAAAACAAAGTTCGTACCCACTCAGATAAAGTTCGTTCCCTTTCTACAAAGTTCGTTCCCTCTGTCACAAAGTTCGTACCCACTCTAACAAAGTTCGTTCCCTCTCAACAGAAGTTCTTACCCTCTTTAACAAAGTTCGTACCCAGTCTAACAAAGTTCGTACCCTCTCAGACAAAATTTATTCCCTCTCTACAAAAGTTCGTACCCTCTCTAACAAAGTTCGTACCCTCTCTAACAAAGTTCAACCCCTCTCTAACAAAGTTCGTACCCTCTCTAACAAAGTTCGTACCCACTCTAACAAAGTTCCTACCCTCTCTAACAAAGTTCGTACCCACTCTAACAAAGTTCATACCCACTCTAACAGAGTTCGTACCCTCTCTAACGCAATTCGTACCCTCTCTAACAAAGTTCGTATGCTCTCTAACAAAATTCGTACCCTCTCTCTCTACCAAAGTTCCTACCCTCTCTAACAAAGTTCGTACCCTCTCTGACAATGTTCGTACCCACTCTAACAAAGTTTGTACCCTCTCTAACAAAGTTCGTACTATCTCTAACAATGTTCGTACCCGCTCTCACAAAGTTCATACCCTCTCTCACAATGTTCGTACCCTCTCTAATAAAGTTTGTACCCTCTACGACAAAGTTCGTACCCTCTCTGACAAAGTTCGTACCCTCTCTACCAAAGTTCGTACCCACTCTCACAAAGTTCGTACCCTCTCTAAAAAAGTTCGTACCCACTCTAACAAACTTCGTACCCACTCTAACAAACTTCGTACCCTCTCTCACAAAGCTCGTACCCTCTCTAACTAAGTTCGTACCCTCTCAGACAATGTTCGTACACTCTTTAACAAAGTTCCTTCCCTCTTTACAAAAGTTCGTACCCTCTCTAACAAAGTTCGCACCCTCTCTAACAAAATTCGTACCCTGTCTAACAATGTTCGTACCCTCTCAGACAGACTTCGTACCCTTTCTTATAAAGTTCGTACCCTCTTTGAAAAAGTTCGTACCCTCTCTAGCAAAGTTCGTGCCCTCCCTAACAAAGTTCGTACCCACACTAACAAAGTTCGTACCCACTCTAACAAAGTTCGTACCCTCTCTCACAAAGTTCGTACCCTCTTTAAAAAAAATCGTACCCTCTTTAACAAAGTTCGTACCATCTCAGACAAAGTTCGTACACTCTTTAACAAAATTCCTTCCCTCCTTACAAAAGTTCGTACCGTCTCTAACAAAGTTCACACCCTCTCTCACAAAATTCGTACCCTCTCTAACAAAGTTCGTACCCTCTCTAACAAAGGTCGTACCCTGTCTAACAAAGTTCATACCTTCTCTAACCATGTTCGTACCCACTCTAACAAAGTTCGTACCCTCTCTCACAAAGTTCGTACCCTCTGAGACAAAGTTCGTACCCTCTCTGACAAAGTTCGTTCCCTCTTTAAAAAAGTTCGTACCCTCTCAAACAAAGTTCGTACCCTCTCTATAAAAACTCGTACCCTCTCTAACAAAGTTCGTACCCTCTCTAACAAAGTTCGTACCCACTCTAACAAATTTCGTACCCACTCTAACAAAGGTCGTACCCTCTCTCACAAAGTTCGTACCCTCTCTAACAAAGTTCGTACCCTCTCAAACAAAGTTTCGTCCACTCTCTAACAAAGTTCCTTCCCTCTTTTCAAAAGTTCGTACCCTCTTTAACAAAATTTGTACCCCCTCTAATAAAGTTCGTACGCACTCTAACAAAGGTCATACCCTCTCTAACAAAGCTCATACCCTCTCTAACAAAGTTTGTACCCTCTCTAACAAAGTTGCTATCCACTCAAACAAAGTTCGTACCCTCTCTAACAAAGTTCGTACCCTCTCTAACAATGTTCATACCCTCTTTAACAAAGTTCGTCCCTACTCTAACAAAGTTCATACCCACTCTAACAAATTTCGTACCCTCTCTAACAATGTTTGTACCGTCTCTCACAAAGTTCGTACCCTCTCTAACAAAGTTCATACCCACTCTAACAAAGTTCGTACCCCCTCTAACAATGTTCGTACCCTCTCTCACAAAGTTCGTACCCTCTCTAACAAAGTTCGTACCCTGCCTAACAAAGTTCGTACCCACTCTAAAAAAGTTCGTACCCTGCCTAACAAAGTTCATACCCACTCTAACAAAGTTTGTACCCTCTCAGACAAAGTTCGTTGCCTCTCTTACAAAGTTCGTACCCTCTTTGACAAAGTTCGTACCCTCTCTAACAAAGTTCGTACCCTCTCTAACAAAGTTCGTACCCACTCTAACAAAGTTCGTACCCACTGTAATAAAGTTTGTACCCTCTCTAACAAAGTTCGTACCCACTCTAACAAAGTTCCTACCCTCTATAACAAAGTTCGTAGGCTCTCTAACAAAGTTCTTACCCACTCTAACAAGGTTCGTACCCTCTCTAACAAAGTTCGAACCCTCTCTAACAAAGTTCGTACCCACTCTAACAAAGTTCGCACCCTCTCTAACAAAGTTCGCACCCTCTCTAACAAAGTTCGAACCCTCTCTCACAAAGTTTGCACCCACTGTAACAGAGTTCGTACCCTCTCAAACAAAGTTCGTACCCACTCTAACCGAGTTTGTACCCTCTCTAACAAAGTTCGTACCCTCTCTAAAAAGTTCGTACCCTCTCTACAAAGTTTGTACCATCTTTAACAAAGTTCGTACCCTCTAAAACAAAGTTCTTTCCCTCTCTACAAAGTTTGTTCCCTCTCAACAAAAACTCGTACCATCTCTGACAAAGTTTGTACCCTCTCAAACAAAGTTCGTACCCTCTCTCACAAAGTTCGTACGCTCTCTAACAAAGTTCTTACCCACTCTAACAAAGTTTGTAGACTCTCTAACAAAGTTCGTACCCTCTCTAACAAAGTTCATACCCACTCTAACAAAGTTCGTACCCACTCTAACAAAGTTCGTATCCTCTCTAACAATGTTCGTACCCTCTCTAAAAAAGTTCGTACCCTCTCAAACAAACGTCGTAACCACTCTAACAGAGTTCGTACCCTCTCTCACAAAGTTCGTACCCTTTCTAACAAAGTTCGTACCCTCTCTAAAAAAGTTCGTACCCTTTCTAACAAAGTTCGTACACACTCTAATAAAGTTCGTACCCTCTCTAACAAACTTCGTACCCTCTCTAACAAAGTTCGTACCCTCTCTCACAAAGTTCCTACCCACTCTAAAAAAGTTCGTACCCTCTCTAACAAAGTTCATGCCCTTACAAAGTTCGTACCATCTTTAACAAAGTTCATACCCTCCCTGACAAAGGTCGTACCCTCTCTAACAAAGTTCGTACCTTCTCTAGCAAAGTTCGTACCCTCTCTAAAAAAGTTCGTACCCACTCTAACAAAGTTCATACCCACTCTAACAAAGTTCGTACCCTCTCAGACAAATTTCGATCCCTCTCTACAAAAGTTCGTACCCTCTCTAACAAAGTTCGTACCCTCTCTAACAAAGTTCGTACCCTCTCTCACAAAGTTCATACGCTCTCTAACAAAGTACTTACCCACTCTAACAAAGTTCGTACCCTCTCTAACAAAGTTCGTACCCTCTCTAACAAAGTTCGTACCCACTCTAACAAACTTCATACCCACTCTAACAAATTTCGTAACCTCTCTAACAAAGATTGTACCCTCTCTCACAAAGTTTGTACCCACTCTAACAAATTTCCTACCCTCTCAAACAAAGTTCGTGCGCACTCTAACAGAGTTTGTACCCTCTCTAACCAAATTCGTACCGTCTCAAACAAAGTTCGTACCGTCTCTAACAAAGTTCGTGCGCACTCTAACAGAGTTTGTACCCTCTCTAACCAAATTCGTACCGTCTCAAACAAAGTTCATACCCACTCTAACAAAGTTCGTACCCTCTCTGACAAAGTTCCTTCCCTCTTTACAAAAGTTTGTACGCTCTCTAACAAAGTTCTTACCCACTCTAACAAAGTTTGTAAACTCTCTAACAAAGTTCGTACCCTCTCTAACAAAGTTCATACCCACTCTAACAAAGTTCGTACCCACTCTAATAAAGTTAGTATCCTCTCTAACAATGTTCGTACCCTCTCTAACAAAGTTCATACCCTTTCTAACAAAGTTCGTACCCACTCTAACAATGTTCGTACCCTCTCTAACAAAGTTCGTACCCTCTCTAACAATGTTCATACCCTCTTTAACAAAGTTCGTCCCTACTCTAACAAAGTTCATACCCACTCTAACAAATTTCGTACCCTCTCTAACAATGTTTGTACCGTCTCTCACAAAGTTCGTACCCTCTCTAACAAAGTTCATACCCACTCTAACAAAGTTCGTACCCCCTCTAACAATGTTCGTACCCTCTCTCACAAAGTTCGTACCCTCTCTAACAAAGTTCGTACCCTGCCTAACAAAGTTCGTACCCACTCTAAAAAAGTTCGTACCCTGCCTAACAAAGTTCATACCCACTCTAACAAAGTTTGTACCCTCTCAGACAAAGTTCGTTGCCTCTCTTACAAAGTTCGTACCCTCTTTGACAAAGTTCGTACCCTCTCTAACAAAGTTCGTACCCTCTCTAACAAAGTTCGTACCCACTCTAACAAAGTTCGTACCCACTGTAATAAAGTTTGTACCCTCTCTAACAAAGTTCGTACCCACTCTAACAAAGTTCCTACCCTCTATAACAAAGTTCGTAGGCTCTCTAACAAAGTTCTTACCCACTCTAACAAGGTTCGTACCCTCTCTAACAAAGTTCGAACCCTCTCTAACAAAGTTCGTACCCACTCTAACAAAGTTCGCACCCTCTCTAACAAAGTTCGCACCCTCTCTAACAAAGTTCGAACCCTCTCTCACAAAGTTTGCACCCACTGTAACAGAGTTCGTACCCTCTCAAACAAAGTTCGTACCCACTCTAACCGAGTTTGTACCCTCTCTAACAAAGTTCGTACCCTCTCTAAAAAGTTCGTACCCTCTCTACAAAGTTTGTACCATCTTTAACAAAGTTCGTACCCTCTAAAACAAAGTTCTTTCCCTCTCTACAAAGTTTGTTCCCTCTCAACAAAAACTCGTACCATCTCTGACAAAGTTTGTACCCTCTCAAACAAAGTTCGTACCCTCTCTCACAAAGTTCGTACGCTCTCTAACAAAGTTCTTACCCACTCTAACAAAGTTTGTAGACTCTCTAACAAAGTTCGTACCCTCTCTAACAAAGTTCATACCCACTCTAACAAAGTTCGTACCCACTCTAACAAAGTTCGTATCCTCTCTAACAATGTTCGTACCCTCTCTAAAAAAGTTCGTACCCTCTCAAACAAACGTCGTAACCACTCTAACAGAGTTCGTACCCTCTCTCACAAAGTTCGTACCCTTTCTAACAAAGTTCGTACCCTCTCTAAAAAAGTTCGTACCCTTTCTAACAAAGTTCGTACACACTCTAATAAAGTTCGTACCCTCTCTAACAAACTTCGTACCCTCTCTAACGAAGTTCGTACCCTCTCTCACAAAGTTCCTACCCACTCTAAAAAAGTTCGTACCCTCTCTAACAAAGTTCATGCCCTTACAAAGTTCGTACCATCTTTAACAAAGTTCATACCCTCCCTGACAAAGGTCGTACCCTCTCTAACAAAGTTCGTACCTTCTCTAGCAAAGTTCGTACCCTCTCTAAAAAAGTTCGTACCCACTCTAACAAAGTTCATACCCACTCTAACAAAGTTCGTACCCTCTCAGACAAATTTCGATCCCTCTCTACAAAAGTTCGTACCCTCTCTAACAAAGTTCGTACCCTCTCTAACAAAGTTCGTACCCTCTCTCACAAAGTTCATACGCTCTCTAACAAAGTACTTACCCACTCTAACAAAGTTCGTACCCTCTCTAACAAAGTTCGTACCCTCTCTAACAAAGTTCGTACCCACTCTAACAAACTTCATACCCACTCTAACAAATTTCGTAACCTCTCTACCAAAGATTGTACCCTCTCTCACAAAGTTTGTACCCACTCTAACAAATTTCCTACCCTCTCAAACAAAGTTCGTGCGCACTCTAACAGAGTTTGTACCCTCTCTAACCAAATTCGTACCGTCTCAAACAAAGTTCGTACCGTCTCTAACAAAGTTCGTGCGCACTCTAACAGAGTTTGTACCCTCTCTAACCAAATTCGTACCGTCTCAAACAAAGTTCATACCCACTCTAACAAAGTTCGTACCCTCTCTGACAAAGTTCCTTCCCTCTTTACAAAAGTTTGTACGCTCTCTAACAAAGTTCTTACCCACTCTAACAAAGTTTGTAAACTCTCTAACAAAGTTCGTACCCTCTCTAACAAAGTTCATACCCACTCTAACAAAGTTCGTACCCACTCTAATAAAGTTAGTATCCTCTCTAACAATGTTCGTACCCTCTCTAACAAAGTTCATACCCTTTCTAACAAAGTTCGTACCCACTCTAACAATGTTCGTACCCTCTCTAACAAAGTTCATACCCCCTCAAACAAAGTTCTTTCCCAATCTACAAAGTTCGTTCCCTCTCTAAAAAAACCCGTACCCTCTCTAACAAAGTTCGTACCCTCTCTAACAAAGTTCGTACCCACTCTAACAAAGTTCGTACCCACTCTAACAAAGTTCGTACCCTCTCTCACAAAGTTCGTACCCTCTGTAACAAAGTTCGCACCCTCTCTAACCAAATTCGTACCCTGCCTAACAAAGTTCGTACACTCTCTAACAAAGTTCGTTCCCACTCTAACAAAGTTCATACCCTCTCTAACAAAGTTTAAACCCTCACTCACAGAGATTGTACCCACTCTAACAAAGTTCGTACCCTCTCAAACAAAGTTCGTACCCACTCTAACCGAGTTCGTACCCTCTCTAACAAAGTTCGTACCCTTTCTAACAAAATTCGTACCCTCTTTCACAAAGTTCGTACCCTCTCTAACAAAGTTCCTACCCTGTCTAACAAAGTTCGTACCCTCTCTGACAAAGTTCGTACCTACTCTAACAAAGTTCGTACCCTCTCTAACAAAGTTCGTACCCTCTCTACAAAGTTCGTACCATCTTTAACAAAGTTCGTACCCTCTCAAACAAAGTTCTTTCCATCTCTACAAAGTTCGTTCCCTCTCTAACAAAGTTCATACCCACTCTAACAAAGTTCGTACCCTCTCTAACAAAACTCGTACCCTCTCTAACAAAGTTCGTACCCTCTCTAACAAAGTTCGTACCCACTCTAACAAAGTTCATACCCTCCCTAACAAAGTTCGCACCCTCTCTTACAAAGTTCCTACCCACTCAAACCATGTTCCTACCCTCTCTAACAAAGTTCGTGCCCTCTCTAGAAAGTTCGTACCATCTTTAACAAAGTTCGTTCCCTCTCTAATAAAGTTCGTACCCACTTTAAAAAAGTTCGTACCCTCCCTAACAAAAGTCGTACCCTCTCTAACAAAGTTCGTACCTTCTCTAACCCTGTTCGTACGCTCTCTCACAAAGTTCATACCCACTCTAAAAAAGTTCGTACCCTCTCAGACAAAGTTCGTACCCTCTCTGAAAAAGTTCGTACCCTCTTTGACAAAGTTCGTACCCACTCTAACAAAGTTCGTACCCTCTCTAACAAAGGCCGAACCCTCTCCAACAAAGTTCGTACCAACTCTAACAAATTTCGTACTCTCTTTAACAAAGGTCGTACCCTCTCGAACAAAGTTCCTAACCTCTCTAACAAAGCTCGTACCCTCTCTGAAAAAGTTCGTTCCCACTCTAACAAAGTTCGTACCCTCTCTACAAAGTTCGTACCATCTTTAACAAAGTTCGTACCCTCTCAAACAAAGTTCTTTCCCTCTCTACACAGTTCATTCCCTCTCTAACAAAGTTCATACCCACTCTAACAAAGTTCGTACCCTCTCTAATAAAACTCGGACCCTCTCTAACAAAGTTCGTACCCTCTCTAACAAAGTTCGTACCCTCTCTAACAAAGTTCGTACCCACTCTAACAAAGTTCATACCCACTCTAACAAAGTTCGTACCCTACTCTAACAAAGTTCGTACCCTCTCTAACAAAGGTCGTACCCTGTCTAACAAAGTTCATACCTTCTCTAACCATGTTCGTACCCACTCTAACAAAGTTCGTACCCTCTCTCACAAAGTTCGTACCCTCTGAGACAAAGTTCGTACCCTCTCTGACAAAGTTCGTTCCCTCTTTAAAAAAGTTCGTACCCTCTCAAACAAAGTTCGTACCCTCTCTATAAAAACTCGTACCCTCTCTAACAAAGTTCGTACCCTCTCTAACAAAGTTCGTACCCACTCTAACAAATTTCGTACCCACTCTAACAAAGGTCGTACCCTCTCTCACAAAGTTCGTACCCTCTCTAACAAAGTTCGTACCCTCTCAAACAAAGTTTCGTCCACTCTCTAACAAAGTTCCTTCCCTCTTTTCAAAAGTTCGTACCCTCTTTAACAAAATTTGTACCCCCTCTAATAAAGTTCGTACGCACTCTAACAAAGGTCATACCCTCTCTAACAAAGCTCATACCCTCTCTAACAAAGTTTGTACCCTCTCTAACAAAGTTGCTATCCACTCAAACAAAGTTCGTACCCTCTCTAACAAAGTTCGTACCCTCTCTAACAATGTTCATACCCTCTTTAACAAAGTTCGTCCCTACTCTAACAAAGTTCATACCCACTCTAACAAATTTCGTACCCTCTCTAACAATGTTTGTACCGTCTCTCACAAAGTTCGTACCCTCTCTAACAAAGTTCATACCCACTCTAACAAAGTTCGTACCCCCTCTAACAATGTTCGTACCCTCTCTCACAAAGTTCGTACCCTCTCTAACAAAGTTCGTACCCTGCCTAACAAAGTTCGTACCCACTCTAAAAAAGTTCGTACCCTGCCTAACAAAGTTCATACCCACTCTAACAAAGTTTGTACCCTCTCAGACAAAGTTCGTTGCCTCTCTTACAAAGTTCGTACCCTCTTTGACAAAGTTCGTACCCTCTCTAACAAAGTTCGTACCCTCTCTAACAAAGTTCGTACCCACTCTAACAAAGTTCGTACCCACTGTAATAAAGTTTGTACCCTCTCTAACAAAGTTCGTACCCACTCTAACAAAGTTCCTACCCTCTATAACAAAGTTCGTAGGCTCTCTAACAAAGTTCTTACCCACTCTAACAAGGTTCGTACCCTCTCTAACAAAGTTCGAACCCTCTCTAACAAAGTTCGTACCCACTCTAACAAAGTTCGCACCCTCTCTAACAAAGTTCGCACCCTCTCTAACAAAGTTCGAACCCTCTCTCACAAAGTTTGCACCCACTGTAACAGAGTTCGTACCCTCTCAAACAAAGTTCGTACCCACTCTAACCGAGTTTGTACCCTCTCTAACAAAGTTCGTACCCTCTCTAAAAAGTTCGTACCCTCTCTACAAAGTTTGTACCATCTTTAACAAAGTTCGTACCCTCTAAAACAAAGTTCTTTCCCTCTCTACAAAGTTTGTTCCCTCTCAACAAAAACTCGTACCATCTCTGACAAAGTTTGTACCCTCTCAAACAAAGTTCGTACCCTCTCTCACAAAGTTCGTACGCTCTCTAACAAAGTTCTTACCCACTCTAACAAAGTTTGTAGACTCTCTAACAAAGTTCGTACCCTCTCTAACAAAGTTCATACCCACTCTAACAAAGTTCGTACCCACTCTAACAAAGTTCGTATCCTCTCTAACAATGTTCGTACCCTCTCTAAAAAAGTTCGTACCCTCTCAAACAAACGTCGTAACCACTCTAACAGAGTTCGTACCCTCTCTCACAAAGTTCGTACCCTTTCTAACAAAGTTCGTACCCTCTCTAAAAAAGTTCGTACCCTTTCTAACAAAGTTCGTACACACTCTAATAAAGTTCGTACCCTCTCTAACAAACTTCGTACCCTCTCTAACGAAGTTCGTACCCTCTCTCACAAAGTTCCTACCCACTCTAAAAAAGTTCGTACCCTCTCTAACAAAGTTCATGCCCTTACAAAGTTCGTACCATCTTTAACAAAGTTCATACCCTCCCTGACAAAGGTCGTACCCTCTCTAACAAAGTTCGTACCTTCTCTAGCAAAGTTCGTACCCTCTCTAAAAAAGTTCGTACCCACTCTAACAAAGTTCATACCCACTCTAACAAAGTTCGTACCCTCTCAGACAAATTTCGATCCCTCTCTACAAAAGTTCGTACCCTCTCTAACAAAGTTCGTACCCTCTCTAACAAAGTTCGTACCCTCTCTCACAAAGTTCATACGCTCTCTAACAAAGTACTTACCCACTCTAACAAAGTTCGTACCCTCTCTAACAAAGTTCGTACCCTCTCTAACAAAGTTCGTACCCACTCTAACAAACTTCATACCCACTCTAACAAATTTCGTAACCTCTCTACCAAAGATTGTACCCTCTCTCACAAAGTTTGTACCCACTCTAACAAATTTCCTACCCTCTCAAACAAAGTTCGTGCGCACTCTAACAGAGTTTGTACCCTCTCTAACCAAATTCGTACCGTCTCAAACAAAGTTCGTACCGTCTCTAACAAAGTTCGTGCGCACTCTAACAGAGTTTGTACCCTCTCTAACCAAATTCGTACCGTCTCAAACAAAGTTCATACCCACTCTAACAAAGTTCGTACCCTCTCTGACAAAGTTCCTTCCCTCTTTACAAAAGTTTGTACGCTCTCTAACAAAGTTCTTACCCACTCTAACAAAGTTTGTAAACTCTCTAACAAAGTTCGTACCCTCTCTAACAAAGTTCATACCCACTCTAACAAAGTTCGTACCCACTCTAATAAAGTTAGTATCCTCTCTAACAATGTTCGTACCCTCTCTAACAAAGTTCATACCCTTTCTAACAAAGTTCGTACCCACTCTAACAATGTTCGTACCCTCTCTAACAAAGTTCATACCCCCTCAAACAAAGTTCTTTCCCAATCTACAAAGTTCGTTCCCTCTCTAAAAAAACCCGTACCCTCTCTAACAAAGTTCGTACCCTCTCTAACAAAGTTCGTACCCACTCTAACAAAGTTCGTACCCACTCTAACAAAGTTCGTACCCTCTCTCACAAAGTTCGTACCCTCTGTAACAAAGTTCGCACCCTCTCTAACCAAATTCGTACCCTGCCTAACAAAGTTCGTACACTCTCTAACAAAGTTCGTTCCCACTCTAACAAAGTTCATACCCTCTCTAACAAAGTTTAAACCCTCACTCACAGAGATTGTACCCACTCTAACAAAGTTCGTACCCTCTCAAACAAAGTTCGTACCCACTCTAACCGAGTTCGTACCCTCTCTAACAAAGTTCGTACCCTTTCTAACAAAATTCGTACCCTCTTTCACAAAGTTCGTACCCTCTCTAACAAAGTTCCTACCCTGTCTAACAAAGTTCGTACCCTCTCTGACAAAGTTCGTACCTACTCTAACAAAGTTCGTACCCTCTCTAACAAAGTTCGTACCCTCTCTACAAAGTTCGTACCATCTTTAACAAAGTTCGTACCCTCTCAAACAAAGTTCTTTCCATCTCTACAAAGTTCGTTCCCTCTCTAACAAAGTTCATACCCACTCTAACAAAGTTCGTACCCTCTCTAACAAAACTCGTACCCTCTCTAACAAAGTTCGTACCCTCTCTAACAAAGTTCGTACCCACTCTAACAAAGTTCATACCCTCCCTAACAAAGTTCGCACCCTCTCTTACAAAGTTCCTACCCACTCAAACCATGTTCCTACCCTCTCTAACAAAGTTCGTGCCCTCTCTAGAAAGTTCGTACCATCTTTAACAAAGTTCGTTCCCTCTCTAATAAAGTTCGTACCCACTTTAAAAAAGTTCGTACCCTCCCTAACAAAAGTCGTACCCTCTCTAACAAAGTTCGTACCTTCTCTAACCCTGTTCGTACGCTCTCTCACAAAGTTCATACCCACTCTAAAAAAGTTCGTACCCTCTCAGACAAAGTTCGTACCCTCTCTGAAAAAGTTCGTACCCTCTTTGACAAAGTTCGTACCCACTCTAACAAAGTTCGTACCCTCTCTAACAAAGGCCGAACCCTCTCCAACAAAGTTCGTACCAACTCTAACAAATTTCGTACTCTCTTTAACAAAGGTCGTACCCTCTCGAACAAAGTTCCTAACCTCTCTAACAAAGCTCGTACCCTCTCTGAAAAAGTTCGTTCCCACTCTAACAAAGTTCGTACCCTCTCTACAAAGTTCGTACCATCTTTAACAAAGTTCGTACCCTCTCAAACAAAGTTCTTTCCCTCTCTACACAGTTCATTCCCTCTCTAACAAAGTTCATACCCACTCTAACAAAGTTCGTACCCTCTCTAATAAAACTCGGACCCTCTCTAACAAAGTTCGTACCCTCTCTAACAAAGTTCGTACCCTCTCTAACAAAGTTCGTACCCACTCTAACAAAGTTCATACCCACTCTAACAAAGTTCGTACCCTCTCAGACAATTTTCGATCCCTCTCTACAAAAGTTCGTACCCTCTCTAACAAAGTTCGTACCCTCTCTCACAAAGCTCGTACGCTCTCTAACAAAGTTCGTACCCACTCTAACAAAGTTCATACCCTCCCTAACAAAGTTCACACCCTCTCTTACAAAGTTCCTACCCACTCAAACAATGTTCCTACCCTCTTTAACAAAGTTCGTGCCCTCTCTAGAAAGTTCATACCATCTTTAACAAAGTTCGTTCCCTCTCTAATAAAGTTCGTACCCACTCTAAAAAAGTTCGTACCCTCCCTAACAAAAGTCGTACCCTCTCTAACAAAGTTCGTACCTTCTCTAACCATGTTCGTACGCTCTCTCACAAAGTTCATACCCACTCTAAAAAAGTTCGTACCCTCTCAGACAAAGTTCGTACCCTCTCTGAAAAAGTTCGTACCCTCTTTGACAAAGTTCGTACCCACTCTAACAAAGTTTGTACCCTCTCTAACAAAGGTCGAACCCTCTCCAACAAAGTTCGTACCAACTCTAACAAAGTTCGTACTCTCTTTAACAAAGGTCGTACCCTCTCGAACAAAGTTCCTACCCTCTCTAACAAAGCTCGTACCCTCTCTGAAAAAGTTCGTTCCCACTCTAACAAAGTTCGTACCCTCTCTAACAAAGTTCGTACCCTCTCTAACAAAGTTCGTACCCTCTTTAACAAAGTTCGTACCCTCTCTCACAAGGTTCCTACTCACTCAAACAAAGTTCATACCCTCTCTAACAAAGTTCGTCCCCTCTCTACAAAGTTTGTACCATCTTTAACAAAGTTTGTTCCCTCTCTAATAAAGTTCGCACCCACTCTAAAAAAGTTCGTACCCTCTCTCACAAAGTTCGTACCCTCTCAAACAAAGTTCTTTCCCTATCTACAATGTTCGTTCCCTATCTATAAAAACTCGTACCCTCTCTAACAAAGTTCGTACCCTCTCTAACCAAGTTCGTACGCACTCTAACAAAGTTCGTGCCCTCTCTAACAAAGTTCGTACCCTCTCTAACAAAGTTTGAACCCTCTCTCACAAAGTTTGTACCCACTCTAACAGAGTTCGTACCCTCTTAAAAAAAGTTCGTACCCACTCTAACCGAGTTCGTACACTGTCTAACAAAGTTCGTACCCTTTCTAACAAAATTCGTACCCTCTCTAAAAAGTTTCTACCCTCTCTAACAAAGTTCGTACCCTCTCTAACAAAGTTCGTACCCTCTCTCAGAAAGTTCGTACCCTCTCTACAAAGTTCGTACCATCTTTAACAAAGTTCGTACCCTCTCCAACAAAGTTCTTTCCTCTTTATAAAGTTCGTTCCCTCTCTACAAAAACTCGCGCCCTCTCTAACAAAGTTCGTACCCTCTCTAACAAAGTTCGTACCCACTCTAACAAAGTTCGAACCCTCTCTCACAAAGTTCCTACCCACTCAAACAAAGTTCCTACCCTCTCTAACAAAGTTCGTGCCCTCTCTACAAAGTTCGTACCATCTTTAGCATAGTTCATTCCCTCTCTACAAAAGTTTGTACCCACTCTAAAAAAGTTCGTACCCTCCCCAACAAAGGTCATGCCCTCTCTAACAAAGTTCGTACCTTCTCTAACCATGTTCGTACCCTCTCTAACAAAGTTTATACCCACTCTAAAAAAGTTCGTACCCTCTAAGACAAAGTTCGTACCCTCTCTGACAAAGTGCGTACCCACTCTAACAAAGTTCGTACCCTCTCTAACAAAGGTCGAACCCTCTCCAACAAAGTTTGTACATGCTCAGACAAAGTTCGTACCCACTCTAACAAAGTTCGTACTCTCTTTAACAAAGGTCGTACCCTCTCGAACAAAGTTCCTACCCTCTCTAACAAAGCTCGTACCCTCTCTGACAAAGTTCGTACCCTCTCTCCCAAAGTTCGTACCATCTCAAACAAAGTTCTTTCCCTATCTACAATGTTCGTTCCCTCTCTACAAAAAGTCGTACCCTCTCTAACAAAGTTCGTACCCTCTCTAACCAAGTTCGTACGCACTCTAACAAAGTTCGTGCCCTCTCTAACAAAGTTCCTACCCTCTCTAACAAAGCTCGTACCCTCTCTGACAAAGTTCGTACCCTCTCTGACAAAGTTCGTACCCTCTCTCACAAGTTCGTACCATCTCAAACAAAGTTCTTTCCCTATCAACAATGTTCGTTCCCTCTCTACAAAAAGTCGTACCCTCTCAAACAAAGTTCGTACCCTCTCTAACCAAGTTCGTACGCACTCTAACAAAGTTCGTGCCCTCTCTAACATAGTTCGTACCCTCTCTAACAAAGTTCCTACCCTCTCAGACAAAGTTCGTTCCCTCTCTAATAAAGTTCGTATCCTCTCTAACAAAGTTCGTACCCTCTTTAACAAAGTTCGTACCCACTCTAACAAAGTTCGTACCCTCTCTCACAAAGTTCGTACCCTCTATAAACAAAGCTCGTACCCTCTCAGACAAAGTTCGTACACTCTCTGACAAAGTTCCTTCCCTCTTTACAAAAGTTCGTACCCTCTCTAACAAAGTTCGCACCCCCTCTAACAAAATTCGTACCTTCTCTAATAAAGTTCGTACGCACTCTAAAAAAGGTCGTACCCCCTCTAGCAAAGTTCATACCTTCTCTAACTATGTTCATACCCACCCTAACAATGTTCGTACCCTCTCTAACAATGTTCGTACCCTCTCTCACAAAGGTCGTACCCTCTAAGACAAATTTCGTTCCCTCTATACAAAAGTTCGTACCCGCTCTAACAAAGTTCTCACCCTCTCTAACAAAATTCATACGCAGTCTAACAAAGTTCGTACCCACTCTAACAAAGTTCGTACCCTCTCAGACAAAGTTCGTACCCGCTCTTACAAAGTTCATACCCTCTTTGAAAAAGTTCGTACTCTCTCTAACAAAGTTCATATCCTCTCTAACAAAGTTCGTACCCACTTTACCAAAGTTCGTACCCACTCTAACAAAGTTCGTACCCACTCTAACAAAGTTCATACTCTCTTTAACAAAGGTCGTACCCTCTCGAACAAAGTTCCTACCCTCTCTAACAAAGATCCTACCCTCTCGGACAAAGTTCGTACCCTATCTCACAAAGTTCGTACCATCTCAAACAAAGTTCTTTCCCTATCTACAATGTTCATTCCCTCTCTACAAAAAGTCGTACCCTCTCTAACAAAGTTCGTACCCTCTCTAACCAAGTTTGTACGCACTCTAACAAAGTTCGTGCCCTCTCTAACAAAGTTCGTACCCTCTCTAACAAAGTTCATATCCTCTCTAACAAAGTTCGTACCCACTCTAACAAAGTTCGAACCCTCTCTCACAAAGTTCCTACCCACTCAAACAAAGTTCCTACCCTCTCTAACAAAGTTCGTGCCCTCTCTACAAAGTTCGTACCATCTTTAGCAAAGTTCATTCCCTCTCTACAAAAGTTCGTACCCACTCTAAAAAAGTTCGTACCCTCCCCAACAAAGCTCGTGCCCTCTCTAACAAAGTTCGTACCTTCTCTAACCATGTTCGTACCCTCTCTAACAAAGTTTATACCCACTCTAAAAAAGTTCGTACCCTCTAAGACAAAGTTCGTACCCTCTCTGACAAAGTGCGTACCCACTCTAATAAAGTTCGTACCCTCTCTAACAAAGGTCGAACCCTCTCCAACAAAGTTTGTAGATGCTCAGACAAAGTTCGTACCCACTCTAACAAAGTTCGTACTCTCTTTAACAAAGGTCGTACCCTCTCGAACAAAGTTCCTACCCTCTCTAACAAAGCTCGTACCCTCTCTGACAAAGTTCGTACCCTCTCTCACAAAGTTCGTACCATCTCAAACAAAGTTCTTTCCCTATCTACAATGTTCGTTCCCTCTCTACAAAAAGTCGTACCCTCTCTAACAAAGTTCGTACCCTCTCTAACCAAGTTCGTACGCACTCTAACAAAGTTCGTGCCCTCTCTAACAAAGTTCGTACCCTCTCTAACAAAGTTCCTACCCTCTCAGACAAAGTTCGTTCCCTCCCTAATAAAGTTCGTATCCTCTCTAACAAAGTTCGTACCCTCTTTAACAAAGTTCGTACCCACTCTAACAAAGTTCGTACCCTCTCTCACAAAGTTCGTAACCTTTATAAACAAAGCTCGTACCCTCTCAGACAAAGTTCGTACACTCTCTGACAAAGTTCCTTCCCTCTTTACAAATGTTCGTACCCTCTCTAACAAAGTTCGCACCCCCTCTAACAAAATTCGTACCGTCTCTAATAAAGTTCGTACGCACTCTAAAAAAGGTCGTACCCCCTCTAGCAAAGTTCATACCTTCTCTAACTATGTTCATACCCACCCTAACAATGTCCATACCCTCTCTAACAATGTTCGTACCCTCTCTCACAAAGGTCGTACCCTCTAAGACAAATTTCGTTCCCTCTATACAAAAGTTCGTACCCGCTCTAACAAAGTTCTCACCCTCTCTAACAAAATTCATACCCTGTCTAACAAAGTCCGTACCCTCTCTAACAAAGTTCATATCCTATCTAACAAAGTTCGTACCCACTCTACCAAAGTTCGTACCCATTCTAACAAAGTTCGTACCCACTCTAACAAAGTTCGTACTCTCTTTAACAAAGGTCGTACCCTCTCTAACAAAGCTCCTACCCTCTTTGACAAAGTTCGTACCCTCTCTCACAAAGTTCGTACCATCTCAAACAAAGTTCTTTCCCTATCTACAATGTTCATTCCCTCTCTACAAAAAGTCGTACCCTCTCTAACAAAGTTCGTACCCTCTCTAACCAAGTTCGTACGCACTCTAACAAAGTTCGTGCCCTCTCTAACAAAGTTCCTACCCTCTCTAACAAAGTTCCTACCCTCTCTAACAAAGTTCGTACCCACTCTAACAAAGTTCGAACCCTCTCTCACAAAGTTCCTACCCACTCAAACAAAGTTCCTACCCTTTCTAACAAAGTTCGTGCCCTCTCTACAAAGTTCGTACCATCTTTAGCAAAGTTCATTCCCTCTCTACAAAAGTTCGTACCCACTCTAAAAAAGTTCGTACCCTCCCCAACAAAGGTCGTGCCCTCTCTAACAAAGTTCGTACCTTCTCTAACCATGTTCGTACCCTCTCTAACAAAGTTTATACCCACTCTAAAAAAGTTCGTACCCTCTAAGACAAAGTTCGTACCCTCTCTGACAAAGTGCGTACCCACTCTAACAAAGTTCGTACCCTCTCTAACAAAGGTCGAACCCTCTCCAACAAAGTTTGTACATGCTCAGACAAAGTTCGTACCCACTCTAACAAAGTTCGTACTCTCTTTAACAAAGGTCGTACCCTCTCGAACAAAGTTCCTACCCTCTCTATTAAAGCTCGTACCCTCTCTGACAAAGTTCGTACCCTCTCTCACAAAGTTCGTACCATCTCAAACAAAGTTCTTTCCCTATCTACAATGTTCGTTCCCTCTCTACAAAAAGTCGTACCCTCTCTAACAAAGTTCGTACCCTCTCTAACCAAGTTCGTACGCACTCTAACAAAGTTCGTGCCCTCTCTAACAAAGTTCGTACCCTCTCTAACAAAGTTCCTACCCTCTCAGACAAAGTTCGTTCCCTCTCTAATAAAGTTCGTATCCTCTCTAACAAAGTTCGTACCCTCTTTAACAAAGTTCGTACCCACTCTAACAAAGTTCGTACCCTCTCTCACAAAGTTCGTAACCTTTATAAACAAAGCTCGTACCCTCTCAGACAAAGTTCGTACACTCTCTGACAAAGTTCCTTCCCTCTTTACAAATGTTCGTACCCTCTCTAACAAAGTTCGCACCCCCTCTAACAAAATTCGTACCGTCTCTAATAAAGTTCGTACGCACTCTAAAAAAGGTCGTACCCCCTCTAGCAAAGTTCATACCTTCTCTAACTATGTTCATACCCACCCTAACAATGTCCATACCCTCTCTAACAATGTTCGTACCCTCTCTCACAAAGGTCGTACCCTCTAAGACAAATTTCGTTCCCTCTATACAAAAGTTCGTACCCGCTCTAACAAAGTTCTCACCCTCTCTAACAAAATTCATACCCTGTCTAACAAAGTCCGTACCCTCTCTAACAAAGTTCATATCCTATCTAACAAAGTTCGTACCCACTCTACCAAAGTTCGTACCCATTCTAACAAAGTTCGTACCCACTCTAACAAAGTTCGTACTCTCTTTAACAAAGGTCGTACCCTCTCTAACAAAGCTCCTACCCTCTTTGACAAAGTTCGTACCCTCTCTCACAAAGTTCGTACCATCTCAAACAAAGTTCTTTCCCTATCTACAATGTTCGTTCCCTCTCTACAAAAAGTCGTACCCTCTCTAACAAAGTTCGTACCCTCTCTAACCAAGTTCGTACGCACTCTAACAAAGTTCGTGCCCTCTCTAACAAAGTTCGTACCCTCTCTAACAAAGTTCCTACCCTCTCAGACAAAGTTCGTTCCCTCCCTAATAAAGTTCGTATCCTCTCTAACAAAGTTCGTACCCTCTTTAACAAAGTTCGTACCCACTCTAACAAAGTTCGTACCCTCTCTCACAAAGTTCGTAACCTTTATAAACAAAGCTCGTACCCTCTCAGACAAAGTTCGTACACTCTCTGACAAAGTTCCTTCCCTCTTTACAAATGTTCGTACCCTCTCTAACAAAGTTCGCACCCCCTCTAACAAAATTCGTACCGTCTCTAATAAAGTTCGTACGCACTCTAAAAAAGGTCGTACCCCCTCTAGCAAAGTTCATACCTTCTCTAACTATGTTCATACCCACCCTAACAATGTCCATACCCTCTCTAACAATGTTCGTACCCTCTCTCACAAAGGTCGTACCCTCTAAGACAAATTTCGTTCCCTCTATACAAAAGTTCGTACCCGCTCTAACAAAGTTCTCACCCTCTCTAACAAAATTCATACCCTGTCTAACAAAGTCCGTACCCTCTCTAACAAAGTTCATATCCTATCTAACAAAGTTCGTACCCACTCTACCAAAGTTCGTACCCATTCTAACAAAGTTCGTACCCACTCTAACAAAGTTCGTACTCTCTTTAACAAAGGTCGTACCCTCTCTAACAAAGCTCCTACCCTCTTTGACAAAGTTCGTACCCTCTCTCACAAAGTTCGTACCATCTCAAACAAAGTTCTTTCCCTATCTACAATGTTCGTTCCCTCTCTACAAAAAGTCGTACCCTCTCTAACAAAGTTCGTACCCTCTCTAACCAAGTTCGTACGCACTCTAACAAAGTTCGTGCCCTCTCTAACAAAGTTCGTACCCTCTCTAACAAAGTTCCTACCCTCTCAGACAAAGTTCGTTCCCTCCCTAATAAAGTTCGTATCCTCTCTAACAAAGTTCGTACCCTCTTTAACAAAGTTCGTACCCACTCTAACAAAGTTCGTACCCTCTCTCACAAAGTTCGTAACCTTTATAAACAAAGCTCGTACCCTCTCAGACAAAGTTCGTACACTCTCTGACAAAGTTCCTTCCCTCTTTACAAATGTTCGTACCCTCTCTAACAAAGTTCGCACCCCCTCTAACAAAATTCGTACCGTCTCTAATAAAGTTCGTACGCACTCTAAAAAAGGTCGTACCCCCTCTAGCAAAGTTCATACCTTCTCTAACTATGTTCATACCCACCCTAACAATGTCCATACCCTCTCTAACAATGTTCGTACCCTCTCTCACAAAGGTCGTACCCTCTAAGACAAATTTCGTTCCCTCTATACAAAAGTTCGTACCCGCTCTAACAAAGTTCTCACCCTCTCTAACAAAATTCATACCCTGTCTAACAAAGTCCGTACCCTCTCTAACAAAGTTCATATCCTATCTAACAAAGTTCGTACCCACTCTACCAAAGTTCGTACCCATTCTAACAAAGTTCGTACCCACTCTAACAAAGTTCGTACTCTCTTTAACAAAGGTCGTACCCTCTCTAACAAAGCTCCTACCCTCTTTGACAAAGTTCGTACCCTCTCTCACAAAGTTCGTACCATCTCAAACAAAGTTCTTTCCCTATCTACAATGTTCATTCCCTCTCTACAAAAAGTCGTACCCTCTCTAACAAAGTTCGTACCCTCTCTAACCAAGTTCGTACGCACTCTAACAAAGTTCGTGCCCTCTCTAACAAAGTTCCTACCCTCTCTAACAAAGTTCCTACCCTCTCTAACAAAGTTCGTACCCACTCTAACAAAGTTCGAACCCTCTCTCACAAAGTTCCTACCCACTCAAACAAAGTTCCTACCCTTTCTAACAAAGTTCGTGCCCTCTCTACAAAGTTCGTACCATCTTTAGCAAAGTTCATTCCCTCTCTACAAAAGTTCGTACCCACTCTAAAAAAGTTCGTACCCTCCCCAACAAAGGTCGTGCCCTCTCTAACAAAGTTCGTACCTTCTCTAACCATGTTCGTACCCTCTCTAACAAAGTTTATACCCACTCTAAAAAAGTTCGTACCCTCTAAGACAAAGTTCGTACCCTCTCTGACAAAGTGCGTACCCACTCTAACAAAGTTCGTACCCTCTCTAACAAAGGTCGAACCCTCTCCAACAAAGTTTGTACATGCTCAGACAAAGTTCGTACCCACTCTAACAAAGTTCGTACTCTCTTTAACAAAGGTCGTACCCTCTCGAACAAAGTTCCTACCCTCTCTATTAAAGCTCGTACCCTCTCTGACAAAGTTCGTACCCTCTCTCACAAAGTTCGTACCATCTCAAACAAAGTTCTTTCCCTATCTACAATGTTCGTTCCCTCTCTACAAAAAGTCGTACCCTCTCTAACAAAGTTCGTACCCTCTCTAACCAAGTTCGTACGCACTCTAACAAAGTTCGTGCCCTCTCTAACAAAGTTCGTACCCTCTCTAACAAAGTTCCTACCCTCTCAGACAAAGTTCGTTCCCTCTCTAATAAAGTTCGTATCCTCTCTAACAAAGTTCGTACCCTCTTTAACAAAGTTCGTACCCACTCTAACAAAGTTCGTACCCTCTCTCACAAAGTTCGTAACCTTTATAAACAAAGCTCGTACCCTCTCAGACAAAGTTCGTACACTCTCTGACAAAGTTCCTTCCCTCTTTACAAATGTTCGTACCCTCTCTAACAAAGTTCGCACCCCCTCTAACAAAATTCGTACCGTCTCTAATAAAGTTCGTACGCACTCTAAAAAAGGTCGTACCCCCTCTAGCAAAGTTCATACCTTCTCTAACTATGTTCATACCCACCCTAACAATGTCCATACCCTCTCTAACAATGTTCGTACCCTCTCTCACAAAGGTCGTACCCTCTAAGACAAATTTCGTTCCCTCTATACAAAAGTTCGTACCCGCTCTAACAAAGTTCTCACCCTCTCTAACAAAATTCATACCCTGTCTAACAAAGTCCGTACCCTCTCTAACAAAGTTCATATCCTATCTAACAAAGTTCGTACCCACTCTACCAAAGTTCGTACCCATTCTAACAAAGTTCGTACCCACTCTAACAAAGTTCGTACTCTCTTTAACAAAGGTCGTACCCTCTCTAACAAAGCTCCTACCCTCTTTGACAAAGTTCGTACCCTCTCTCACAAAGTTCGTACCATCTCAAACAAAGTTCTTTCCCTATCTACAATGTTCGTTCCCTCTCTACAAAAAGTCGTACCCTCTCTAACAAAGTTCGTACCCTCTCTAACCAAGTTCGTACGCACTCTAACAAAGTTCGTGCCCTCTCTAACAAAGTTCGTACCCTCTCTAACAAAGTTCCTACCCTCTCAGACAAAGTTCGTTCCCTCTCTAATAAAGTTCGTATCCTCTCTAACAAAGTTCGTACCCTCTTTAACAAAGTTCGTACCCACTCTAACAAAGTTCGTACCCTCTCTCACAAAGTTCGTAACCTTTATAAACAAAGCTCGTACCCTCTCAGACAAAGTTCGTACACTCTCTGACAAAGTTCCTTCCCTCTTTACAAATGTTCGTACCCTCTCTAACAAAGTTCGCACCCCCTCTAACAAAATTCGTACCGTCTCTAATAAAGTTCGTACGCACTCTAAAAAAGGTCGTACCCCCTCTAGCAAAGTTCATACCTTCTCTAACTATGTTCATACCCACCCTAACAATGTCCATACCCTCTCTAACAATGTTCGTACCCTCTCTCACAAAGGTCGTACCCTCTAAGACAAATTTCGTTCCCTCTATACAAAAGTTCGTACCCGCTCTAACAAAGTTCTCACCCTCTCTAACAAAATTCATACCCTGTCTAACAAAGTCCGTACCCTCTCTAACAAAGTTCATATCCTATCTAACAAAGTTCGTACCCACTCTACCAAAGTTCGTACCCATTCTAACAAAGTTCGTACCCACTCTAACAAAGTTCGTACTCTCTTTAACAAAGGTCGTACCCTCTCTAACAAAGCTCCTACCCTCTTTGACAAAGTTCGTACCCTCTCTCACAAAGTTCGTACCATCTCAAACAAAGTTCTTTCCCTATCTACAATGTTCATTCCCTCTCTACAAAAAGTCGTACCCTCTCTAACAAAGTTCGTACCCTCTCTAACCAAGTTCGTACGCACTCTAACAAAGTTCGTGCCCTCTCTAACAAAGTTCGTACCCTCTCTAACAAAGTTTGTACCCTCTCAGACAAAGTTCGTACCCTCTCTCACCAAGTTCGTACCATCTCAAACAAAGTTCTTTCCCTATCTACAATGTTCGTTCCCTCTCTACAAAAGTCGTACCCTCTCTAACAAAGTTCGTACCCTCTCTAACCAAGTTCGTACGCACTCTAACAAAGTTCGTGCCCTCTCTAACAAAGTTCCTACCCTCTCTAACAAAGTTCCTACCCTCTCTAACAAAGTTCGTACCCACTCTAACAAAGTTCGAACCCTCTCTCACAAAGTTCCTACCCACTCAAACAAAGTTCCTACCCTCTCTAACAAAGTTCGTGCCCTCTCTACAAAGTTCGTACCATCTTTAGCAAAGTTCATTCCCTCTCTACAAAAGTTCGTACCCACTCTAAAAAAGTTCGTACCCTCCCCAACAAAGGTCGTGCCCTCTCTAACAAAGTTCGTACCTTCTCTAACCATGTTCGTACCCTCTCTAACAAAGTTTATACCCACTCTAAAAAAGTTCGTACCCTCTAAGACAAAGTTCGTACCCTCTCTGACAAAGTGCGTACCCACTCTAACAAAGTTCGTACCCTCTCTAACAAAGGTCGAACCCTCTCCAACAAAGTTTGTACATGCTCAGACAAAGTTCGTACCCACTCTAACAAAGTTCGTACTCTCTTTAACAAAGGTCGTACCCTCTCGAACAAAGTTCCTACCCTCTCTATTAAAGCTCGTACCCTCTCTGACAAAGTTCGTACCCTCTCTCACAAAGTTCGTACCATCTCAAACAAAGTTCTTTCCCTATCTACAATGTTCGTTCCCTCTCTACAAAAAGTCGTACCCTCTCTAACAAAGTTCGTACCCTCTCTAACCAAGTTCGTACGCACTCTAACAAAGTTCGTGCCCTCTCTAACAAAGTTCGTACCCTCTCTAACAAAGTTCCTACCCTCTCAGACAAAGTTCGTTCCCTCTCTAATAAAGTTCGTATCCTCTCTAACAAAGTTCGTACCCTCTTTAACAAAGTTCGTACCCACTCTAACAAAGTTCGTACCCTCTCTCACAAAGTTCGTAACCTCTATAAACAAAGCTCGTACCCTCTCAGACAAAGTTCGTACACTCTCTGACAAAGTTCCTTCCCTCTTTACAAATGTTCGTACCCTCTCTAACAAAGTTCGCACCCCCTCTAACAAAATTCGTACCGTCTCTAATAAAGTTCGTACGCACTCTAAAAAGGTCGTACCCCCTCTAGCAAAGTTCATACC
Organism: Vitis rotundifolia; assembly: GCA_030254885.1. NCBI lineage: Eukaryota > Viridiplantae > Streptophyta > Magnoliopsida > Vitales > Vitaceae > Vitis > Vitis rotundifolia. The sequence continues at coordinate 11,596,738 of CM058153.1, read as the reverse complement.
TTCTCTAACTATGTTCATACCCACCCTAACAATGTCCGTACCCTCTCTAACAATGTTCGTACCCTCTCTCACAAAGGTCGTACCCTCTAAGACAAATTTCGTTCCCTCTATACAAAAGTTCGTACCCGCTCTAACAAAGTTCTCACCCTCTCTAACAAAATTCATACCCTGTCTAACAAAGTCCGTACCCTCTCTAACAAAGTTCATATCCTATCTAACAAAGTTCGTACCCACTCTACCAAAGTTCGTACCCATTCTAACAAAGTTCGTACCCACTCTAACAAAGTTCGTACTCTCTTTAACAAAGGTCGTACCCTCTCTAACAAAGCTCCTACCCTCTTTGACAAAGTTCGTACCCTCTCTCACAAAGTTCGTACCATCTCAAACAAAGTTCTTTCCCTATCTACAATGTTCATTCCCTCTCTACAAAAAGTCGTACCCTCTCTAACAAAGTTCGTACCCTCTCTAACCAAGTTCGTACGCACTCTAACAAAGTTCGTACCCTCTCTAACAAAGTTCGTACCCTCTCTAACAAAGTTTGTACCCTCTCAGACAAAGTTCGTACCCTCTCTCACCAAGTTCGTACCATCTCAAACAAAGTTCTTTCCCTATCTACAATGTTCGTTCCCTCTCTACAAAAGTCGTACCCTCTCTAACAAAGTTCGTACCCTCTCTAACCAAGTTCGTACGCACTCTAACAAAGTTCGTGCCCTCTCTAACAAAGTTCCTACCCTCTTTAACAAAGTTCCTACCCTCTTAGACAAAGTTCGTTCCCTCTCTAATAAAGTTCGTATCCTCTCTAACAAAGTTCGTACCATCTTTAACAAAGTTCGTACCCACTCTAACAAAGTTCGTACCCTCTCTCACAAAGTTCGTACCCTCTATAAACAAAGCCCGTACCCTCTCAGACAAAGTTCGTACACTCTCTGACAAAGTTCCTTCCCTCTTTACAAAAGTTCGTTCCCTCTCTAACAAAGTTCGCACCCCCTCTAACAAAATTCGTACCTTCTCTAATAAAGTTCGTACGCACTCTAAAAAAGGTCGTACCCCCTCTAGCAAAGTTCATACCTTCTCTAACTATGTTCATACCCACCCTAACAATGTTCGTACCCTCTCTAACAATGTTCGTACCCTCTCTCACAAAGGTCGTACCCTCTAAGACAAATTTCGTTCCCTCTATACAAAAGTTCGTACCCGCTCTAACAAAGTTCTCACCCTCTCTAACAAAATTCATACCCTGTCTAACAAAGTCCGTACCCTCTCTAACAAAGTTCATATCCTCTCTAACAAAGTTCGTACCCACTCTACCAAAGTTCGTACCCACTCTAACAAAGTTCGTACCCACTCTAACAAAGTTCGTACTCTCTTTAACAAAGGTCGTACCCCCTCTAACAAAGCTCCTACCCTCTTTGACAAAGTTCGTACCATCTCAAACAAAGTTCTTTCCCTATCTACAATGTTCATTCCCTCTCTACAAAAAGTCGTACCCTCTCTAACAAAGTTCGTACCCTCTCTAACCAAGTTCGTACGCACTCTAACAAAGTTCGTGCCCTCTCTAACAAAGTTCGTACCCTCTCTAACAAAGTTCGTACCCTCTCAGACAAAGTTCGTTCCCTCTCTAATAAAGTTCGTATCCTCTCTAACAAAGTTCGTACCCTCTTTAACAAAGTTCGTACCCACTCTAACAAAGTTCGTACCCTCTCTCACAAAGTTCGTACCCTCTATAAACAAAACTCGTACCCTCTCTTACAAAGTTCGTACCTACTCTAACAAAGTTCGTACCCTCTCAAACAAAGTTCATACCCTCTCTTACAAAGTTCGTACCCTCTTTGACAAAGTTCGTACCCTCTCTAACAAAGTTCATATCCTCTCTAACAAAGTTCGTACCCACTCTACCAAAGTTCGTACCCACTCTAACAAAGTTCGTACCCTCTCTCACAGAGTTCGTACCCTCTCTAACAAAGTTCGTACCCTCTCTAACAAAGTTCGTACCCTCTCTCACAAAGTTTGTCCCCTCTCTAACATAGTTCGTACCCTCTCAGACAAAGTTCGTACACTCTCTGACAAAATTCATTCCCTCTTTACAAAAGGTCGTACCCTCTCAGACAATTCTCGTTCCCTCTATACAAAAGTTCGTACCCGCTCTAACAAAGTTCTCACCCTCTCTAACAAAATTCATACCCTGTCTAACAAAGTTCGTACCCACTCTAATAAAGTTCGAACCCTCTCTCACAAAGTTCCTACCCACTCAAACAAAGTTCCTACCCTCTCTAACAAGGTTCGTGCCCTCTCTCTCAAAGTTCGTACCCACTCTAAAAAAGTTCGAACCCTCTCTCACAAAGTTCGTACCCTCTCTAACAAAATTCGTACCCTCTCTAATAAAGTTCGTACGCACTCTAACAAAGGTCGTACCCTCTCTAACAAAGTTCGTACCTTCTCTAACCATGTTCGCACCCACTCTAACAAAGTTCGTACCCTCTCTAACAAAGTTCGTACCATCTCTAAGAAAGTTCGCACCCTCTCTAAGCAAATTCGTACCCTGCCTAACAAAGTTCGTACCCTCTCAGACAAAGTTCGTACCCTCTTTGACAAAGTTCGTACCCTCTCTAACAAAGTTCGTACCCACTGTTACAAAGTTCGTACCCTCTCAAACAAAGTTCGTACCCCCTCTAACTAAGTTCGTACCCTCTCAAACAAAGTTCGTACCCTCTCAGACAAAGTTCGTTCCCTCTCTACAAAAGTTCGTACCCTCTCGAACAAAGTTCGTACCCTCTATAACAAAGTTCATACGCTCTCTAACAAAGTTCTTACCCACTTTAACAAGGTTCGTACCCTCTCTAACAAAGTTCGTACCCTCTATAACAAAGTTCGTACCCACTCTAACAAAGTTCGTACCCTCTCTAACAAAGTTTGAACCCTCTCTCACAAAGTTTGTACCCACTCTAACAGAGTTCGTACCCTCTCAAAAAAAGTTCGTACCCACTCTAACCGAGTTCTTACACTCTCTAACAAAGTTCGTACCCTTTCTAACAAAATTCGTACCCTCTCTCACAAAGTTCGTACCCTCTCTAACAAAGTTCCTACCCTCTCTAACAAAGTTCGTACTGATTACTACTCAAAAATGCTATTTTTTAAGCTTGTAATTAACTCTTTTAAACACTTTTGAGTAGTAGTTATTGTCTTTTAACCCAATTAACATATTAAGGACCCTTGCAATCAATTCTAATCAAAATGTGCAAGTTTTGGTGTTTTTGTTAGTATTTTGATCACCAAAGCAATCCAAGATTGAGGAGAGTTCTTTGGAATCCATGGCAAAGATTTTGGAAAGCTTAGAAACATGAAGAACCAAAGCTTTGAAGCTTTAAAGTCCTTTGCCATCAGCAAATCCGGAATGCAAGGAGGAAAGCAAAGAGGAATCTGCCATGAAGCAAAATGGGGGACAGCAGTTGCAGTCTTCTTGGGCACTTTTGGAGCACTTACCGAAGTCCAATTTATTCATGCTATATACCATTTCAAAGCTCAGGAAGTCAAAAATCCAATGCTTCAAACGGTGCATGATTCGGAGTTGAAATGAGGGAGTTACAGCCATTGCAAGAAGATCGCTCCAAGCTGAAGGCAGAATGTTGCACGGCTGCGAAATCAGCCTTTGGCTGCGAAAATGTTGTCCTTTGGCTGCGAAATTTCGCAGCCATTTTGCACAGTGCCGCGGTGTCCTGAAGCTTCCCGATAGCTGCAACCGACATCTTGAGATCTTTTTGCTTTAGATATTTGATGTCTAAATTCCCAAACTCTCCTTGTAATCCACCAATTAGAGAATTCCTTAGCTAGGAAGGTTGGAAAAACTTGCCTATATATTCCCTTGCATCCGTTGTAAATGAAATCATGTAAACATCTCGGGAGCTTTTCCGGAGACAACCTTGTATAGTTTTTAAAGTGATATATACAGAGCCTTGCTCTCTTTTTCCTTCTCGTCTTTGTTTTCTCTTTTATTTTCTTTCTAGCCAAACATCCTTTGAGGATTTTTCCTCAGAGGATGAGAGGCTAGGCTTTTTGTCTCTTGGGTGAAGGAAACCAGGTAAGGTGCCGGCATGCATGAGGGTGAGTTTTTGTTGTTTCCATTTTTAATGAAAAGAAAGTGTGACCCGTTTATGGTTTTTATCTTTTTAGTTAACTTAAAACGCCTTTGAATCACCTGGGCCAACACTTGGTAAGGCAAGTGGACTCCGTCCATTGAGTTTCACTAGTTTACCTCTTGCGAGCCTTTGGGAGGTGATTCAGAGGTAGGATTTTCTAATTCAGCCAACACTTGGTAAGCTTTTGGACTCCAAGGAGACATCCATTAGTTATCTCTTGTGAGCTTTTGAAGGATAATCCAAGGTTAAAGATCCCCTTGAATGGCAAATGCTAGGTGAGAGGCACGAGCCATTGCAAGGTGTATCAGTGAGAGGGATTTAGTGTTGAAACCATTAATGGTAAGCATCTGTACCACACCGGTTCGGGAAATAACTATATGTTAAATCCCCAATGCGAGGAAAAGAAACAAGTGACCGGAATCTCCTCTTTTGTATTGTCACCTGATCCTAGTGACCTGAAATCCCAAGAAACATCTTTCTTTCTAGTTAATTTCAGTTACTTTAGTTTTGGTTAGCTTAAAACCAACCATTTCATTGCAATTTTATGTTTTCTTTTAAAGCTAACCTTGGAAAGGAAAACCACCAATTCATCTTTGAAGTAATATCAATTGTGGAGTGAAAACCCATCTCTGTGGACGATCCTAGAGCCACTATGCTATGCTAGCTATGCTACCCTAGTATATGGTGAAATAGGTTTATACATTTTGTTGATAACTTCCGTCTGAGGATTGAAATCAAAGCACATCAGTTGATTGATCTAAATCAATCAGAACACCAATTGGGGACGAATCAAATGGCGCCGTTGCCGGGGATGGTGCCACTTTACAGTGATATGATCTTTTGAGAACACTTGTGATCTTCATCACAAGTTTGGTGATTTTTCTTTTCTTTTGCTAACTCTTTTTAATTTTTTTAATATACCTTTTATTTAGTTTTTAGTTTACCTTAATTTTTTTTAGAATTGTTTTTCTTTTGTTTTCTTGTGTTTTCTCTATTTTTAATTCTCAAATTGCTAGTTGTGCATGCCATATTGAAAACAAGATAGCAGAGGAAGCCATGAATTTCATGAGTTATGTGGCTGAAGTTTGAAGAGGATGGAATGAGCCCAATGCTAGAGATATAGGAAGAGAGACGTCTCAACCTAATGCTAAGGGTGAGATGTATATTTTGAATGAAGACATTGACATGAAGGCAAAGATTGCAGCTATGGCAAGGAGATTGGAAGAGCTAGAAATGAAAGAGATTCAAGAAGTGCAAGCCATCTCTCAGACACCATTGCAAGCTATGCCTTGTGCCATTTGTCTATCTTATGAGCACTTGGTGGATGAGTGTCCTACCATTCCAATGGTGAGGGAGATGTTTGGTGATTGCAACACCTACAACTCCAATTGGAGGAGCCATCCAAATTTCTCTTGGGAACCACAGCCACCTCAGTACATACAACCTGTTCAAGCACCTGAGCAAGCCTCGAACCTTGAACAAGCTATGGTGAATCTTAGCAAGGTCGTGGGAGACTTTGTTGGAGCTCAAAAATCCATCAATGCTCATCTCAGTCAAAGAATTGACAGTGTAGAGAGTTCATTGAATAAAAGGATGTATGAAGTGCAAAATGATCTATCTCAGAAGATAGATAATCTCCAATATTCAATCTCAAGGTTTGCCAACCTCAAAACAATGCAAGAAAAAGGAAACTTTTCTTCTCAACCTCATCAAAATTCCAAGGGTATCCATGAAGTGGAGGCTCATGAGAGAGAATCTTCAATGGTGAAGGAAGTTAAAATGACTATCACTTTGAGGAGTGGTAAAGAGGTTGATCTACCCACATCCAAGCTAGAGCATAAGGTAGAGAGTGAAGCAGAGAAAGAGAAGAGGGAGGAAACTAAAGGAAAGAAAAAGGGAATTGCTTCCGTTGCCATCATACAAAGCAAGTCTCAAGTGAGGGATGCAAACTTCATATGGGATCCGGGCAAGCTGAAACAGGGCAATATTTTTTTGATGGACTTAGTCTTTCTAAAGACTAGCTAGTCCATTTTTTTTTGTTTTATTTTATTACTTGTTTTAATTTTGATTTCAATGCTTTAATTTTCATTTGTTTTGATTTAACATAAGCTTTTGGATGATCAATTGTAGGAGGGACTTCAAAACAATTGGGCACGCATGGCCATTTGGAGAGCAGCTGTAGTCTTCATTCCGACATTTGGAGAACTTTTCCAAGTTCATTTCTTACATACTATATACCGTTTCGAAGCTCTGGAAGTCAAGAATCCAACGCTTCAAACAGTGTCCAAATCAGAGTTGAAATGAAGAAGATATACCCTTTGGAAGAAAACTGTGCCGAGCTGAAGGAAAATTTTGCAGCGCTACAGTGCCGCTGCGAAATGGCTGCGAAAATGGCCTCCCGCTGCGAAACCATTTCGCAGCGCTACAGTGGCCGCTGCGAAACCACTCCTTGGCATACGAGTGCCATTTCGCAGACCCGTACACTCATTTCGCAGCTGCGAAATGGCTGCGAAATGGCTGCGAAATCCTTTATACCTAAAAATTCCCATTTTTGCAGTCGACACCCCATTTCGAAGGGTGTTTCGCAGCTGCGAAACCACCCTTTAGCACACGAGTGCCACTTCACAACGCCGTACGCCCATTTCGAAGCTGCGAAATGGGCTGCGAAACCGATGCCGAAATTCTCCTCGTTGCGAAAACGCCTAGCCGCTGCGAAAATCCTCCTCCTCTGCAAAATTTCTCCAGCTGCGAAACCATTTCGCAGCGCTACAGTGCTGCTGCGAAAACGCCTCCTCGCTGCGAAAAGTCCCCCCTGCTGCGAAATTGAAAAGCGTCCCTTGGCATCCTTTTAAAAGGTATAAATTCCATTTTTCCTATTCTAACCGATCATCTGAACTTCAAAAAGGTACCAAGAGGAGCCAAGCCAGAGCACCCCTCCGCCTGAGCAAGCCGCACGCACCTCCGGCCGTCTTCTCCGACGCAACCAGCACCTCCATTTCACAACTGTTGGATACATTTTGAGTACTTTCCGAAGTCCATTTCATGTATACCATATGTCGATTCGAAGCTCGGGAAGTCAGGAGTCCAAAAATTCAAACGGTATGCGATTTGGAGTTGAAATAAAGAAGTTATGGCCGTTTGAAGACTGTGCAAACAATGAGCTGAAATGTTGCAGCCGCACCCCATTTTACTACTGTTGGACGCATTTTTGAAGCACTTCTTGGGGCTCAAATTATGTATACTATATCTCTTTTTGAAGCTCGGGAAGTTAGGAGTCCAACGCTTCAAACGGTGCACAATTTAGAGGTAAAACAAAGAAGTTATGGCCGTTTGAAGATGAACGCGCAAAGCTGAGCTGGAATTTCGCAGCCAAAGCCCCATTTCGCAGGGTGTTTCGTAGCTGCGAAACACCCCTTTGGCACACAAGTGCCATTTCGCAGCACAGTAACCCCATTTCGCAGCTACGAAATGGGCTGCAAAAATGTTTTTTTTTCCAAATGGTTGCGAAATGATCTCCAAGCTTCCAAATGGTTGCGAAATGATCTCCAAGCTTCCAAATGGCTACAAAATGATCTCCAAACTTCAAAATGGATGCAAAATGATTTCCAAACTTTGAAATTGGGCTGCGAAACTTCCCTTTGGCTGCGAAATGATTTCGCAGCCCCATAGTCCCCCTGCGAAAATCCCCTTTGGCTGCGAAAACACCTCCAGGCTTTGAAATTGACTTGCAAAATGAAGGGAGGTTTGCGAAAACACTTTGTGAAGCCAAGGGAAGTTGTGAAAAATGCCAAGAGAGCCTGCAACCATGCATCTGAAGAGGAGAGCCCCGCGCACACTGAGATCACACACATGAAGCCTCTCATTCCATTTCTGATCTCCTGAAACCATCAAAGCCCATAGCTCCAGTTGAGAGCTCCAACCGAGGAGACTATGCCATCCAAGGAGACTACCAGAATAGAGGTCAATGTCATGATCCAACCCACTCAGGAGACCACCACAGAGCCATCATCTCCACAGGACCTTACCATTACTTGATCATCTCTTTACTTTTTGTCTTTACATATTATATTAGTATAGATAATTCCATGTTTAAACTTAGCATTTTTCTATTTTCTCTACTCACTGACTCTTTTGTTTTTTTGAAACATGTGGTTTCTCCTAAACGACTCAGACTCCATGTCACTCAGGAGGTACCACTTCCTCCCTTTATTTTCTTATCGCTCTTGAAACATTGAGGACAATGTTCAGCTTGGTTGGGGGGAGAGTTGAGGAAGGAAGTTTTTTGTTAATAATGCTAAGTTATTTTGGTAAGTTAGTTGCTTTTTGCTTAATTTTTAATTTTTTTTAAGTTTTTATTATACTCTCCATGGTTATTAAGGAAAAATTTTTCAAATTGAAATGGGAGAAATTGAATTTTTGTCTTTTTACTTGACTTAGAGTTTGTATTATGCTTACTAAAGTTGATGAATTGTTGAAACTTCTATTGAATTCAACCTTAGTTCTTCCACTTTAAGCTATTCACACACTGTGCACAATAGGTTCCGAGTATAAGATGAAGAACTATTTTCCCTTTTGACTTAGGAAAATTTAGACTTGGTACCTTTGACCTCATTTAGTGTTGGGACACCTTAAAAAAAAAAGGGGGCCAATGAGCCTTTGGAAAAAAAAAGAAGAAAGAAAGAAAAAATGTTTTACTTGCCTTGAAACCCGAGCAAGGTCTGAGGGGTGTATGGTGAAAATCTTTAAAGCCTGGTGCCCTAAACCTTCATTGGTTGGGAGTCACCGACCTCAATGCTCGTTACATGGGTGAATAGGTGAAGTTTAACATACTGTAGGTGCTTGGGTATTTAAAATTCATTCTCAAAAGTCCGGGGTGAAATCCGAGGAGTTAGTGGTTGAAAGATCCTTAAAGCTTGATGCCCTAAACCTTGATTGGTTGGGAGTCATCGATGGACCCCCGTTACATGGACAATTTAGAAAAGAATACCTTTAAGCCTTGTACTCATACAAGAAAAAAAAATTGTGAAAGAAAAGATGTGCGTTCTTAGCCTATTGGAGGTTGATTAGTTTGCTAAGCTTTGAAAAGAACTAAGTTGAGGGGAGAGATTAGTTCAACATACTATATTCGGAAACTAATAAATAACACATAGATTTTTGTGGAAGAGTTAGGATTGGACCTTTGGAAGTGGAAATGATTTTGAAGCTTAAATTTGCATAATGCCTACTCTTTATGAATTGTGATTAGACAAGTTATTTGATAACTCTTGTTGAAATTTGAGTTTATATTTCTTTAATGTTCCATGTGAGAGTTAGATCATCATGCCACTTAAACATTCTTTGAAGTGATCAGCATGATTTTGTAAATTATATTACCTTTTACTTTTATTTTTCTCTCCTTCATTGCTAAGGGACTATCAATATGTCGGTTGGGGGGAGTGATTACTACTCAAAAATGCTATTTTGTAAGCTTGTAATTAACTCTTTTAAACACTTTTGAGTAGTTATTGCCTTTTAACCCAATTAACATATTAAGGACCCTTGCAATCAATTCTAATCAAAATGTGCAAGTTTTGGTGTTTTTTGTTAGTATTTTGATCACCAAAGCAATCCAAGATTGAGGAGAGTTCTTTGGAATCCATGGCAAAGATTTTGGAAAGCTTAGAAACATGAAGAACCAAAGCTTTGAAGCTTTAAAGTCCTTTGCCATCAGCAAATCCGGAATGCAAGGAGGAAAACAAAGAGGAATCTGCCATGAAGCAAAACAGGGGACAGCAGTTGCAGTCTTCTTGGGCACTTTTGGAGCACTTCCCGAAGTCCAATTTATGCATACTATATACCATTTCAAAGCTCACGAAGTCAACAATCCAATGCTTCAAACGGTTCATGATTCGGAGTTGAAATGAGGGAGTTACAGCCATTGCAAGAAGATCGCTCCAAGCTGAAGGCAGAATGTTGCACGGCTGCGAAATCAGCCTTTGGCTGCGAAAATGTTGTCCTTTGGCTGCAAAATTTCGCAGCCATTTTGCACAGTGCCGCGGTGTCCTGAAGCTTCCCGATAGCTGCAACCGACATCTTGAGATCTTTTTGCTTTAGATATTTGATGTCTAAATTCCCAAACTCTCCTTGTAATCCACCAATTAGAGAATTCCTTAGCTAGGAAGGTTGGAAAAACTTGCCTATATATTCCCTTGCATCCGTTGTAAATGAAATCATGTAAACATCTCGAGAGCTTTTCCAGAGACAACCTTGTATAGTTTTTAAAGTGATATATACAGAGCCTTGCTCTCTTTTTCCTTCTCGTCTTTGTTTTCTCTTTTATTTCCTTTCTAGCCAAACATCCTTTGAGGATTTTTCCTCAGAGGATGAGAGGCTAGGCTTTTTGTCTCTTGGGTGAAGGAAGCCAGGTAAGGTGCTGGCATGCATGAGGGTGAGTTTTTGTTGTTTCCATTTTTAATGAAAAGAAAGTGTGACCCGTTTATGGTTTTTATCTTTTTAGTTAACTTAAAACGCCTTTGAATCATCTGGGCCAACACTTGGTAAGGCAAGTGGACTCCGTCCATTGAGTTTCACTAGTTTACCTCTTGCGAGCCTTTGGGAGGTGATTCAGAGGTAGGATTTTCTAGACCAGCCAACACTTGGTAAGCTTTTGGACTCCAAGGAGACATCCATTAGTTATCTCTTGCGAGCTTTTGAAGGATAATCCAAGGTTAAAGATCCCCTTGAATGGCAAATGCTAGGTGAGAGGCACGAGCCATTGCAAGGTGTATCAGTGAGAGGGATTTAGTGTTGAAACCATTAATGGTAAGCATCTGTACCACACCGGTTCGGGAAATAACTATATGTTAAATCCCCAACGCGAGGAAAAGAAACAAGTGACCGGAATCTCCTCTTTTGTATTGGCACCTGATCCTAGTGACCTGAAGTCCCAAGAAACATCTTTCTTTCTAAGTACTTTTAATTACTTTTTATTTGGTTAGCTTAAAACCATTTCCATGCAAACTTTTGTTTTCTTTTAAAGCTAACTTAGGAAAGGAAAACCACCAATTCAGCTTTTGAATTAATATCAATTGTGAAGTGAAAACCCATCTCTGTGGACGATCTTAGAGCCACTATGCTATGCTAGCTATGCTACCCTAGTATATGGTGAATTAGGTTTATAAATTTTGTTGATAACTCCCATCTGAGGATTGAAATCAAAGCTCATCAGTTGATTGATCTGAATCAATTAGAACACCAATTGGGGACGAATCACGTACCCTCTCTGACAAAGTTCGTACCCACTCTAACAAAGTTCGTACCCTCTCTCAGAAAGTTCGTACCCTCTCTACAAAGTTCGTACCATCTTTAACAAAGTTCGTACCCTCTCCAACAAAGTTCTTTCCTCTCTACAAAGTTCGTTCCCTCTCTACAAAAACTCGTACCCTCTCTAACAAAGTTCGTACCCTCTCTAACAAAGTTCGTACCCACTCTAACAAAGTTCGAACCCTCTCTCACAAAGTTCCTACCCACTCAAACAAAGTTCCTACCCTCTCTAACAAAGTTCGTGCCCTCTCTACAAAGTTCGTACCATCTTTAGCAAAGTTCGTTCCCTCTCTACAAAAGTTCGTACCCACTCTAAAAAAGTTCGTACCCTCCCCAACAAAGGTCGTACCCTCTCTAACAAAGTTCGTACCGTCTCTAACCATGTTCGTACCCTCTCTAACAAAGTTCATACCCACTCTAAAAAAGTTCGTACCCTCTCAGACAAAGTTCGTACCCTCTCTGAAAAAGTTCGTACCCTCTCTGACAAAGTTCGTACCCACTCTAACAAAGTTCGTACCCTCTCTAACAAAGGTCGAACCCTCTCTAACAAAGGTCGTACCCTCTCAAACAAAGTTCCTACCCTCTCTAACAAAGCTCGTACCCTCTCTGACAAAGTTCGTACCCTCTCTCACAAAGTTCGTACCATCCCAAACAAAGTTCTTTCCCTATCTACAATGTTCGTTCCCTCTCTACAAAAAGTCGTACCCTCTTTAACAAAGTTCGTACCCTCTCTAACAAAGTTCGTACCCTCTCTAACCAAGTTCGTACGCACTCTAACAAAGTTCGTGCCCTCTCTAACAAAGTTCGTACCCTCTCTGACAAAGTTCGTACCCTCTCTGACAAAGTTCGTTCCCTCTCTAATAAAGTTCGTACCCTCTCTAACAAAGTTCGTACCCTCTTTAACAAAGTTCGTACCGACTCTAACAAAGTTCATACCCTCTCTCACAAAGTTCGTACCCTCTATAAACAAAGCTCGTACCCTCTCAGAGAAAGTTCGTACACTCTCTGACAAAGTTCCTTCCCTCTTTACAAAAGTTCGTACCCTCTCTAACAAAGTTCGCACCCTCTCTAACAAAATTCGTACCTTCTCTAATAAAGTTCGTACGCACTCTAATAAAGGTCGTACCCTCTCTAGCAAAGTTCATACCTTCTCTAACTATGTTCGTACCCACCCTAACAATGTTCGTACCCTCTCTCACAAAGTTCGTACCCTCTCTCACAAAGCTCGTACCCTCTCAGACAAATTTCGTTCCCTCTATACAAAAGTTCGTACCCGCTCTAACAAAGTTCTCACCCTCTCTAACAAAATTCATACCCTGTCTAACAAAATTCGTACCCACTCTAACAAAGTTCGTACCCTGTCAGACAAAGTTCGTACCCTCTCTTACAAAGTTCGTACCCTCTTTGACAAAGTTCGTACCCTCTCTAACAAAGTTCATATCCTCTCTAACAAAGTTCGTACCCACTCTACCAAAGTTCGTACCCACTCTCACAAAGTTCGTACCCTCTCTAACAAAGTTCGTACCCTCTCTCACAAAGTTTGTCCCCTCTCTAACAAAGTTCGTACCCTCTCAGACAAAGTTCGTACACTCTCTGAAAAAATTTATTCCCTCTTTACAAAAGTTCGTACCCTCTCTAACAAAGTTCGCACCCTCTCTAACAAAATTCGTACCTTCTCTAACAAAGTTCGTACGCACTCTAACAAAGGTCGTACCCTCTCTAACAAAGTTCGTACCTGATTACTACCCAAAAAGTGCATTTTTACACCTTTAAGTCATTATGTTTTAAGCACTTTTGTGTAGTAGTTCTCCATTTTTATTCCAATTGGCATGTAAAGGACCTAGCAATGACTTCTAATCATATTTGTGGCTAGTTTTAGTGTTTTGACAACTTTTTGGATCATTAAGACAAGCCAAGTAAAGGAGAGAAGCAAAGAGGAAAATCAAGCAAAGAGGAAAACAGAGTGAAGCTGAAACAGAGGACTACAACTGCAGTCTTCCTTCACACTTTTGGAGCACTTCCCGAAGTCCATTTTATACATGCTATATACCGTTGGAAAGCTCTGGAAGTCAAGAATCCAACACTTTAAACCGTGTACGATTTGGATCTGAAATGAGGAAGATATGGCCTTCGGAAGACAACTGTATCAAGCTGAGAACGAATTTCGCACAAGCTTCGCACCAGCTTCGCACCAGCTTCGCACAAGCCCATGCAAGTGCGAATTTCGCACGAGCTTCGCACCAGCTTCGCACAGCCCATGTGTGGTGCGAACTTTTCCTCTGTTCTGCCGACTCCACTTTAGATCTTTTCTTTTGTATTTTTTTGATGGAAATTCCTTTCCTATCCTTGTAACAAGCCAATTACAAGCTTGGCTTTTGTAAAGACTATAAGAGGGGTGGAAATCATCTCTCGAATGGATGTAAAAATTTTACACTTAGAAAAACTCCTCTCGGGGAGAAAAATACAGGGCTCTCTTTGCTTTCCTTTTCTCTTTTCTATTTTCTCTTTCTCGGAAGCCAAACAACCTCTGAGGATGATTTCCCGGAGGATGAGAGGCTAAACCTTTAGTTTCTTGGAGTGAAGGAAGCTAGGTGAAAAGTCCAGATGCAAAGGTGGAAAACTCCCGTGCCTTAAATACCGGTAGTTGGAGTTCATTAATGGCTTTCAAATCCAAAGTTTTGCTTTAACTCCCTTAGAATCACTTTGAATGGCCAATACATGGTAAGCTTCAGGTCTCTGTGGATGCTTATTGCTAGATCCATATCAGTCCATTAGTTATCATGTACGAGCCATTGGAAAGTGGCTCAAGGTGAAGACCCATAGTGTTTAAAGCCATTAATGGACCTTGACTACCATTTCTATTGATTTTGTATGGATTAAATCTTTATTATTAAACCTATACCGGTTCGGGAAATAACTATAGGTTAAATCCCCAATGCGAGGAGAAAAATCCGGAATTTTCCACTTTACATTCTGAACTTGATCCTAGCAACCCTTAGCTCCGGGAGACTTTCTTTCTTCCATTTTTATTTAGTTCTATGTTAGTTTAGTTTCAAAAACCACTTTCAAAACAAATTTTATTTTCTTTTAAACTTTGAGTTTTTGACAAAGGAAATCATCAAATTCAATTTCTAATCTTGAGTCTATCACTGGTAGAGTGAAAACCCATCCCAGAGTTCGACCCTAGAGCCGCTATACTATAGTAGCTTTGCTACGCCAGTATGAGGTCATAGGTTTTATAAATGTTTTTTATTAAAAGACCCGACTGGGTTCCCGCGAATTAGTACCTTCTCTAACCATGTTCGTACCCACTCTAACAAAGTTCGTACCCTCTCTAACAATGTTCGTACCCTCTCTCAAAAAGTTCGTACCCTCTCTAACAAAGTTCGTACCCTCTCTAACAAAGTTCGTCCCCACTCTAACAAGGTTCGTGCCCTCTCTCTCAAAGTTTGTACCCACTCTAACAAAGTTCGTACCCTCTCTCACAAAGTTCGTACCCTCTCAGACAAAGTTTGTAGCCTCTCTGAAAAAGTTCGTTCCCTCTCTACAAAAGTTCGTACCCTCTTTAACAAAGTTCGTACCCTCTCTAACAAAGTTCATACCGACTCTAAAAAAGTTCGTACCCTCTCAGACAAAGTTCGTACCCTCTCTGAAAAAGTTCATACCCTCTCTGACAAAGTTCGTACCCACTCTAACAAAGTTTGTACCCTCTCTAACAAAGGTCGAACCCTCTCCAACAAAGTTCGTACCTGCTCAAACAAAGTTCGCACCCACTCTAACAAAGTTCGTACCCTCTCTCACAAAGTTCGTACTCTCTATAAACAAAGCTCGTACCCTCTCAGACAAAGTTCGTACACTCTCTGACAAAGTTCCTTCCCTCTTTACAAAAGTTCGTACCCTCTATAACAAAGTTTGCACCCTCTCTAACAAAATTCGTACCTTCTCTAATAAAGTTCGTACGCACTCTAACAAAGGTCGTACCCTCTCTAGCAAAGTTCATACCTTCTCTAACTATGTTCGTACCCACTCTGACAATGTTCGTACCCTTTCTAACAATGTTCGTACCCTCTCTCACAAAGTTCGTACCCTCTCTCACAAAGTTCGTACCCTCTCTCACAAAGTTTGTCCCCTCTCTAACAAAGTTCGTACCCTCTCAGACAAAGTTCGTACACTCTCTGAAAAAATTTATTCCCTCTTTACAAAAGTTCGTACCCTCTCTAACAAAGTTCGCACCCTCTCTAACAAAATTCGTACCTTCTCTAACAAAGTTCGTACGCACTCTAACAAAGGTCGTACCCTCTCTAACAAAGTTCGTACCTGATTACTACCCAAAAAGTGCATTTTTACACCTTTAAGTCATTATGTTTTAAGCACTTTTGTGTAGTAGTTCTCCATTTTTATTCCAATTGGCATGTAAAGGACCTAGCAATGACTTCTAATCATATTTGTGGCTAGTTTTAGTGTTTTGACAACTTTTTGGATCATTAAGACAAGCCAAGTAAAGGAGAGAAGCAAAGAGGAAAATCAAGCAAAGAGGAAAACAGAGTGAAGCTGAAACAGAGGACTACAACTGCAGTCTTCCTTCACACTTTTGGAGCACTTCCCGAAGTCCATTTTATACATGCTATATACCGTTGGAAAGCTCTGGAAGTCAAGAATCCAACACTTTAAACCGTGTACGATTTGGATCTGAAATGAGGAAGATATGGCCTTCGGAAGACAACTGTATCAAGCTGAGAACGAATTTCGCACAAGCTTCGCACCAGCTTCGCACCAGCTTCGCACAAGCCCATGCAAGTGCGAATTTCGCACGAGCTTCGCACCAGCTTCGCACAGCCCATGTGTGGTGCGAACTTTTCCTCTGTTCTGCCGACTCCACTTTAGATCTTTTCTTTTGTATTTTTTTGATGGAAATTCCTTTCCTATCCTTGTAACAAGCCAATTACAAGCTTGGCTTTTGTAAAGACTATAAGAGGGGTGGAAATCATCTCTCGAATGGATGTAAAAATTTTACACTTAGAAAAACTCCTCTCGGGGAGAAAAATACAGGGCTCTCTTTGCTTTCCTTTTCTCTTTTCTATTTTCTCTTTCTCGGAAGCCAAACAACCTCTGAGGATGATTTCCCGGAGGATGAGAGGCTAAACCTTTAGTTTCTTGGAGTGAAGGAAGCTAGGTGAAAAGTCCAGATGCAAAGGTGGAAAACTCCCGTGCCTTAAATACCGGTAGTTGGAGTTCATTAATGGCTTTCAAATCCAAAGTTTTGCTTTAACTCCCTTAGAATCACTTTGAATGGCCAATACATGGTAAGCTTCAGGTCTCTGTGGATGCTTATTGCTAGATCCATATCAGTCCATTAGTTATCATGTACGAGCCATTGGAAAGTGGCTCAAGGTGAAGACCCATAGTGTTTAAAGCCATTAATGGACCTTGACTACCATTTCTATTGATTTTGTATGGATTAAATCTTTATTATTAAACCTATACCGGTTCGGGAAATAACTATAGGTTAAATCCCCAATGCGAGGAGAAAAATCCGGAATTTTCCACTTTACATTCTGAACTTGATCCTAGCAACCCTTAGCTCCGGGAGACTTTCTTTCTTCCATTTTTATTTAGTTCTATGTTAGTTTAGTTTCAAAAACCACTTTCAAAACAAATTTTATTTTCTTTTAAACTTTGAGTTTTTGACAAAGGAAATCATCAAATTCAATTTCTAATCTTGAGTCTATCACTGGTAGAGTGAAAACCCATCCCAGAGTTCGACCCTAGAGCCGCTATACTATAGTAGCTTTGCTACGCCAGTATGAGGTCATAGGTTTTATAAATGTTTTTTATTAAAAGACCCGACTGGGTTCCCGCGAATTAGTACCTTCTCTAACCATGTTCGTACCCACTCTAACAAAGTTCGTACCCTCTCTAACAATGTTCGTACCCTCTCTCAAAAAGTTCGTACCCTCTCTAACAAAGTTCGTACCCTCTCTAACAAAGTTCGTCCCCACTCTAACAAGGTTCGTGCCCTCTCTCTCAAAGTTTGTACCCACTCTAACAAAGTTCGTACCCTCTCTCACAAAGTTCGTACCCTCTCAGACAAAGTTTGTAGCCTCTCTGAAAAAGTTCGTTCCCTCTCTACAAAAGTTCGTACCCTCTTTAACAAAGTTCGTACCCTCTCTAACAAAGTTCATACCGACTCTAAAAAAGTTCGTACCCTCTCAGACAAAGTTCGTACCCTCTCTGAAAAAGTTCATACCCTCTCTGACAAAGTTCGTACCCACTCTAACAAAGTTTGTACCCTCTCTAACAAAGGTCGAACCCTCTCCAACAAAGTTCGTACCTGCTCAAACAAAGTTCGCACCCACTCTAACAAAGTTCGTACCCTCTCTCACAAAGTTCGTACTCTCTATAAACAAAGCTCGTACCCTCTCAGACAAAGTTCGTACACTCTCTGACAAAGTTCCTTCCCTCTTTACAAAAGTTCGTACCCTCTATAACAAAGTTTGCACCCTCTCTAACAAAATTCGTACCTTCTCTAATAAAGTTCGTACGCACTCTAACAAAGGTCGTACCCTCTCTAGCAAAGTTCATACCTTCTCTAACTATGTTCGTACCCACTCTGACAATGTTCGTACCCTTTCTAACAATGTTCGTACCCTCTCTCACAAAGTTCGTACCCTCTCTCACAAAGGTCGTACCCTCTCAGACAAATTTCGTTCCCTCTATACAAAAGTTCGTACCCGCTCTAACAAAGTTCTCACCCTCTCTAACAAAATTCATACCCTGTCTAACAAAGTTCATACCCACTCTAACAAAGTTCGTACCCACTCTAACAAAGTTCGTACCCACTCTAACAAAGTTCGTACCCTCACAGACAAAGTTCATACCCTCTCTTACAAAGTTCGTACCCTCTTTGACAAAGTTCGTACCCTCTCTAACAAAGTTCATATCCTCTCTAACAAAGTTCGTACCCACTCTACCAAAATTTGTACCCACTCTAACAAAGTTCGTACCCTCTCTCACAAAGTTCGTACCCTCTCTAACAAAGTTCATACCCTTTCTCACAAAGTTTGTCCCCTCTCTAACAAAGTTCGTACCCTCTCAGACAAAGTTCGTACACTCTCTGACAAAATTCATTCCCTCTTTACAAAAGTTCGTACCCTCTCTAACAAAGTTCGCACCCTCTCTAACAAAATTCGTACCTTCTCTAACAAAGTTCGTACGCACTCTAACAAAGGTCGTACCCTCTATAACAAAGTTCATACCTTCTCTAACCATGTTCGTACCCACTCTAACAAAGTTCGTACCCTCTCTAACAATGTTCGTACCCTCTCTCACAAAGTTCGTACCCTCTCTAACAAAGTTCGTACCCTCTCTAACAAAGTTCGTCCCCACTCTAACAAGGTTCGTGCCCTCTCTCTCAAAGTTCGTACCCACTCTAACAAAGTTCGTACCCTCTCTCTCACAAAGTTTGTACCCTCTCAGACAAAGTTTGTAGCCTCTCTGACAAAGTTCGTTCCCTCTCTACAAAAGTTCGTACCCTCTCTAACAAAGTTCATACCCACTCTAAAAAAGTTCGTACCCTCTCAAACAAAGTTCCTACCCTCTCTGAAAATGTTCGTACCCTCTCTGACAAAGTTCGTACCCACTCTAACAAAGTTTGTACCCTCTCTAACAAAGGTCGAACCCTCTCCAACAAAGTTCGTACCTGCTCAGACAAAGTTCGTACCCACTCTAACAAAGTTCGTACTCTCTCTAACAAAGGTCGTACCCTCTCGAACAAAGTTCCTACCTTCTCTAACAAAGCTCGTACCCTCTCTGACAAATTTCGTACCCTCTCTAACAACGTTCATACGCTCTCTAACAAAGTTCATAACCTCTCTAACAAAGTTCGTACGATCTTTCACAAAGTTCATACGCACTCAAACAAAGTTCATACCCTCTCAGACAAAGTTCCTTCCCTCTCTACGAAATTCGTTCCCATTCTCACAAAGTTCGTACCCACTCTAACAAAGTTCGTTCCCTCTCAATAGAAGTTCTTACCCTCTCTAACAAAGTTCGTACCCACTCTAACAAAGTTCGTACCCTCTCAGACAAAGTTCGTACCCTCTCTAACAAAGTTCGTACCCACTCTAACAAGTTTCGTACCTTCTCTAATAAAGTTCGTACCCTCTCAGACAAACTTCGTACCCTCTCTTACAAAGTTCGTACCCTCTTTGACAAAGTTCATACCCACTCTAACAAAGTTCGTACCCACTCTAACAAAGTTCGTACCCACTCTAACAAAGTTCGTACCCTCACAGACAAAGTTCATACCCTCTCTTACAAAGTTCGTACCCTCTTTGACAAAGTTCGTACCCTCTCTAACAAAGTTCATATCCTCTCTAACAAAGTTCGTACCCACTCTACCAAAATTCGTACCCACTCTAACAAAGTTCGTACCCTCTCTCACAAAGTTCGTACCCTCTCTAACAAAGTTCATACCCTTTCTCACAAAGTTTGTCCCCTCTCTAACAAAGTTCGTACCCTCTCAGACAAAGTTCGTACACTCTCTGACAAAATTCATTCCCTCTTTACAAAAGTTCGTACCCTCTCTAACAAAGTTCGCACCCTCTCTAACAAAATTCGTACCTTCTCTAACAAAGTTCGTACGCACTCTAACAAAGGTCGTACCCTCTCTAACAAAGTTCATACCTTCTCTAACCATGTTCGTACCCACTCTAACAAAGTTCGTACCCTCTCTAACAATGTTCGTACCCTCTCTCACAAAGTTCGTACCCTCTCTAACAAAGTTCGTACCCTCTCTAACAAAGTTCGTCCCCACTCTAACAAGGTTCGTGCCCTCTCTCTCAAAGTTCGTACCCACTCTAACAAAGTTCGTACCCTCTCTCTCACAAAGTTTGTACCCTCTCAGACAAAGTTTGTAGCCTCTCTGACAAAGTTCGTTCCCTCTCTACAAAAGTTCGTACCCTCTCTAACAAAGTTCATACCCACTCTAAAAAAGTTCGTACCCTCTCAAACAAAGTTCCTACCCTCTCTGAAAATGTTCGTACCCTCTCTGACAAAGTTCGTACCCACTCTAACAAAGTTTGTACCCTCTCTAACAAAGGTCGAACCCTCTCCAACAAAGTTCGTACCTGCTCAGACAAAGTTCGTACCCACTCTAACAAAGTTCGTACTCTCTCTAACAAAGGTCGTACCCTCTCGAACAAAGTTCCTACCTTCTCTAACAAAGCTCGTACCCTCTCTGACAAATTTCGTACCCTCTCTAACAACGTTCATACGCTCTCTAACAAAGTTCATAACCTCTCTAACAAAGTTCGTACGATCTTTCACAAAGTTCATACGCACTCAAACAAAGTTCATACCCTCTCAGACAAAGTTCCTTCCCTCTCTACGAAATTCGTTCCCATTCTCACAAAGTTCGTACCCACTCTAACAAAGTTCGTTCCCTCTCAATAGAAGTTCTTACCCTCTCTAACAAAGTTCGTACCCACTCTAACAAAGTTCGTACCCTCTCAGACAAAGTTCGTACCCTCTCTAACAAAGTTCGTACCCACTCTAACAAGTTTCGTACCTTCTCTAATAAAGTTCGTACCCTCTCAGACAAACTTCGTACCCTCTCTTACAAAGTTCGTACCCTCTTTGACAAAGTTCGTACCCTCTCTAACAAAGTTCGTACCCTCCCTAACAAAGTTCGTACCCTCCCTAACAAAGTTCGTACCCACTCTCACAAAGTTCGTACCCTCTCTCACAAAGTTCGTACCCTCTTTCACAAAGTTCGTACCCTCTCAGACAAAGTTCATAGACTCTCTAACAAAGTTCCTTCCCTCTTTACAAAAGTTCGTACCCACTCTACCAAAATTCGTACCCACTATAACAAAGTTCGTACCCTCTCTCACAAACTTCGTACCCTCTCTAACAAAGTTCGTACCCTTTCTCACAAAGTTTGTCCCCTCTCTAACAAAGTTCGTACCCTCTCAGACAAAGTTCGTACACTCTCTAACAAAATTCATTCCCTCTTTACAAAAGTTCGTACCCTCTCTAACAAAGTTCGCACCCTCTCTAACAAAATTCGTACCTTCTCTAACAAAGTTCGTACGCACTCTAACAAATGTCGTACCCTCTCTAACAAAGTTCGTACCTTCTCTAACCATGTTCGTACCCACTCTAACAAAGTTCGTACCCTCTCTAACAATGTTCGTACCCTCTCTCACAAAGTTCGTACCCTCTCTAACAAAGTTCGTACGATCTTTCACAAAGTTCATACGCACTCAAACAAAGTTCATACCCTCTCAGACAAAGTTCCTTCCCTCTCTACGAAATTCGTTCCCTCTCTCACAAAGTTCGTACCCACTCTAACAAAGTTCGTTCCCTCTCAATAGAAGTTCTTACCCTCTCTAACAAAGTTTGTACCCACTCTAACAAAGTTCGTACCCTCTCAGACAAAGTTCGTACCCTCTCTCACAAAGTTCGTACCCACTCTAACAAGTTCGTACCTTCTCTAATAAAGTTCGTACCCTCTCAGACAAACTTCGTACCCTCTCTTACAAAGTTCGTACCCTCTTTGACAAAGTTCGTATCCTCTCTAACAAAGTTCATATCCTCTCTAACAAAGTTCGTACCCACTCTCACAAAGTTCGTACCCTCTCTCACAAAGTTCGTACCCTCTTTCACAAAGTTCGTACCCTCTAAGACAAAGTTCATAGACTCTCTAACAAAGTTCGTTCCCTCTTTACAAAAGTTCGTACCCACTCTACCAAAATTCGTACCCACTCTAACAAAGTTCGTACCCTCTCTCACAAACTTCGTACCCTCTCTAACAAAGTTCGTGCCCTTTCTCACAAAGTTTGTCCCCTCTCTAACAAAGTTCGTACCCTCTCAGACAAAGTTCGTACACTCTCTGACAAAATTCATTCCCTCTTTACAAAAGTTCGTACCCTCTCTAACAAAGTTCGCACCCTCTCTAACAAAATTCGTACCTTCTCTAACAAAGTTCTTACGCACTCTAACAAATGTCGTACCCTCTCTAACAAAGTTCGTACCTTCTCTAACCATGTTCGTACCCACTCTAACAAAGTTCGTACCCTCTCTAACAATGTTCGTACCCTCTCTCACAAAGTTCGTACCCTCTCTAACAAAGTTCGTACCCTCTCTAACAAAATTCGTCCCCACTCTAACAAGGTTCGTGCCCTCTCTCTCAAAGTTCGTACCCACTCTAACAAAGTTCGTACCCTCTCTCACAAAGTTCGTACCCTCTCAGACAAAGTTTGTAGCCTCTCTGACAAAGTTCGTTCCCTCTCTACAAAAGTTCGTACCCTCTCTAACAAAGTTCGTACCCTCTCTAACAAAGTTCATACCCACTCTAAAAAAGTTCGTACCCTCTCAGACAAAGTTCCTACCCTCTCTGAAAATGTTCGTACCCTCTCTGACAAAGTTCGTACCCACTCTAACAAAGTTTGTACCCTCTCTAACAAAGGTCAAACCCTCTCCAACAAAGTTCGTACCTGCTCAGACAAAGTTCGTACCCACTCTAACAAAGTTCGTACTCTCTCTAACAAAGGTCGTACCATCTTGAACAAAGTTTCTAACTTCTCTAACAAAGCTCGTACCCTCTCTGACAAATTTCGTACCCTCTCTAACAACGTTCATACGCTCTCTAACAAAGTTCATAACCTCTCTAACAAAGTTCGTACGATCTTTCACAAAGTTCATACGCACTCAAACAAAGTTCATACCCTCTCAGACAAAGTTCCTTCCCTCTCTACGAAATTCGTTCCCTCTCTCACAAAGTTCGTACCCACTCTAACAAAGTTCGTTCCCTCTCAATAGAAGTTCTTACCCTCTCTAACAAAGTTCGTACACACTCTAACAAAGTTCGTACCCTCTCTAACAAAGTTCGTACCCACTCTAACAAGTTCGTACCTTCTCTAATAAAGCTCATACCCTCTCAGACAAACTTCGTACCCTCTCTTACAAAGTTCGTACCCTCTTTGACAAAGTTCGTACCCTCTCTAACAAAGTTCGTACCCTCCTTAACAAAGTTCGTACCCACTCTCACAAAGTTCGTACCCTCTTTCACAAAGTTCGTACCCTCTCAGACAAAGTTCATACACTCTCTAACAAAGTTCCTTCCCTCTTTACAAAAGTTCGTACCCTCTCTAACAAAGTTCGTACCCTCTCTAAGCAAATTCGTACCCTGCCTAACAAAGTTCGTACCCTCCCAGACAAAGTTCGTACCCACTCTAATAGAGTTCGTACGCTCTCTAACAAAATTCGTACCCTCTCTAACAAAATTCGTACCCTCTTTGACAAAGTTCGTTCCCTCTCTAATAAAGTTCGTACCCTCTTTAACAAAGTTCGTACCCTCTTTAACAAAGTTCGTACCCACTCTAACAAAGTTCGTACCCACCCTAACAAAGTTCGTACCCTCTCTCACAAAGTTCGTACCCTCTATAAACAAAACTTGTACCCTCTCAGACAAAGTTCGTACAATCTCTGACAAAGTTCCTTCCCTCTTTACAAAAGTTCGTACCCTCTCTAACAAAGTTTGCACCCTCTCTAACGAAATCCGTACCTTCTCTAATAAAGTTCGTACGCACTCTAACAAAGGTCGTACCCTCTCTAGCAAAGTTCATACCTTCTCTAACTATGTTCGTACCCACTCTAACAATGTTCGTACCCTCTCTAACAATGTTTGTACCCTCTCTGACAAAGTTCGTTCCCTTTCTAATAAAGTTCGTACCCTCTCTAACAAAGTTCGTACCCTCTTTAACAAAGTTCGTACCCTCTCTCACAAAGTTCGTACCCTCTATAAACAAAGCTCGTACCCTCTCAGAGAAAGTTCGTACACTCTCTGACAAAGTTCCTTCCCTCTTTACAAAAGTTCGTACCCTCTCTAACAAAGTTCGCACCCTCTCTAACAAAATTCGTACCTTCTCTAATAAAGTTCGTACGCACTCTAACAAAGGTCGTACCCTCTCTAGCAAAGTTCATACCTTCTCTAACTATGTTCGTACCCACCCTAACAATGTTCGTACCCTCTCTCACAATGTTCGTACCCTTTCTCACAAAGTTCGTACCCTCTCTCACAAAGCTCGTACCCTCTCAGACAAATTTCATACCCTCTCTGACAAAGTTCGTTCCCTCTATACAAAAGTTCATACCCTCTCTAACAAAGTTCTCACCCTCTCTAACAAAATTCATACCCTGTCGAACAAAGTTCGTACCCACTCTAACAAAGTTCGTACCCTCTCAGACAAAGTTCGTACCCTCTCTTACAAAGTTCGTACCCTCTCTAACAAAGTTCATATCCTCTCTAACAAAGTTCGTACCCACTCTACCAAAGTTCGTACCCACTCTAACAAAGTTCATACCCTATCTCACAAAGTTCGTACCCACTCTAACAAAGTTCGTACCCTCTGTCACAAAGTTCGTACCCTCTCTAACAAAGTTCGTACCCTCTCTTACAAAGTTCGTACACTCTAACAAAGTTCGTACCCTCTCTCAAAAAGTTCGTACCCACTCTAACAAAGTTCGTACCCTCTCTCACAAAGCTCGTACCCTCTCAGACAAATTTCGTACCCTCTCTGACAAAGTTCGTTCCCTCTATACAAAAGTTCGTACCCTCTCTAACAAAGTTCTCACCCTCTCTAACAAAATTCATACCCTGTCGAACAAAGTTCGTACCCACTCTAACAAAGTTCGTACCCTCTCAGACAAAGTTCGTACCCTCTCTTACAAAGTTCGTACCCTCTTTGACAAAGTTCGTACCCTCTCTAACAAAGTTCATATCCTCTCTAACAAAGTTCGTACCCACTCTACCAAAGTTCGTACCGACTCTAACAAAGTTCATACCCTCTCTCACAAAGTTCGTACCCAATCTAACAAAGTTCGTACCCTCTCTCACAAAGTTCGTCCCCTCTCTAACAAAGTTCGTACCCTCTCAGACAAAGTTCGTACACTCTCTGACAAAATTCCTTCCCTCTTTACAAAACTTCGTACCCTCTCTAACAAAGTTCACACCCTCTCTGACAAAATTTGTACCTTCTCTAACAAAGTTCGTACGCACTCTAACAAAGGTTGTACCCTCTCTAACAAAGTTTGTACCTTCTCTAACCATGTTCGTACCCACTCTAACAAAGTTCGTACCCTCTCTAACAATGTTCATACCCTCTCTCACAAAGTTCGTACCCTCTCTAACAAAGTTCGTACCCTCTCTAACAAAGTTCGTCCCCACTTTAACAAGGTTCGTGCCCTCTCTCTCAAAGTTCGTACCCACTCTAACAAAGTTCGTACCCTCTCTAACAAAGTTCGTACCCTCTCAGACAAAGTTTGTAGCCTCTTTGACAAAGTTCGTTCCCTCTCTACAAAAGTTCGTACCCTCTCTAACAAAGTTCGTACCCTCTCTAACAAAGTTTGTACCCTCTCTAACAATGTTCGTACCCTCTCAGACAAAGTTCGTACCCTCTCTGACAAAGTTCGTTCCCTCTTTACAAAAGTTCATACCCTCTCTAACAAAGTTCGTACCCTCTCAAACAAAGTTCGTACCCACTCTAACAGAGTTCGTACCCTCTCTAACAAAATTCGTACCCTCTCTAACAAAGTTCGTACCTACTCTCACAAAGTTCGTACCCTCTCAGACAAAGTTCGTACCGTCTCTTACAAAGTTCGCACCCTCTTTGACAAAGTTCGTACCCTCTCTAACAAAGTTCGTACCCTCTCTAAAAAAGTTCGTACCCACTCTAACAAAGTTCGTACCCACTCTAACAAAGATCGTACCCTCTTTCACAAAGTTCGTACCCTCTCTAACAAAGTTCGTACCCTCTCAGACAAAGTTCGTACACTCTCTGACAAAGTTCCTTCCCTCTTTACAAAAGTTCGTAACCTCTCTCACAAACTTCGTACCCCCTCATCTAAAGTTCGTACAATGTATAACAAAGTTCGTAACCTCTCTAACAAAGTTCGTGCCCTCTCTAACAAAGTTCGTACCCTGTGTAACAAAGTCCGAACCCCCTTTAACAAAATTTGTACCGCCTCTAACAAAGTTCGTACCCCCTCTCAAAAAGTCTGTACCCTCTCAAACAAAGTTCGTACCGCCTCTAACAAAGTTCGTACCCTCTCTCACAAAGTTTGTACCCACTCTGACATACTTCGTCCATTTTCTAACAAAGTTCATACCCCCTGTCACAAAGTTCGTACCATGTGTAACAAAGTTTGTACCCTCTCTCACAAAGTTCATACCCACTCTCGAAAAGGTTTGTACCACCTCTCACAAAGTTCGTACCTTGTGTAACAAAGTTCGTAACCTGTCTAACAAAGTTCGTACCCTCTCTACCAAAGTTCGTACCCCCTCTATCAAAGTTCATACCCCCTCTCACAAAGTTCTTACCCTCTCTAACAAAGCTCGTACCCCTTCTAACAAAGTTCATACCCTCTCTAACAAAGTTCGTACCCACTCTCACAAAGTTCGTACCCTTTCTAACAAAGTTCGTACCCACTCTCACAAAGTTCGTACCATTTCTAACAAAGTCCGTACCTTCTCTCACAAAGTTCGTACCATGTGTAACAAAGTTCGCAACCTCTCTAACAAAGTTTGTACCCCCTCATCTAATGTTCGTACAATGTGTGACCAAGTTCGTAACCCCTCTCACAAAGTTCGTATCCTCTCTAACAAAGTTCGTACCCCCTCTCACAAAGTTGTACCCCATCTAACCAACTTCGTAACCCCTCTCACAAAGTTCGTACCACCTCTCACAAAGTTCGTACCATGTGTAACAAATTCGTAACCTTTCTAACAAAGTTCGTATCCTCTCTAACAAAGTTCGTACCTCTCTAAAAAATTTCGTACCCTCTCTAACAAAGTTCGTACCCCCACTCACCAAGTTCGTACCAGGTGTAACAAAGTTCGTAACCTTTCTAACAAAGTTTGTACCGCTCTAACAAAGTTCGTACCCCCTCTCACAAAGTTCGTACCCTCTCTAACAAAGTTCGTACCCCCTCTAACAAAGTTCGTACCCTCTCTATTAAAGTTCGTACCCACTTTGACAAAATTCGTACCCCCTCTCACAAAGTTTGTACCATGTGTAACAAAGTTCGTAACCTCTCTAACAAAGTTCGTAACCTCTCTAACAAAGTTCGTACCCTCTCTAATAAAGTTCGTACCCCGTCTAACAAAGTTCGTACCCTCTCTAACATAGTTCGTACCCCCTTTAACAAAGCTCGTACCATGTGTAACAAAGTTTGTACCATCTCTAACAAAGTTTGTACCCTCTCTCACAAAGTTCGTACCCTCTCTAACATAGTTCGTACCCCCTCTAACAAAGCTTGTACCATGTGTAACAAAGTTCGTACCCACTCTCGAAAAGGTACGTACCGCCTCTCACAAGGTTCGTACCTTGTGTAACAAAGTTCGTAACCTCTCTAACAAAGTTCGTACCCCCTCTATCAAAGCTCGTACCCACTCTCACAAAGTTCGTAACCTTTCTAACAAAGTTCGTACCCCTCTCACAAAGTTCGTACCATGTGTAATAAAGTTCGCAACCTCTCTAACAAAATTTCTCATTCTCCTTAGCTGAGAAGTTTGAGATTTGCCTTTTGAAGCCATTGGTCCTATGAGTGGGGAAAATTTCTTGAGGAATTCAGCTTGCAAGTCAGTCCAAGTTCAGATACTCCTTAGCCTTAAGGAATTTAGCCAAATTTTTGCTTTGTCCTTCAAAGTTAAAGGAAATAGCTTCAGCCGCATCTTGTCAATAGAAGACCCTCCTTCTTGGAATGTGTTGCAAACTTCTTCAAATTCTTTGATATGTGCATAAGGATTCTCACTTTCCATCCCATGGAAAGTAGGTAGAAGTGGCACGATATGTGGTCTGATCACTAGTTGCTCTGTAGATGGCACTATGCATGATGGTGCACTCATACGAGGTGGCTGTATGCGATCTCTCATTGATTTGAATTCATTGGGATTGTCTTGGTGCCTATGGTGGCTATGCTGATCTTCAGGTGTAGCTTCCATGACTTCCACTTCCAATTCTAATTGTGTTTTGTGAGGATTTTTTATTTTCACAAGCCTTCCCTCACTATCTCGTATCCAATATGGCATGCACAACTAGCAATTGACTAAAAAAAAAAAAACTGAAAAGAAAATAGAGGTAAATGAAATAAAAAAAAAAAACAAAGAAAGAGTTAGTAAAAAGAAAATTCACCAAACTTGTGATGAAAATCACAAGTGTTCTGAACTGATTTTATCACTGTTAAGTGGCACCATCCCCGGCAACGACGCCATTTGATTCGATGGCGCCCGATTGGTGTACCAATTGATTCAACTCAATTGATGTGCTTTGATCTCAATCCTCAGGCGGGAGTAATCAACAAAATTTATAAACCTATTTCACCATATACCGGGGTAGCATTTAGCTAGCATAGTATAGTGGCTCTAGGATCGTCCACATAGATGGGTTTTCATTTGACAACTGATATTGGTTCAAAATCTGAATTGGTGCTTTTTCATTTCAAGGTTAGCTTTAAAAGAAAACAAAAGTTTGAATGTGAACAAATGATTTTTAAGCTAACCAAACATAAAAATTACCAAGATTAATTAGAAAGGAAAGTGTTCCTCGGGATTTCAGGTTACTAGGATCAGGTACCAAATACAAGCGAGGAGATTCCGGTCACTTGAGTCTTTTCCTCGCATTCGGGGTTTAACCTATAGTTATTTCCCAAACCGGTGTCGTACAGATGCTTACCATTAATGATGTCAACACTAAATTCCTCTCACTGACACACCTTGCAATGGCTCGTACCTCTCACCTAGTATTTTCCATTCAAGGTGATCCTTAACATCGGATCATCCTTCACAAGTGAATAAGAGATAACAATTAGACCTCCATGGAGCAAGATTGGAAGCAATAAGAATCCATGGAATCCGAAAGCTTACCAAGTATTAGCTATTCATGGTAATCCTAGTTAACTAAAAATATAAACATCATTAACGGGTCACACTTTCTCTTCATTAAAAATGGAAACAACAAAAACTCACTCTTTGCATCCGGTACCTTACCTAGCTTCCTTCACCCGTGGAACAAAAAGTCTAGCCAATCATCCTCTGAGAAAATATCTCAGAGGTTGATTTGCTAGAAAACATAATTATAAGCAAAAATAAAATGAGAAGGTAAGGTAGAGCAAAGCTCTACGTATTACTTTCAAAACTATAAAAATTTGTTCTCTGGAAAAACTCTCGAGTCCTCTCGAGTCCTTTTTTCAGTGATTACAAGAGAGTATATATAGGAAGGTTATTTACCCTTCCTTCATTCCTTCCTAGCTAAGGAATTATATGAGTGGTGAATTACAAGGAGAAAAATGAGATT
Source organism: Vitis rotundifolia (assembly GCA_030254885.1). Taxonomy (NCBI): domain Eukaryota; kingdom Viridiplantae; phylum Streptophyta; class Magnoliopsida; order Vitales; family Vitaceae; genus Vitis; species Vitis rotundifolia. The sequence goes on along the minus strand of CM058153.1, from coordinate 11,566,947 downwards.
TAAACACAAAATATCTGAAAGAGTCGGTGCGCAAGTTTTCCAGTTAGCATGAAGATTTCGCACGTTGCATGGTGACTTGCGAAAATCTCGCAAGTTGATTTCGCAACTTGGATTCCCTTTTCGCACTATGAAGGTCACTTTCGCAAGTTGGAAAACCATTTTCACAAGTTGGCCCTCTCTGTGACTGTGTGTTTGCGCTCCATTCCCATTTCGCAAGGTAAGCTTCAGGTTTCGCACGTTGGAGTTCCAAATTCGCAAGGTGCGAATTTGTCCTTCAGCTGGATGCAGTTGTCTTCCAAAAGCCATAACTTCTTCATTTCAGATCCAATTTGTACACCGTTTAAAGCATTGGATTCCTGACTTCCAGAGCTTTGCAACGGTATATAGCATGTATAAAATGGACTTCGGGAATTGCTCCAAAAGTGGGAAAGAAGTCTGCAACTGCTATGCTCTATTTTTTTTCTTCACTCTATTTTTTTTTCCTCCGTGCATACTTGATTGGCTTTGGCAAAGGGCTATGAAGCTCCAAAGCTTGATTTCTTCATGAATTTGAACTTCCAATTGCTTTGCCATGACCTCTATAAAGATCTCCCTCATTCTCGGATTGCTTTGGTGTAGCTAAAAGCTATCAAAAACACCAAAACTTAACACAATTTGGTTAGAAATGATTGCAAGGGTCCTTAACATGCCAATTGAGTTAAAAGGTAATAATTACTACTCAAGAGAGTTTAAAAGAGTTAATTACAAGCTACAAAATAGCACTTTTTGCATAGTATTCACCTCTCTAATAAATTTCGTACCCTTTTTAACAAAGTTCGTACCCCCTCTCAAAAAGTTCGTACCCTCTCTAACAAAGATCGTACCGCCTCCAACAAAGTTTGTACCCTCTCTACCAAAGTTCATACCCTCTCTAACAAAGTTCATACCCTCTCTAACAAAGTTCGTACCCCCTCTAACAAAGTTCGTACCCCCTCTCAAAAAGTTCGTACCCCCTCTTATAAAGTTCGTACCATGTGTAAAATAATTCGTAACCTCTCTAAAAAAGTTCATACCCCCTCTAACAAAGTTCGTAACCCCTCTCACAAAGTTCGTATCCTCTCTAACAAAGTTCGTGCCCTCTCTAACAAAGTGCGTACCCCCTCTAACAAAGTTTGTACCCCCTCATCTAAAGTTTGTACAATGTGTAACAAAGTTCATACCCTCTCTAGCAAAGTCCGTACCCCCTCTCATAAAGTTCGTACCCTCTCTAACGAAGTTCGTAACCCATCTAACAAAGTTCGTACCCTCTCTCACAAAATTCGTACCCACTCTGACAGATTTCGTACCCTTTTTAACAAAGTTCGTACCGCTTCTCACAAAGTTCGTACCATGTGTAACAAAGTTTGTAACCTCTCCAACAAAGTTCGAACCCCCTCCCCTAAAGTTTGTAGAAAGTTTAAGAAAGCTTGTAACCTCTCTAACAAAGTTCGTACCCTCTCTGAGAAAGTACGTACCCCCCCTTCTAACAAAGTTCGTACCCCCTCTCACAAAGTTATTACCCTCTCTAACAAAGTTAGTACCCTCTCTAACAAAGTTTGTACCCACTCTGACAGAGTTCGTACATTTTCTAACAAAGTTCGTACCCCCTGTCACAAAGTTTGTACCATGTGTAACAAAGTTTGTACCCTCTCTAACAAAGTTCGTACCCCTTCTCACAAAGTTCGTAACCACTCTGACAAAGTTCGTACCCCCTCTCATAAAGTTCGTACCGCATCTCACAAAGTTCGTACCATGTGTAACAAAGTTCGTAACCTCTCTAAAAAAGTTCGGACCCTCTCTAACAAAGTTTGTAGCCCCTTTATAAAAGTTCGTATCCCCTCTCACAAAGTTCGCACCATGTGTAACAAAGTTCGTAACCTCTCTAAAAAAGTTCGTACCCTCTCGAACAAAGTTTGTAGCCCCTCTATCAAAGTTCGTACCATGTGTAACAAAGTTTGTAACCTCTCTCACAAAGTTTGTACCCTCTCTAACAAAGTTCGTACCCCCTCTATCAAAGTTCGTACCCCCCCTCACAAAGTTCTTACCCTCTTTAACAAAGCTCGTACCCCTTCTAACAAAGTTCGTACCCCCTCATCTAAAGTTCGTACAATGTGTAACAAGTTCGTAACCTCTCTAACAAAGTTCGTATTCTCTCTAACAAAGTTCATACCCCCTCTAACAAAGTTCGTACCCCCTCTCATAAAGTTAGTACCCTCTTTAACGAAGTTCGTAACCCATCTAACAAAGTTCGTACCCTCTCTCACAAAATTCGTACTCTCTCTGACAGATTTCGTACTCTTTCTAACAAAGTTCGTACCGCCTCTCACAAAGTTCGTACCATGTGTAACAAAGTTCGTAACCTCTCTAACAAAGTTCGAACCCCCTCCCCTAAAGTTTGTACAATGTTTAATAAAGCTTGTAACCTCTCTAACAAAGTTTGTACCCTCTCTGACGAAGTACGTACCCCTCCTCTAACAGAGTTCGTACCCCCTCTAAAAAAGTTCGTACCCTCTCTAACAAAGTTCATACCGTCTCTCACAAAGTTCGTACCCTCTCTTACAAAGTTCGTACCCACTCTGACAGAGTTCGTACAAAGTTCGTACCCCCTGTCACAAAGTTTGTACCATGTGTAACAAAGTTCGTAACCTCTCTAACAAAGTTCGAACCCCCTCCCCTAAAGTTTGTACAATGTTTAAGAAAGCTTGTAACCTCTCTAACAAAGTTCGTACCCTCTCTGACGAAGTACGTACCCCCCCTCTAACAAAGTTCGTACCCCCTCTCACAAAGTTTGTACCCTCTTTAACAAAGTTCGTACCCTCTCTAACAAAGTTCGTACCCACTCTAACAGAGTTCGTACATTTTCTAACAAAGTTCGTACCCCCTGTCACAAAGTTTGTACCATGTATAACAAAGTTCGTAACCTCTCTAACAAAGTTCGAACCCCCTCCCCTAAAGTTTGTACAATTTTTAAGAAAGCTTGTAACCTCTCTAACAAAGTTCGTACCATCTCTGATGAAGTACGTACCCCCCCCTCTAACAAAGTTCGTACCCCCTCCCACAAAGTTTGTACCATCTTTAACAAAGTTTGTACCCTCTCTAACAAAGTTCGTACCGCCTCTCACAAAGTTCGTACCCTCTCTAACAAAGTTCATACCCACTTTGACAGAGTTCGTACATTTTCTAACAAAGTTCGTACCCCCTGTCACAAAGTTTATACCATTTGTAACAAAGTTCGTACCCCCTCTAACAAAGTTCGTACCTCCTCTCACAAAGTTCGTAACCACTTTGACAAAGTTCGTACCCCCTCTCATAAAGTTCGTACCGCATCTCACAAAGTTCGTACCAAGTGTAACAAATTTCGTAAACTCTCTAACAAAGTTCGTACCTGATTACTACTCAAAAAGTGCTATTTTGTAGCTTGTAATTAACTCTTTTAAACACTCTTGAGTAGTAATTATTACCTTTTAACTCAATTGACATGTTAAGGACCCTTGCAATCGTTTCTAATCAAATTGTGTTAATTTTGGTGTTTTTGATAGCTTTTTTCTCACCAAAGCAATTTAAGAATGAGGGAGAGCTGTATATAGTTCATGGCAAAGCTTTTGGAAGCTCAAATTCATGAAGAAACCAAGCTTTGGAGCCTCGTAATCCTTTGCCAAAGTCGTTCAAAGTATGCAAGGAGGGAAAAACAGAGTGAAGGAAATCTTGAAGAAAAACAGGGGACAGCAGTTGCAGTCTTCTATCACACTTTTGGAGCACTTTCCGGAGTCCATTTTCTATATGCTATATACCATTTTAAAGCTCAGGAAGTCAAGAGTCCAATGCTTCAAACGGTGTGCAAATTGGAGTTCAAATGAAGAAGTTATGGCCGTTTGAAGACAACTACGCAAAGTTGAGTGAAATGAGCTGCGAAAATTTTGCAGGGTGTTTCGTAGCTGCGAAACCACCCTTTGGCACACGAGTGCCATTTCACAGCTCTACCTCCTCATTTCGCAGCTGCGAAATGGGCTGCGAAAATGTCTCCACCTTGCAAAAATACTCCTTGGCTGCGAAATGACACTTGGTTGCAAAATGACCTCCAAGCTACGAATCAAGTTGCAAATCATCTCCAAGTTGCGCAATCACCTCCAAGTTGTGAAATCAAATATTCAAACTTTCAAAATGAATAATTCAACATGTGAATAACCATGCGAAATCCACCTGTGCAATCTCAGATATTTGCATCGACTCTGTTAGATCTTTTCTTAAGATATTTTTGTATAAATTTCCATTCTTCTCCTTGTAATCCGCCAATCATAAGATTTCTTAGTTAGGAAGGTTGGAAAAACTTCCCTATATATGTTCTCTTGCATCCGTTGTAAAAAGAATCAGGTAGATATATAAAATATACAGAGCCTTGCTCTGTTTTTCCTTCTCGTCTTTGTTTTCTCTTTTATTTTCTTTCTAGCCAAACATCCTTTGAGGATGTTTCCTCAAAGGATGAGTGGCTAGGCTTTTTGTCTCTAAGGTGAAGGAAGTCGGGTAAGGTGCCGACATGCATAAGTGTGAGTTTTTGTTGTTTCCATTTTTAATGAAAAGAAAGTGTGACCCGTTAAAGATTTCTATGGTTTTAGTTAACTTAAAACACCTTGCAATTCACCTGAGCCAACACTTAGTAAGGCAAGTGATCTCCGTCCGTGGAGATGCATTAGTTTACCTCTTGCGAGCTTTTGGGAGGTGACTTGAAGGTGGGATTTTCTTGAATTGCCAACACTTGGTAAGCTTTTAGACTCCAAGGAGACATCCATTAGTTATCTCTTGCGAGCTTGAGAAGGGAAGTCCAAGGTTAAAGATCCCCTTGAATGGCAAATGCTAGGTGAGAGGCACGAGCCATTGCTAGATGGATTAGTGAGAGGGATTTAGTGTTGAAACCATTAATGGTAAGCATCTGTACCACACCGGTTCGGGAAATAACTATATGTTAAATCCCCAATGCGAGGAAAAGAAACAAGTGACCGAAATCTCCTCTTTTGTAGATGGCACCTGATCCTAGTAACCTGAGATCCCAAGAAACATCTTTCTTTCTAATTACTTTTAGTTACTTTATGTTTGGTTAGCTTAAAACCATACGTTTTCAATTAAAACTTATGTTTTCTTTTAAAGCTAACCTTGGAAAGGAAAACCACCAATTCAGCTTTTGAACTAATATCAATTGTGAAGTGAAAACCCATCTCTGTGGACGATCCTAGAGCCACTATGCTATGCTAGCTATGCTACCCTAGTATATGGTGAATTAGGTTTGTAAATTTTGTTGATAACTCCCGTCTGAGGATTGAATCAAATGTACATCAGTTGATTGATTTGAATCAATCAGAACACCAATTGGGGACGAATCAAATGGCGCCGTTGCCGGGGATGGTGCCACTTTGCAGTGATATGATCTTTTGAGAACACTTGTGATCTTCATCACAAGTTTGGTGATTTTTCTTTTCTTTTGCTAACTCTTTTTAAATTTTTTAGTTTACCTTTTATTTAGTTTTTAGTTTACCTTAATCTTTTTCTTAGAATTATTTTTCTTTTGTTTTCTTTTGTTTTCTCTATTTTTAATTCACAAATTGCTAGTTGTGCATGCCATATTGAATACGAGATAGCAGAGGAAGCCATGAATTTCATGAGTTATGTGGCTGAACTTTCAAGAGGATGGGATGAACCAAATGCTAGAGATATGGGGAGAAAGATGTCTCAACCTAATGCTAAAGGTGAGATATATAGTTTGAATGACGGCATAGACATGAAGGCAAAGATTGCAGCTATGGCAAGGAGATTGGAAGAGCTAGAAATGAAGAAAATGCAAAAAGTGCAAGCCATCTCTCAGACACCATTGCAAGCTATGCCCTGTGCCATTTGTCTATCTTATGAGCACTTGGTGGAAGAGTGTCCTACCATTCCAATGGTGAGAGAAATATTTGGTGATTGCAACACCTACAATTCCAATTAGAGGGACCATCCAAATTTCTCTTGGGAACCACAGCCATATCAGTACATACAACCTGGCCAATCACTCCCACAAGCTCCAAACCTTGAACAAGCAATAGTTAATCTTAGCAAGGTCGTGGGAGAATTTATTAGACATCAGAAATCCATCAATGCTCAGCTCAGTCAAAGAATTGAAAGTGTAGAGAGTTCATTGAATAAAAGGATGGATGGAATACAAAATGATCTATCTCAAAAGATAGATAATCTCCAATATTCAATCTCAAGGCTCACCAACCTCAAAACAGAGCAAGAGAAAGGGAATTTTCCTTCTCAACCTTATCAAAATTCCAAGGGTATCCATGAAGTGGAGGCTCAAAAGGGAGAATCTTCAATGGTGAAGGAAGTTAAAACGGTTATCACTTTGAGGAGTGGTAAAGAGGTTGATTTGCCCACATCCAAGCAAGAGCATGAATCAGAGAGTGAAACAGAGAAAGAAAAGAGGGAGGAAATCAAAGGAAAGAGAAAGGGAATTTCTTCCATTGCCATCATACAATGCAAATCTTTAATGAAGGATGCCAACTTCATATGGGATCCGGGCAAGCTAAAACAAGACAACAAATTTTTTGATGGACTTAGTCTTTTTAAAGACTAGCTAGTCCATATCTTTTTGTTATATTTTATTACTTGTTTTAATTTTGATTTCAATGCTTTAATTTTAATTTGTTTTGATTTAACATAAGCTTTTGGATGATCAATTATAGGAGGGACTTCAAAACAGCTGGGCGCGCATGGCCATTTGGAGAGCGGTTGTAGTCTTCTTTCCTACATTTGGAGAGCTTTCCAGAGTCCATTTTTTACATACTATATATTGTTTCCAAGCTTCGGAAGTCAAGAATCCAACGCTTTAAACGGTGTCCAAATCGGAGTTCATATGAAGAAGATATGGGCATTTGAAGAAAACTGTGCTGAGTTGAAGGAAAATTTCGCAGCCCCCAAGAGTCGCTACGAAATGGCTGCGAAAATGGCCTCCCGCTGCGAAACCATTTCGCAGCGCTACAGTGCCCGCTGCAAAAATTTTCGCAGCTGCGAAAAGGGTCCTTGGCACACGAGTGTCATTTCGCAGCCCCGTACACTCATTTCGCAGCTGCGAAATGGCTGCAAAATTCTCCACGTCGAAAAATTCCCATTTTCGCAGCCGACACCCCATTTCGCAGGGTGTTTCGTAGCTGCGAAACCACCCTTTGGCATATGAGTGCCACTTCGCAGCGCCGTACGCCCATTTTGAATCTGCGAAATGGGCTGCGAAATTGATGACGAAATTCCCCTCGCTGCGAAAACGCCTAGCCGCTGCGAAATCCACGCCTCCCCGCTGCGAAATTGCCCCCCTGCTGCGAAAATGAAAAGCGTCCCTTGGCATCCTTTTAAACGGTATAAATTTCATTTTTCCTATTCTAACCTATCATCTGAACTTCAAAAAGGTACCAAGAGGAGCCAAGCCAGAGCACTGGTTCTGTTGCCGCGCGCACCTCCGGTCGTCTTCTCCGACGCAACCAGCACCTCAATTTCACAACTATTGGATACATTTTGAGTACTTCTTGAAGTCCATTTTATGCATACCATATGTTGATTCGAAGCTCGGGAAGTCAGGAGTCCAATGATTCAAACGGTACGCAATTTGGAATTGAAACAAAGAAGTTTTGGCCGTTTGAAGATGACTGTGCAAAGTTGAATGGAAATGTCGCACCCCCATTTTGCTACTGTTGGACACATTTTTGAAGTACTTCTTGGAGCTCAAATTATGCATACTATATCTCTTTTTGAAGCTTGGGAAGTTAGGAGTCCATAGCTTCAAACGGTGCTCGATTTGGAGTTGAAACGAAGAAGTTATGGCCATTTGAAGACAAACGCGCAAAGCTGAGTGGGAATTTCGCAGCACAGTACCCTCATTTCGCAGCTGCGAAATGGGCTGCGAAAATGTTTCTCTACTGCGAAATTGTCTCCAAGCTTCCAAATGGCTACAAAATGATCTCCAAACTTCAAAATGGATGCAAAATGATTTCCAAACTTTGAAATTGGGCTGCGAAACTCCCCTTTGGCTGCGAAATGATTTCGCAGCCCCATAGCCCCCCTACGAAAATATTTATTTTTTCCTTTTGGCTTCAAAATGGCTGCGAAAACACCTCTAGGCTTCGAAATTGACTTGCAAAATGGAGGGGGGTTTGCAAAAACACCTAGCAAAGCCAAGGGAAGTTGCAAAAATGCCAAAGCCACATAACCATGCATCTGAAGAGGAGAGCCTCGCGCACACTGAGATCACACACATGAAGCCTCTCATTCCATTTCTTACCTCCTTAAATCATCAAAGCCCATAGCTCCAGTTGAGAGCTCCAGCGAGGAGACTACCAGAACAAAGGTCAATGTCATCATCCAACCCACTCAGGAGGCCACCACAAATGCATCAGCTCCACAAGACCCTACCATTACTTGATCATCTCTTTACTTTTTGTCTTTACATATTATATTAGTATACATAATTCCATGTTTTGATGTCTTATATTCTGGGATTGAATGTATTACTGATGATACATCATATATAGATATCATTTTTGTTTAAACTTAGCATTTTTCTATTTCCTCTACTCACTGACTCTTTTGTTTTTTTTGAAACATGTGGTTTCTCCTATACGACTTAGACTCCATGTCACTCAGGAGGTACCACTTCCTCCCTTTATTTTTAATCACTCTTGAAACATTGAGGACAATGTTGAGCTTGGTTGGGGGGAGAGTTGAGGAAGTAAGTATTGTTAATAATGCTAAGTTATTTTGGTAATTTAGTTGCTTTTTGCTTAATTTTTAAATTTTTTAAGTTTTTTTTTTAATACTCTTCATGGTTACTAAGGAAAAATTTTCAAATTGAAAAGGGAGAAATTGAATTTTTGTCTTTTTACTTGAAACTTAGAGTTTGTATTATGCTTACTAAAGTTGATGAATTGTTGAATCTTCTATTGAATTCAACCTTAGTTCTTCCACTTTAAGCTATTCACACACTGATTACTACTCAAAAAGTGCTATTTCATAGCTTGTAATTAACTCTTTTGAACTCTCTTGAGTAGTAATTATCACCTTTTAACCCAATTAACATATTAAGGGCCTTTGCAATTGTTTCTAATCAAATTGTGTTAAGTTTTGGTGTTTTTGATAGCTTTTTGCTCACCAAAGCAATATAAGAATGAGGGAGAGTTGTATATAGTTCATGGCAAGGCTTTTGGAAGCGCAAATTCATGAAGAACCAAGCTTTGGAGCCTCATAGTCCTTTGCCATAGTCGTTCAAAGTATGCAAGGAAAGAGCAACAGAGAGAGGAAAAACAGAGTGAAGAAAACAGAGCATGCCAGCTGTAGTCTTCCTTCCCACTTTTAAAGCACTTCCCGAAGTCTATTTTGTGCATGATATTTACCGTTGGAAATCTCTGGAAGTCAAGAATTCAACGCTTTAAACCGTGTGTGATTTGGAGCTGAAATGAGGAAGATATGGCTTTTGGAAGACAACTGCATCCAGTTGAGGGACAATTTCGCACCTTGCGAAATTGGAACTCCAACGTGCGAAATTGAAGCCTGCCGTGCGAAGTGGAAATGGATGGCAGCTGTGCATTCTCGGTGAAGCCCAACATGCAAAAGTGATTTAGCAACTTGCGAACTTGAAGCTTAACGTGCGAAAGTGGATTTCAACATGCGAAATCAACTTGCGAAATTTCGCAAGTCACCATGCAACGTGCGAAAATGGGATATTTGTTCACCGACTCTTTTTCTTCTGATATTTTGTGTAAAAATCTCCATTTTCTCCTTGTATTCAGCCACTTATGTAATTCCTTAGCTAGGAAGTATTGAAGGAAGGGTAATTTACCTTCCTATATAACTCTCTTATAACACCTATCAGAGGATGCTCGGGAACTTGTTCCAGGAGACCATTTTTATATATAGAAAAGTTCAGAGTCTTTCTTCACCTTACCTTCCCACTTTGTTTCTATTTTCTTACTAGCCAAACAAGCTCTGAGGAGGTTTCCTCAGAGAATGGGTGGCTAAGCTTTTAGTTCCTTGGAGTTAAGGTTGTCGGGAAAGGTTCCAACTGCAAGAATGGGTAGTTTTGTAGTTTCAGCCATTAATGAAGAGTAAGTGTGACCCGTTAATGATTTCTATGTTTTTAGATTAACTTAAAACACCTTGCAAGTCACCTGAGCCAACACTTGGTAAGGCAAGTGATCTCCGTCCATAGAGATGCACTAGTTTACCTCTTGCGAGCTTCTGGGAGGTGACTTGAAGGTAGGATTTTCTTGAATTGCCAACACTTGGTAAGCTTTTGGATTCCAAGGAGACATCCATTAGTCATCTCTTGCGAGCTTGGGACGGGAAGTCCAAGGTTAATGATCACCTTGAATGGCTAATGCTTGGTGAGAGGCACGAGCCATTCCAAGTTGCATCAGTGAGAAGGATTTATTGCTGAAATCCATTTAAGGGAAGCATCTGTATAACACCGGTTAGAGAATTGACCACATGTTAATTCTCTAATGTGAGGAATTGAACCAAGTGACCGGAGCCCTGTTTTTGCAAGAGGAACCTCCCCTGTGAACCTAAAACTCTAAGGAATGTTTTTCTTCATAAGTAATTTCCATCACCCTCTTTTTAGTTAGCTTGAAACTAAACCTTTTACAACTAAAGTTTGCATTTTCTTCTTAAGCTAACCTTGAAATGAAAAAGCATCAATTAGCTATGATTTGGTATCAGTTGTGAATTGAAAACCCTTCCCAGTGAACGATCCTAGAGCCACTATGCTATGCTAGTTGAGGCTATCCCAATGCATGGTGATATAGATTATAAATTTTGTTGATTACTCCCTCAATCAAGGAGCACCAGCTGGACGTGAATCAGTTGAGACACCAATTGGGCACGAATCACACACTGTGCACAATGGGTTCCGAGTATAAGATGAAAAACTATTTCCCTCTTGACTTAGGAAAATTTTAGACTTGGTACCTTTGACCTTATTTAATAGTGTTGGGACACCTTACAAAAGGCCAATGAGCCTTTGAAAAGAAAGAAAGAAAGAAAGAAAAAATGTTTGCTTGCCTTGAAACCCGACCAAGGTCTGAGGGGTATATGGTGAAAATCTTTAAAACCTGGTGCCCTAAGCCTTCATTGGTTGGGAGCCACCGACCTCAATGCTCGTTACATGGGTGAATAGGTGGAGTTTAGCATACTGTAGGTGCTTGGGTATTAAAATTCATTCTCAAAAGTCCGGGGTGAAATCCGAGGAGTTAGTGGTTGAAAGATCCTTAAAGCTTGATGCCCTAAACCTTAATTGGTTGGGAGTCATCGATGGACCCCCGTTACATGGACAATTTAGAAAAGAATACCTTTAAGCTTTGCACTCCTACAAGAAAAAAATTGTGAAAGAAAAGAGGTGCGTTCTTAGCCTATTGGAGGTTGATCAGTTTGCTAAGTTTTGAAAAAGAGCTAGGTTGGGGGGAGAGGTTAGTTTGACATACTATATTCGGAAACTAATAAATAACACTTAGATTTTTGTGGAAGAATAAGTTTTGACTCTTTGGGAGTGGAAATGATTTTGAAGCTTAAATTTGCATAATGCCTTCTTTGTATGAATTGTGATTAGACAAATTATTTGATAACTCCTATTGAAGGTTGATTCTTATTTCTTTAATGTTCCATGTGAGAGTTAGATCATCATGCCACTTGAAAATTGTTTTTTGATCAGCATGATGTTGTAAATTATATTACTTGTAGTTTTATTTTTTCTCTCCTTCATTGCTAAGGGACTAGCAATATGTTGGTTGGGGGGAGTGATTACTACTCAAAAAGTGCTATTTTGTAGCTTGTAATTAACTCTTTTAAACACTCTTGAGTAGTAATTATTACCTTTTAACTCAATTGACATGTTAAGGACCCTTGCAATCGTTTCTAATCAAATTGTGTTAAGTTTTGGTGTTTTTTATAGCTTTTTGCTCACCAAAGCAATTTAAGAATGAGGGAGAGCTGTATATAGTTCATGGCAAAGCTTTTGGAAGCTCAAATTCATGAAGAAACCAAGCTTTGGAGCCTCGTAATCCTTTGCCAAAGTCGTTCAAAGTATGCAAGGAGGGAAAAACAGAGTGAAGGAAATCTTGAAGAAAAAATAGGGGACAGCAGTTTCAGTCTTCTGTCGCACTTTTGGAGCACTTCCTGGAGTTCATTTTCTACATTCTATATACCATTTCAAAGCTCAGGAAGTCAAGAGTCCAATGCTTCAAACGGTGTGCAAATTGGAGTTCAAATGAAGAAGTTATGGCCGTTTGAAGACAACCACGCAAAGTTGAGTGAAATGAGCTGCGAAAATTTTGCAGGGTGTTTCGCAGCTGCGAAACCACCCTTTGGCACACGAGTGCCATTTCGCAGCTCCACCTCCTCATTTGGCAGCTGCGAAATGGGCTGCAAAAATGTCTCCACCTTGCAAAAATGCTCCTTGGCTGCGAAATGACACTTGGTTGCAAAATGACCTCCAAGCTACGAATCAAGTTGCAAATCATCTCCAAGTTGCGCAATCACCTCCAAGTTGTGAAATCAAATATTCAAACTTGCAAAATGGATAATTCAACATGTGAATCACAGTGCGAATTCCACCTGTGCAATCTCAGATATTTGCACCGACTCTGTTAGATCTTTTCTTAAGATATTTTTGTATAAATTTCCATTCTTCTCCTTGTAATCCGCCAATCATAAGATTTCTTAGCTAGGAAGGTTGGAAAAACTTCCCTATATATGTTCTCTTGCATCCGTTGTAAAAAGAATCAAGTAGATATATAAAATATACAGAGCCTTGCTCTGTTTTTCCTTCTCGTCTTTGTTTTCTCTTTTATTTTCTTTCTAGCCAAACATCCTTTGAGGATGTTTCCTCAAAGGATGAGTGGCTAGGCTTTTTGTCTCTAAGGTGAAGGAAGTCGGGTAAGGTGCCGACATGCATAAGTGTGAGTTTTTGTTGTTTCCATTTTTGATGAAAAGAAAGTGTGACCCGTTAAAGATTTCTATGGTTTTACTTAACTTAAAACACCTTGCAATTCACCTGAGCCAACACTTAGTAAGGCAAGTGATCTCCGTCCGTGGAGATGCATTAGTTTACCTCTTGCGAGCTTTTGGGAGGTGACTTGAAGGTGGGATTTTCTTGAATTGCCAACACTTGGTAAGCTTTTAGACTCCAAGGAGACATCCATTAGTTATCTCTTGCGAGCTTGAGAAGGGAAGTCCAAGGTTAAAGATCCCCTTGAATGGCAAATGCTAGGTGAGAGGCACGAGCCATTGCAAGAGGGATTAGTGAGAGGGATTTAGTGTTGAAACCATTAATGGTAAGCATCTGTACCACACCGGTTCGGGAAATAACTATATGTTAAATCCCCAATGCGAGGAAAAGAAACAAGTGACCGAAATCTCCTCTTTTGTAGATGGCACCTGATCCTAGTAACCTGAGATCCCAAGAAACATCTTTCTTTCTAATTACTTTTAGTTACTTTATGTTTGGTTAGCTTAAAACCATACGTTTTCAATTAAAACTTATGTTTTCTTTTAAAGCTAACCTTGGAAAGGAAAACCACCAATTCATCTTTTGAACTAATATCAATTGTGAAGTGAAAACCCATCTCTGTGGACGATCCTAGAGCCACTATGCTATGCTAGCTATGCTACCCTAGTATATGGTGAAATAGGTTTATAAATTTTGTTGATAACTCTCATCTGAGGATTGAATCAAAGGTACATCAGTTGATTGATCTGAATCAAATAGAACACCAATTGGGGACGAATCAAATGGCGCCGTCGCCGAGAATCGAGTGGCGCCGTACCCTCTCTAACAAAGTTTGTAGCCCCTCTATCAAAGTTCGTACCCCCTCTCATCGAATTCGTACCATGTGTAAGAAAGTTCGTAACCTCCCTTACAAAGTTCGTACCCCCTCTATCAAAGTTCGTATCCCCTCTCACAAAGTTCGTACCCTCTTTAACAAAGCTCGTACCCCTTCTAACAAAGTTCGTACCCCCTCATCTAAAGTTCGTACAATGTGTAACAAAGTTCGTAACCTCTCTAACAAAGTTAGTACCCTCTCTAACAAAGTTCGTACCCCCTCTAACAAAGTTCGTACCCCCTCTCATAAAGTTCGTACCCTCTCTAACAAAGTTCGTAACCCATCTAACAAAGTTCGTACCCTCTCTCACAAAATTCGTACCCACTCCGACAGATTTCGTACTATTTCTAACAAAGTTCGTACCACCTCTCACAAAGCTCGTACCATGTGTAACAAAGTTCGTAACCTCTCTAACAAAGTTTGAACCCCCTCCCCTAAAGTTTGTACAATGTTTAAGAAAGCTTGTAACCTCTCTAACAAAGTTCGTACCCTCTCTGATGAAGTACGTACCCCCCCCCCCTCTAACAAAGTTCGTACCCCCTCTCACAAAGTTTGTACCCTCTTTAACAAAGTTCGTACCACCTCTCACAAAGTTCGTACCCTCTCTACGAAAGTTCATACCCACTCTGACACAGTTCGTACATTTTCTAACAAAGTTCGTACCCTCTCTAACAAAGTTCGTACCCACTCTGATAGAGTTCGTACATTTTCTAACAAAGTTCGTACCCCCTGTCACAAAGTTTGTACCATGTGTAACAAAGTTCGTAACCTCTCTAACAAAGTTCGAACCCCCTCCCCTAAAGTTTGTACAATGTTTAAGAAAGCTTGTAACCACTCTAACAAAGTTCGTACCCTCTCTGATGAAGTACGTACCCCCCCTCTAACAAAGTTCGTACCCCCTCTCACAAAGTTTGTACCCTCTTTAACAAAGTTCGTACCCTCTCTAACAAAGTTCGTACCGCCTCTCACAAAGTTCGTACCCTCTCTAACAAAGTTTGTACCCACTTTGACAGAGTTCGTACATTTTCTAACAAAGTTCGTACCCCCTGTCACAAAGTTTGTACCATGTGTAACAAAGTTTGTACCCTCTCTAACAACGTTCGTAACCACTCTGACAAAGTTCGTACCCCCTCTCACAAAGTTCGTAACCACTCTGACAAAGTTCGTACCCCCTCTTATAAAGTTCGTACCAAATCTCACAAAGTTCGTACCATGTGTAACAAAGTTCGTAACCTCTCTAACAAAGTTCGAACCCTCTCTAACAAAGTTTGTAGCCCCTCTATCAAAGTTCGTACCTCCTCTCACAAAGTTCGTACCATGTGTAACAAAGTTCGTAACCTCTCTAACAAAGTACGAACCCCCTCCCCTAAAGTTTGTACAATGTTTAAGAAAGCATGTAACCACTTTAACAAAGTTCGTACCCTCTATGACGAAGTACGTACCCCCCCTCTAACAAAGTTCGTACCCCCTCTCACAAAGTTTGTACCCTCTTTAACAAAGTTCGTACCCTCTCTAACAAAGTTCGTACCGCCTCTCACAAAGTTCGTACCCTCTCTAAGAAAGTTTGTACCCACTCTAACAGAGTTCGTACATTTTCTAACAAAGTTCGTACCTCCTGTCACAAAGTTTGTACCATGTGTAACAAAGTTCGTAACCACTCTGACAAAGTTCGTACCCCCTCTCACAAAGTTCGTAACCACTCTGACAAAGTTCGTACCCCCTCTTATAAAATTCGTACCGCACCTCACAAAGTTCGTACCATGTGTAACAAAGTTCGTAACCTCTCTAACAAAGTTCGGACCCTCTCTAACAAAGTTTGTAGCCCCTCTATCAAAGTTCGTACCCCCTCTCACAAAGTTCGTACCATGGGTAACAAAGCTCGTAACCTCTCTCACAAAGTTTGTACCCTCTCCAACAAAGTTCGTACCCTCTCAATCAAAGTTCGTACCCCCTATCACAAAGTTCGTACCCTATCTAACAAAGCTTGTACCCCTTCTAACAAAGTTCGTATCCTCTCTAACAAAGTTCGTACCCTCTCTAACAAAGTTCGTACCCCCTCTCACAAAGTTGTACCCCCTCTAACCAAATTCGTAACCCCTCTCACAAAGTTCGTATCCTCTATAACAAAGTTCGTGCCCTCTCTAACAAAGTGCGCACACCCTCTAACAAAAGTCGTACCCCCTCATCTAAAGTTCGTACAATGTGTAACAAAGTTCGTAACCTCTCTAACAAAGTTCGTACCCTCTCTAACAAAGTTCGTACCCCTACTAACAAAGTTCCTACCCCCTCTCATAAAGTTCATACCATCTCTAACGAAGTTCCTAACCCATCTAACAAAGTTCGTACCCTCTCTCACAAAATTCGTACCCAGTCTAACAGATTCATACCCTTTCTCACAAATTTCGTACCGCCTCTAACAAAGTTCGTACCATGTGTAACAAAGTTCGTAACCTCTCTAACAAAGTTCGAACACTTGCCCCTAAAGTTTGTATAATATTTAGGAAAGCTTCTAACCTCTCTAACAAAGTTCGTACCATCTCTGACAAAGTATGTACCCCACCCTCTAAAAAAGTTCGTGCCCCTCTCACAAAGTTTGTACCCTCTCTAACAAAGTTCGTACCCTCTCTAACAAAGTTCGTACCGCCTCTCACAAGGTTCGTACCCTCTCTAACAAAGTTCGTACCCATTCTGACAGAGTTCGTACACTTTCTAACAAAGTTCGTACCCCCTGTCACAAAGTTTGTACCATGTCTAACAAAGTTTGTACCCTCTCTAACAAAGTTCGTAACGACTCTGACAAAGTTCGTACCCTATCTCACAAAGTTCGTAACCACTCTGACAAAGTTCGTACCCCCTCTCATCAAGTTCGTACCGCATCTCACAAAGTTTGTACCATGTCTAACAAAGTTTGTACCCTCTCTAACAAAGTTCGTAACGACTCTGACAAAGTTCATACCCTATCTCACAAAGTTCGTAACCACTCTGACAAAGTTCGTACCCCCTCTCATAAATTTCGTACCGCATCTCACAAGGTTCGTACCATGTGTAACAAAGTTCGTAACCTCTCTAAAAAAGTTTGGACCCTCTCTAACAAAGTTTGTAGCCCCTCTATAAAAGTTCGTGTCCCCTCTCACAAAGTTCGTACCATGTGTAACAAAGTTCGTAACCTCTCTCACAAAGTTTGTACCCTCTCTAACAAAGTTCGTACCCTCTCTATCAAAGTTCGTACCCCCTCTTACAAAGTTCGTACCCTATCTAACAAAACTCGTACCCCTTCTAACCAAATTCGTAACCCCTCTCACAAAGTTTGTGCCCTCTCTAACAAAGTGCGTACCCCCTCTAACAAAGTTTGTACCCCCTCATCTAAAGTTCGTACAATGTGTAACAAAGTTCGTAACCTCTCTAACAAAGTTCATACCCTCTCTAACAAAGTTCGTACCCCCTCTAACAAAGTTCGTACTCCCTCTCATCAAGTTCGTACCCTCTATAACGAAGTTCGTAACCCATCTAACAAAGTTCGTACCCTCTCTCACAAATTTCGTACCCACTCTGACAGATTTTGTACCCTTTCTAACAAAGTTCGTATCGCCTCTCACAAAGTTCATACCTTGTGTAACAAAGTTTGTAACCTCTCTCACAAAGTTTGTACCCTCTCTAACAAAGTTCGTACCCCCTCTCACAAAGTTCGTACCCTCTCTAACAAAGGTCGTACCCCTTCTAACAAAGTTCGTACCCCCTCTAACAAAGTTCGTACCCCCTCTCACAAAGTTTGTACCCTCTCTAACAAAGGTCGTACCCCTTCTAACAAAGTTCGTACCCTCTCTCACAAAATTCGTACCCAGTCTAACAGATTCATACCCTTTCTCACAAATTTCGTACCGCCTCTAACAAAGTTCGTACCATGTGTAACAAAGTTCGTAACCTCTCTAACAAAGTTCGAACACTTGCCCCTAAAGTTTGTATAATATTTAGGAAAGCTTGTAACCTCTCTAACAAAGTTCGTACCCTCTCTGACAAAGTATGTACCCCACCCTCTAAAAAAGTTCGTGCCCCTCTCACAAAGTTTGTACCCTCTCTAACAAAGTTCGTACCCTCTCTAACAAAGTTTGTACCGCCTCTCACAAGGTTCGTACCCTCTCTAACAAAGTTCGTACCCACTCTGACAGAGTTCGTACACTTTCTAACAAAGTTCGTACCCCCTGTCACAAAGTTTGTACCATGTCTAACAAAGTTTGTACCCTCTCTAACAAAGATCGTAACGACTCTGACAAAGTTCGTACCCTATCTCACAAAGTTCGTAACCACTCTGACAAAGTTCGTACCCCCTCTCATAAAGTTCGTACCGCATCTCACAAAGTTCGTACCATGTGTAACAAAGTTCGTAACCTTTCTAAAAAAGTTTGGACCCTCTCTAACAAAGTTTGTAGCCCCTCTATAAAAGTTCGTATCCCCTCTCACAAAGTTCGTACCATGTGTAACAAAGTTCGTAACCTCTCTCACAAAGTTTGTACCCTCTCTAACAAAGTTCGTACCCTCTCTATCAAAGTTCGTACCCTATCTAACAAAACTCGTACCCCTTCTAACCAAATTCATAACTCCTCTCACAAAGTTTGTGCCCTCTCTAACAAAGTGCGTACCCCCTCTAACAAAGTTTGTAACCCCTCATCTAAAGTTCGTACAATGTGTAACAAAGTTCGTAACCTTTCTAACAAAGTTCATACCCTCTCTAACAAAGTTCGTACCCCCTCTAACAAAGTTCGTACCCCCTCTCGTCAAGTTCGTACCCTCTATAACGAAGTTCGTAACCCATCTAACAAAGTTCGTACCCTCTCTCACAAATTTCGTACCCACTCTGACAGATTTCGTACCCTTTCTAACAAAGTTCGTATCGCCTCTCACAAAGTTCATACCTTGTGTAACAAAGTTTGTAACCTCTCTCACAAAGTTTGTACCCTCTCTAACAAAGTTTGTACCCCCTCTCACAAAGTTCGTACCCTCTCTAACAAAGGTCGTACCCCTTCTAACAAAGTTCGTACCCCCTCTAACAAAGTTCGTACCCCCTCTCACAAAGTTCGTACCCTCTCTAACAAAGGTCGTACCCCTTCTAACAAAGTTCGTACCCTCTCTACTACTCAAAAATGCTATTTTGTAACCTTGTAATCAGCTCTTTTAAACACTTTTGTGTATTAGTTATCACCTTTTAACCCAATTAACATATTAAGGACCTTTGCAATCAATTCTAATCAAAATGTGCAAGTTTTGGTGTTTTTGTTAGCTTTTTGCTCGCCAAAGCAATCCGAGAATTGAGGAGAGTTCTTTGGAATCCATGGCAAAGCTTTTGGAAAGCTTAGAAACATGAAGAACCAAAGCTTTGAAGCTTTAAAGTCCTTTGCCATAAGAAAATCCGGAATGCAAGGAGGGAAGCAAAGAGGAATCTGCCATGAAGCAAAACAGGGGACAGCAGTTGCAGTCTTCTTGGCCACTTTTGGAGCACTTCCCGAAGTGCAATTCATGCATGATATATACCATTTCAAAGCTCAGGAAGTCAAGAATCCAATACTTCAAACGGTGCACAATTCCGAGTTCAAATGAAGAAGTTACAGCCATTGGAATCCGATCGCTCCAAGCTGAAGGAGAATTTCGCAGGGCTGCGAAATTTTGGCCTTTGGCTGCGAAATTTCGCAGCGCTACAGTGCCAGCTGCGAAACACCTCCTGAAGCCACCCGATAGCTGCAACCGACATCCTGAGATATTTTTGCTTTAGATATTTGATGTCTAAATTCCCAAACTCTCCTTGTAACCCTCCTATCACATGATTCCTTAGTTAGGAAGTAAAAAGCAAAGGGTGAATAACCTCTTATATATATGTTTGTAATTTTCAATGTAACATATCTCGGGAGCTTTTCCAGAGACCGAACCTTGTATAGTTTTTGGAAAATAATATATACAGAGCCTTGCTCTCTTTTTCCTTCTCGTCTTTATTTTCTCTTTTATTTTCTTTCTAGCCAAACATCCTTTGAGGATTTTTCCTCAGAGGATGAGAGGCTAGACTTTTTGTCTCTTGGGTAAAGGGAGCCAGGTAAGGTGCCGGCATGCATGAGGGTGAGTTTTTGTTGTTTCCATTTTTAATGAAGAGAAAGTGTGACCCGTTAATGGTTTTTATCTTTTTAGTTAACTTAAAACGTCTTTGAATCACCTGGGCCAACACTTGGTAAGGCAAGTGGATTCCGTCCATTGAGTTTCACTAGTTTACCTCTTGCGAGCCTTTGGGAGGTGATTCAAAGGTAGGATTTTCTAGACCAGCCAACACTTGGTAAGCTTTTGGACTCCAAGGAGACATCCATTAGTTATCTCTTGCGAGCTTTTGAAGGATAATCCAAGGTTAAAGATCCCCTTGAATGGCAAATGCTAGGTGAGAGGCACGAGCCATTGCAAGGTGTATCAGTGAGAGGGATTTAGTGTTGAAACCATTAATGGTAAGCATCTGTACCACACCGGTTCGGGAAATAACTATATGTTAAATCCCCAATGCGAGGAAAAGAAACAAGTGACCGGAATCTCCTCTTTTGTAGATGGCACCTGATCCTAGTGACCTGAAGTCCCAAGAAACATCTTTCTTTCTAATTACTTTTAGTTATTTTCAGTTTGGTTAGCTTAAAACCATACGTTTTCAATTCAAACTTATGTTTTCTTTTAAAGCTAACCTTGGAAAGGAAAACCACCAATTCAGCTTTTGAACTAGTATCAATTGTGAAGTGAAAACCCATCTCTGTGGACGATCCTAGAGCCACTATGCTATGCTAGCTATGCTACCCTAGTATATGGTGAAATAGGTTTATAAATTTTGTTGATAACTCCCGTCTGAGGATTGAAATCAAAGCACATCAGTTGATTGATCTGAATCAATCAGAACACCAATTGGGGACGAATCAGTACCCCCTCTCATAAAGTTTGTACCCTCTCTAACGAAGTTCGTAACCCATCTAACAAAGTTCGTACCCTCTCTCACAAATTTCGTACCCACTCTGAAAGATTTCGTACCGTTTCTAACAAAGTTCGTACCGCCTCTCACAAAGTTTGTACCTTGTCTAACAAAGTTCGTAACCTCTCTCACAAAGTTTGTACCCTCTCTAACAAAGTTCGTACCCCCTCTATCAAAGTTCGTACCCACTCTCACAAAGTTCGTACCCTCTCTAACAAAGCTTGTACCCCTTCGAAAAAGTTCGTATCCTCTCTCACAAAGTTCGTACCCCCTCTCACAAAGTTTGTACCATGTGTAACAAAGTTCGTACCCTCTCTAACAAAGTTCGTACCCCCTCTAACAAAGTTCCTATCCCCTCTAACAAAGTTCGTACCCCCTCTCACAAAGAGTTACCCCCTCTAACCAAATTCGTAACCCCACTCACAAAGTTCGTATCCTCTCTAACAAAGTTCGTGCCCTCTCTAACAAAGTGCGTACCCCCGCTAACAAAATTCGTACTCCCTCATCTAAAGTTCGTACCATGTGTAACAAAATTCGTAACCTCTCTAACAAAGTTCGTACCCCCTCTCACCAAGTTGTACCCCCTCTAACCAAATTCGTAACCCCTCTCACAAAGTTCGTATCCTCTCTAACAAAGTTCATGCCCTCTCTTACAAAGTACGTACCCCCTCTAACAAAGTTCGTACCCCTCATCTAAAGTTCGTACAATGTGTAACAAAGTTCGTAACCTCTCTAACAAAGTTCGTACCCCCTCTAACAAAGTTTGTACCCCCTCTCATAAAGTTCGTACCTTCTCTAACGAAGTTCGTAACCCATCTAACAAAGTTCGTACCCCATCTCACAAAGTTCGTAACCACTCTGACACAGTTCGTACCCCCTCTCATAAAGTTCGTACCGCATCTCACAAAATTCGTACCATGTGTAACCTCTCTAACAAAGTTCGTAACCTCCCTAACAAAGTTCGTAACCCATCTAACAAAGTTCGTAACCTCTCTAACAAAGTTCGGACCCTCTCTAACAAAGTTTGTAGCCCCTCTATCAAAGATCGTAACCCTCTCACAAAGTTCGTACCATGTGTAACAAAGTTCATAACCTCTCTCACAAAGTTTGTACCCTCTCTAATAAAGTTCGTACCACCTCTATCAAAGTTCGTACCCCCTCTCACAAAGTTCGTACCCTATCTAACAAAGCTCGTACCCCTTCTAACAAAGTTCGTATCCTCTCTAACAATGTTCGTACCCCCTCTAACAAAGTCTGTACCCCCTCTCACAAAGTTGTACCCCCTCATCTGAAGTTCGTACAATGTGTAACAAAGTTCGTAAGCTCTCTAACAAAGTTCGTACCCTCTCTAACAAAGTTCGTACCCCCTCCAACAAAGTTCGTACCCCCTCTCATAAAGTTCGTACCCTCTCTAATGAAGTTCGTAACCCATCTAATAAAGTTCGTACCCTCTCTCACAAATTTCGTACCCACTCTGACAGATTTCGTACCCTTTCTAACAAAGTTTGTATCGCCTCTCACAAAGTTCGTACCTTGTGTAACAAAGTTCGTACCACCTCTCACAAAGTTGTACCCCCTCTAACCAAATTCGTAACCCCTCTCACAAAGTTCGTATCCTCTCTAACAAAGTTCATGCCCGCTCTAACAAAGTGCGTCCCCCCTCTAACAAAGTTCGTACCCCTCATCTAAAGTTCGTACAATGTGTAACAAAGTTTGTAACCTCTCTAACAAAGTTCGTACCCCCTCTCACAAAGTTCGTACCTCCTCTCACAAAGTTCGTAACCTCTCTCAAAAAGTTTGTACCCTCTTTAACAAAGTTCGTACCACCTCTATCAAAGTTCGTACCCCCTCTAACAAAGTTCGTACCCTATCTAACAAAGTTCGTACCCCTTCTAACAAAGTTCGTATCCTCTCTAACAAAGTTCGTACCCACTCTCACAAAGTTCGTACCATGTGTAACAAAATTCGTAACCTCTCTAACAAAGTTCGTACCCTCTCTAACAAAGTTCGTACCCCCTCTCACAAAGTTCGTACCCCCTCCCACAAAGTTCTACCCCCTTTAACCAAATTTGTAACCTCATTCACAAAGTTCGTATCCTCTCTCACAAAGTTCGTGCCCTCTCAAACAAAGTGCGTACCCCCTCTAACAAAGTTCTTACCCCCTCATCTAAAGTTCGTACCATGTGTAACAAAATTCGTAACCTCTCAAACAATGTTCGTACCCCCTCAAACAAAGTTTGTACCCCCTCTAACAAAGTCTGTACCCCCTCTCACAAAGTTGTACCCCCTCATCTAAAGTTCGCACAATGTGTAACAAAGTTCGTAAGCTCTCTAACAAAGTTCGTACCCTCTCTGACAAAGTTCATACCCCCTTTAACAAAGTTCGTACCCCCTTTCATAAAGTTCGTACCCTCTCTAATGAAGTTCGTAACCCATCTAACAAAGTTCGTACCCTCTCTCACAAATTTCATACCCACTCTGACAGATTTTGTACCCTTTCTAACAAAGTTTGTACCGCCTCTCACAAAGTTTGTACCTTGTGTAACAAAGTTCCTAACCTCTCTCACAAAGTTTGTGCCCTCTCTAACAAAGTTCATACCCCCTCTATCAAAGTTCGTACCCCCTCTCACAAAGTTCGTACCCTCTCTAACAAAGTTCGTACCCTCCCTAACAAAGTTCGTACCCTCTCTAACAAAGTTCGTACCCCCATCAAAAAAGTTCGTACCCCCTCTCACAAAGAGTTACCCCCTCTAACCAAATTCGTAACCCCTCCCACAAAGTTCGTACATTGTGTAACAAAGTTCGTAACCTCTCTAACAAAGTTCGTACCCTCTCTAACAAAGTTCGTACCCCCTCTAGCAAAGTTCGTACCCCCTCTCATAAAGTTCGTACCCTCTCTAACGAAGTTCGTAACCCATCTAACAAAGTTTTTAACCTCTCTCACAAATTTCGTACCGACTCTGACAGATTTCATACCCGTTCTAACAAAGTCCGTACCGCCTCTCACAAAATTCGTACCTTGTGTAACAAAGTTCGTAACCTCTTTCACAAAGTTCGTACCCTCTCTAACAAAGTTCGTACCCCCACCAACAAAGTTCGTACCCCCTCTCACAAAGAGTTACCCCCTCTAACCAAATTCGTAACCCCTCCCACAAAGTTCGTACAATGTGTAACAAAGTTCGTAACCTCTCTAACAAAGTTCGTACCCTCTCTAACAAAGTTCGCACCCCCTCTAACAAAGTTCGTACCCCCTCTCATAAAGTTCGTACCCTCTCTAACGAAGTTCGTAACCCATCTAACAAAGTTTGTACCCTCTCTCACAAATTTCGTACCCACTCTGACAGATTTCGTACCCTTTCTAACAAAGTCCATACCGCCTCTCACAAAATTCGTACCTTGTGTAACAAAGTTCGTAACCTCTCTCATAAAGTTTGTACCCTCTCTAACAAAGTTCGTACCCCCTCTATCAAGGTTCGTACCCCCTCTCACAAAGTTCGTACCCCCTCTAACAAAGCTCGTACCCCTTCGAACAAAGTTCGTATCCTCTCTCACAAAGTTCGTACCCCCTCTCACAAAGTTCGTACCATGTGTAACAAAATTCGTAACCTCTCTAACAAAGTTTGTACCCTCTCTAACAAAGTTTGTACCCTCTCTAACAAAGTTCGTACCCCCTCTAACAAAGTTCGTACCCCCTCTAACAAAGTTCATACCCCCTCTCACAAAGAGTTACCCCATCTAACCAAATTAGTAACCCCTCTCACAAAGTTCGTATCCTCTCTAACAAAATTCGTGCTCTCTCTAACAAAGTGCGTACCCCCTCTAACAAAGTTCGTACACCCTCATCTAAAGTTCGTACAATGTGTAACAAAGTTCGTAACCTCTCTAACAAAGTTCATACCCTCTCTAACAAAGTTCGTACCCCCTCTCATAAAGTTCGTACCCCCTCTAACAAAGTTCGTCTCCTCTCTCACAAAGTTCATACCCCCTCTCACAAAGTTCGTACCATGTGTAACAAAATTCGTAACCTCTCTAACAAAGTTCTTACCCTCTCTAACAAAGTTCGTACCGTCTCTAACAAAGTTCGTACCCCCTCTAACAAAGTCTGTACCCCCTCTCACAAAGTTGTACCCCCTCATCTAACGTTCGTACAATGTATAACAAAGTTCGTAACCTCTCTAACAAAGTTCGTACCTCTCTAACAAGGTTCGTACCTCTCTAACAAAGTTCGTACCCCCTCTAACAAAGTGCGTACCCCCACTCATAAACTTCGTACCCTCTCTAACGGAGTTCGTAACTCATCTAACAAAATTCGTACCCACTCTCACAAAATTCTTACCCACTCTGATAGATTTTGTACCCTTTCTAACAAAGTTCGTACCGCATCTCACAAAGTTCGTACGGTGTGTAACAAATATCGTCACCTCTCTCACAAAGTTTGTACCCTCTCTAACAATGTTCGTACCCCCGCTATCAAAGTTCGTACCCCCTCTCACAAAGTTGTACCCCCTCATCTAAAGTTCATACAAACTGTAACAAAGTTCGTAACCTCTCTAACAAAGTTCGTACCCCCTCTAACAAAGTCCGTACCCCCTCTCACAAAGTTCGTACCCTCTCTAACGAAATTCGTAACCCATCTAACAAAGTTTGTACCCTCTCTCACAAATTTCGTACCCACTCTGACAGATTTCGTACCCTTTCTAACAAAGTTCGTACCGCCTCTCACAAAATTCGTACCTTGTGTAACAAAGTTCATAACCTCTCTCACAAAGTTTGTACCCTCTCCAACAAAGTTCGTACCCCCTCTATCAAGGTTCGTACCCCCTCTCACAAAGTTCGTACCCCCTCTAACAAAGCTCGTACCCCTTCGAACAAAGTTCGTATCCTCTCTCACAAAGTTCGTACCCCCTCTCACAAAGTTCGTACCATGTGTAACAAAATTCGTAACCTCTCTAACAAAGTTCGTACCCTCTCTAACAAAGTTCGTACCGTCTCTAAAAAAGTTCGTACCCCCTCTAACAAAATCTGTGCCCCCTCTCACAAAGTTGTACCCCCTCATCTAACGTTCGTATAATGTATAACAAAGTTTGTACCCTCTCTAACAAAGTTCGTACCCCCTCTATCTAAGTTCGTACCCCCTCTCTAACAAAGTTGGTAGCCCCTCTATGAAAGTTCGTACCCACTCTCACAAAGTTCGTACCATGTGTAACAAATTTCGTAACCTCTCTCACAAAGTTTGTACCCTCTCTAACAAAGTTCGTACCCCCTCTATCAAAGTTCGTACCCCCTCTCACAAAGTCTGTACCCCCTCTCACAAAGTTGTACCCCCTCATCTAAAGTTCATACAAAGTGTAACAAAGTTTGTAACCTCTCTAACAAAGTTCGTACCCTTTCTAACAAAGTTCGTACCCCCTCTAACAAAGTTCGTACCCCCTCTCATAAAGTTCGTACCCTCTCTAACGAAGTTCGTAACCCATCTAACAAAGTTTGTACCCTCTCTCACAAATTTCGTACCCACTCTTACAGATTTCGTACCCTTTCTAACAAAGTTCGTACCGCCTCTCACAAAATTCGTACCTTGTGTAACAAAGTTCGTAACCTCTCTCAAAAAGTTTGTACCCTCTCTAACAAAGTTCGTACCTCCTCTATCAAGGTTCGTACCCCCTCTCACAAACTTCGTACCCCCTCTAACAAATCTCGTACCCCTTCGAACAAAGTTCGTATCCTCTCTCACAACGTTCGTACCCCCTCTCACAAAGTTCGTACCCCCTCTCACAAAGTTCGTACCATGTGTAACAAAATTTGTAACCTCTCTAACAAAGTTCGTACCATCTCTAACAAAGTTCGTACCCCCTCTAACAAAGTTCGTGCCCCCTCTAACAAAGTTCGTACTCCCTCTCACAAAGAGTTATCCCGTCTAACCAAATTCGTAACCCCTCTCATAAAGTTCGTATCCTCTCTCACAAAATTCGTGCCCTCTCTAACAAAGTGCGTACCCCCTTTAACAAAGTTCGTACACCCTCATCTAAAGTTCATACAATGTGTAACAAAGTCCGTAACCTCTCTAACAAAGCTCGTAAACCCTCTAACAAAGTTCGTACCCCCTCTCATAAAGTTCGTACCCCCTCTAACAAAGTTCGTCTCCTCTCTCACAAATTTCATACCCCTTCTCACAAAGTTCATACCATGTGTAACAAAATTCGTAACCTCTCTAACAAAGTTCGTACCCTCTCTAACAAAGTTCGTACCCCCTCTAACAAAGTTCGTACCCCCTCTCATAAAGTTCGTACCCTCTCTAACGAAGTTCGTAACCCATCTAACAAAGTTTGTACCCTCTCTCACAAATTTCGTACCCACTCTTACAGATTTCGTACCATTTCTAACAAAGTTCGTACTGCCTCTCACAAAATTCGTACCTTGTGTAACAAAGTTCGTAACCTCTCTCAAAAAGTTCGTACCCCCTCTATCAAGGTTCGTACCCCCTCTCACAAAGTTCGTACCCCCTCTAACAAATCTCGTACCCCTTCGAACAAAGTTCGCATCCTCTCTCACAACGTTCGTACCCCCTCTCACAAAGTTCGTACCATGTGTAACAAAATTTGTAACCTCTCTAACAAAGTTCGTACCATCTCTAACAAAATTCGTACCCCCTCTAACAAAGTTCGTGCCCCCTCTAACAAATTTCGTACCCCCTCTCACAAAGAGTTACCCCATCTAACCAAATTCGTAACCCCTCTCACAAAGTTCGTATCCTCTCTCACAAAATTCGAGCCCTCTCTAACAAAGTGCGTACCCCCTTTAACAAAGTTCGTACACCCTCATCTAAAGTTCGTACAATGTGTAACAAAGTTCGTAACCTCTCTAACAAAGTTCGTACGCCCTCTAACAAAGTTCGTACCCCCTCTCATAAAGTTCGTACCCCCTCTAACAAAGTTCGTCTCCTCTCTCACAAATTTCATACCCCCTCTCACAAAGTTCGTACCATGTGTAACAAAATTCGTAACCTCTCTAACAAAGTTCGTACCCTCTTTAACAAAGTTCGTACCGCCTCAAACAAAGTTCGTACCCCCTCTAACAAAGTCTGTACCCCCTCTCACAAAGTTGTACCCCCTCATCTAAAGTTCGTATAATGGATAACAAAGTTTGTACCCTCTCTAACAAAGTTCGTACCCCCTCTATCAAAGTTCGTACCCCCTCTCACAAAGTTCGTACCCTCTCTAAAAAAATTGGTAGCCCCTCTATGAAAGTTTGTACCGCCTCTCACAAAATTCGTACCTTGTGTAACAAAGTTCATAACCTCTCTCACAAAGTTTGTACCCTCTCTAACAAAGTTCGTACCCCCTCTATCAAGGTTCGTACCCCCTCTCACAAAGTTCGTACCCCCTCTAACAAAGCTCGTACCCCCTCTAACAAAGCTCGTACCCCTTCGAACAAAGTTCGTATCCTCTCTCACAAAGTTCGTACCCCCTCTCACAAAGTTCGTACCATGTGTAACAAAATTCGTAACCTCTCTAACAAAGTTCGTACCCCCTCTAACAAAGTTCGTACCCCCTCTAACAAAGTTCATACCCCCTCTCACAAAGAGTTACCCCATCTAACCAAATTTGTAACCCCTCTCACAAAGTTCGTATCCTCTCTAACAAAATTCGTGCCCTCTCTAACAAAGTGCGTACCCCCTCTAACAAAGTTCGTACACCCTCATCTAAAGTTCGTACAATGTGTAACAAAGTTCGTAACCTCTCTAACAAAGTTCGTACCCTCTCTAACAAAGTTCGTACCTCTTCTAACAAAGTTCGTACCCCCTCTCATAAAGTTCGTACCCCCTCTAACAAAGTTCGTCTCCTCTCTCACAAAGTTCATACCCCCTCTCACAAAGTTCGTACCATGTGTAACAAAATTCGTAATCTCTCTAACAAAGTTCGTACCCTCTCTAACAAAGTTTGTACCGCCTCTAACAAAGTTCGTACCCCCTCTAACAAAGTCCGTACCCCCTCTCACAAAGTTGTACCCCCTCATCTAAAGTTCGTACAATGTATAACAAAGTTTGTACCCTCTCTAACAAAGTTCGTACCCCCTCTATCAAAGTTCGTACCCCCTCTCACAAAGTTCGTACCCTCTCTAACAAAGTTGGTAGCCCCTCTATGAAAGTTCATACTCACTCTCACAAAGTTCGTACCATGTGTAACAAATTTCGTAACCTCTCTCACAAAGTTTGCACCCTCTCTAACAAAGTTCGTACCCCCTCTATCAAAGTTCGTAACCTCTCTCACAAAGTTTGTACCCTCTCTAACAAAGTTCGTACCCCATCTATCAAAGTTCGTACCCCCTCTCACAAAGATCGTACCCTCTCTAAAAAGCTCGTACCCCTTCGAACAAAGTTCGTATCCTCTCTGACAAAGGTCGTATCCTCTCTAACAAAGTTCGTGCCCTCTCTAACAAAGTGCGTCCCCCCTCTAGCAAAGTTCGTACCCCCTCATCTAAAGTTCGTACAATGTGTAACAAAGTTCGTAACCTCTCTTACAAAGTTTGTACCCTCTCCAACAAAGTTCGTACCCCCTCTAACAAAGTTCGTACCCCCTCTCATAAAGTTCGTACCCTCTCTAACGAAGTTCGTAACCCATCTAACAAAGTTCGTACCCTCTCTCAAAAAATTCGTACCCACTCTGACAGATTTCATACCCTTTCTAAGAAAGTTCGTACCGCATCTCACAAAGTTCGTACCCTCTCTAACAAAGTTCGTAACCTCTCTTACAAAGTTTGTATCCTCTCTAACAAAGTTCGTACCCCCTCTATTAAAGTTCGTAACCCATCTAACAAAGTTTGTACCCTCTCTCAAAAAATTCGTACCCACTCTGACAAATTTCGTACCCTTTCTAACAAAGTTCGTACCGCATTTCACAAAGTTCGTACCCTCTCTAACAAAGTTTGTAACCTCTCTCACAAAGTTTGTACCCTCTCTAACAAAGTTCGTACCCCCTCTATCAAAGTTCGTACCCCCTCTCACAAAGTTCGTACCCTCTCTAACAAAGTTCGTACCCCCTACAAAGTTCGTACCCCCTCTCACAAAGTTCGTACCCTCTCTAACGAAGTTCGTAACCCATCTAACAAAGTTCGTACCCTCTCTCAAAAAATTCGTACCCACTCTGACAGATTTCGTACCCTTTCTAACAAAGTTCGTACCGCATCTCACAAAGTTTGTACCCTCTCTAACAAAGTTCGTAACCTCTCTCACAAAGTTTGTACGCTCTGATTCGTCCCCAATTGGTGTTCTGATTGATTCAGATCAATCAACTGATGTGCTTTGATTTCAATCCTCAGACGGGAGTTATCAACAAAATTTATAAACCTATTTCACCATATACTAGGGTAGCATAGCTAGCATAGCATAGTGGCTCTAGGATCGTTCACTGGGATGGGTTTTCACTTCACAATTGATATTAACTCAAAGATGAATTGGTGCTTTTCCTTTCCAAGGTTAGCTTTAAAAGAAAACATAAGTTTGAATTGAAAACGTATGGTTTTAAGCTAACCAAACATAAAGTAACTAAAAGTAATTAGAAAGAAAGATGTTTCTTGGGATCTCAGGTTACTAAGATCAGGTGCCATCTACAAAAGAGGAGATTCCGGTCACTTGTTTCTTTTCCTCGCATTGGGGATTTAACATATAGTTATTTCCCGAACCGGTGTGGTACAGATGCTTGCCATTAATGGTCTCAACAATAAATCCCTCTCACTGATCCATCTTGCAATGGCTCGTGCCTCTCACCTAGCACTTGCCATTCAAGGGGATCTTTAACCTTGGATTATCTTTCAAAAGCTCGCAAGAGATAACTAATGGATGTCTCCTTGGAGTCCAAAAGCTTACCAAGTGTTGGCTGGTCTAGAAAATCCTACCTCTGAATCACCTCCCAAAGGCTCACAAGAGATAAACTAGTGAAACTCAATGGACGGAGTCCACTTGCCTTACCAAGTGTTGGCCCAGGTGATTCAAAGGCGTTTTAAGTTAAACTAAAAAGATAAAAACCATAAACGGGTCACACTTTCTCTTCATTAAAAATGGAAACAACAAAAACTCACACTTATGCATGCCGGCACCTTACCTAGCTTCCTTCACCCAAGAGACAAAAATTCTAGCCTCTCATCCTCTGAGGAAACATCCTCAGAGTTTGTTTGGCTAGAAAGAAAATGAAAGAGAAAAACAAACCGAGAAGGAAAAAGCAGAGCTAGTGCTCTGTATAATATATTGATCGATTCTATATCTACATGTCTACATCGGGTGCAAGAGAACATATATAGGGAAGTTTTTCCAACTTTCCTAGCTAAGAAATCTTATGATTGGTGGTTTACAAGGAGAAGAATGGAAAATTATACAAAAATATCTGAAGAAAAAGAGTCGGTGCACAAATATCTCAGTTTCGCACGTTGCATGGTGACTTGCGAAAATTTCGCAAGTTGATTTCGCAACTTGGATTCCACTTTCGCACGTTGAGCTCCAAGTTCGCAAGTTGCAAAATCACTTTCGCATGTTGGGTTTCACCGCGAATGCACAGCTGCCATCCATTTCCACTTCGCACGGCAGGCTTCAATTTCGCACGTTGGAGTTCCAATTTCGCAAGGTGCGAAATTGTCCCTCAGCTGGATGCAGTTGTCTTCCAAAAGCCATATATTCCTCATTTCAGCTCCAAATCGCACACGGTTTGAAGCGTTGAATTCTTGACTTCCAGATCTTTCCAACGGTATATAGCATGCACAAAATGGACTTCGGGAAGTGCTCCAAAAGTGGGAAGGAAGACTGCAGCTGCCATGCTCTGTTTTCTTCACTCTGTTTTCCTCTCTCCTTTGTTCTTTCCTTGCATACTTTACCCGACTATGGCAAAGGACTATGAGGCTCCAAAGCTTGGTTCTTCATGAATTTGAGCTTCCAAAAGCCTTGCCATGAACTATATACAACTCTCCCTCATTCTTACATTGCTTTGGTGAGCAAAAAGCTATTAAAAACATCAAAACTTAACACAATTTGGTTAGAAATGATTGCAAGGGTCCTTAACATGCCAATTGAGTTAAAAGGCAATAATTACTACTCAAGAGTGTTTGAAAGAGTTAATTACAAGCTACAAAATAGCACTTTTTGAGTAGTAATCACCCTCTCTAACAAAGTTCGTACCCCCTCTATCAAAGTTCGTACCCCCTCTCACAAAGTTCGTACCCTCTCTAACAAAGCTCGTACCCCTTCTAACAAAGTTCGTATCCTCTCTAACAAAGTTCGTACCCCCTCTCACAACGTTCGTACCATGTGTAACAAAATTCGTAACCTTTCTAACAAAGTTCGTACCCTCTCTAACAAAGTTCGTACCCCCTCTAACAAAGTTCGTACCCCCTCTCACAAAGTTGTACCCCCTCTAACCAAATTCGTAACCCCTCTCACAAAGTTCGTATCCTCTCTAACAGAGTTCGTGCCCTGTCTAACACAGTGCGTACCCCCTCATCTAAAGTTTGTACAATGTGTAACAAAGTTCGTAACCTCTCTAACAAAGTTCGTACCCTCTCTAACAAAGTTCGTACCCCTCTAACAAAGTTCGTACCCCCTCTCATAAAGTTCGTACCCTCTCTAACGAAGTTCGTAACCCATCTAACAAAGTTCGTACCCTCTCTCACAAAATTCGTACCCACTCTGACAGATTTTGTACCCTTTCTAACAATGTTCGTACCGCATCTCACAAAGTTCGTAACCTCTCTAACAAAGTTCGTACCCTCTCTAACAAAGTTGGTAGCCCCTCTATGAAAGTTTGTACCCACTCTCACAAAGTTCGTACCATGTGTAACAAAGTTCGTAACCTCTCTCACAAAGTTTGTACCCTCTTTAACAAAGTTCGTACCCCCTCTATCAAAGTTCGTACCCCCTCTCACAAAGTTCGTACCCTCTCTAACAAAGCTCGTACCCCTTCTAATAAAGTTCGTATCCTCTCTAACTAAGTTCGTACCCCCTCTCATAAAGTTCGTACCATGTGTAACAAAATTCGTAACCTCTCTAACAAAGTTCGTACCCTCTCTAACAAAGTTCGTACTCCCTCTAACAAAGTTCGTACCCCCTCTCATAAAGTCGTATCCTCTCTAAAAAAGTTCGTATCCCCTCTCACAAAGTTCGTACCATGTGTAACGAAATTCGTAACCTCTCTAACAAAGTTCGTACCCTCTCTAACAAAGTTCGTACCCCCTCTAACAAAGTTCGTACCCCCTTTAACAAAGTTAATACCCCCTCTCACAAAGTTGTACCCCCTCAAACCAAATTCGTAACCCCTCTCACAAAGTTTGTATCCTCTCTAACAAAGTTCGTAGCCTTTCTAATAAAGTTCGTTCCATGTGTAACAAAGTTCGTAACCTCTCTAACAAAGTTCGTACCCCGTCTAAAAAAGTTCGTACCCACTTTGACTAATTTCGTACCCTGTTTAACAAAGTTTGTACCCCTTCTCACAAAGTTCATACCCCCTCTAACAAAGTTCGTAACCCCTCGCACAAAGTTCGTAACCTTTCTAACAAAGTTCGTATCCCCTCTGACAAAGTTCGTACCCCCTCTCACAAAGTTCGTACCCTCTCTAACAAAGTTCCTACCCACTCTGAGAAATTTCGTACCTTGACTAACAATGTTCGTATCCACTCTCACAAAGTTCGTACCATGTGTAACAAAGTTCTTTTCCTCTCTAACAAAGTTCATACCCTCTCAAAAAAGTTCGTACCCTGTCCAACAAAGTTCGTACCCCCTCTCACAAAGTTCGTACACTCTCTAACAAAGTTTGTGCCATGTGTAACAAAGTTTGTAACCTCTCTAAGAAAGTTCGTACCCCCTCTTACAAATTTTATACTCTCTCTAACAAAGTTCATACCATGTGGAACAAAGTTCGTAACTCCTCTAACAAAGTTCGTACTCTCTCCAACAAAGTTCGTACCCCGTCTAAAAAAGTTCGTACCCTCTCTAACAAAGTTCGTAACCCCTCTAACTAAGTTCGTAACCCCTCGCACAAAGTTCGTAACCCCTCTAACAAAGTTCGTATCCCTCTGCCAAAGTTCGTACTCTCTTTAACAAAGTTCGAACCCCGTCTAAAAAAGTTCGTACCCTCTCTAACAAAGTTCGTACCATGTGTAACAAAGTTCTTTACCTGTCTAACAAAGTTCATACCCCTTCTAACAAAGTTCGTAACCCCTCGCACAACGTTCGTAACCTTTCTAACAAAGTTCTTACCCCCTCTCACAAAGTTCCTACCCTCTCTAACAAAGTTCGTACCCACTCTGACAAATTTCGTACCCTGTCTAACAAAGTCATACCCCTCTAACAAAGTTCGTACAATGTGTAACAAAGCTCTTTACTTCTCTAACAAAGTTCGTACCCTCTAAATAAAGTTCGTACCCCCTCTAAAAAGTTTGTAACCCCTCGCACAAAGTTCGTAACCTTTCTAACAAAGTTCATATCCCCTCTGACAAAGTTCGTACCCCCTCTCACAAAGTTCGTACCCTCTCTAACAAAGTTCGTACCATGTGTAACAAAGTTCATACCCCCTCTCACAATGTTCCTAGTCTCTCTAACAAAGATCGCACCATCAGGAACAAAGTTCGTAACCCCTCTAACAAAGTTCGTATTCCCTCTCACAAAGTTCTTACCCTCTCTAACAAAGTTCGTACCCCGTCTAAAAAAGTTCGTACCCTCTTTAACAAAGTTCGTACCCACTCTGACTAATTTCGTACCCTGTCTAACAAAGTTCGTACCCCCTCTCACAAAGTTCGTACCCCCTCTAACAAAGTTCGTAACCTTTCTAACAAAGTTCATATCCCCTCTGACAAAGTTCGTACCCTCTTTAACAAAGTTCATACCCACTCTGACAAATTTCATACCCTGTCTAACAAAGTTCGTACCCCCTCTCACAAAGTTTGTACCATGTATAACAAAGTTCTTTACCTCTCTAACAAAGTTCGTAGCCTCACAACAAAGTTCGTACCCCCTCTCACAAAGTTTGTACCATGTATAACAAAGTTCTTTACCTCTCTAACAAAGTTCGTAGCCTCACAACAAAGTTCGTACCCCCTCTCACAAAATTCGTACCCCCTCTAACAAAGTTCGTAACCCTTCGCACAAAGTTCGTAACCTTTTTAGCAAAGTTCATATCCTCTCTGACAAAGTTCGTACCCTCTCTCACAAAGTTTGAACCCTCCCTAAGAAAGTTCGTACCATGTGTAACAAAGTTCGTAACCTCTCTAAGAAAGTTCGTACTCCCTCTCACAAAGTTCGTACCCCGTCTAAAAAAGTTCGTACCCTCTCTAACAAATTTCATACCCACTCTCACAAAGTTCGTACCCCCTCTCACAAAGTTTGTACCATGTTAGCTCAAGTTCATACCATGTGGAACAAAGTTCGTAACCTTTCTAAAAAAGTTAGTACCCCCTTTAACAAAGTTCGAACCCCCTCTCGCAAAGTTCGTACTCTCTCTAACAAAGTTTGTACCCCGTCTAAAAAAGCTCATACCCACTCTAACAAAGTTCATACCCACTCTGACAAATTTCGTACCCTTTCTAACAAAGTTCATCCCATGTGTAACAAAGTTCTTTACCTCTGTAACAAAGTTCGTACCCTCTCAAAAAAGTTCGTACGCTCTATCACAAAGTTCGTACCCCCTCTAAAAAAGTTCGTAACCTCTCTCACAAAGTTCGTACCCCCTCTAACAAAGTTTGTAAGACCTCTCATAAAGTTTGTACCTTCTCTAACAAAGTTCGTATCCCCTCTAACAAAGTTCGTACCCTCTCTAAAAAAGTTCATACCCAATCTGACAAAGTTTGTAGCCTTTCTAACAAAGTTCGTACCATCTCTCATAAAGGTCGTACCATGTGTAACAAAGTTCGTAACCACTCTAACAAAGTTCGTAACCTCTCTAACAAAGTTCGTAACCTCTCTAACCAAGTTCGTACCCTCTGATTTGCGGGAGCCTAGTCGGGTCTTTTAATAAAAAACATTTATAAAATCTATGACCTCATACTGGTGTAGCAAAGCTACTATAGTATAGCAATTCTAGGGTCAAACTCTGGGATGGGTTTTCACTCTACCAGTGATAGACTCAAGATTAGAAATTGAATCTGATGATTTCCTTTGTCAAAAACTTAAAGTTTAAAAGAAAATAAAATTCGTTTTGAAAGTGGTGTTTGAAACTAAACTAACATATAACTAAGTAAAAATGGAAGAAAGAAAGTCTCTCGGAGCTAAGGGTTGCTAGGATCAAGTTCAGAATGCAAAGTGGAAAATTCCGGATTTTTCTCCTCGCATTGGGGATTTAACCTATAGTTATTTCCCGAATCGGTATAGGTTTAACAATGAAGATTTACTCCATACAAAATCAATAGAAATGGTAGTCAAGTTCCATTTATGGCTTTAAACACTATGGGTCTTCACCTTGAGCCACTTTCCAATGGCTCGTACATGATAACTAATGGACTGATATGGATCTAGCAATAAGCATCCACAGAGACCTGAAGCTTACCATGTATTGGCCATTCAAAGTGATTTTAACCGAGTTAAAGCAAAACTTTAGATTTAAAAGCCATTTATGAACTCCAACTACCTGTGTTTAAGGCACGAGAGTTTTCCACCTTTGCATCTGGACTTTTCACCTAGCTTCCTTCACTCCAAGAAACTAAAAGTTTAGCCTCTCATCCTCTGGGAAAACATCCTCAGAGGTTGTTTGGCTTCCAAGAAAAAGAAAATAGTAGAGAGAAAAGGAAAACGAGAGAGCTCTGTATTTTTTCTAAGTGTGAAACATCACATAGCATAACATCATCCGAGAGGTGATTACCACCCCTCTTATAGTCTTTACAAAAGCCAAGCTTGTAATTGGCTAGTTACAAGGATAGGAAAGGAATTTACATCAAAAAAATACAAAAGAAAAGATCTAAAGTGGAGTCGGCAGAACAGAGGAAAATTCGCACCATGCATGGGCTGTGCGAAGCTGGTGCGAAATTCACACTTGCATGGGCTTGTGCGAAGCTGGTGCGAAATTCTCTCTTAGCTTGATACAGTTGTCTTCCAAAGGCCATATCTTCCTCATTTCAGCTCCAAATCATACACGGTTTGAAGCGTTGGATTTTTGACTTCCAGAGCTTTCCAACGGTATATAGAATGAAAAAAATGGACTTCGGGAAGTTCTCCAAAAGTGTGAAGGAAGACTGCAGTTGCAGTCCTCTGTTTCAGCTTCACTCTGTTTTCTTCTTTTTGCTCGATTTTCCTCTTTGCTTCTCTCCTTTACTTGGCTTGTCTTAATGATCCAAAAAGCTGTCAAAACACTAAAACTAGCCACAAATATGATTAGAAGTTATTGCTAGGTCCTTAGCATGCCAATTGGAATAAAGATGGAGAACTACTACACAAAAGTGCTTAAAACATAATGAATTAAAGGTGTACAAAAGCACTTTTTGGGTAGTAATCACTCTCTAAAAAAGTTCGTACCCCCTCCAACAACGTTCGTACCCTCTCTAACAAAGTTCGTGCCCACTTTGACAAAGTTCCTATCCTCTGTAACAAAGTTCGTACCCCATCTCACAAAGTTCGTTCCCTCTGTAACAAAGTTCGTAACCTCTCTAAGAAAGTTCGTACCCTCTCTATCAAAATTCCTGCCCACTCTCACAAAGTTCGTACCACCTCTCACAACGTTTGTACCATGTTAAACCAAGTACGCACCCCCTCTAACAAAGCTCGTACCATGTGGAACAAAGCTAGTAACCCCTCTAACAAAGTTCGTACTCTCTATAAAAAAGTTCGTACCCCGTCTAAAAGAGTTCGTACCCTCTCTAACAAAGTTCGTAACCACTCTGTCAAATTTTGTACCCTGTCTAACAAAGTTCGTACCCCCTCTCACAAAGTTCGTACCCTCTCTAACGAAGTTCGTACAGCCTCTAACAAAGATCGTACCCTATCTAACAAAGTTTGTACCCCCTCTAACAAAGTTCGAACCCTCTCTAAACAAGTTCGTACCCCCTCTCACAAAGTTCATACCCCCTCTAACAAAGTTCGTAACCCCTCTCACAAAGTTCGTACCCTCTCCAACAAAGTTCGTATAGCCTCTAACAAAGTTCGTAACCCCTCTCACAAAGTTCGTACCCTCTCCAACAAAGTTCGTATAGCCTCTAACAAAGTTCGTACACTCTCTAACAAAGTTCTTAACCCCTCTAACAAAGTTCTAACCCTCTCTAAACAAGTTCGTACCCCCTCTAACAAAGTTTAAAATCTCTCTCACAACGTTCGTACCTTCTCTAACAAAGTTCATACACTCTCTAAAAAAGTTCGTACCCTCTCTAACAAAGTTTGTACCCACTCTAACAACGTTCGTACCCCTTCTAACAAAGTTCGTACCCCCTCTAACAAAGTTTGTTCCCTCATACAAAGTTCGTACCCTCTCTAAATAAACTCGTACCCTCTCAAACAAAGTTCGTACACTCTCTAACAAAGTTCGTACCCCCTCTAACAAAGTTCGTACCCCCTCTAACAAAGTTCGTACCCCCTCTCACAAAGTTCGTACACTCTTTAACAAAGTTCGTCCCCCCTCTAACAAAGTTCGTACCCCCTCTAAAAAAGTTCGTAACCCCTCTCACATAGTTCGTACCCTCTCTAACAAAGTTCGTATCGTCTCTAACAAAGTTCGTACACTTCCTAACAAAGTTCCTACCCCCTTTAACAAAGTTCGTACCCTCTCTAATAAAGTTCGTACCCACTCTAACAACGTTCGTACCCTTTCTAACAAAGTTCGTACCCCTCTAACAAAGTTCGTCCCTCTCTAACAAAGTTCGTACACTCTCTAACAAAGTTCGTACCCCCTCTAACAAAGTTTGAACCCTCTCTAAAAAAGTTCGTACCCCCTCTCACAAAGTTCGTACCCCCTCTAACAAAGTTTATAACCCCTCTCACAAAGTTCGTACCTTCTCTAACAAAGTTCGTACACTCTCTAAAAAAGTTCCTACCCCCTCTAACAACGTTCGTACCCACTTTGACAACGTTCGTACCCTATCTTACAAAGTTCGTACCCCCTCTGACAAAGTTCGTACACTCTTTAACAAAGTTCGTACCGTCTCTAAAAAGGTTCGTACACTCTCTAACAAAGTTTGTACCCCCTCTAACCAAGTTCGTACCCCATCTAACAAAGTTCATAACCCCTCTCACATAGTTCGTACCCTCTCTAACAAAGTTCGTACCGTCTCTAACAAAGTTCGTACACTCCCTAACAAAGTTCCTACCCCCTCTAACAAAGTTCGTACCCTGTCTAACAAAATTCGTACCCACTCTGACAAAGTTCGTACCCTTTCTAACAAAGTTCGTACCCCCTCTAACAAAGTTCGTTCCCTCTCTAACAAAGTTCATACCCACTCTGAAAAAGTTCGTAGCCTTTCCAACGAAGTTTGTACCACCTCTCACAAAGTTCGTACCATGTGTAACAAAGTTCTTTACCTCTCTAGCAAAGTTCGTACCCCCTCTCACAAAGTTCGTACCCTCTATAACAAAGTTCGTACACTCCCTCACAAAGTTCCTACCCCCTCTCAATAAGTTCGTGCCCCCTCTAACAAAGTTCGTACCCTCTCTAACAAAGTTCATACCCACTCTGACAAAGCTCGTAGCCTTTCGAACAAAGTTCGTACCACCTCTCACAAAATTCGTACCATGTGTAACAAAGTTCTTTACCTCTCTAACAAAGTTCGTACCCTCTCAACAAAGTTCATACCCCCTCTCATAAAGTTCGTACCCCCTTTAAAAAAGTTCGTAACCCCTCTCACATAGTTCGTACCCTCTCTAACAAAGTTCGTACCATCTCTAACAAAGTTCATACACTTCCTAACAAAGTTCCTACCCCCTTTCACAATGTTCATACCCTCTCTAATAAAATTCGTACCCACTCTAACAACGTTCGTACCCTTTCTAACAAAGTTCGTACCCCCTCTAACAAAGTTCAAACCCTCTCTAAAAAAGTTCGTACCCCCTCTAACAAAGTTTATAACCCCTCTGACAAAGTTCGTACCATGTGTAACAAAGTTCTTTACCTCTCTAGCAAAGTTCGTACCCTCCAACCAAAGTTCGTACACTTCCTAACAAAGTTCCTACCCCCTTTAACAAAGTTCGTACCCTCTCTAATAAAGTTCGTACCCACTCTAACAACGTTCGTACCCTTTCTAACAAAGTTCGTACCCCCTCTAACAAAGTTCGTTCCCTCTCTAACAAAGTTCGTACACTCTCTAACAAAGTTCGTACCCCCTCTAACAAAGTTCGAACCCTCTCTAAAAAAGTTCGTACCCCCTCTCACAAAGTTCGTACCCCCTCTAACAAAGTTTATAACCCCTCTCACAAAGTTCGTACCTTCTCTAACAAAGTTCGTACACTCTCTAAAAAAGTTCCTACCCCCTCTAACAACGTTCGTACCCTCTCTAACAAAGTTCGTACCCACTTTGACAACGTTCGTACCCTATCTTACAAAGTTCGTACCCCCTCTGACAAAGTTCGTACACTCTTTAACAAAGTTCGTACCGTCTCTAAAAAGGTTCTTACACTCTCTAACAAAGTTTGTACCCCCTCTAACCAAGTTCGTACCCCATCTAACAAAGTTCATAACCCCTCTCACATAGTTCGTACCCTCTCTAACAAAGTTCGTACCGTCTCTAACAAAGTTCGTACACTCCCTAACAAAGTTCCTACCCCCTCTAACAAAGTTCGTACCCTGTCTAACAAAATTCGTACCCACTCTGACAAAGTTCGTACCCTTTCTAACAAAGTTCGTACCCCCTCTAACAAAGTTCGTTCCCTCTCTAACAAAGTTCATACCCACTCTGAAAAAGTTCGTAGCCTTTTCAATGAAGTTTGTACCACCTCTCACAAAGTTCGTACCATGTGTAACAAAGTTCTTTACCTCTCTAGCAAAGTTCGTACCCTCTCAACAAAGTTCGTACCCCCTCTCACAAAGTTCGTACCCTCTATAACAAAGTTCGTACACTCCCTCACAAAGTTCCTACCCCCTCTCAATAAGTTCGTGCCCCCTCTAACAAAGTTCGTACCCTCTCTAACAAAGTTCATACCCACTCTGACAAAGCTCGTAGCCTTTCGAACAAAGTTCGTACCACCTCTCACAAAATTCGTACCATGTGTAACAAAGTTCTTTACCTCTCTAACAAAGTTCGTACCCTCTCAACAAAGTTCATACCCCCTCTCATAAAGTTCGTACCCCCTTTAAAAAAGTTCGTAACCCCTCTCACATAGTTCGTACCCTCTCTAACAAAGTTCGTACCATCTCTAACAAAGTTCGTACACTTCCTAACAAAGTTCCTACCCCCTTTCACAATGTTCATACCCTCTCTAATAAAGTTCGTACCCACTCTAACAACGTTCGTACCCTTTCTAACAAAGTTCGTACCCCCTCTAACAAAGTTCAAACCCTCTCTAAAAAAGTTCGTACCCCCTCTAACAAAGTTTATAACCCCTCTGACAAAGTTCGTACCATGTGTAACAAAGTTCTTTACCTCTCTAGCAAAGTTCGTACCCTCCAACCAAAGTTCGTACCCCCTCTCACAAAGTTCGTACCCCCCCTAAAAATGTTCGTAACCCCTCGTACAAAGTTCGTACCCTCTCTAACAAAGTTCGTACACTCCCTAACAAAGTTTGTACCCCCTCTAACCAAGTTCGTACCCCATCTAACAAAGTTCGTAAACCCTCTCACATAGTTCGTACCCTCTCTAACAAAGTTCGTACCGTCTCTAGCAAAGTTCGTACACTCCCTAACAAAGTTCCTACCCCCTCTAACAAAGTTCGTACCCTCTCTAACAAAGTTCGCACCCACTCTGACAACGTTCGTACCCTTTCTAACAAAGTTCGTACCCCCTCTAACAAAGTTCATTCCCTCTCTAACAAAGTTCATACCCATTCTGAAAAAGTTCATAGCCTTTCCAACGAAGTTCGTACCACCTCTCACAAAGTTCGTACCATGTGTAACAAAGTTCTTTACGTCTCTAACAAAGTTCGTACACTCTCTAACAAAGTTCGTACCCCCTCTAACAAAGTTCGTACCCCCTTTAACCAAGTTTGTACCCCCTCTAACAAAGTTCGTACCCCCTCTAACCAAGTTCGTACCTCTTCTAACAAAGTTCGTAACCCCTCTCACAAAGTTCGTACCCTCTCTAACAAAGTTCATACAGTCTCTAACAAAGTTTGTACACTCCCTAACAAAGTTCCTACCCCCTCTAACAAAGTTCGTACCCTCTCTAACAAAGTTCCTACCCACTCTGACAACGTTCGTACCCTTTCTAACAAAGTTCGTACCCCCTCTAACAAAGTTCGTTCCCACTCTAACAAAGTTCATACCCACTCTGACAAAGTTAGTAGCCTTTCTAACAAAGTTCATACCACCTCTCACAAAGTTTGTACCAGGTGTAACAAAGTTCTTTACCTCTCACGAAGTTCGTACCTTGTCTAACAAAGTTTGTACAATCTCTAACAAAGTTCGTACCCTCTCTAACAAAGTTCGTACCCACTTTGACAACGTTCGTACCCTTTCTAACAAAGTTCGTACCCCCTCTAACAAAGTTCGTACCCACTCTGACAACGTTCGTACCCTTTCTAACAAAGTTCATACCCCCTCTAACAAAGTTCGTTCCCTCTCTAAGAAAGTTCATACCCACTTTGACAAAGTTCGTAGCCTTTCTAAAAAAGTTCGTACCACCTCTCACAAAGTTCTTTACCTCTCTCACAAAGTTCGTACCCGCTCTTACAAAGTTGGTAACCCCTCGTACAAAGTTCGTACCCTCTCTAACAAAGTACGTACACTCTCTAACAAGTTCATACCCCCTCTAACAAAGTTCGTACCCTCTTTAACAAAATTTATAACCCCTCTCACAAAGTTCGTACCATGTGTAACAATGTTCTTTACCTCCCTAACAAAGCTCGTACCCTCTCAACAAAGTTCGTACCCCCTCTAACAAAGTTCGAAACCCCTCGTACAAAGTTCATACCCTCTCTAACAAAGTTCGTGCACTCTCTAACAAAGTTCGTACCCCCTGTAACAAAGTTCGTACCCCCTGTAACAAAGTTCGTAACCCCTCTCACAAAGTTCGTACCCTCTTTAACAAAGTTCGTACAGTCTCTAACAAAATTCGTACACTCCCTAACAAAGTTCCTACCCCTTCTCACAGAGTTCGTACCCTCTCTAACAACGTTCGTACCCACTCTGACAACGTTCGTACCCTTTCTAACAAAGTTCGTACCCCCTCTAAAAAAGTTCATTCCCTCTCTAACAAAGTTCATACCCACTCTGACAAAGTTCGTAGCCATTCTAACAAAGTTCGTACCACCTCTCACAAAGTTCGTACCATGTGTAACAAAGTTCTTTACGTCTCAACAAAGTTCATACCCCTTCTCACAAAGTTCGTACCCCCTCTAACAAAGTTCGTAATCCCTCGTACAAAGTTCTTTACACTCTTTAACAAAGTTTGTAACCCCTCTCACAAAGTTCGTACCCTTTCTAACAAAGTTCGTACCCTCTCTAACAAAGTTCGTACCCACTCTGACAACGTTCGTACCCTTTCTAACAAAGTTCGTACCCCCTCTAACAAAGTTCGTACCCACTCTGACAACGTTCGTACCCTAATTCGTTAAAGCCCAGTCGGGTATTTTAATAAAAAATATTTATAATCCTATTACCTCATACTAGCGTAGCAAAGCTACTATAGTATAGCAGCTCTAGGGTCGAACTCTAGGATGGGTTTTCACTCTGTTTTCCTCTTTGCTTCTCTCCTTTACTTGGCTTGCCTTAATGATCCAAAAAGTTGTCAAAACACTAAAACTAGCCACAAATATGATTGGAAGTCATTGCTAGGTCCTTAACATGCCAATTGGAACAAAAATGGAGAACTACTACACAAAAGTGCTTAAAACATAATGAATTAAAGACGCAAAATAGCACTTTTTGGGTAGTAATCACTCCCCCCAACTGACACATTGCTAGTCCCTGAGCAATGAAGGAGAGAAAAAGAAAGAAAAATAGATAATATAATAATTTACAAAATCATGCTGATCACTCCAAAAAATAATCAAGTGGCATGATTGGATCAAACTCTCACATGGCAAGTCAAGGATATAAAACTCAATCATCAACAAGAGTCATCAAATAACTTACCTATCACAACATGCAAAGAGTGGGCACTATGCAAATTTGAGTATCAAAATAATTTCCACTCCCAAAGGACCAACTCTTAATTCTCCACAAAAATCTAAGTGTTAAGGTGCTTAGCTTCCAGTTATAGTATGTCCAACTATATTCTCCCCCTAACTAAGGTTTTTCTCTAACTTTAGCAACACTAACCCCCATATAAAAGGCTAAGAACGCACCTTTTCTCTTTTTTTTTTTTTTTTTTTTCACCTATCCACCCATGTAACGAGCAGTGAGGTCGGTGACTCCCAACCAATAAAGGCTTAGGGCACCAGGCTTCAAAGATTTTCACCATATACC
The DNA here is from genome assembly GCA_030254885.1 of Vitis rotundifolia. NCBI lineage: Eukaryota > Viridiplantae > Streptophyta > Magnoliopsida > Vitales > Vitaceae > Vitis > Vitis rotundifolia. The sequence goes on along the minus strand of CM058153.1, from coordinate 11,522,551 downwards.
CCTCAGACCTTGCTCGGGTTTCAAAGCAAGTGAAGCAAATTTTTTTCATAAGGCACATTGGCCTTTTATAAGGTGTCCCAACACTAATAGAATGAGGTCAAAGGCACCAAGTCGAAAATTTCCTAAGTTTAGGGGGTGAGAAAGTTTTCCATCTTATAACTGGAATCTAATGTGTTCAGTGTGTGAAAAGATTAGAGTGGAAGACTTAAGATTGAAATCAAAAGGAGCTTCAACAATTTATCAACTTTAATAAGCATAATACGAACTCTGAGATTATGGCAATAGGATAAGAATTTAATTTCTCCCATTTACTTTTGAGAGTTTATCTTTGAGAAACAAAGAGAGTTTGCAAAAAATTTGTTAGCAAAATAACTTAACCAAAAAAAATCCAACAAATTACTTCCTCAACTTTCCCCCCAACTAGGATGAACATTGTCCTCAATGTTCCAAAAGCAAGAGATAATAACAAGGGAGGAAGTGATACCTCCTGATAATAAGGGACTCTGAATGAACAGGAGAAACCACATGTTGCATAAGAAAAAAAAGAAATATCATATGAGTGATGATTAGAGGAAATAAAAAGGAATAGCTAAAATACTCAAAAAGGAAGATGTCTATATAAACTGAGAGAGTACAATATACAAGATAAACATGGAATACATCCAATCCCAGTATAAAAGTGGTCCAAAATATATAACACATCCAAAAAAACATAGAATATAGATACAAAACAAAAAGGGAGAGGAGTGATCGTATGATCAAGTAGTAGGCTCCTCTGGTGGATAGGAGGGGTCCTTAGCTGCAACTGTGGAAGGTATCGCTACAGGTGTAGCATCATCAGCTGGAGCAGAAGGCTCTGATGGCACAGGAGCAACAGGTGGCAAAAGGCCGAGGTGCTGCTGAATCTCACGGAGAATGAGAGTCTGCTGGTCCTGCCGAAGCTGGAAGTGGTCCATCCGCTCCATAATGGCCGTCTGAGTAGTGGTCAGAGTCTGGAAAGAAGCGAGCAAGTCTCGATACTCTGCACCAGGGATAGTAATGGGCGGCTCTGGGTAGGAGGAACAACAGGTGGGGCATCAGACGATGCTGCCTCTGGTACGGGCTGTGGAGGAACTTCCCTTAGCTCGGGAAGTTCTGGGGAATGCTGATGGAGCAATACCTAATTCCATTGGTCAAGAGAGAAGCTCTCTCGACAATGGCGGCGGGTCTCAGAATGAGGGTCTGCAGGGAAACCCATATGCGCCAGAACATGGCATAGCAGTCGAGGGAAATAAGGAATGGTGTCTGCCCTCATAAGACGCCTCTTATGCACCTTCTCCTCAAAATGGAGGAGGGAAGCCATAATCAAATGATGGGGGCCAAAGTAGTAGCCCTGATTACTACTCAAAAAGGCTATTTTGTAACCTTGTAATTAACTCTTTAAATCACTTTTGAGTAGTAGTTATCACCTTTTAACCCAATTAACATATTAAGGACCCTTGCAATCAATTCTAATCAAAATGTGAAAGTTTTGGTGTTTTTGATAGCTTTTTGCTCACCAAAGCAATCCGAGATTGAGGAGAGTTCTTTGGAATCCATGGCAAAGCTTTTGGAAAGCTCAGAAACATGAAGAACAAAAGCTTTGAGGCTTTAAAGTCCTTTGCCATAAGCAAATCCGGAATGCAAGGAGGGAAGCAAAGAGGAATCTGCCATGAAGCAAAATAGGGGACAGCAGTTGCAGTCTTCTTGGCCACTTTTGGAGCACTTTCTGAAGTCCAATTCATACATGCTATATACCATTTCAAAGCTCAGGAAGTCAAGAATCCAATGCTTCAAATGGTGTGCAATTCGGAGTTCAAATGAAGAAGTTACAGCCATTGCAAGAAGATCGCTCCAAGCTGAAGGAAAATTTCGCAGGGCTGCGAAATTTGGTCCTTTGGCTGCGAAATTTCGCAGCGCTACAGTGCTAGCTGCGAAACGCCTCCTGAAGCCACCCGATAGCTGCAACCGACATCCTGAATATTTTTGCTTTAGATATTTGATGTCTAAATTCCCAAACTCTCCTTGTAACCCTCCTATCACATGATTCCTTAGTCTTTAAGCAAGATCAAAAGGGTGAATAACCCCATATATATATTGTAATTTTCCCTTTGAAGAACAATCAGACGGGTGACAACTTTTGTATAATTTTGAAGGAAGTAAAGTTCATAGTTTTTTCTACCTTACCTTCCCATTTTGTTTGTATTTTCTTTATAGCCAAACAAGCTCTGAGGAAGTTTCCTCAGAGGATGGGTGGCTAAGCTTTTAATTCCTTGGAGCTAAGGTGACCGGGGATGGTTCCAACTGCAAGAATGGGTAGTTTTGTGGTTTCAGCCATTAGTGAAGAATAAGTGTGACCCATTAATGATTTCTATGTTTTTAGTTAACTTCAAACACCTTGCAAGTCACCTGAGCCAACACTTGGTAAGGCAAGTGATCTCCGTCCATGGAGATGCACTAGTTTACCTCTTGCGAGCTTCTGGGAGGTGACTTGAAGGTGGGATTTTCTTGAATTGCCAACACTTGGTAAGCTTTTGGACTCCAAAGGAGACATCCATTAGTTATCTCTTACGAGCTTGGGATGGGAAGTCCAAGGTTAATGATCACCTTGAATGGCAACCGCCAGTGAGAAGCATGAGCCATTCCAAGTTGCATCAGTGAGAAGGATTTAGTGCTGAAATCCATTAAAGGGTAGCATTTATACAAAACCGATTAGAGGATTAACTACATGTTAATTCTCTAATGCGAGGAGGTGAACCAAGTGACCGGAGCCCTGTTTTTGCATGAGGAACCTCCCCTGTGAACCTAAACCTCCAAGGAATGTTGTTCTCCATAAGTAATTTCCATCACCTTTCTTTTAGTTAGCTTGGAACTAAACATTTTACAACCAAAGTTTGCGTTTTCTTCTTTAGCTAACCTTGAAATGAAAAAGCACTAAATTAGCTAAGAAGTGATATCAGTTGTGAGTTGAAAACCCTTCCCAGTGAACGATCCTAGAGCCACTATGCCACATCAGCTAAAGCTAACCCAATGCATGGTGATATAGGTTATAAAATTTGTTGATTATTCCCTCAATCAAGGAGCACCAGCTGGACGTAAATCAGCTGAGACACCAATTGGGCCAGAGTCAAATGGCGCCGTTGCCGGGGAAGGTGCCAACCTCATAGTGATAATATTTCAGCATCCTTGTGGTCTTCATCACAAGTTCGGTGAATTTTCTTTCAGTTTACTAACTCTTTTAGTTGTTTCTTTTACTTATTCATATTCTAACATAGCTTTTAAATTAGTTTCAGTTAATCTAAGTTGTTGGTAGTTGTTTTGCTCTGTTTTTCTTTTCCCCTGTTTTCATTTTTTCTTAGTCACAGTTGATACTAGTTGTGTATGCCACATTGGGTACGAGATAGTGGAGGAAGGCTTGTGAAACTTGAAACACCTCATAACAAGGAGTTGGAATTGAGCTTGAATATCATGGAAGCTACACCTGAGGATCAGCATAGTCACCATGTCCATCAAGACAATCCAAACGAATTCAGATCAATGAGGGACCGCATGCATCCACCTCGTATGAGTGCACCATCGTGTATAGTGCCCCCTACGGAGCAGCTAGTTATCAGACTGCATATTGTTCCACTTCTACCAACTTTCCATGGAATGGAAAGTGAGAATCCCTATCCGCACATCAAGGAATTTGAAGAAGTTTGTAATACATTCCGAGAGGGAGGAGCTTCAATCGATTTGATGAGGCTTAAGCTATTTCCTTTTACTTTAAAGGATAAGGCCAAGATTTGGCTTAATTCTTTAAGGCCAAGGAGTATCCGTTCTTGGACTGATTTACAAGCTGAGTTCCTCAAGAAGTTTTTTCCCACCCACAGAACAAATGGTTTGAAAAGGCAAATTTCAAACTTCTCAGCTAAAGAGAATGAGAAATTCTATGAGTGTTGGGAAAGATACATGAAGGCCATCAATGCTTGTCCTCACCACGGCTTTGATACATGGCTATTGGTGAGTTATTTTTATGATGGGATGTCTTCCTCGATGAAGCAACTCCTCGAAACAATGTGTGGAGGAGATTTCATGAGTAAGAATCCTGAGGAAGCTATGGATTTCTTGAGTTATGTAGCTGAAGTCTCAAGGGGATGGGATGAACCGAATAGAGGAGAAGTGGGGAAAATGAAGTCTCAACCAATTGTCTCGAGTGCTAAGGCTGGGATGTACACCTTGAATGAAGATGTTGATATGAAAGCAAAATTTGCTGCCATGACGAGAAGGTTGGAGGAGTTAGAATTGAAAAAGATGCATGAAGTGCAAGCTGTTGCTGAACCACCAGTGCTGTCAGTCTTATGAGCATTTGGTGGAGGAGTGCCCTACAATTCCAGTTGCTAGAGAAATGTTTGGAGATCAAGCAAATGCCATTGGACAATTCAAGCCCAATAGCAATGCTTCGTATGGCAATACTGATTACTACTCAAAAAGTGCTATTTCATAGCTTGTTATTAATCCTTTTAAACACTTTTGAGTAGTAGTTAGTGCCTTTTAACCCAATTAGCATGTTAAGGCTCCTTGCAATCAATTATAATCAAATTGCCTTAAGTTTTGGTGTTTTGATAGCATTTTGACCACCAAAGCATTATGAGATTGAGGAGAGTGATATGGAATCCTTAGAAAGCTTTGGGAAGCTCAGAGGCATGAAGAATCACAGCCTTGAAGCTCTTATGCCATAAGCAAAGTGGAAATGCAAAAGGGGAAGCAAAGAGGATTCAGCCGTGGAGCACTCTTGATGACAGTCACTGCAGCTAGTTTTGGAGCACTTCCTGATGTCCAATTTATGCATACAATATGTCATTTGAAAGCTTAGGAAGTCAACAATCCAATGCCTCAAACCGTGTGCAATTTGGATCTGAAATGAGGAAGCTACAGCCGTTGGAAGATAACTGCTCCAAGCTGAAGGAAGGAAGACTTCAGTAAAGTGCTGCGAAATCACCATTCTTGTTGCGGAATGGTTTCGCAGCCTTTTTGCACAGTGCTATGGAGTTCCCCTGAAGCTTCGCGCCGCGATGGAAGCCAAACACCTCAAGTTGGAAGTTCACTTTGCAAAGGTGATGAAGCAGCTGGCTGCTATGAAGGAATTTCGCAGCTCCTCTTGTGTACCTGCGGAATTCCGCAGACCTCACCTTTCACCTGCGAAGTGGTCCTTAGTGCTTCCTGATATTTGTAACCGACTCTTGGAGATATTTTTCATTAGATTTTTGTTACTTAAATGCCTAAATTCTCCTTGTAAGTCACCAATGATAGATTTCCTTAGCTTTTAAGTTAGGAATTTAGCAAAATACCAGGGGATAGCTGTAATTGGGATTTTTGGTATAAAAGGGAGCCCGAGGAGCCTGTTCTGGGTGTGTGTTCTGGTTGTTGAACTTTTTGTAAATTCAAAAGAAAGAAATACAAAGAGCTTTAGCTCTTGACTGCCTTACCTTCTCACTTTGTATTTTTAATATTTTCACTAAGTTATGCACTCTCTGAGGAATTTTCCCCAGAGAATGAGTAGCTAAACCTCTTAGTTCCTTGGAGTTAAGGTTGCCGGGAAAGGTTCCAAGTGCATCAATCAGAAGCTTTGTGGTTTCAGCTATGAATGAAGAGTAAGTGTGTCCCGTGAATGGTTTCTAATGTTTTTAGTTAACTTAAAACACCTTGGAGTCACCTGGGCCAACACTTGGTAAGGCAAGTGATCTCTAACCGTGGAGATTCACTAGTTTACCCCTTGCGAGCCTCTGGTAGGTGACTTGAAGGTAGGATTTTCTAGAATAGCCAACACTTGGTAAGCTTTTGGACTCTTAGGAGACATCCATTAGTTACCTCTTGCGAGCTTTTGACGGGTAATCCAAGGTTAAAGATCACCTTGAATGGTAACAGCTAAGTGAGAGGCTTGAACCATTGCAAGTTGCATCAGTGAGAGAATTAAAGTTGAAATCCAATTGAGGGATGTATTTATGCAGCACCTGTTAGAGAATTGACTTAATGTTAAGTCTCTAATGTGAGGAAAGGAACCAAGTGACCGGAGCTATGCTTTTGCATGAGAAACCTCCCCTGTATACCTAAATCTCCAAGGAATGCTTTTCTTCTTAAGTTATTTTCATCACTTGTCGTGTTGTTAATCTAAGTCAAAATCCTTTTTCAAACCAAAGTTTGTGTTTTATTTCTTAAGCTAATCTTAAAATGAAACAGCACCAATTCACTTTGAATTGGTATCATTTTCAATCTTGAGTACCCTTCCCAGTGGAACGATCCTAGAGCCACTATGCTATAGTAGCTTTGTATTTGCTACCCTAGTTCATGGTGTTATAGGTTAAAAATTTTGTTGATTGCACCTGTCATCAAGGAGCACCAGCTGGACGTACATCAGCTGAGACACCAATTAGGCATGAATCAAATGGCGCCGTTGCCGGGGAAGGTGTCAAGAATCAGTGATACTATTTCAGTGTACTTGTGATTTTCATCACAAGTGTGGTAAAGTTTCTTTAGCTTTATTAATTCTCATTATCTTTGTTTTACTAACTCATAATTTAAATTTAGCTTTTAAATTCAGCTTAGTTTTATTTTGTTTTTGTAGCTTTGTTTTCTTTTTGTTGTCCTCTGTTTTCATTTTAGTCAAATAGTTGCTAGTTGTGTATGCCAAAGTGGATACGAGGTAGTAAAGGAAGGCTTGTTAGAATTGATTTACCTCATACTAAGGAATTGGAATTGAGCTTGAATATCATGGAAACTACTCCTGAAGATCAGCATAGTCACCAAGTTCGTCAAGACAATCTCAATGAATTTAGATCAATGAGGGACCGTATGCATCCACCTCGCATGAGTGCACCATCATGTATAATACCTCCTACAGAGCAGCTAGTGATCAGACCATATATTGTTCCACTTCTACCAACTTTCCATGGAATGGAAAGTGAGAATCCCTATGCACATATTAAGGAATTTGAGGAAGTTTGTAATACATTCCAAGAGGGAGGAGCTTCAATTGATTTGATGAGGCTTAAGTTATTTCCTTTTACTTTAAAGGATAAAGCCAAAATTTGGCTTAATTCTTTAAGGCCAAGGAGTATCCGTACTTGGACTGACTTACAAGCTGAATTCCTTAAGAAATTTTTCCCCACTCATAGAACAAATGGCTTGAAAAGGCAAATTTCAAATTTCTCAGCTAAAGAGAATGAGAAATTCTATGAGTGTTGGGAAAGATATATGGAAGCTATTAATGCATGCCCTCACCATGGTTTTGATACTTGGCTGTTGGTGAGCTATTTTTATGATGGGATGTCATCCTCAATGAAGCAACTTCTGGAGACAATGTGTGGAGGAGATTTCATGAGCAAAAATCCGGAGGAAGCTATGGATTTCTTGAATTATGTAGCTGAAGTTTCAAGGGGATGGGATGAGCCAACCAAAGGAGAAGTGGGAAAGATGAAGTCTCAACTGAATGTTTTCAATGCTAAGGCTGGGATGTATACTTTGAAAGAAGAGGATGATACAAAAGCAAAGTTTGCAGCTGTGACAAGAAGATTAGAGGAGCTGGAATTGAAAAAAATGCATGAAGTGCAAGCTGTTGCTGAATCACCAGTGCAAGTGAAGCTTTGTCCTAAGTGTCAATCCTATGAACACTTGGTGGAGGAATGCCCTATAGTTTCAGCTGAAAGGGAAATGTTTGGAGATCAAGCAAATGTTGTTGGACAATTCAAGCCCAATAACAATGCATCCTATGGAAATACTTACAACTCAAGTTGGAGGAACCATCCAAATTTTTCATGGAAGCCTAGAGCACCTCAGTACCAACAGCCGGATCAACCATCTCAGCAATCTTCAAGTCTTGAACAAGCCATTGTGAATCTCAGCAAGGTAGTGGGAGACTTTGTTGGAGAACAAAAAGCCATTAATAATCAGCTTAATCAAAGAATTGACAGAGTAGAGAATATTCTGAACAAAAGGATGGATGGAATGCAAAATGATATGACTCAAAGATTTGATAATCTCCAGTACTCAATATCAAGGCTTACAAATTTGAATATAGTACAAGAAAAGGGAAGGTTTCCTTCCCAACCCCACCAAAATCCCAAGGGTGTCCAAGAAGTGGAAAGCCATGAGGGGGAATCATCACAAATGAAAGATGTCAAAGTCTTGATCACTCTGAGGAGTGGTAAGAAAATTGAGCAGCCACCACCTAAGCCACCTGTTGAAGAAGAAGAAACAAAGAAGCCAGAGGAAATGAAAGACAAAGAAGAAGAGATCAGTGATAAGAGAGAGGACTCTGAGTCAACAATGAATGCAAATCCAGAGAAGGAACTTCTAAAGGAAGAAAAGCTGAAGAAATCAACTTCTCCACCTTTTCCTCAAGCATTGCATGGGAAGAAGGGGATTAAAAATGCAGCTGAAATTCTTGAAGTATTGAGACAAGTTAAAGTCAATATCCCATTGTTGGATATGATTAAGCAAGTTCCAACATATGCAAAATTCCTAAAGGATTTGTGTACTATCAAAAGAGGGTTGACTGTAACTAAGAAAGCCTTCTTGACTGAGCAAGTAAGTGCAATCCTACAGTGTAAATCCCCTTTGAAGTACAAGGATCCGGGAAGTCCTACCATTTCAGTCATGATTGGAGGGAAGGTAGTGGAGAAAGCTTTATTAGACTTGGGAGCTAGTGTTAATTTGCTTCCATATACTGTCTACAAGCAATTGGGGCTTGGTGAGTTGAAGCCAACAGCAATTACTCTATCTCTAGCAGATAGGTCAGTAAAAATCCCCAGGGGAGTAATTGAGGATGTCTTGGTTCAAGTTGATAATTTCTACTATCCAGTGGATTTTATTGTTCTTGATACGGATCCTACTGTTAAGGAAGCTAATTTAGTTCCTATTATCCTGGGAAGGCCATTCCTAGCTACCTCAAATGCAATCATCAACTGTAGGAATGGGCTCATGCAACTCACTTTTGGTAATATGACACTTGATCTCAATATCTTTTATATGTCTAAAAAGCAAATCATTCCGGAAGAAGAAGAAGGCCCAGAAGAAGTGTGTATTATTGATACTCTGGTTGAGGAGCACTGTAATCAGAATGTACAAGACAAGCTGAATGAAAGTTTTGAGGATTGTGAGGAAGGTTTGTCTGAACTTCCTAAGGAGCTTGCTACTTTACAAAGTTGGAGGAGAATAGAAGAAATTCTACCCTTGTTCAATAAAGAAGAGGGAGCAGATGCTGAAAAAGAAACCCCAAAACTCAATTTGAAGCCTCTACCTGTGGAGCTGAAATACACATATCTTGAAGAAGATAACCAATGCCCTGTTGTAATATCTTCATCTCTGACCAATCATCAAGAGAATTGTTTATTGGAAGTTCTCAAGAAGTGTAAGAAAGCAATAGGATGGCAAATATCTGATTTGAAAGGCATTAGTCCTTTAGTTTGCACACATCATATATATATGGAGGAGGAAGCTAAGCCAATTCGTCAATTTCAAAGAAGATTGAATCCTCATTTACAAGAGGTTGTGCGAGCTGAGGTGCTGAAGCTACTTCAAGCAGGTATTATCTACCCTATATCTGACAGCTCTTGGGTGAGTCCTACTCAAGTGGTACCAAAGAAGTCAGGGATCACTGTAGTTCAGAATGAAGAGGGGGAAGAAATCACTACACGTCTCACTTCAGGGTGGAGAGTGTGTATTGATTATAGAAAGTTGAATGCAGTAACCAGAAAAGATCATTTTCCATTGCCATTTATTGATCAAGTTTTGGAGAGAGTCTCTGGCCACCCTTTCTATTGTTTTTTGGATGGGTATTCAGGGTATTTTCAGATTGAAATTGCTGTGGAAGATCAGGAAAAGACTACTTTTACATGTCCATTTGGAACCTATGCTTATAGGAGAATGCCTTTTGGTTTATGTAATGCACCTGCCACTTTCCAAAGGTGTATGTTGAGTATCTTCAGTGATATGGTGGAACGAATTATGGAGGTTTTCATGGATGACATCACCGTATATGGAGGTACATTTGAGGAGTGTTTAGTCAATTTGGAAGCAGTTCTTCACAGATGCATTGAAAAAGACTTGGTGCTTAATTGGGAAAAATGCCATTTCATGGTACAGCAAGGAATTGTCCTTGGTCATATCATATCTGAGAAGGGCATTGAAGTTGATAAAGCAAAGGTGGAGCTTGTTTCCAAATTGCCATCCCCAACAACTGTAAAAGGAGTAAGGCAGTTCCTTGGCCATGCAGGTTTTTATAGGAGGTTTATAAAAGACTTTTCAAAGCTTTCCAAACCTCTTTGTGAGCTTTTAGCTAAGGATGCTAAGTTTATATGGGATGAAAGATGTCAAGATAGCTTTGATCAACTGAAGAAATTTTTGACAACAACTCCAATAGTGAGGGCCCCTAACTGGCAATTACCTTTTGAACTAATGTGTGATGCCAGTGACTTTGCTATAGGAGCTGTGCTTGGTCAAAGAGAAGATGGGAAGCCATATGTGATCTACTATGCAAGCAAAACATTGAATGAAGCCCAAAGGAATTACACAACTACAGAAAAAGAATTGTTAGCTGTGGTATTTGCCTTGGACAAATTTCGTGCTTATTTGGTAGGGTCTTTCATCATTGTTTTTACTGACCATTCAGCCTTGAAGTATCTATTGACAAAGCAAGATGCAAAAGCAAGGTTGATAAGATGGATTCTTTTGTTACAAGAATTCGATCTTCAAATCAAAGATAAGAAAGGAGTTGAGAATGTGGTAGCTGACCACCTCTCAAGGTTAGCTATAGCACATAATTCTCATTCCTTGCCTATTAATGATGATTTTCCTGAGGAATCACTTATGTTCCTAGTCAAAACTCCTTGGTATGCTCATATGGCTAATTATTTAGTCACTGGTGAAGTTCCAAGTGAGTGGAATGCACAGGACAGGAAGCACTTCTTTGCAAAAATCCATACTTATTATTGGGAAGAGCCTTTCCTTTTTAAATATTGTGCAGATCAGATTATAAGGAAGTGTGTTCCTGAGGAAGAGCAACAAGGAATTCTAATCCATTGTCATGAGAATGCATGTGGAGGTCACTTTGCCTCTCAGAAAACAGCTATGAAGGTGTTACAATCAGGCTTTACTTGGCCATCTTTGTTCAAAGATGCCCACATCATGTGTAGAAATTGTGATAGATGCCAAAGGCTTGGCAAACTGACAAAAAGAAATCAAATGCCCATGAACCCTATACTGATAGTTGAATTATTTGATGTGTGGGGCATTGACTTTATGGGACCTTTTCCAATGTCTTTTGGTAATTCTTACATTTTGGTGGGGGTAGATTATGTTTCTAAGTGGGTTGAGGCAGTCCCCTGTAAGCAAAATGATCATAAAGTGGTTCTCAAGTTTTTGAAAGAGAACATTTTTGCAAGATTTGGGGTGCCCAAAGCTATAATCAGTGATGGAGGTTCTCATTTTTGCAATAAGCCTTTTGAAAGTTTGTTAGCCAAGTATGGAGTGAAGCATAAGGTAGCTACACCTTATCATCCCCAGACTTCTGGCCAAGTTGAGCTAGCAAACAGGGAGATAAAGAACATACTGATGAAAGTGGTGAGTACAAGCAGGAAGGATTGGTCTGTTAAGCTTCATGACTCATTATGGGCCTATAGAACAGCTTATAAGACTATTCTTGGCATGTCCCCCTATCGTCTTGTCTATGGTAAAGCTTGTCATCTCCCTGTAGAAGTTGAATACAAAGCTTGGTGGGCAATCAAAAAGCTGAATATGGATTTGATAAGGGCTGGGGCAAAAAGGTGCTTAGACCTTAATGAGATGGAGGAATTGAGAAATGATGCTTATATCAACTCCAAAGTTGCAAAACAAAGGATGAAAAAGTGGCATGACCAACTGATTTCTACCAAGGAATTTCAAAAAGGCCAAAGAGTTTTACTCTATGACACAAGACTCCATATTTTTCCTGGAAAGCTTAAGTCCAGGTGGATTGGTCCATTCATTATCCATCAAGTACTTAATCATGGAGTAGTGGAATTATTGAATTCCGATGGCAAGGAAACCTTTAAAGTTAATGGATATCGTCTCAAGCCATATATGGAGCCGTTCAGATCAGACAAGGAGGAGATTAACCTCCTTGAGCCTCAAAAAGCTTAAGCAAAGAAGGGTTTGCTGGACTTGGTTTTACCAAAGTCCAAAATTTTTGTAAATTTTGTAAATTTTAAAGTAATATGTTTACTTTTGATCTTAGTTTTTGATATTAAATTGTATGTTTTTGTGTAATTTCATCTGTTTGAATAATTTCAGATGGGAGAAATTGTAAGGGAAGAAATCGGAGCGAAAACAGAGCTGAAACAGAGCAAAAACAGGGGAGAATAAGAGCTCTGCGAGATTTCGCAGCCAAAGAGGATTTCTCTGCGAAAATGGTTTTTTATTGCGAAACCACTTCGCAACGTTTTTAAGCCCTCTGCGAACGATTTCGCAGCTGCGAAACGGGTCTTTGGCACACGAGTGCCACTTCGCAGCACAGGAACTCCCATTTCGCAGCTGCGAGATGCTCTGCGAACCGCTAAGGCTTAAAAAAAACGCCATTCCGCAGCACTTTCTCAGCGATTTCTCTCTTGCGAAGGATGTTCCGCAATTGCGAAACAGGTGTTTGGCACACGAGCGCCATTCCGCAGCACAGTGACTCCAATTTCGCAGCTGCGAAGTGAGCTGCGAAAGCGATTTTTGAATCCGAAGCGCCCAAATTTGCTGCGGAGCCGTTTTTCTTCTGCGAAACCCCAAATGACCTTTCATATTCTTATAACCGTTATAAATACCGGTCATTTGGGCTGCGAATCCATTTCAGAAAAGGGCAAAAATCGCAGCGGCAGACCGTTCGTCTCCTCTCCATAGTCCGACGCCGTTAGCAGCTGCAATCGCCCCCTCCGTTTATCGCCGCCGTCCCAACCCTCGTCAGTTCGCAATGGCACGAACCAGGGGCGCGAAGTCTTCATCCCCTTCCTCCCGAAAGCGAACGCCGCGCGAAATGCCAGTGCAAGCTTCAAGTTCTGAGCCGCCGCGGCCAGAAACCGTTCCGCCGCCGGCAAAGCTCTCGCCAAAGAAGAAGCAGGCCAAACCACCATTGCAAACCCCTTCGGCTAGACGCTACCTTACCAGGTCAGGGGGCCGGCCCCTCCAAAAGCGAGCTAGGGTACAAAGCTCGGAGCCTATCGATTTAACAGGGCAATCCCCTGTTCCATCCCCTGTTCCGTCCCCTGTTTTGTCCCCTGCTGCGTCTCCTGCCCCGTCTCCAATTCCATCTCCGGTGCCATCTCCGGCACCGCCTGCGAAGCTTCTAGCAATCCAGCCACCGCCTGCTGTGCCTCAAAATCCATCCGAACCAGCTTCGGAAGCGGTGATTAGGCGGCCAATTCTAGCTCAGCCTCCAATTGAAGGCAATTTGGATTGCCGAGACCGGCCATTCCATTCGGAGCTATGCTTTGACATAGCTGCTTTCCAGCTGCGCCCGGAGCTTGAAGAAACATTCCAATTGCTGCGAAGATACCGAATGGAGCAATTTCTGACCCCGCGAGACTTCTTCTACCCCAGAATAGCAATGGATTTCTATCAATCCATGACTACTCGACAGGTCAGGGATCCTACCTCAATTCATTTTGTTATTGATGGTAGACATGGTATCTTGGGGGCTCGGCAAATAGCTGAAGCTTTGGGCATTCCATATGAGCCCAGTCATTTTGATGACTTCAGAGCTTGGGCCAACCCATCTCAGCTGGAGATGGTGCATGTTTTGTCAGGAGGAGCATCCAGAAACCCGTATCTGCTGAGGGGGGAACTACCCCCAAAGATGTTCCTTATTGATGCCCTGTTGAGGCATAGTATCTATCCCCTTCAACATTGGACTCAGAGAAGGGGAATTATGTTGGAGACCCTGTTTAAAATGTCTGAGGGCTATTATTTTGGCCCTCACCACCTGATCCTGGCAGCCCTTCTCTATTTTGAAGAGAAGGTGCATAGAAAAAAATTGCAAAGGGCTGATTCTATCCCCCTACTCTTCCCACGACTGTTGTGCCAAATCCTTGAGCACTTGGGATACCCAGCAGAGCCTCAGCAGGAGCAAAAGAGGATCTGTAGAGATGTTTTTACTTTTGAAAAATGGAGCAACATGACGGCTTACAAGGTGGAGCAACAAGAACTTCCACAGCCAGTTCAGGCTCTACCTGCTAGGAGAGTATCCCCACGCCTCATACCTGAGGGTGTGCCAGCAGCCTCTCCCTCCATGGCCAGTGCATCTCCAGTTCCTCCAGCAGCCCCTGCCTCAGCACAGCCTTCCACATCAGCTGAGCCTAGGATGGCCATCCCTATCTCTGAGTATAGGGATCTATGCCAGGCATTGAAGACATCGACAGCCTCTCAGAGCAGACTTGCTCAAGAGATGGCAACTTTGAGATCTCAGCAGCAGCAGATGATGGCTACTCAGGCTCAGCATACTTTCATTCTGAGGCAGCTTCAGCAGCATCTTGGCCTCCCATCAGCTGAGGAGGAGGCCACTCCTACCACCGCAGAGCCTCATGTCCCTCATCCCTCAGCAGCTCCAGCTTCAGCAGAGCCATCTTCATAGGCTATCAGCTCTAGCATTTCCTTCCTCTGAACATTTCTATATCTTTAATATATTACCTTTTTGTGTATTTTGTTTTGGTTAGTCTTTTGTGAAATCTCCTACTTTTTGATAATATATTTGTGGAGATTCTTTGGATTGTTGTATTACTCCCTTTTGATAGCTGTTCACAAATGAGTAAAGTAATACAAAATCTAATTTTTGTTGTTAATTCTTAGCATCAATTTACTCTTTCTCCCTTTGCTCACATTGTTTATTCTTTTTGAAACATGTGGTTTCTCCATTCAATATTCGAAAGTGAAATCGATCAGGAGGTACCACTTCCTCCCTTTATTTTCGATCACCTATATCACATTGAGGACAATGCTCAGCTTGGTTGGGGGGGAGATATGAGGAAGGAAGTCTGCTAAGTTGAAGGAAGTATGCTATGGTAGTTTTGATATTTTAGCCTCGTTTAGTAAAGTAGTTGTAGTTGTTTTGCTTATTACTATAATCTCCATGGATTTTGAAGAAAAATTTTCGAATTAAAACAGGAGAAACTGAACTTTTGCTTTGCATCTAACTTAGAGTTTGGATTATGCTTGCTAAAGTGGTTCAATTGTTGAAACTTCTATTGAAATTAAATTTAGTCCTTCCACTTTAACCTATCCACACACTGTGCACAATAGATTCCTTTCATAAAATGAGAAACTATTTCCCCCTTGACTTAGAAAATTTTGGGACTTGGTATCTTTGACCTCATTTTAATGATATTGAGACACCTTATGAAAGGCCAATGAGCCTTTGAAAAAAAAGAAGAGAAGAAGAAAAAAAAAAAAAAAGAAAGCAAAATGTTTGCTTGCCTTGAAACCCGAGCAAGGTCTGAAAGGGTATATGGTGAAAACCTTTTAAACCTGGTGCCCTAAGCCTTCATTGGTTGGGAGTCACCGGCCTCAATGCTCGTTACAAGGGTGGAAAGGTGGAGTTAGCATATGATAGGCAAAAAGGGTATATGAAAAAGTCCGGGGTGAAATCCGAGGAGTTAGTGGTTGAAAGATCCTTAAAGCTTGATGCCCTAAACCTTCATTGGTTGGGAGTCATCGATGGACCCCCGTTACATGGACAAAACAGAAAAGAATGCCCCTTAAGCCTGCTCACTAAAAAAAAAAAAAAAAAAAAAAAAAAAAAAAAAAAAAAAAAAGTGTGTTCTCTGCTTATTGAATTTGGTCAGTTTACTAAAGTGTTGAAAAAAAGATAGGTTGGGGGGAGAGATTAGTTTAGCATGCTATATTCGGAAACTAATAAATAACACTTAGATTTTTGTGGAAGAGTAAGGTTTGGTCCTTTGGAAGTGGAAATGATTTTAAAGCTTAAATTTGCATAATGCCTACTCTTTATGAATTGTGATTAGACAAGTTATTCGATAACTCTTGTTGAAGTTTGAGTTTTATTTCTTTAATGTTCCATGTGAGAGTTTGATCAGTCATGCCACTTAAACATTTTTTGGAAGTGATTAGCATGATTTGTAAATTATGGTAATTTTGTTTTGTTTTTCTCTCCTTCATTGCTAAGGGACTAGCAATATGTCGGTTGGGGGGAGTGATTACTACTCAAAAAGTGCTATTTCATAGCTTGTTATTAATCCTTTTAAACACTTTTGAGTAGTAGTTAGTGCCTTTTAACCCAATTAGCATGTTAAGGCTCCTTGCAATCAATTATAATCAAATTGCCTTAAGTTTTGGTGTTTTGATAGCATTTTGACCACCAAAGCATTATGAGATTGAGGAGAGTGATATGGAATCCTTAGAAAGCTTTGGGAAGCTCAGAGGCATGAAGAATCACAGCCTTGAAGCTCTTATGCCATAAGCAAAGTGGAAATGCAAAAGGGGAAGCAAAGAGGATTCAGCCGTGGAGCACTCTTGATGACAGTCACTGCAGCTAGTTTTGGAGCACTTCCTGATGTCCAATTTATGCATACAATATGTCATTTGAAAGCTTAGGAAGTCAACAATCCAATGCCTCAAACCGTGTGCAATTTGGATCTGAAATGAGGAAGCTACAGCCGTTGGAAGATAACTGCTCCAAGCTGAAGGAAGGAAGACTTCAGTAAAGTGCTGCGAAATCACCATTCTTGTTGCGGAATGGTTTCGCAGCCTTTTTGCACAGTGCTATGGAGTTCCCCTGAAGCTTCGCGCCGCGATGGAAGCCAAACACCTCAAGTTGGAAGTTCACTTTGCAAAGGTGATGAAGCAGCTGGCTGCTATGAAGGAATTTCGCAGCTCCTCTTGTGTACCTGCGGAATTCCGCAGACCTCACCTTTCACCTGCGAAGTGGTCCTTAGTGCTTCCTGATATTTGTAACCGACTCTTGGAGATATTTTTCATTAGATTTTTGTTACTTAAATGCCTAAATTCTCCTTGTAAGTCACCAATGATAGATTTCCTTAGCTTTTAAGTTAGGAATTTAGCAAAATACCAGGGGATAGCTGTAATTGGGATTTTTGGTATAAAAGGGAGCCCGAGGAGCCTGTTCTGGGTGTGTGTTCTGGTTGTTGAACTTTTTGTAAATTCAAAAGAAAGAAATACAAAGAGCTTTAGCTCTTGACTGCCTTACCTTCTCACTTTGTATTTTTAATATTTTCACTAAGTTATGCACTCTCTGAGGAATTTTCCCCAGAGAATGAGTAGCTAAACCTCTTAGTTCCTTGGAGTTAAGGTTGCCGGGAAAGGTTCCAAGTGCATCAATCAGAAGCTTTGTGGTTTCAGCTATGAATGAAGAGTAAGTGTGTCCCGTGAATGGTTTCTAATGTTTTTAGTTAACTTAAAACACCTTGGAGTCACCTGGGCCAACACTTGGTAAGGCAAGTGATCTCTAACCGTGGAGATTCACTAGTTTACCCCTTGCGAGCCTCTGGTAGGTGACTTGAAGGTAGGATTTTCTAGAATAGCCAACACTTGGTAAGCTTTTGGACTCTTAGGAGACATCCATTAGTTACCTCTTGCGAGCTTTTGACGGGTAATCCAAGGTTAAAGATCACCTTGAATGGTAACAGCTAAGTGAGAGGCTTGAACCATTGCAAGTTGCATCAGTGAGAGAATTAAAGTTGAAATCCAATTGAGGGATGTATTTATGCAGCACCTGTTAGAGAATTGACTTAATGTTAAGTCTCTAATGTGAGGAAAGGAACCAAGTGACCGGAGCTATGCTTTTGCATGAGAAACCTCCCCTGTATACCTAAATCTCCAAGGAATGCTTTTCTTCTTAAGTTATTTTCATCACTTGTCGTGTTGTTAATCTAAGTCAAAATCCTTTTTCAAACCAAAGTTTGTGTTTTATTTCTTAAGCTAATCTTAAAATGAAACAGCACCAATTCACTTTGAATTGGTATCATTTTCAATCTTGAGTACCCTTCCCAGTGGAACGATCCTAGAGCCACTATGCTATAGTAGCTTTGTATTTGCTACCCTAGTTCATGGTGTTATAGGTTAAAAATTTTGTTGATTGCACCTGTCATCAAGGAGCACCAGCTGGACGTACATCAGCTGAGACACCAATTAGGCATGAATCAAATACTTACAATTCAAGTTGGAGGAATCATCCAAATTTTTCATGGAAGCCAAGAGCACCTCAGTATCAATAGCCGGCTCAACCATCTCAACCATCTCAACAAGCTTCTAATCTTGAGCAAGCAATCGTGAATCTAAGCAAGGTTGTGGGAGATTTTGTTGGAGACCAAAAATCCATCAATGCTCAGCTCAGTCAAAGAATTGACAGTGTTGAGAGCACTTTGAATAAAAGGATGGACGGGATGCAAAATGAATTATCTTAGAAAATTGACAATCTCCAATACTCAATTTCAAGGCTCACTAATTTGAACACAGTGCAAGAGAAGGGTAGATTTCCTTCTCAACCTCACCAAAACCCCAAGGGTATCCATGAAGTGGAAACTCTTGAGGGAGAAATTTAACAAGTGAGAGATGTTAAAGCCTTGATCACTCTAAGGAGTGGTAAAAAAATTGAGCCGCCAACACCCAAGCCGCATGCTGAAGAGAAAGAAGAAGAAGAGACAAAGAAGAGGGAGGAAATGAAAGGAAAGAAGAAAGATATCAGTGAAGGGAAGGAAGATCATGATTTCACAGTCAATTCAAATCCGGAGAAAGAGCTTACTAAGGAAGAACTGATGAAGAAGCACACATCTCCACCTTTTCCTCAAGCTTTGCATGGGAAAAAGGGGATAAAAAATGCATCAGAAATCTTTGAGGTATTGAGGCAAGTGAAGGTTAATATTCCATTGCTGGATATGATTAAGCAAGTTCCAACGTATGCAAAATTCCTAAAGGACCTGTGTACTATCAAAAGAGGGTTGAATGTGAACAAGAAAGCCTTCTTGACTGAGCAAGTAAGTGCCATCATCCAATGCAAGACTCCTTTGAAGTACAAAGATCCGGGAAGTCCTACCATTTCAATTATGATTGGAGGAAAGGTAGTGGAAAAAGCTTTGTTAGATTTGGGAGCAAGTGTGAATTTGCTACCATACTCTATCTACAAGCAATTGGGACTTGGTGAATTAAAGCCAACCTCAATCACTCTGTCCTTAGCTGATAGATCAGTGAAAATTCCAAGGGGGATAATTGAAGATGTTTTAGTTCAAGTTGATAATTTCTACTATCCAGTAGATTTTGTTGTTCTTGATACTGATCCTTTTGTTAAGGAAGCCAATTATGTTCCTATCATCCTTGGAAGGCCATTTCTTGCTACTTCAAATGCAATCATCAATTGTAGGAATGGACTTATGCAACTCACTTTTGGCAACATGACACTTGAGCTTAATATCTTTTATATGTCTAAGAAGCCCACTGCTCCGGAAGAAGAGGAAGGTCCTGAAGAGGTATGCATTATTAACACTCTAGTGGAGGAGCACTGTAATCAGAATATGCAAGACAAGTTGAATGAAAGTCTTGAGGATCTCGTAGAAGGGTTGTCTGAACCCACTGATATGCTTGCTACTCTACAAGGTTGGAGGAGGAAAGAAGAGATTCTACCTTTATTCAATCCAGAGGAGGCTCAAGAGGCTGTTAAGGAGGAGATCTCAAAGCTCAATTTGAAACCTCTGCCTATGGAGTTGAAATATACGTACCTGGAAGAAAATGACCAATGCCCTGTTGTTATATCTTCATCTCTTACCACTCATCAGGAGACTTCTTTACTTGAAGTTCTTAAAAGGTGTAAGAAAGCAATCGGATGGCAAATATCTGACTTGAAAGGAATCAGTCCTTTGGTTTGTACACATCACATATATATGGAGGAGGAAGCCAAGCCAATTCGTCAACCTCAAAGGAGACTGAATCCTCATTTACAAGAAGTGGTACGAGCTGAGGTGCTGAAGTTACTTCAAGCTGGGATTATCTATCCCATATCTGACAGCCCTTGGGTGAGTCCTACTCAAGTGGTCCCAAAGAAGTCAAGGATTACTATAATTCAAAATGAAAAAGGAGAAGAAATTGCTACACGCCTCACTTCAGGTTGGAGGGTGTGTATTGATTATAGGAAGCTGAATTCAGTGACAAGGAAAGATCATTTTCCACTCCCATTTATTGATCAAGTGCTGGAGAGAGTCTCTGGCCATCCCTTTTATTGTTTTTTGGACGGGTACTCAGGGTACTTCCAAATTGAAATTGATGTGGAAGATCAGGAGAAGACCACTTTCACATGTCCATTTGGAACATACGCCTACAGAAGGATGCCTTTTGGTTTATGCAATGCACCTGCAACATTCCAAAGGTGTATGCTTAGTATCTTCAGTGATATGGTGGAGCGAATTATGGAGGTTTTCATGGATGATATCACCGTATATGGAGGTACATTTGAAGAATGCTTAATCAATTTGGAAGTGGTTCTTAACAGATGCATTGAGAAAGACTTGGTGCTCAACTGGGAGAAATGCCATTTTATGGTACATCAAGGAATTGTCCTTGGTCATATCATCTCCGAGAAAGGCATTGAAGTTGACAAAGCAAAGGTGGAACTTATTGTCAAATTGCCGTCCCCAACCACTGTAAAAGGAGTAAGGCAATTCCTTGGCCATGCTGGATTCTATAGGAGATTTATAAAAGACTTCTTTAAGCTTTCAAAGCCCTTTTGTGAACTTTTAGCTAAGGATGCTAAGTTTATATGGGATGAAAGATGTCAAAAAAGTTTTGATCAATTGAAGCAATTTTTAACAACAGCTCCAATAGTGAGAGCTCCTAACTGGCAACTACCCTTTGAAGTCATGTGTGATGCCAGTGACTTTGCTATAGGAGCTGTGCTTGGCCAAAGAGAAGATGGGAAGCCCTATGTGATCTACTATGCAAGCAAGACATTGAACGAAGCTCAAAGGAACTACACAACTACAGAGAAAGAATTGTTAGCTGTGGTGTTTGCCTTAGACAAGTTCCGTGCATATTTGGTGGGGTCTTTCATCATTGTTTTCACGGATCATTCAGCCTTGAAGTATTTATTGACAAAGCAAGATGCAAAAGCAAGGTTGATTAGATGGATTCTTTTGTTACAAGAGTTTGATCTCCAAATCCGAGACAAGAAAGGAGTGGAGAATGTGGAAGCTGACCACCTTTCAAGGTTGGCTATAGCACACAATTCCCATGTCCTGCCTATTAATGATGACTTCCCAGAGGAATCACTCATGTTGCTAGAAAAGGCTCCTTGGTATGCTCACATTGCTAACTATTTGGTTACGGGTGAAGTTCCAAGTGAGTGGAAAGCCCAAGACAAGAAGCACTTCTTTGCAAAGATTCATGCTTATTATTGGGACGAGCCCTTTCTTTTCAAGTATTGTGCTGATCAGATCATAAGGAAGTGTGTCCCTGAGCAAGAGCAACAAGGAATCCTCAGCCACTGCCATGAGAATGCATGTGGAGGCCACTTTGCCTCTCAGAAAACAGCCATGAAGGTTTTGCAATCAGGTTTTACTTGGCCATCACTTTTCAAAGATTCCCACATCATGTGTAGGAGTTGTGACAGATGCCAAAGACTTGGGAAGCTTACAAAAAGAAATCAAATGCCCATGAACCCTATCCTCATAGTTGATCTTTTTGACGTTTGGGGTATTGACTTCATGGGACCTTTCCCAATGTCTTTTGGTAACTCCTATATATTGGTGGGGGTGGACTATGTTTCTAAATGGGTTGAGGCAATCCCCTGTAAACACAATGATCACAGGGTGGTTCTCAAATTTCTTAAGGAGAACATTTTCTCAAGGTTTGGGGTGCCCAAGGCCATAATCAGTGATAGAGGTACTCATTTTTGCAACGAACCCTTTGAGGCCTTACTAGCCAAGTATGGAGTGAAGCATAAGGTAGCTACACCTTATCACCCTCAAACTTCCTGCCAAGTGAAGCTAGCAAATAGGGAAATCAAGAACATATTGATGAAAGTGGTGATGACAAGCCGGAAAGATTGGTCTATCAAGCTTCATGATTCATTATGGGCATATAGAACAGCTTATAAGACTATCCTTGGCATGTCTCCCTATCGGTTAGTCTATGGCAAAGCATGCTATCTCCCTGTGGAAGTTGAATATAAGGCTTGGTGGGCAATCAAGAGATTGAACATGGACTTGATCAAAGCTGGAGCAAAGAGGTGCTTAGACCTTAATGAGATGGAGGAATTAAGAAATGATGCTTACATCAATTCCAAAGTTGCAAAGCAGAGGATGAAGAGGTGGCATGATCAACTAATCTCCAACAAAGAATTCCGAGAAGGCCAAAGAGTTTTACTCTATGACTCAAGGCTTCATATCTTTCCAGGGAAGCTCAAATCAAGGTGGATTGGTCCTTTCATTATTCACCATGTGCATCTCAATGGAGTGGTGGAATTGTTGAATTCCAATGGCATAGACACCTTTAAAGTCAATGGTCATCGCCTCAAGCCATTCATTGAGCCGTTCAAGCAAGAAAAGGAGGAGATCAACCTCCTTAAGCCACAAAAAGCCTGATCAGAAAAGGGTTAGATGGACTTGGTTTCACCAAAGTCCATATTTTTTGTTTAAGTATATTAATTTTTAAGTTTTGTAAATTGTTTTGATTTTTATTTTAGTCTTAATTTATGTTATTTGTATGTAACTTAATCTTTTTGAATGATTAAAATCAGGTGGAAATGGAAGAAAATAGAAGGAAGGTCTCTAGAAAGCAAGAGGAGCTCAAAAGCATGGAAAAAAGGAGGTCTGCGAAATTTCGCAGCCAAAGAAGGTCGGCTGCGAAAATGGGCCTTTGCTGCGAAATATTTTCGCAGCGCTACAGTGCCGCTGCAAAAAATGGCCAACTCGCTGCGAAATCAACCTCCCGCTGCGAAATGATTTCGCAGCGCTACAGTACCCTCTGCGAAAATTTTCGCAGCTGCGAAATGGGTCCTTGGCACACGAGTGCCATTTCGCAGCACAGTAACCTCGTTTCGCAGCTACGAAATGGCTGCGAAATCCCCAAAGCGTAAAAACTCCCATTTTCGCAGTCGAAGCCCCATTTCACTGGGTGTTTCGCAGCTGCGAAATACCCCTTTGGTACACGAGTGCCATTTCGCAGCACAGTGACTTCGTTTTCGCAGTTGCGAAATGGCTGCGAAATCCACGCCAAAAATTTCTCCCACTGCGAAACCATTTCGCAGCGCTACAGTGCCGCTGCGAAAATGCCCCTCCGCTGCGAAAATTTTTCCATGCTGCGAAAATGAATAGTGACTTTTGGTATCCTTTTTAACGGTATAAATTCCATTTTTCCTATTTATAAACCGTCATTTGAACTTCCAAAAGGCACCAAGAGCCCTCACGCCCGAGCACCCTCCCGTTGGCCTCCTCTGCCTGAGCAACCCGAGTGTATTTTCCGGCCATTCTCGCCGCCGCCGCTATGGCCAGAACACGGGGAGCGAAGTCTTCTTCTCCATCAGCTCGCCTGAGACCCCCGAGAGGCACCGCCGTCACAAGCTCCACATTTGAGCCGCGGCGGCCACGTGTAGCCCCACCTTCAGTTGAAGCCACGCCCATCAGTCCTCCGGCCAGGCGCTACAACACGAGAAGATCAGGTATAAGCTCTTCCAGAGGGCCACCACAGAAGAAAGCTAAGGCCTCTGAGCCAATTGATTTGACCGAGTCCTCTTCGGAGACCGAATCTGGGCTTACACCCTCCCCACCGCCACCTACACCGTCTCCGCCGCCAGCTAAGAAGTCTTCGCCGCCGGCCAAGAAGACTCAGCCATCTCGCAAGCCGGGCAGAGACTCCCAACTCCCCTCAGGCATGACTCCTGAGGCAGTGATCAAGCGGCCCATGGTTACACAGCCCCCAATAGAAGGGAACTTGGACTGCAGGGCATGGCCATTCCATTCAAAGCTCTGCTTCGACATTGCCACATTCCGTCTTCAGCCCGAGCTCAGAGACTCCTTCCACCTGCTCCAAAGGTATCACTTGGAGCAATTGCTAACCCCAAGAGATTTTTTTTTACCCTCGGGTGGCATTGGACTTCTACCAGTCCATGACCACCAACCAGGTTCGTGAGCCCACTGTCATCCACTTCACCATAGATGGACGACATGGTATTCTGGGGGCTCGCCATATAGCAGAGGCACTCCATATCCCCTATGAGCCAGCTCGTCTAGAGGATTTCAGAGCTTGGACCCGTCCTTCACAGAGCGATATTGTCCATACTCTGTCTCGAGGGGCATCCTCTCGCCATTACATTCAGAGGAGGGAGCTTCCCCCCAGCATGTTCTTCATTGATGCATTCCTCCGCCACAACATATTCCCACTCCAGCATTGGGTCCAGAGGAGAGGAGTATTGCTGGAGGCCCTCTATAGGATCTCTGAGGGATACTTTTTTGGCCCTCACCACCTCATCATGGCTGCCCTTCTCTACTTTGAAGAGAAGGTGCATCAAAAGAAGCTGCTTCGAGCGGATGCCATTCCACTCCTCTTCCCCAGACTGTTATGCCAGATCTTGGAGCACCTGGGATATCCATCAGAGCCTCATTTGGAGCGTAGACGTTTATGTCGAGAGATTTTCACTCTCGAAAAATGGACTAGCATGACTGCATATCGTGGTGCAGATCAGGGAGCACTAGAGCATCTGGAGCAGCCAGAGGAGCCAGTGGATATTCCTGCTGATGCTCAGCCACCTACCCCTGCAGTGGTTTCTAGAGAGCCTTCACCAGAGGTTCCATCCCCTGCTCCTCAGGCTACACCACAGACTCCCCCTGTTATTCCACCTGTAGCAGAGCCAGCTCCATCAGCTGAGCCAAGGATAGCTATACCCATTACTGAGCATGGAGGCCTAGCCCACACTTTTTAGGCATTGGCCACTTCCCAGAGCATCCTTGCTCAGCAGATAGCAGCTCTTTGTGCTCATCAGGAGCAGATCATAGCCACTCAGGCCCATCACACTATTCTCCTGAGCCAGATTCAGCATCATCTTGGCATCTCAGCTCCTGAGCCTACCATTCCTGCCCCATCAGAGCCTACTACAGGAGAGGCAGAGGCAGCTGAGCCATCATCTCCACCCACCAGCTGATCATTTTGATAGTTTACCCTTATATATTTCCATTATGTATTTCGTTTATGCATTTCCTTTTTGAAATCCCATGCTTTTGGTATTATATATTGGGATTGCTTGGACTACTTGTATTACTTGCTTTCATTTTGTACCTACATGAATTACAGTAATACAAATCTATTATCTTTTTTATCACTCTTAGCATTATTCTATTCTTATTTCCTCTACTCACATCTTTTATTCTTTTTGAAACATGTGGTTTCTCCAATCAATATTCGAAATTGATATCATTCAGGAGGTACCACTTCCTCCCTTTAATCTCAATCGCTCATGCCACATTGAGGACAATGTTCAGCTCGGTTGGGGGGAGAATTGAGGAAGGAAGTCTTTTGTTATTTATGCTAAGATTATTTTGGTAATTTAGTTGTTTTTTGTTTAATTTTAAAATTTTAAAATTTTTTCTACTCTCTATGGTTATTAAGGAAAAATTCTCAAAAATTGAAATGGGAGAAAATGAATTTTTGTTTTTCACTTGACTTAGAGTTTGTATTATGCTTACTAAAGTTGATGAATTGTTGAATCTTCTTTTGAATTCAAGCTTATGTCTTCCACCTTGAGCTATACACACACTGTGCACTAGCTTCCAAGAATAAGATGAAAAACTATTTCCCTCTTGACTTAGGAAAATTTAGACTTGGTACTTTTGACCTCATTTAATAGTGTTGGGACACCTAAAAAAAAAGAGGCCAATGAGCCTTTGAAGAAAAAAAAAAAAAGAAGAAGAAAAAAAAATGTGTTTGCTGGCCTTGAAACCCGAGCAAGGTCCGAGGGGTATATGATGAAAATCTTTAAAGCCTGGTGCCCTAAGCCTTCATTGGTTGGGAGCCACCGACCTCAATGCTCGTTACATGGGTGGATAGGTGGAGTTTAGCATGTTGTAGGTGCTTGGGTATTTTAAATTCATTCTCAAAAGTCCGGGGTGAAATCCGAGGAGTTAGTGGTTGAAAAATCCTTAAAACTTGATGCCCTAAACCTTGATTGGTTGGGAGTCATCGATGGACCCCCGTTACATGGACAATTTAGAAAAGAATACCCTTAAGCTTTGCATTCCTACAAGAAAAAAAAGTAAAACAAAAGGGTGCGTTCTTAGCCTATTGAATTTGGTCAGTTTGCTAAGTGTTGAAAAAGAGCTAGTGATTACTACTCAAAACGTGCTATTTCATAGCTTGTAATTAACTCTTTTGAACTCTCTTGAGTAGTAATTATTACCTTTTAACCGAATTAACATATTAAGGGCCTTTGCACTTGTTTCTAATCAATTTGTGTTAAGTTTTGGTGTTTTTGATAGCTTTTTGCTCACCAAAGCAATGAAAGAATGAGGGAGAGTTGTATATAGTTCATGGCAAAGCTTTTGGAAGCTCAAATTCATGAAGAATCAAACCTTGGAGCCTCATAGTCCTTTGCCTTAGTCGTTCAAAGTATGCAAGGAAAGAGCAACAGAGAGAGGAAAAACAGAGTGAAGAAAACAGAGCATGGCATTTGCAGTCTTCCTTCCCACTTTTGGAGAACTTCCCGAAGTCTATTTTCTTCATGCTATATACCGTTGGAAAGCTCTGGAAGTCAAGAATCAAACGATTCAAACCGTGTGCGATTTGGAGCTGAAATGAGGAAGATATGGCCTTTGGAAGAAAACTGCATCCAGCTGAGGGACAATTTCGCACCTTGCGAAATTGGAACTCCAACGTGCGAAATTTTAATCAGCCTTGCGAAATGGAAATGGATGGCAGCTGTGCATTCTCGGTGAAGCCCAACATGCGAAAGTGATTTTGCAACTTGCGAACTTGGAGCTCAACGTGCGAAAGTGGATTCCAAGTGCGAAATCAACTTGCGAAATTTTCGCAAGTCACCATGCAACGTGCGAAACTGGGATATTTGTGCACCGACTCTTTTTCTTCTGATATTTTGTGTCTAAATCTCCATTTTCTCCTTGTATTCAGCCACTCATGTAATTCCTTAGCTAAGAAGGAATGAAGGAAGGGTAAATAACCTTCCTATAAATGTACTCTCTTGTAATCACTGAAGAATAATCTCGGGAGCTTATTCTCAGAGACAACTTTGTATAGTTTTTAAAGGAAGTAAAATTTAGAGCCTTGCTCTACCTTTCCTTCCCATTTTGCTTTCTCTTTTATTTTCTTTCTAGCCAAACATCCTCTGAGGATGTTTCCTTAGAGGATGAGTTGCTAGGCTTTTTGTTTCTTGGGTGAAGGAAGCCAGGTAAGGTGCCGACATGCATAAGTGTGAGTTTTTGTTGTTTCCATTTTTAAAGAAGAGAAAGTGTGACCCGTTTATGGTTTTTATCTTTTTAGTTTAACTTAAAACGCCTTTAAATCACCTGGGCCAACACTTGGTAAGGCAAGTGGTCTCTGTCCATGGAGATGCACTAGTTTATCTCTTGCGAGCCTTTGGGAGGTGATTCAGAGGTAGGATTTTCTAGACCAGCCAACACTTGGTAAGCTTTTGGACTCTAAGGAGACATCCATTAGTTATCTTTTGCGAGCTTTTGAAGGATAATCCAAGGTTAAAGATCCTCTTGAATGGCAAATGCTAGGTGAGAGGCACGAGCCATTGCAAGATGGATCAGTGAGAGGGATTTAGTGTTGAAACCTTTAATGGTAAGCATCTGTACCACACCGGTTCGGGAAATAACTATATGTTAAATCCCCAACGCGAGGAAAAGAAACAAGTGACCGGAATCTCCTCTTTTGTAGATGGCACCTGATCCTAGTGACCTGAAATCCCAAGAAACATCTTTCTTTCTAATTACTTTTAGTTATTTTCAGTTTGGTTAGCTTAAAACCATTCGTTTTCATGCAAACTTGTGTTTTCTTTTAAAGCTAACCTTGGAAAGGAAAAACCACCAATTCAGAAGCTATCAACTCACACTTAGATTTTTGTGGAAGAGTAAGGCTTGGTCCTTTGGAAGTGGAAATGATTTGAAAGCTTCAATTTGCATAATACCTTCTCTTTAAGAATTGTGATTAGACAATTTTTATTTGATAACTCTTGTTGAAGTTTGAGTTTTATTTCTTTAATATTCCATGTGAGAGTTAGATCATCATGCCACTTAAACATTTTTTGAAGTGATCAGCATGATTTTGTAAATTATACTACCTTTTATTTTATTTTTCTCTCCTTTATTGCTAAGGGACTAGCAATATGTCGGTTGGGGGGAGTGATTACTACTCAAAAATGCTATTTTGTAACCTTGTAATTAACTCTTTAAATCACTTTTGAGTAGTAGTTATCACCTTTTAACCCAATTAACATATTAAGGACCCTTGCAATCAATTCTAATCAAAATGTGAAAGTTTTGGTGTTTTTGATAGCTTTTTGCTCACCAAAGCAATCCGAGATTGAGGAGAGTTCTTTGGATCCATGGCAAAGCTTTTGGAAAGCTCAGAAACATGAAGAACAAAAGCTTTGAGGCTTTAAAGTCCTTTGCCATAAGCAAATCCGGAATGCAAGGAGGGAAGCAAAGAGGAATCTGCCATGAAGCAAAACAGGGGACAGCAGTTGCAGTCTTCTTGGCCACTTTTGGAGCACTTCCCGAAGTCCAATTCATGCATGCTATATACCATTTCAAAGCTCAAGAAGTCAAGAACCCAATGCTTTAAACGGTGTGCAATTCGGAGTTCAAATGAAGAAGTTACAGCCATTGCAAGAAGATCACTCCAAGGTAAAGGAAAATTTCGCAGGGCTGCGAAATTTCGCAGCGCTACAGTGCCAGCTGCGAAACGCCTCCTGAAGCCACCCGATAGCTGCAACCGACATCCTGAGATATTTTTGCTTTAGATATTTGATGTCTAAATTCCCAAACTCTCCTTGTAACCCTCCTATCACATGATTCCTTAGTCTTTAAGCAAGATCAAAAGGGTGAATAACCCCATATATATATTGTAATTTTCCCTTTGAAGAACAATCAGACGGGAGACAACTTTTGTATAATTTTGAAGGAAGTAAAGTTCATAGTTTTTTCTACCTTACCTTCCCATTTTGTTTGTATTTTTGTTATAGCCAAACAAGCTCTGAGGAAGTTTCCTCAGAGGATGGGTGGCTAAGCTTTTAATTCCTTGGAGCTAAGGTGACCAGGGATGGTTCCAACTGCAAGAATGGGTAGTTTTGTGGTTTCAGCCATTAGTGAAGAATAAGTGTGACCCATTAATGATTTCTATGTTTTTAGTTAACTTCAGACACCTTGCAAGTCACCTGAGCCAACACTTGGTAAGGCAAGTGATCTCCGTCCATGGAGATGCACTAGTTTACCTCTTGCGAGCTTCTGGGAGGTGACTTGAAGGTGGGATTTTCTTGGATTGCCAACACTTGGTAAGCTTTTGGACTCCAAAGGAGACATCCATTAGTTATCTTTTGCGAGCTTGGGACGGGAAGTCCAAGGTTAATGATCACCTTGAATGGCAACTGCCAGTGAGAAGCATGAGCCATTCCAAGTTGCATCAGTGAGAAGGATATAGTGCTGAAATCCATTAAAGGATAGCATTTATACAAAACCGATTAGAGGATTAACTACATGTTAATTCTCTAATGCGAGGAGGTGAACCAAGTGACCGGAGCCCTGTTTTTGCATAAGGAACCTCCCCTGTGAACCTGAACCTCCAAGGAATGTTGTTCTCCATAAGTAATTTCCATCACCTTTCTTTTAGTTAGCTTGGAACTAAACATTTTACAACCAAAGTTTGCGTTTTCTTCTTTAGCTAACCTTGAAATGAAAAAGCACTAAATTAGCTAAGAAGTGATATTAGTTGTGAGTTGAAAACCCTTCCCAGTGAACGATCCTAGAGCCACTATGCCACATTAGCTAAAGCTAACCCAATGCATGGTGATATAGGTTATAAAATTTGTTGATTATTCCCTCAATCAAGGAGCACCAGCTGGACGTAAATCAGCTGAGACACCAATTGGGCCAGAGTCAAGCCCTTAGAGATACAAAATAATGCCTCTAGAATGACCCCTCGCCTCTGCACTCTATGCTGAAGAGGAAAAAGATTGGTGCGAAGCACCACATCAACTAGGAGCATCCCAGGGGGAAGCTCCTTCCTCATAATGACCCTGTCTGAAGATGTCCCTCGAGATAGTATACTAACCATGTCCCACTCAGAAAGTGGGGCCCAGCGTCTAAATGCAGCTGGATCTGCTGGTGCATAAGGGATATGGAAAGCCTCAGCAATCTGTCTAGCCCCCAAAATACCCTAGCGTCCATCAATGGTAAAAAGGATCGAGGCGGGTGTTGGGACGCCACGAGTAGTCATAGACTGGTAAAAGTCTATAGCTACTCGAGGATAAAAGAACTGTGGTGGGGTCATAAAGGGTACAAGATGGTACCTCTCAAGTAGGCGGTATGAATCCCCCAACTCAGGCTGCATTCGCAAAATAGAGTGATCAAAATATACCTCGTCATGGAATGCTCTCGCTCGGCAATCGGAGTTGCCCTCAATGGGCAAGCTGGTGAGGATAGGGCGTCTAGTGAGAGGAGGCTGAGACTGTGAATCTCGAGTTGCTCTGGAGGACTCTCCTAGCTCTGAAGTCTTGGCCTTCTTTGTAGGAGGACTCCTTGCTGGAATCTGAGTAGGGGCCACAGGCGTGGCAGCTGCTCTCCTAGTATGGTATCTGCGCTGGGGGGCAGAATCAGGAAAATGTGGGGGTCCACCTAGTGGGGCCCGCACAGGGGCAGCTCTATGACTGCTCTGGGGAGCTGAGGCATAGCCTCCTCGGGTCTTAGGCATAATAGAGGAAGGAAATTAGGCTCAGAGGCTTAGGATTGGGGAGGGTAGGGGTGAAAGATCCCAAAAATTCGCACAAGGGGAAGGGTGGTGCGAATTTCGCACAATGCACTATTCACTTGTGCAAAATGCGAAATTTGATTCTTTCAAATGGCAAAAATTTTTGGTTTTTGAGGGTGGGAATTTCTGGTTGAGGTAAGAAAGGGATTTTTCATGGTGGGCAAGCTTGGAAATGGGAGCTTTACAAGAAGAAAATGAAGAATTTTGAAGCTCCCATAGCGGCGGAAATGGGTTTCTTATGAAGAAACCGAAGCTTTGAATCCTTTGCTTGAGGTTTTGGTTTTGAAAAATCAAGGTTGGGTTGGGTTTAGGGATGGATTTGGAGGGTTGAGTGAAGAAATGAAGGGTTTTTTTTAAGGTGGTAGGAGGAGAAAGAGCTGAAAATGGAAGTCACGGAGTATTGTGAATAGTGTGGTGCCGCGACTATAGGATGAAGCTCTTGAAATGGCCTTCCATGGTGGGATTGAGGCTGGTTGATGATAAAGGAGAGGACCTTGTGGATGGAAAGGAGTGGGGAGTGATTAGTAAAGAGGTGTTGAGAGGATTGAAGAAGAAGAAGCTTAGAATTTAAAAAGGGAAATCGACTTTTAAAAAAAAAATGCGAATTTCGCACAAGATGAATAGTGAAGTGCCAAATTTACGCATTCCTATGATTTTCCAAGATCGAGAGCATGCTTTTTGAAAAAAAACGGTCATAATGGCAATTTCGCACAAGGTTCGCATTCCTGTGCATTTTCGCACTGAGTTTTTGGGTAGGGACCGAGAGCATGCTTTTTGGAAAATGCTCACAAAAGCAAATTCGCACAAGGGATAGGGTGGTGCGAATTTCGCACCAGAGAATTGAGTGGTGCGAATTTTGCTGTGTCTTGGCTTTTCTCCCCTATTTTCCCTTGTTTTCCCCTTGACTTCATTCTTTAAGCTTTCCTACCTGCATGTTAACACAAAAACCAATTCAAACCACATTAGAATGAAATTAAAGTCAAAAAAATAAAAATCAAAACACGCATAAACATAAGAAAACTCAAAAAGAAACAAAAAGAGGATGAACTTTTTAGTCTTTGAAGAGACTAAGTTCAACCATGAACTGAGTGTTTTCATGTTAGAGGAGGATCAAGGAGGATGAATTCCTCCTTGTCTCGGGAAAATGATTCCATATAGGGCTTGAGACGATGCCCATTCACTTTGAAAGTTCGAGTGCTCTTGAAGTTGAGTAGTTCCACTACTCCATTTGATTGCACATCATGAATTATGAAATGACCCGTCCACCTTGATTTCAATTTTCCCGAAAAAAGATGAAGTTTAGAGTCATAAAGCAAGACTCTTTGTCCCTTGGTAAAATTCTTCTGATTTACCAACTGATCATGCCATTTCTTCAACCTCTCTTTTGCAATTTTTGAATTGAGGTAAGCATCATTCCTCATTTCCTCCAATTCGTTCAAATCCAAACATCTCTTTAACCCAGCTCTTGTCAAACCCATGTTGAGCTTCTTGATTGCCCACCATGCTTTATATTCAATCTCCACTGGGAGATGGCACGCTTTGCCATAAACAAGGCGATAAGGAGACATTCCAAGAATGGTCCTATAAGCGGTCCTATAAGCCCATAATGAATCCAGGAGCTTAATAGACCAATCCTTCCTATTCACATTCACCACCTTCATCAGAATATTCTTGATTTCCCAGTTGGCTAACTCAACTTGGCCACTTGTTTGAGGGTGATAAGGTGTAGCTACCTTGTGCTTGACCCCATATTTGGCTAGAAGAGTCTCAAAAGGCTTATTGCAAAAGTGGGTTCCTCCATCACTTATAATGGCCTTAGGCACTCCAAACCTTGAAAAGATGTTCTCTTTGAGAAATTTGAGAACCACCTTATGATCATTGCTCCTACATGGGATTGCTTCTACCCACTTAGAGACATAATCCACTCCCACCAAAATGTAGGAGTGTCCAAATGACATTGGAAATGGTCCCATGAAGTCTATCCCCCAAACATCAAAGACATCCACTATCAAGATGGGGTTCAAGGGCATCATATTCCAGCGTGTTAGCTTCCCTAGCCTTTGACACCGATCACATCCCTTGCACATAGAGTGGGCATCCTTGAAAAGAGAGGGCCACCAAAAACCTGATTGGACCACTTTCATGGCTGTTTTCTGGGAAGCAAAATGACCTCCACATGCACTATCATGACAATGGGATAGAATTCCTGATTGCTCTTGTTCAGGAACACATTTCCTTATGATTTGATCCACACAATATTTGAAGAGAAAAGACTCCTCCCAATAATAGGCATGGATCTTAGCAAAGAAATGCTTCTTGTCTTGGGCACTCCACTCACTTGGAACTTCTCTAGTAACCAAGTAATTTGCAATGTGAGAATACCATGGAGCTACCTCTATTGACATGAGAGACTCCTCAGGGAAGTCATCATTGATAGGTAGACCATGTGAGTCATGTGCTATCACAAGTCTTGACAAGTGGTCAGCTACCACATTTTCTACTCCCTTTTTATCCCGGATTTGGAGATTGAATTCTTGAAGCAAAAGGATCCATCTTATCAATCTTGCCTTGGCATCTTGCTTGGTTAGCAAGTACTTTAAAGCAGAATGGTCAGTGAACACCACTATAAAGGACCCTACCAAATAGGCACGAAACTTATCCAAGGCAAAAACTACTACCAACAACTCCTTCTCAGTAGTTGTGTAGTTCCTTTGAGCCTCATTCAAAGTTTTGCTTGCATAATAAATCACATAGGGCTTTCCATCTTCTCTTTGCCCCAAAACAGCCCCCATAGCAAGATCACTTGCATCACACATTACCTCAAAAGGTAATTTCCAATTTGGGGCTCTCACTATTGGTGCAGTTGTGAGGAATTGCTTCAGTTCCTCAAAACTCTTCTGACATTTCTCATCCCAAATAAACTTGGCATCCTTTACCAAGAGTTCACAAAGAGGTTTTGAGATTTTTGAGAAATCCTTAATGAACCTCTTATAGAACCCGGCATGTCCTAGGAATTGCCTAATTCCTTTAACATTTATGGGAGGTGGCAACTTAACAATTAGCTCCACCTTTGCCTTATCTACCTCAATGCCATTCTTGGAGATTATATGTCCTAAGACAATTCCTTGCTGTACCATAAAATGGCACTTCTCCCAATTTAGCACTAGGTCTTTCTCAATACATCTTTGGAGAACAACTTCTAAATGCAACAAACACTCCTTATAAGAACCTCCATATACAGTGATGTCATCTATGAAGACTTCCATGATGCGCTCCACCATATCACTGAAGATGCTTAACATACATCTTTGGAAAGTTGCAGGTGCATTACATAGACCAAAAGGCATCCTCCTATAGGCAAAAGTACCAAAGGGGCAAGTGAAGGTTGTCTTTTCTTGATCTTCCAAATCAATCTCTATTTGGAAGTACCCCGAGTAACCATCCAAAAAGCAGTAGAAAGGATGCCCTGAGACTCTCTCAAGGACTTGGTCCATGAAAGGCAATGGGAAATGGTCCTTCCTAGTCACTGAATTCAACCTCCTGTAGTCTATACACACCCTCCATCCTGAGGTAAGACGTGTAGAGACTTCCTCCCCTTTCCCATTTTGGATCACAGTAATTCCAGATTTCTTTGGGACTACTTGGGTTGGGCTCACCCACAAGCTATCTGAAATGGGATATATGATCCTTGCTTGAAGTAGCTTCAGAACTTCACCCCTTACCACTTCTTATATGCGAGGATTCAACCTCCTCTGGGGCTGCCTCACTGGTTTTGCATCTTCCTCCATGTAGATATGGTGGGTGCATACCAAAGGGCTAATCCCTTTCAGATCAGAAATTTGCCATCCAATGGCTTTTTTGCATTTTCTGAGGACTCCCAAAAGACTATCCTCTTGATCACTTGTGAGAGTTGAAGAAACCACCACTGGACATTTCTCATCTTCCTCCAAATATGCATACTTCAAATCAACAGGAAGTGGCTTCAAAACAAGCTTTGGAGGGTCCTCCGTAGCTGCTCCTTGTGAGTCCTCCTTATTGAATAGTGGTAAGATCTCTTCCCGTCTCCTCCAAGGAGACATGACGGCTAACACATCAGAGGGTTCAGGTAACCCTTCTTCAAGCACTCCAAGGCTTTCGTTCAAGCCCTCTTCTAAATCCTTGTCACAATGCTCTTCAACCAAAGTGTTGATCAAGCACACCTCCTCCAATCCTTCCTTCTCTTCGGGGTGAAGATGCCTCTTGCATAGGTGGAATATGTTTAATTCCAAGGTCATGTTTCCAAATGTGAGCTGCATCACCCCATTTCTACAATTGATGATGGCATTGGAGGTAGCTAGGAAAGGTCTCCCAAGGATGATTGGCACATAATTTGTTTCCTTAATAGTGGGATCAGTATCAAGCACCACAAAATCCACGGGATAATAGAATTTGTCCACTTGAACTAGAACATCCTCTATCACCCCCTTGGGATTTTGACTGACCTATCAGCTAAGGAGAGAGTGATGGTTGTGGGCTTCAATCCTCCAAGTCCCAGTTGCTTGTACACAGAGTATGGGAGCAAATTCACACTTGCCCCTAAGTCTAGTAAAGCCTTCTCCACATGTGTCCCTCCAATGTTGACTGAAATGGTGGGACATCCCGGATCTTTGTACTTAACTGGAGACTCACTCTGAATGATGGCACTTACTTGCTCAGTAAGGAATGCCTTCTTTGTCACATGTAACCCTCTCTTGACCGTGCACAAGTCCTTTAAAAATTTTGCATAGGTGGGGACTTGCTTGATCATATCAAGGGTATATTCACCTTCACTTGCCTCAAAACTTCAAGAATTTCTGATGAATTCTTGATTCCCTTCTTTCTATGTAAAGCTTGAGGAAAAGGGGGAGGCATATGTTTCTTCATCATATCCTCTTTAATCACTATCCTTGGCTCTTCTTCAATGCTTGATTTAGACGCATTTTTCTTCCCACTCTTCTCTTCTTGGTTATTGCTCTCTTTAACCAAGGTTCTCCTTGACATGAGTTCTTCATCTTGCCTCACCTTAGGCAAGGGTTGATCAACCTCCTTCCCACTCCTCAAGGTGATCACAGCTTTGACCTCCCTCAACTTTGAAGACTCCCCATCTTGGGTTTCAACTTCATGAACACCCTTTGGATTTTGGCTTGGTTGAGAGGGAAACTTTCCTTTCTCATTAAGTGTGTTGAGGTTGGTAAGCCTAGAGATGGAGTATTGAATATTATTTATCTTCTGAGATAGATCATTTTGCATCCCATCCATTCTCTTAATTTGAGAATTCTCAACATTTTCAATCTTTTGGTGCAATTGGGAGTTGATTGCCTTTTGTTCACCCACAAAGTCACCCATGACTTTACTTAGGTTCAAAATGGCTTGCTCCACTGAAGAGGTTTGTTGAGGTGCTTGGGTTTGGGCTTGTGGTTGGTATGGAGGTGGCCTTGGTTTTCAAGAAAAATTTGGATGGTTTCTCCAGCTTGAATTATAGGTGTTTCCATAAGGTGCATTGTTGTTGGGCCTAAATTACCCCACAACATTGGCTTGATCACCTAACATTTCCCTCATAGCTGGAATGGTTGGGCACTCATCTACCACATGATCACATGATTGGCAAATGGTGCATGGCATGACATGGGCTTGTGTCTCGGAAATTGCTTGGACTTCATGCATTTTTTTCAACTCAAGTTCTTTCAACCTCCTTGCTATTGTTGCCACCTTAGCTTTCATGTCCATGTCCTCACTTAACATGTACATTCCACCCTTTGGATTTACAGGAGCTTTCATCTTTCCCATTTCTCTTGAGTTGGGCTCATCCCATCCTCTTGATACCTCAGATACATAACTTAAAAAGTCCATGGCTTCTTCCAGATTCTTACTCATAAAATCTCCCCCACACATGGTTTCAAGAATTTGCTTCATGGAGGAAGACATCCCATCATAAAAATAGCTCACCAAGAGCCATGTATCAAAGCCATGATGAGGACAAACATTGATGGCTTCCATATACCTTTCCCAACATTCATAGAACTTCTCATTTTCTTTTGCAGAAAAGTTTGAGATTTGTCTCTTCAACCCATTGGTCCTATGGGTGGGGAAAAATTTCTTCAAAAATTTGGCCTGAAGATCAACCCAATTCCTTATGCTCCTTGGCCTTAAAGAGTTAAGCCATATTTTTGCCTTTTCCTTCAAAGTAAAAGGGAATAGCTTGAGTCTCATCAAGTCTATTGAAGCTCCTCCTTCTCTAAAAGTATTGTACACCTCCTCAAACTCCTTTATGTAGGCATATGGGTTCTCACTCTCCATCCCATGGAAATTTGGTAGGAGGGGCACAATATGGGGCCTTATAATCAGCTACTCAAGAGGAGGTACGATGCATGAGGGTGCACTCATCCTTGGTGGGTGCATTCTATCCCTCATGGATAGATATGCATTAGGATTATCCCCTTGACCGTGTTGAGAATTCTGATCCTCTTGTGGAGGGTCCATGATGTTTACACAGATATCCAACTCTGTGTCTTGAGGATTCTCTATCCTTACTAGTCTTCCCTCTTGGTCTCGAATCCAATAGGGCATGCACAAGTTACAACTTCCCTGAAAACAAAACAAAGACAACAAAAACAAAAGAAAGCTAGAAGAAAGTTAAGGTTAGAAAGAAAATGAAAGTAAACTTAACAAAAGGAATTCTACAATTAAAAGAAAAGAAATGAAGTTAGTGAAAAAGGAATTCACCAAACTTGTGATGGAAATCACAAGTAGCCTCTAAAAAGTTGTATCACTGTATGGTGGCACCATCCTCGGCAACGGCGCCATTTGATTCGTTAAAGCCCAGTCGGGTATTTAAATAAAAAATATTTATAAAAACTATTACCTCATACTAGCGTAGCAAAGCTACTATAGTATAGCAGCTCTAGGGTTGAACTCTGGGATGGGTTTTCACTCTACCAGTGATAGACTCAAGATTAGAAATTGAATCTGATGATTTCCTTTGTCAAAAACTTAAAGTTTAAAAGAAAATAAAATTTGTTTTGAAAGTGGTGTTTGAAACTAAACTAACATATAACTAGGTAAAAATGGAAGAAAGAAAGTCTCTCGGAGCTAAAAGTTGCTAGGATCAAGTTCAGAGTGCAAAGTGGGAAATTCCGGATTTTTCTCCTCGTATTGGGGACAACAACATAAAGGATGGTTGTTTCCCAAACCGGTATAGGTTTAACAATGAAGATTTAATCCATAAAAAGTCAATAGAAATGGTAGTCAAGTTCCATTAATGGCTTTATACACTATGGGTCTTCACCTTGAGCCACTTTCCAATGGCTCGTACATGATAACTAATGGTCTTATGTGGATCTAGCAATAAGTATCCACAGAGACCTAAAAGCTTATCATGTATTGGCCATTCAAAGTGATTCTAAGGGATTTAAAGCAAAACTTTAGGTTTAAAAGCCATTTATGAACTCCAACTACCTGTATTTAAGGCACGAGAGTTTTCCACTTTTGCATCTGGACTTTTCACCTAGCTTCCTTCACTCCAAGAAACTAAAGGTTTAGCCTCTCATCCTCTGGGAAAACATCCTCAAAGGTTGTTTGGCTTCTAAGAAAAAGAAAAATAGAAAAGAGAAAAGGAAAGCAAAGAGAGCTCTGTATTTTCTCCAGAGAAATATTTTTCTAAGTGTAAAATATACATACATGTCTTCGAGAGATGATTTACACCCCTCTTATAGTCTTTACAAAGCAAAGCCTGTGATTGACTAATTACAGGGATAAGAAAGGAATTTACATCAAAAAATACAGAAGAAAAGATCTCATGTGGAGTCGGCAGAACAGAGGAGATTTCACACCAAAGTCGCATGGGCTGGTGTGAAATTCGCACTTGCATGGGCTGGTGCGAAATTGCCTCTCAGTTTGACATAGTTGTCTTCCGAAGGCCATATCTTCCTCATTTTAGCTCCAAATCGTACACGGTTTGAAGCGTTGGATTCTTGACTTCCTGAGCTTTAAAATGGTCTATAGCATGTAGAAAATGAACTTTGGAAAGTACTCCAAAAGTGTGAAGGAAGACTGCAACTGCTGTCCTTTGTTTTCTTCACTTTGTTTTCCTCTTTGCTTCTCTCCTTTACTTGGCTTGCCTTAATGATCCAAAAAGCTGTCAAAACACTAAAACTAGCCACAAATATGATTAGAAGTCATTGCTAGGTCCTTAACATGCCAATTGGAACAAAAATGGAGAACTACTACACAAAAGTGCTTAAAACATAATGAATTAAAGGCGCAAAATAGCACTTTTTGGGTAGTAATCATACCCTTTCTAACAAAGTTCGTACCCCCTCTAACAAAGTTCGTACCCACTCTGACAACGTTCGTACCCTTTCTAACAAAGTTCGTACCCCCTCTAACAAAGTTCGTTCCCTCTCTAACAAAGTTCATACCCACTCTGACAAAGTTCGTAGCCTTTCTAACAAAGTTCGTACCACCTCTCACAAAGTTCGTACCATGTGTAACAAAGTTCTTTACCTCTCTAACAAAGTTCGTACCCTCTTAACAAAGTTCGTACCGCCTCTCACAAAGTTTGTACCCCCTCTAACAAAGTTCGTAACCCCTCGTACAAAGTTCGTACCCTCTCTAACAAAGTTCGTACACTCTCTAACAAAGTTCGTACACTCTCTAACAAAGTTCGTACCCCCTCTAACAAAGTTCGTAACCCCTTTCACAAAGTTCATACCATCTCTAACAAAGTTCGTACACTCCCTAACAAAGTTCCTACCTCCTCTAACAAAGTTCGTACCCTCTCAAACAAAGTTCGTACACTCTCTAACAAAGTACGTACCCCCTCTAACAAAGTTCGTGCCCTCTCTAACAAAGTTCATACCCACTCTGACAAAGTTCGTAGCCTTTCTAACAAAGTTCGTACTACTTCTCACAAAGTTTGTACCATGTGTAACAAAGTTCTTTACCTCTCTAACAAAGTTCGTACCCCCTCTAACAGAGTTTGTACCCCCTCTCACAAAGTTCGTACCCCCTCTAACAAAGTTCATAACTCCTCGTACAAAGTTCGTACCCTCTCTAACAAAGTTCGTACACTCTCTAAAAAAGTTAGTACCCCCTTTAACAAAGTTCGTACCCCCTCTAAAAAATTTCGTAACCCCTCTCACAAAGTTCGTACCCTCTCTAACAAAGTCCGTACAGTCTCTAACAAAGTCCGTACAGTCTCTAACAAAGTTCGTACCCACTCAAACAAAGTTCGTACCCTCTCTAACAAAGTTCGTACTCACTCTAACAACGTTCGTACCCTTTCTAACAAAGTTCATACCCCCTCTAACAAAGTTCGTTCTTTCTCTAACAAAGTTCATACCCACTCTAACAAAGTTCGTAGCCTTTCTAACAAAGTTCGTACAGTCTCTAACAAAGTTCGTACCCTCTCAAACAAAGTTCGTACCCTCTCTAACAAAGTTCGTACCCACTCTAACAACGTTCGTACCCTTTCTAACAAAGTTCATACCCCCTCTAACAAAGTTCGTTCCCTTTCTAACAAAGTTCATACCCACTCTAACAAAGTTCGTACCACCTCTCACAAAGTTCGTACCATGTGTCACAAAGTTCTTTACCGCTCTAACAAAGTTCGTACCCCCTCTCACAAAGTTCGTACCATGTGTAAAAAAGTTCGTACCCTCTCAATAAAGTTCGTACCCCCTCTCACAAAGTTCGTACCCCCTCTAACAAAGTTCGTAACCCCTCTCACATAGTTTGTACCCTCTCTAACAAAGTTCGTACACTTCCTAACAAAGTTCGTACCCCCTCTAACAAAGTTCGTACCATCTCTAACAAAGTTCGTACCCACTCTGACAACGTTCGTACCCTTTCTAACAAAGTTCATACCCCCTCTAAAAAAGTTTGTTCCCTCTTTAACAAAGTTCGTACCACCTCTAACAAAGTTCGTACGCCCTCTAACAAAGTTCGTACCCCCTCTAACAAAGTTCGAACCCTCTCTAACAAAGTTCGTACCCTCTCTAACAAAGTTCGTACCCTTTCTAACAAAGTTCGTACCCTCTCTAACAAAGTTCGTACCCTTTCTAACAAAGTTCGTACCCCCTCTAACAAAGTTCGTTCCCTCTCTAACAAAGTTCGTAGCCTCTCTAACAATGTTCGTACCCTCTCTAACAAAGTTCATACCCCTTCTAACAAAGTTCATACACTCTCTAACAAAGTTCGTACCCCCTCTAACAAAGTTTGAACCCTCTATAAACAAGTTCGTACCCCCTCTAATAAAATTTATAACCCCTCTCACAAAGTTCGTACCATGTGTAACAAAGTTCGTAACTTTTCTAACAAAGTTCGTATCCCCTCTGACAAAGTTCGTATCCCCTCTCACAAAGTTCGTACCCTTTCTAACAAAGTTCGTAACCCCCTCGCACAAAGTTCGTACCATCTCTAACAAAGTTCGTACCCTCTCTAGCAAGGTTCGTACGCTCTCTAACAAATTTCGTACCACCTTTAACAAATTTCGTACCACCTCTAACAAAGTTCATACCCCCTCTAACAAATTTCGAACCCTCTTTAACAAAGTTCGTACCCTCTCTAACAAAGTTCGTACACTCTCTAACAAAGTTCGTACCCCCTCTCACAAAGTTTGTACACTCTCTAACAAATTTCGTACCCCCTCTCACATAGTTCGTACCCTCTCTAACAAAGTTCGTACCGTCTCTAACAAAGTTCGTACACTTCCTAACAAAGTTCCTACCCCCTCTAACAAAGTTCGTACCCTCTCTAACAAAGTTCGTACCCCTTCTAACAAAGTTCATACACTCTCTAACAAAGTTCGTACCCCCTCTAACAAAGTTCGAACCCTCTCTAAACAAGTTCGTACCCCCTCTAACAAAATTTATAACCCCTCTCACAAAGTTCGTACCATGTGTAACAAAGTTCGTAACTTTTCTAACAAAGTTCGTATCCCCTCTGACAAAGTTCGTATCCCCTCTCACAAAGTTCGTACCCTTTCTAACAAAGTTCGTAACCCCTCGCACAAAGTTCGTACCATCTCTAACAAAGTTCGTACACTCTCTAGCAAGGTTCGTACACTCTCTAACAAATTTTGTACCACCTTTAACAAATTTCGTACCACCTCTAACAAAGTTCATACCCCCTCTAACAAAGTTCGAACCCTCTTTAACAAAGTTCGTACCCTCTCTAACAAAGTTCGTACACTCTCTAACAAAGTTCGTACCCCCTCTCACAAAGTTTGTACACTCTCTAACAAATTTCATACCCCCTCTCACATAGTTCGTACCCTCTCTAACAAAGTTCGTACCGTCTCTAACAAAGTTCGTACACTTCCTAACAAAGTTCCTACCCCCTCTAACAAAGTTCCTACCCTCTCTAACAAAGTTCGTACCCACTCTCTAACAAAGTTTGTTCCCTCTAACAAAGTTCGTTCCCTCTTTAAAAAAGTTCATACCCACTCTGACAAAGTTCGTAGCCTTTCTAACAAAGTTCGTACCACTTCTCACAAACTTCATACCACCTCTCACAAAGTTCGTACCATGTGTAACAAAGTTGATAACCTCTCTAAAAAAGTTCGTACCCTCTCTAACAATGTTCGTATCCTCTCTAACAAAGTTCGTACCCCCTCTAACAAAGTTCGTACACTCTCTAAAAAAGTTCGTACCCCCTCTAACAAAGTTCGAACCCTCTCTAAACAAGTTCGTACCCTCTCTAACAAAACTTGTACCTTCTCTAACAAAGTTCGTATCTGATTACTACTCAGAAAGTGCTATTTCATAGCTTGTAATTAACTCTGTTAAACACTTTTGAGTAGTAGTTATTAACTTTTAACTCAATTGGCATGTTAAGGACCCTTGCAATCGTTTCTAATCAAATTGTGTTAAGTTTTGGTGTTTTTGATAGCTTTTTGCTCACCAAAGCAATTTAAGAATGAGGAAGAGCTGTATATAGTTCATGGCAAAGCTTTTGGAAGCTCAAATTCATGAAGAACCAAGCTTTGGAGCCTCATAGTCCTTTGCCAAAGTCGTTCAAAGTATGCAAGGAAAGAGCAACGGAGAGAGGAAAAACAGAGTGAAGAAAATAGAGGATAGCAGCTGCAGTCTTCTTTCCCACTTTTGGAGCACTTCCCAAAGTCCATTTTCTATATTCTATATACCATTTCAAAGCTTAGGAAGTAAAAAATCCAACGCTTCAAACGGTGTATGAATTGGAGCTGAAATGAGGAAGATATGGCCTTCAGAAGACAACTGCATCAACTTGAAGGACAATTTCGCACCATGCAAAATTGGAACTCCAAGGTGCGAAAATGGATTCCAAGTTGCGAAATCAACTTGCAAAATTTTCGCACCTCACCATGCAACGTGCAAAATCAACATGCGAACTGGGATATTTGCGCACCGACTCTTTTTGATATTTTCCTTCAGATATTTTGTGTTTAAATCTCCATTTTCTCCTTGTAATCAGCCACTCATGTGATTCCTTAGCTAAGAAGTATTCAAGGAAGGGTAAATAACCTTCCTATATAATCTCTTTTGTAATCACATGAACGATATATCGGGAGTTTTGTTCCAGGAAACCAACTTTTGTATAGTTTTGGAAGGAAGTAAAATTCAGAGCTTTTCTATACCTTACCTTCCCATTTTGATTGTATTTTCTTTCTAGCCAAACAAGCTCTGAGGAAGTTTCCTCAGAGAATGAGTGGCTAAGCTTTTAGTTCCTTGAAGTTAAGGTTGCCGGGAAAGGTTTCAACTGCAAAAATTGGTAGTTTTGTTGTTTCAACCATTAATGAAGAGGAAGTGTGACCCATTAATGATTTCTACGTTTTTACTTAACTTAAAACGCCCTCAATTCACCTGAGCCAACACTTGGTAAGGCAAGTGATCTCCGTCCATGGAGATGCACTAGTTTACCTCTTGCGAGCTTTTAGGAGGTGACTTGAAGGTGGGATTTTCTTGAATTGCCAACACTTGGTAAGCTTTTGGACTCCAAGGAGACATCCATTAGTTATCTCTTGCGAGCTTGAGAAGGGACGTCCAAGGTTAATGATCACCTTGAATGGCAAATGCTAGGTGAGAGGCACGAGTCATTGCAAGTTGCATCAGTGAGAGGGACTTATTGCTGAAATCCATTAAAGGGTAGCATCTGTACAACACCGGTTAGAGAATTGACTATATGTTAATTCTCTAATGTGAGGAAAAGAACCAAGTGACTGGAGCTCTGTTTTTGCATAAGGAGCCTCCCCTGTGAACCTAAACCTCTAAGGAATGTTTT
Source organism: Vitis rotundifolia (assembly GCA_030254885.1). NCBI lineage: Eukaryota > Viridiplantae > Streptophyta > Magnoliopsida > Vitales > Vitaceae > Vitis > Vitis rotundifolia. The sequence goes on along the minus strand of CM058153.1, from coordinate 11,478,274 downwards.
TTTTTCATAAGTAATTTTCATTACCTTCTTATTGGTTAGCTTAAAACCAATCCTTTTCAAACCAAAGATTATGTTTTCTTTTAAAGCTAACCTTGAAATGAAAAAGCACAAAGTCATCCTTGAATTGATGTCAATTGTAATTTGAAAACCCTTCCCAGTGAACGATCCTAGAGCCACTGTGCTATACTAGTTAAGGCTATCCCAATGCATGGTGATATAGGTTATAAATTTTGTTGATTACTCCCTCACTCAAGGAACACCAGCTGGATGTAAATCAGCTGGAACACCAATTGGGCACGAATCAGTACCCTCTCTAACAATGTTCGTACCCTTTCCACAAATTTCGTACCATGTGTAACAAAGCTCGTAACCTCTCTAACAAAGTTCGTAACCTCTCTAACAAAGTTCGTACCCACTCTCACAAAGTTCAAAGCTTTTCTAACAAAGTTCGTACCACCAGTCACAAAGTTCATACCATGTATAACAAAGTTCGTAACCCCTCTCCCAAAGTTCGTACTCTCTCTAATAAAGTTCATACCCCGTCTAAAAAAGTTCGTACCCTCTCTAACAAAGTTCGTACCTGATTACTACTCAAAAATGCTATTTTGTAAGCTTGTAATTAACTCTTTTAAACACTTTTGAGTAGTAGTTATCACCTTTTAACCCAATTAACATATTAAGGACCCTTGCAATCAATTCTAATCAAAATGTGCAAGTTTTGGTGTTTTTGTTAGTATTTTGATCACCAAAGCAATCCAAGATTGAGGAGAGTTCTTTGGAATCCATGGCAAAGCTTTTGGAAGCTCAAATTCATGAAGAACCAAGCTTTGGAGCCCCATAGCCCTTTGCCAAAGTCGTTCAAAGTATGCAAGGAAAGAGCAACGGAGAGAGGAAAAACAGAGTGAAGCAAAATAGAGGACAGCAGCTTCAGTCTTCTTGGCCACTTTTGGAGCACTTCCCGAAGTCCATTTTCGACATTCTATATACCATTTCAAAGCTCAGGAAGTCAAGAATCTAATGCTTCAAATGGTACATGATTCGGAGTTTAAATGAAGAGGTTACAGCCATTACAAGAATATCGCTCCAAGCTGAAGGAAAATTTCGCAGGGCTGCGAAATTTTGTCCTTTGGCTGCGAAATTTCGCAGCCATTGTGCACAGTGTCGCGGTGTCCTGAAGCCACCTGATAACTGCAACTGACATCCTGAGATCTTTTTGCTTTAGATATTTGATGTCTAAATTCCCAAACTCTCCTTGTAATCCACCAATTAGAGAATTCCTTAGCTAGGAAGGTTGGAAAAACTTGCCTATATATTCCCTTGCATCCATTGTAAATGACATCTCGGGAGCTTTTCCAGAGGCCACCTTGTATAGTTTTTGAAAGTGATATATACAGAGCCTTGCTCTCTTTTTCCTTCTCGTCTTTGTTTTCTCTTTTATTTTCTTTCTAGCCAAACATCCTTTGAGGATGTTTCCTCAGAGGATGAGTGGCTAGGCTTTTTTTCTCTTGGGTGAAGGAAGCTAGGTAAGGTGCCGGCATGCATGAGGGTGAGTTTTTGTTGTTTCCATTTTTAATGAAAAGAAAGTGTGACCCGTTTATGGTTTCTATGTTTTTAGTTAACTTAAAACGCCTTTGAATCACCTGGGCCAACACTTGGTAAGGCAAGTGATCTCCATCCGTGGAGATGCACTAGTTTACCTCTTGCGAGCCTTTGGGAGGTGGTTTGAAGGTAGGATTTTCTAGAATAGCCAACACTTGGTAAGCTTTTGGACTCCAAGGAGACATCCATTAGTTATCTCTTGCGAGCTTTTGACGGGTAATCCAAGGTTAAAGATCCCCTTGAATGGCAAATGCTAGGTGAGAGGCACGAGCCATTGCAAGGTGTATCAGTGAGAAGGTTTTAGTGTTGAAACCTTAAATGGTAAGCATCTGTACCACACCAGTTCGGGAAATAACTATATGTTAAATCCCCAATGCGAGGAAAAGAAACAAGTGACCGGAATCTCCTCTTTTGTAGATGGCACTTGATCCTAGTAACCTGAAATCCCAAGAAACATCTTTCTTTCTAATTATTTTCAGTTATCTTTAGTTTGGTTAGCTTAAAATCAACCATTTTCATTATGAGTTTATGTTTTCTTCTAAAGCTAACTTAGAAAAGGAAAAGCACCAATTCAGCTTTTGAACTAATATCAATTGTGAAGTGAAAACCCATATCTGTGGACAATCCTAGAGCCACTATGCTATGCTAGCTATGCTACCCTAGTATATGGTGAATTAGGTTTATAAATTTTGTTGATAACTCCCGTCTGAGGATTGAAAATCAAAGCACATCAGGTGATTGATCTGAATCAATCAGAACACCAAATGGGGACGAATCAAATGGCGCCGTTGCCGGGGATGGTGCCACTTTGCAGTGATATGATCTTTTGAGAACACTTGTGATCTTCATCACAAGTTTGGTGACTTTTCTTTTCTTTTTACTAACTCTTTTTATTTGTTTCTTTTTCTTTGTTCATATTTTAGTATAGCTTTTAATTAATCTTGATAATTTTTTCTTCTCTAGAATTTTTGTTTCTTTTGTTTTCTTTTGTTTTCTCTGTTTTAATTCACAAATTGCTAGTTGTGCATGCCATATTGAAACGAGATAGCAGAGGAAGCCATGAATTTCATGAGTTATGTGGCTCAACTTTCAAGAGGATGGGATGAACCAAATGCTAGAGATATGGGAAGAATGAAGTCTCAACCTAATGCTAAGGGTGAGATGTATAGTTTGAATGACGGCATAGACATGAAGGCAAAGATTGCAGCTATGGCAAGGAGATTGGAAGAGCTAGAAATGAAGAAGATGCAAGAAGTGCAAGCCATCTCTCAAACACCATTGCAAGCTATGCCTTGTGCCATTTGTCTATCTTATGAGCACTTGGTGGATGAGTGTCCTACCATTCCAATGGTGAGGGAAATGTTTGGTGATTGCAACACCTACAATTCCAATTGGAGGGACCATCCAAATTTCTCTTGGGAACCACAGCCACCTCAGTACATACAACATGTTCAAGCACCTCAGCAAGCCTCGAACCTTGAACAAGCTATGGTGAATCTTAGCAAGGTCGTGGGAGACTTTGTTGGAGCTCAAAAATCCATCAATGCTCAGTTTAGTCAAAGAATTGATAGTGTAGAGAGTTCATTGAATAAAAGGATGGATGAAGTGCAAAATGATCTATCTCAGAAGATAGATAATCTCCAATATTCAATCTCAAGGCTCACCAACCTCAACACAGAGCAAGAGAAAGGAAACTTTCCTTCTCAACCTCATCAAAATCATAAGGGTATCCATGAAGTGGAGGCTCATGATAGAGAATCTTCAATGGTGAAGGAAGTTAAAATGGCTATCACTTTGAGGAGTGGTAAAGAGGTTGATCTACCCACATCCAAGCTAGAGCATAAGGTAGAGAGTGAAACAGAGAAAGAAAAGAGGGAGGAAATCAAAGGAAAGAAAAAGGGAATTGCTTCCATTGCCATCATTCAGAGCAAATCTCAAGTGAAGGATGCAAACTTCATATGGGATCCGGCCAAGCTGAAACAGGAACAAATTTTTTGATGGACTTAGTCTTTCTAAAGACTAGCTAGTCCATATCTTTTTGCTTTATTTTATTACTTATTTTAATTTTGATTTCAATGCTTTAATTTTCATTTATTTTGATTTAACATAAGCTTTTGGATGATCAATGGTAGGAGGGACTTCAAAACAATTGGGCACACATGGCCATTTGGAGAGCTGCTGCAGCCTTCATTCTGACATTTGGAGAACTTTCCCAAGTTCATTTCTTACATACTATATATCATTTCGAAGCTCCGGAAGTCAAGAATCTAACGCTTTAAACGGTGTCTAAATCGGAGTTGAAAAGAAGAAGATATGCCCTTTGGAAGAAAACTGCGCCGAGTTGAAGGAAAATTTTGCAGCGCTACAGTACCGCTGCGAAAATCACCCCTGCCACTGCGAAATCAGCCTCCCGCTGCGAAACCATTTCGCAGCGCTACAGTGCCCACTGCAAAAATTTTCACAGCTGCAAAACTACTCCTTGGCACACGAGTGCCATTTCGCAGCCCCGTACACCCGTTTTGCAGCTGCGAAATGGCTGCGAAATCTCCACGCCTTGAAATCCTCCATTTCGCAGCCGAGGCTCCATTTCGAAGGGTGTTTCGCAGCTGCGAAACCACCCCTTGGCACACGAGTGCCACTTCGCAGCGTCGTACGCCCATTTCGAAGCTACGAAATGGGCTGCGAAATCGATGCCGAAATTCTCCTCGCTGCAAAAACGCCTAGCCGCTGCGAAATCCACGCCTCCTCGCTGCGAAATTGCCACCTTGCTGCGAAAATGAAAAGCGTCCCTTGGCATCATTTTAAACGGTATAAATTTCATTTTCCTATTCTAACCAGTCAGCTGAACTTCAAAAAGGTACCAAGAGGAGCCAAGCCAGAGCACCCTCACATCTGCCCCCTCCGCCTGAGCAAGCCGCGCGCACCTCCGGCCGTCTTCTCCGACGCAACCAGCACCTCCATTTTGCAATTGTTTGATACATTTCGATCACTTCCCGAAGTCCATTTCATGCATACCATATGTCATTTCAAATCTTGAGAAGTCACGAGTCCAAAGCTTTATACGGTGCTTGATTTGGAGGTGAAACGAAGAAGGTATGGCTGTTTGAAGATGACTGTGCACACCATGAACTGAAATATTGCATTTTGCTACTGTTGGACACATTTTTGAAGCACTTTTGGGAGCTCAAATTATGCATACCATATGTCTATTCGAAGCTTGGGAAGTCAGGAGTCCAACGCTTCAAACGGTGCATGATTTGGAGGTGAAACAAAGAAGTTATGGCTATTTGAAGAAAATCGCGCAAAGCTGAGCGGGAATTTCGCAGCCAAAGCCCCATTTGCGAAACACCCCCTTGGCACATGAGTGCCATTTCGCAGCACAGTACCCTCATTTCGCAACTGCGAAATGGGCTGCGAAAATGTTTCTCTATTGCGAAATGATCTCCAATCTTCCAAATGGCTGCGAAATGATCTCCAAACTTCCAAATGGCTACAAAATGATCTCCAAACTTCAAAATGGATGCAAAATGATTTCCAAACTTTGAAATTGGGCTGCGAAACTCCCCTTTGGCTGCGAAATGATTTCGCAGCCCCATAGCCCCCCTGCGAAATTCCACTTTGGCTGCGAAAATGTTTTTTTTTCTTTTTGGCTTCGAAATGGCTACGAAATGACCTCCAAGCTATAAAAATGACTTGCAAAACGAAGGGAGGTTTGCAAAAACACTTTGTGAAGCTAGGGGAAGTTGCAAAAATGCCAAGAGAGCTTGCAACCATGCATCTGAAGAGGAGAGCCTCGCGCACACTGAGATCACACACATGAAGCCTCTCATTCCATTTCTTACCTCCCAAAACCATCAAAGCCCATAGCTTCAGCTGAGAGCTCCAGCCGAAGAGACTATGCCACTTAAGGAGACTACTAGAACAGAGGCCAAAGTCCTGATCCAATCCACTCAAAAGGCCACCACAGAGCCATCATCTCCACAGGACCCTACCATTACTTGATCATCTCTTTATTTATTTTTGTCTTTACATATTATAGTAGTATAGATAATTCCATGTTTTGATGTTTTATATTCTGGGATTGGATGTATTACTGATGATACATCATATATAGACATCATTTTTGTTTGAACTTAGCATTTTTCAATTTTCTCTACTCACTAACTCTTTTGTTTTTTTTGAAACATGTGGTTTCTCCTAAACGACTCAGACTCCATGTCACTCAGGAGGTACCACTTCCTCCCTTTATTTTTAATCGCTCTTGAAACATTGAGGACAATGTTCAGCTTGGTTGGGGGGAGAGTTGAGGAAGTAAGTATTGTTAATAATGCTAAGTTATTTTGTTAATTTAGTTGCTTTTTGCTTAATTTTTAATTTTTTTTTTAAAGTTTTTATTCTACTCTCCATGGTTATTAAGGAAAAATTTTCAAAATGAAATGGGAGAAATTGAATTTTTGTCTTTTTACTTGACTTAGAGTTTGTATTATGCTTACTAAAGTTGATGAATTGTTGAACTCCTATTAAATTCAAGCTTAGTTCTTCCACTTTAAGCTATTCACACACTGTGCACTAGCTTCCGTTTATAAGATGAAGAACTATTTTCCCCCTTTACTTAGGAAAATTTTAGACTTGGTACCTTTGACCTCATTTAATAGTGTTGGGATACCTTAAAAAAGGCCAATGAGCCTTTGAAAAAAAAAAAGAAAGAAAGAAAAAATGTTTGCTTGCCTTGAAACCCGAGCAAGGTCCGAGGGGTATATGGTGAAAATCTTTAAAACCTGGTGCCCTAAGCCTTCATTGGTTGGGAGTCACCAACCTCAATGCTCGTTACATGGGTGAATGGGTGGAGTTTAGTATACTGTAGGTGCTTGGGTATTAAAATTCATTCTCAAAAGTCCGGGGTGAAATCCGAGGAGTTAGTGGTTGAAAGATCCTTAAAGCTTGATGCCCTAAACCTTGATTGGTTGGGAGTCATCGATGGACCCCTGTTACATGGACAATTTAGAAAAGAATACCTTTAAGCCTTGTACTCCTACAATGAAAAAAAATGAGGTGCGTTCTTAGCCTATTGGAGGTTGATCAGTTTGCTAAGCTTTGAAAAAGAACTAGGTTGGGGGGAGAGATTAGTTTGACATACTATATTCGGAAACTAATAAATAACACTTAGATTTTTGTGGAAGAGTAAGGATTGACTCTTTGGGAGTGGAAATGATTTTGAAGCTTAAATTTGCATAATGCCTTCTCTTTAAGAATTGTGATTAGACAAGTTATTTGATAACTCTTGTTGAAATTTGAGTTTATATTTCTTTAATGTTCCATGTGAGAGTTAGATCATCATGCCACTTAAACATTTTTTTGAAGTGATCAGCATGAAGTTGTAAATTATATTACTTTTATTTTATTTTTTCTCTCCTTTATTGCTAAGGGACTAGCAATATGTCGGTTGGGGGGAGTGATTACTACTCAAAAATGCTATTTTGTAAGCTTGTAATTAACTCTTTTAAACACTTTTGAGTAGTAGTTATCACCTTTTAACCCAATTAACATATTAAGGACCCTTGCAATCAATTCTAATCAAAATGTGCAAGTTTTGGTGTTTTTGTTAGTATTTTGATCACCAAAGCAATCCAAGATTGAGGAGAGTTCTTTGGAATCCATGGCAAAGCTTTTGGAAGCTCAAATTCATGAAGAACCAAGCTTTGGAGCCCCATAGCCCTTTGCCAAAGTCGTTCAAAGTATGCAAGGAAAGAGCATCGGAGAGAGGAAAAACAGAGTGAAGCAAAATAGAGGACAGCAGCTTCAGTCTTCTTGGCCACCTTTGGAGCACTTCCCGAAGTCCATTTTCGACATTCTATATACCATTTCAAAGCTCAGGAAGTCAAGAATCCAATTCTTTAAATGGTACACGATTCGGAGTTCAAATGAAGAAGTTACAGCCATTACAAGAATATCGCTCCAAGTTGAAGGAAAATTTCGCAGGGCTGCGAAATTTTGTCCTTTGGCTGCGAAATTTTGCAGCCATTTTGCACAGTGCCGCAGTGTCCTGAAGCCACCCGATAGCTGCAACCAACATCCTGAGATCTTTTTGCTTTAGATATTTGATGTCTAAATTCCCAAACTCTCCTTGTAATCCACCAATTAGAGAATTCCTTAGCAAGGAAGGTTGGAAAAACTTGCCTATATATTCCCTTGCATCCGTTGTAAATGACATTTCGGGAGCTTTTCCAGAGACCACCTTGTATAGTTTTTGAAAGTGATATATACAGAGCCTTGCTCTTTTTCCTTCTCGTCGTTGTTTTCTCTTTTATTTTCTTTCTAGCCAAACATCCTTTGAGGATGTTTCCTCAGAGGATGAGTGGCTAGGCTTTTTTTCTCTTGGGTGAAGGAAGCTAGGTAAGGTGCCGGCATGAATGAGGGTGAGTTTTTGTTGTTTCCATTTTTAATGAAAAGAAAGTGTGACCCGTTTATGGTTTCTATGTTTTTAGTTAACTTAAAACGCCTTTGAATCACCTGGGCCAACACTTGGTAAGGCAAGTGATCTCCGTCCGTGGAGATGCACTAGTTTACCTCTTGCGAGCCTTTGGGAGGTGGTTTGAAGGTAGGATTCTCTAGAATAGCCAACACTTGGTAAGCTTTTGGACTCCAAGGAGACATCCATTAGTTATCTCTTGCGAGCTTTTGACGGGTAATCCAAGGTTAAAGATCCCCTTGAATGGCAAATGCTAGGTGAGAGGCACGAGCCATTGCAAGGTGTATCAGTGAGAAGGTTTTAGTGTTGAAACCTTTAATAGTAAGCATCTGTACCACACCGGTTCGGGAAATAACTATATATTAAATCCCCAACGCGAGGAAAAGAAACAAGTGACCGGAATCTCCTTTTTTGTAGATGGCACCTGATCCTAGTAACCTGAAATCCCAAGAAACATCTTTCTTTCTAATTATTTTCAGTTATTTTTAGTTTGGTTAGCTTAAAATCAACCATTTTCATTACGAGTTTATGTTTTCTTTTAAAGCTAACTTAGAAAAGGAAAAGCACCAATTCAGCTTTTGAACTAATATCAATTGTGAAGTGAAAACCCATCTCTGTGGACGATCCTAGAGCCACTATGCTATGCTAGCTATGCTACCCTAGTGTATGGTGAATTAGGTTTATAAATTTTGTTGATAACTCCCGTCTGAGGATTGAAAATCAAAGTACATCAGTTGATTGATCTGAATCAATCAGAACACCAATTGGGAACGAATCAGTACCCTCTCTAACAAAGTTCGTACCCTCTCTAAAAAAGTCCGTACCCCCTCTAACAAAGTTCGTACCTACTTTGACAAAGTTCGTACCCCCTCTCACAAAGTTTGTAACCTCTCTAACAAAGTTCGTACCCTCTCTAACAAAGTTTGTACCATGTTAGACCAAGTTCGTACCCTGTCTCACAATGTTCGTACCCTTTCAACCAAATTTTGTACCCCCTCTCACAAACTATGTACCATGTGTTACAAAGTTCATAACCTCTCTAACAAAGTTCGTACCCTCTCTAACAAAGTTCGTACCCCCTCTAACCAAGTTCGTAACCCCTCTCACAAAATTCGTACTCTGTCTAACAAAGTTCATACCCACTCTAACAAAGTTCTTACCCCCTCTAACAAAGTTCGTACCGTCTCTAACAAAGTTCGTACCATATGTAACAAAGTTGCTAACCTCTTTAGCAAAGTTCGTACCCACTCTCACAAAGTTCGTACCCTCTCCAACAAAGTTCGTACGCCCTCTAACAAAGTTCGTACCCTCTCTGACAAAGTTTGTACCCTCTTTGACAAAGTTCGCACCTACTTTGACAAAGTTCGTAACCTCTCTTACAAAGTTCGTACCCCCTCTAACAAAGTTCGTACCCCCTCTAACAAAGTTCGTACCCTCTCTCACAAAGTTCGTAACCTCTCTAACAAAGTTCGTACCCGTTCTAACAGAGTTCGTACATTTTCTAACAAAGTTCGTAACCTCTCTAACAAAGTTCATACCCCTTCTAACAAAGTTCGTACCCCCTCTCACAAAGTTCGTATCCCCACTAACAAAGTTCGTACCCACTTTGACAAAGTTCATACCCTCTCTAACAAAGTTCGTACCCCTTCTAACAAAATTCGTATCCTCTTTAACAAAGTTCTTACCGTCTCTTACAAAGTTCGTACACTCTCTAACAAAGTCCGTACCCTCTCTAACAAAGTTCGTACCCGCTCTAATAGAGTTCGTACATTTTCTAACAAAGTTCGTAACCTCTCTAACAAAGTTCATACCCCATCTAACAAAGTTCGTACCCCCTCTCACAAAGTTCGTATCCCCGCTAACAAAGTTCGTATCCCCTCTAACAAAGTTCGTACCCCCTTTCACAAAGTTCGTACCCGCTCTAACAAAGTTCGTACCCCCTCTAACAAAGTTCGTAGCCCCTCTCACAAAGTTCGTCCCCTCTCTAACAAAGTTCGTACCCCCTCTAACAAAGTTCGTATCACTCTGACAAAGTTCATACCCTCTGTAACAAAGTTCGTACCCCCTCTCACAAAGTTCGTACCTGTGTAACAAAGTTCGTAACCTCTCTAAATAAGTTCGTACCCTCTCTAACAAAGTTCGTACCCACTCTGACAAAGTTCGAACCCTCTGTGACAAAGTTCGTATCCCCTCTCACAAAGTTCGTACCATGTGTAACAAAGTTCGTAACCTCTCCAACAAAGTTCATACCATATCTAATAAAGTTCGTACACACTCTTAGAAAGTTTGTACAATGTTAAACAAAGTTCGTATCCCCTCTCACAAAGTTCGTACCATGTGGAACAAAGTTCGTACCTTCTCTCACAAAGTTGGTACCATGTTAAAGAAAGTTCATACCTCATCTCAAAAAGTTCGTATCCCCTCTAAGAAAGTTCGTACCTCTCTAACAAAGTTCGTACCCACTCTCACAAAATTCGTACCATCTCTAACAAAGTTCGTACCCTCTCTAACAAAGTTCGTACCTACTCTCACAAAATTCGTACCATCTCTAACAAAGTTCATACCCTCTCTAACAAAGTGCGTACCCACTCTGACAAAGTTTGTACCCTTTCTAATAAATTTCGTACCACCTCTCACAAAGTTCGAACCATGTGTAACAAAGTTCTTTACCTCTCTAACAAAGTTCGTACCCTCTTAACAAAGTTCGTACCCCCTCTCACAAAGTTCATAACCTCTATAGCAATGTTCGTACCCTCTATAACAAAGTTTGTACCCCCTCTAACCAAGTTCGTAACCCTCTCTAACAAAGTGCGTACTCGCTCTGACAAAGTTCGTACCCTTTCAAACAAATTTTGTACCCCCTCTTACAAAGTACGTACCATGTGTTACAAAATTCATAACCTCTCTAACAAAGTTCGTACCCCCTCTAACCAATTCGTAACCCCTCTCACAAAGTTCGTACTCTCTCTAACAAAGTTCGTACCCGCTCTAACAAAGTTCGTAGCCCCTCTAACAAAGTTCGTACCCACTCTGACAAAGTTCAAATCCTTTCTAACAAAGTTCATACCATGTATAACAAAGATCGTAACCTTTCTAACAAAGTTCTTACCATCTCTTACAAAGTTCGAACACTCTCTAACAAAGTTCAAACCCACTCTGGCAGAGTTCATACCTTCTCTAACAAAGTTCTTACCCCCTCTCTCAAAGTTCGTACCATGTGTAACAAAGTTCGTAAACTTTCTAACAAAGTTCGTATCCCCTCTAACAAAGTTCGTACCCCCTCTCACAAAGTTCATACCCGCTCTAACAATGTTCGTACCCCCTCTAATAACGTTCGTACCATCTCTAACAAAGTTCGTACCCCCTCTCACAAAGTTCGTACCCTCGCTAACAAAGTTCGTACCCCCTCTAACAAAGTTCGTACCCCCTCTAACAAAGTTCATACCCTCTGTAACAAAGTTCGTACCCCATCTATCAAAGTTCATACCCCCTCTCACAAAGTTCGTACCCTCTCCAACAAAGTTCGTACGCCCTCTAACAAAGTTCGTACCCCCTCTAACAAAGTTTGTACCCCCTCTCACAAAGTTCGTATCATGTGTAACAAAGTTCATAACCTCTCTAACAAAGTTCGTACCCTCTCTAACAAAGTTCGTACCCGCTCTAACACAGTTCGTACATTTTCTAACAAAGTTCGTAACCTCTGTAACAAAGTTCATACCCCCTCTAACAAAGTTCGTACCCCCTCTCAAAAAGTTTGTATCCCCTCTAACAAAGTTCGTACCCACTTTGACAAAGTTCGTACCCTCTCTAACAAAGTTTGTACCCCATCTAACAAAATTCGTATCCTCTCTAACAAAGTTCTTACTGTCTCTTACAAAGTTCGTACACTCTCTAACAAAGTTCAAACCCACTCTGGCAGAGTTTGTACCCTCTTTAACAAAGTTCGTACCCCCTCTCTCAAAGTTCGTACCATGTGTAACAAAGTTCGTAAAATTTCTAACAAACTTCGTATCCCCTCTAACAAAGTTCGTACCCCCTCTCACAAAGTTCGTACCCCCTCTTACAATGTTCGTATCATGTGTAAGAAAGTTCGTAACCTCTATAACAAAGTTGAAACCCTCTCTAACAAAGTTCGTACCTGCTCTAACAGAATTCGTACATTTTGTAACAAACTTCGTAACCTCTCTAACAAAGTTCGTACCCCCTTTAACAAAGTTCGTACCCCCTCTATCAAAGTTCGTACCCCCTCTCACAAAGTTCGTATCCCCTCTCACAACGTTCGTACCCATTTTGACAAAGCTCGTACCCTCTTTACCAAAGTTCGTACCCCTTCTAACAAAATTCGTATCTCCTCTAACAAAGTTTGTACCCTCTCAAACAAAGTTCGTACCCCCTCTGACAAAGTTCGTACCCCCTCTTACAATGTTCGTATCATGTGTAACAAATTTCGCAACCTCTCTAACAAAGTTCGTACCCTTTTTAACAAAGTTCGTACCATGTGTAACATAGTTTCTAACCTTTCTAACAAAGTTCGTACTCCCTCTTACAAAGTTCGTACCCCCGGTAAAAAAGTTCGTACCCCCTCTCGCAATGTTCGTATCATGTGTAACAAAGTTCATAACCTCTCTAACAAAGTTCGTACCCTCTCTAACAAAGTTCGTACTAGCTCTAACAGAGTTCGTACATTTTCTAACAAAGTTCATAACCTCTCTAACAAAGTTCATACCCCCTCTAACTAATTTCGTACGCCCTTTCACAAAGTTCGTATCCACTCTAACAAAGTTCGTACCCACTTTGACAAAGTTCGTACCCTCCCTAACAAAGTTCGTACCCCTTCTAACAAAATTCGTATCCTTTCTAACAAAGTTCTTAACGTCTCTTACAAAGTTCGTACACTCTCTAACAAAGTTCAAACCCACTCTAGCAGAGTTCATACCCTCTCTAACAAAGTTCTTACCCCCTCTCTCAAAGTTCGTACCATGTGTAACAAAGTTCGTAAACTTTCTAACAAAGTTCGTATCCCCTCTAACAAAGTTCGTACCCCCTCTCACAAAGTTCGTACTCCCTCTTACAAAGTTCGTACCCCCGGTAAAAAAGTTCGTACCCCCTCTCGCAATGTTCGTATCATGTGTAACAAAGTTCGTAACCTCTCTAACAAAGTTCGTACCTCTCTAACAAAGTTCGTACCCGCTCTAACAGAGTTCGTACATTTTCTAACAAAGTTCGTAACCTCTCTAACAAAGTTCGTACCCCCTCTAACAAAGTCCCTACCCCCTTTGACAAAGTTTGTACCCTCTGTAACAAAGTTCATACCCCCTCTCACAATGTTCGTATCATGTGTAAGAAAGTTCGTAACCTCTCTAACAAAGTTCGTACCCGCTCTAATAGAATTCGTACATTTTCTAACAAAGTTCGTAACCTCTCTAACAAAGTTCGTACCCCCTCTAACAAAGTTCGTACCCCCTCTATCAAAGTTTGTACCCCCTCTCACAAAGTTCGTACCCACTTTGACAAAGCTCGTACCCTCTCTAACAAAGTTCGTAGCCCTTCTAACAACATTCGTATCCTCTCTAACAAAGTTCTTACCCTCTCTTACAAAGTTCGTACACTCTCTAACAAAGTTCAAACCCACTCTGGCAGAGTTCGTACCCTCTCTAACAAAGTTCGTACCCCCTCTCTCAAAGTTCGTACCGTGTGTAATAAAGTTCGTAACCTCTCTAACAAAGTTTGTAACCCCTCTCACAAAGTTTGTACCATTTTAAATAAAGTTCGTACCCCCTCTAACAAAGTTCGTACCATGTGGAACAAAGTTCGTACCTTCTCTCACAAGGTTGGTACCATGTTAAACAAAGTTCGTACCCCCTCTAACAAAGTTCGTACCCTCTCTAACAAAGTTCGTACCCCCTCTAACAAAGTTCGTACCCTCTCTAACAAAGTTCGTATCCCATCTAACAAAGTTCGTACCCCCTCTATCAAAGTTCGTACCCCATCTCACAAAGTTCATACCATGTGTAATAAAGTTCGTAACCTCTCTAACAAAGTTTGTAACCCCTCTCACAAAGTTTGTACCATTTTAAATAAAGTTCGTACCCCCTCTAACAAAGTTCGTACCATGTGGAACAAAGTTCGTACCTTCTCTCACAAAGTTGGTACCATGTTAAACAAAGTTCGTACCCCCTCTAACAAAGTTCGTACCCTCTCTAACAAAGTTCGTACCCCCTCTAACAAAGTTCGTACCCTCTCTAACAAAGTTCGTATCCCATCTAACAAAGTTCGTACCCCCTCTATCAAAGTTCGTACCCCATCTAACAAAGTTCATACCCTCTCTAACAAATTTCGTACCCCCTCTCACAAAGTTCATACCCCCTCCCACAAAGTTCGTACTAGGTGTAACAAAGTTCGTAACCTTTCTAACAAAGTTCGTACCCCTCTGACAAAGTTCGTACCCACTCTAACAAAGTTCGTACCCTCTATAACAAAGTTTGTACCCTCTCTCACAAAGTTCGTACCATGTGTAACAAAGTTCCTAACCTCTCTAACAAAAATCGTACCCTCTCTAACAAAGTTCCTACCCACTTTCACAAAGTTCGTACCATGTGTAACAAAGTTCCTAACCTTTCTAACAAAAATTGTACCCTCTCTAACAAAGTTCCTACCCACTTTCACAAAGTTCATACCCCCTCTCACAGAGTTGCTACCGTGTTAAAAAAAGTTCATACCCACTCTGACAAAGTTCGTACCCTCTATAACAAAGTTCGTACCATGTGCAACAACGTTCCTAACCTCTTTAGCAAAGTTCGTACCCTCTCTAACAAAGTTCCTACCCACTCTCACAAAGTTCGTACTCCCTCTCACAAAGTTGCTACCATGTTAAACAAAGTTCGTACCCCCTCTCATAAAGTTCATACCCCCTCTAACAAAGTTCGTACCCTCTGTAACAAAGTTCGAACCCACTTTGACAAATTTCGTACCCGTTCTAACAAAGTTCATACCCTCTCTAGTAAAGTTCCTACCCACTCTCACAAAGTTCGTACCCCCTCTGACAAACTTTGTAGCATGTTAAACAAAGTTTGTACCCCCTCTCACAAAGTTCGTATCATGTGGAACAAAGTTCGTAACCTTTATAACAAAGTTCGTACCCTCTCTAAAACAGTTCGTACCTACTATGACAAATTTCGTACCCGTTTTAACAAAGTTCGTACCCCTCTCACAAAGTTCGTACCTTCTCTAACAAAGTTCGTACCTCCTCTAAGAAAATTCGTACCCTCTCTAACAAAGTTCGTACCCACTCTGAGAAAGTTCTTACCCTCTGAAACAAAGTTCGTACCCACTCTCACAAAGTTCGTACCATGGGTAAGAAAGTGCATAACCTCTCTAACAAAGTTCGTACCCTCTTTAACAAAGTTCCTACCCACTCTTACACAGTTCATACCATGTTAAACAAAGTTCATACCCCCTCTTACAAAGTTCGTAACCTTTCTAACAAAGTTCGTACCCTCTTTCACAAAGCTGGTACCATGTTAAACAAAGTTCGTACCCCCTCTCACAAAGTTCGTACTACGTGGAACAAAGTACATTACCTTTCTAACAAAGTTCGTACCATCTCCAACAAAGTTCGTACCCCCTCTCACTAAGTTCGTACCCTCTCTAACAAAGTTCGTACTCCTTCTAACAAAATTTGTACCCTCTTTAACAAAGTTCGTACCCACTTTCACAAATTTCATACTAGGTGTAACAAAGTTTATACTCCCTCTCACAAAGTTGGTACCATGTGTAACAAATTTCATACCCCCTCTCATAAAGTTTGTACCCTCTATATAAAAGTTCGTAGCCCCTCTCACAAAGTTCGTACTAACAAAGTTCGTACCCCTCTAACAAAGTTCGTACACCCTCTCACAAAGTTTGTACCCTCTCTAACAAAGTTCGCACGCTCTTTAACAAAGTTCGGACCCCCTCTAACAAAGTTCATACCCGTTCTAATAAAGTTTGCACCTACTCCGACAAAATTCGTACCCTTTCTAACAAAGTTCGTATCCCCTCTCACAAAGTTCGTATCATGTGTAACAAAGTTTGTACTCTCTCTAACAAAGTTCGTACCCCCTCTCACAAAGTTCGTACCCTCTCTAACAAAGTTCGTAACCCATCTAACAAAGTTTGTACACTCTATAACAAAATTCGTATTCACTCTGACAAAGTTCGTGCCCTTTCTAACAAAGTTCGTAACGCCTCTCACAAAGTTCGTACCATGTGTAACAAAGTTCGTAACCTCCTCTAACAAATTTCATACCCCCCCTCACAAAATTCGTACTAGGTGTAACAAAGTTCGTAACCTTTCTAACAAAGTTCGTACCATGTGTAACAAAGTTCGTACCCCCTCTAACAAATTTCATACCCCCTCTCACAAAATTCGTACTAGGTGTAACAAAGTTCGTAACCTTTCTAACAAAGTTCGTACCCCTCTAACAAAGTTCGTACCCCCTCTAACAAAGTTCATACCCTCTCTAAGAAAGTTCGTACCCTTTCTAACAAATTTGTACCCCCTCTCACAAAATTCATACTATGTCTAACAACGTTTGTACCATGTGTAAAAATGTTCGTAACCTCTCTAACAAAGTTCGTACCCCCTTTACCAAAGTTCGTAACCCCTCTCACAATGTTCGTACCCTCTCTAACAAAGTTTGTACCCTCTCTAACAAAGTTCGTAGCCTCTTTAACAAAGTTCGTACCGCCTCTAACAAATTTCATACCATCTCTAACAAAGTTCGTACCCCATCTAACAAAGTTCGTACCCCTTCTAACAAAGTTCGTACCGCCTCTAACAAAGTTCGTACCCCCTACCACAAAGTACGTACCATGTCTAACAAAGTTCGTAACCCACTCTAACAAAGTTCGTACCCACTCCAACAAAGTTCTTACCCACTCTAACAAAGTTCATACCATATCTCACAAAGTTTGTACCTTCTCTAACAAACTTCGTACCCCCTCTCACAAAGTTCGTACCCTCTCTAACAAAGTTCGTACGCTCTCTAACAAAGTTTGTACCCCCTCTCACAAAGCTCGTACCATGTGTAACAAAGTTCGTAACCACTCTGATAAAGTTCATACCCTTTTTAACAAAGTTCGTACCCCCTCTCACAAAGTTCGTACAATGTGTAACAAAGTTCGTAACCTTTCTAACAAAGTTCGTATCCCCTCTAACAAAGTTCGTACCCCCTCTCACAAAGTTCGGACCCCCTCTCACAAAGTTCGTTCCCCTTCTAACCGAGTTCGTAACCCCTCTCAGAAAGTTTGTACCCTCTCTAACAAAGTTCCTACCTTCTCTAACAAAGTTCGTACCCTCTCTAACAAAGTTTGTACCCCTTCTAACAAAATTCAGATCCTTTCTAACAAAGTTCTTACCCTCTCTTACAAAGTTCACACACTCTCTAACAAAGTTCAAACTCACTCTAGCAAAGTTCGTACCCTCTCTAACAAATTTCGAACCACATCTCACAAAGTTCATACCCTCTCTAACAAAGTTCGTACCCCCTCTAACAAAGTTTGTACCCTCTCTAACAAATTTCGTACCCACTCTGACAAAGTTCGTACCCTTTCAAACAAAGTACGTACCCTATGTTACAAAGTTGGTAACCTCTCTAACAAAGTTCGTATCCTCTCTAACAAATTTCGTAAACCCTCTAACAAAGTTCGTACCCCCTCTCACAAAGTTCGTTCCCCTTCTAACCGAGTTCGTAACCCCTCTCAGAAAGTTTGTACCCTCTCTAACAAAGTTCCTACCATCTCTAACAAAGTTCGTACCCTCTCTAACAAAGTTTGTACCCCTTCTAACAAAATTCAGATCCTTTCTAACAAAGTTCTTACCCTCTCTTACAAAGTTCACACACTCTCTAACAAAGTTCAAACTCACTCTAGCAAAGTTCGTACCCTCTCTAACAAATTTCGAACCACATCTCACAAAGTTCATACCCTCTCTAAGAAAGTTCGTACCCCCTCTAACAAAGTTTGTACCCTCTCTAACAAACTTCGTACCCACTCTAACAAAGTTCGTACCCCCTCTCACAGATTACGTACCATGTGCTACAATGTTCGTAACCTCTCTAACAAAGTTCATACCCTCTCTAACAAAGTTCGTACCCCCTCTAACAAAGTTCATACCCCTTCTCACAAAGTTCGTACCACTTCTCATAAAGTACATAACCCCTCTAACCAAGTCCGTAACCCCTCTCAGAAAGTTCAAACCCTCTCTAATAATGTTTGTACCCCTTCAAACAAAATTAGGATCCTCTCTAACAAAGTCCGTACACTCTCTAACAAAGTTCAAACCCACTCTAGCAAAGTTCGTACCCTCTCTAACAAGGTTCGAACCCCCTCTCACAAATTTTGTACCATGTGTAACAAAGTTCATAACCTCTTTAACAAAGTTCGTACCATGTGTTACAAAGTTCGTAACCTCTCAAATAAAGTTCGTACGCTCTTTAAAAAAGTTCGTACCCACTCTAACAAATTTCATACCCCCTCTCACAAAGCTCGTACCCCCTCTAACAAAGTTCATACCCCCTCTCACAAAGTTCCTACTAGGTGTAACAAAGTTCGTAACGTTTCTCACAAAGTTCGTACCCCTCTAACAAAGTTCGTACCCCCTCTCACAAAGTTTGTACCCTCTCTAACAAAGTTAGTACCCCCTCTAACAATGTTCGTACCCTCTCTAACAAAGTTTGTGCCCTCTCTAACAAAGTTAGTACCCCCTTTAACAATGTTCGTACCCTCTCTAACAAAGTTTGTACCCTCTCTTACAAAGTTCATACCACCTCTAATAAATTTCGTACCGTCTCTACCAAAGTTCGTACCCCTTCTAAAAAAATTCGTAACCTCTCTAACAAAGTCCATAACCCCTCTAACATAGTTTGCACCCCCTCTGACAAAGTTCGTACCCCCTCTAAAAAAAGTTCGTACCCTCTCTAACAAACTTTGTACCCACTCTTACAAAGTTCGTACCCTTTTTAAAAAAGTTCGTACCCCCTCTCACAGAGTACGTACCATGCGTTACAAACTTCGTAACCGCTCTAACAAAGTTCGTACCCTCTCTAACAAAGTTCGTACTCCCTTAAACAAAGTTTGTACCCCCTCTCGCAAAGTTCATACCCCCTCTCACAAAGTATGTAACCCCTTTAACCAAGTTCGTACCCTCTCTAGCAAACTTCATACCCACTCTGACAAACTTCGTACCGTTTCTAACAAATTTCGTACCTCCTCTTACAAAGTTCGTACCATGTAACACAGTTCGTAACCTCTCTAACAAAGTTCATAGCCTCTCTAACAAAGTTCGTACCCCCTCTAACAAAGTTCGTACCCCTTCTCACAAAGTTTGTACCCCCTCTCACAAAGTACGTAACCCCTCTAACCAAGTCCGTAACCCCTCTCAAAAAGTTCAAACCCTCTCTAACAATGTTCGTACCCCTTCAAACAAAATTAGGATCCTCTCTAACAAAGTTCTTATCCTCTCTTACAACATTCGTACACTCTCTAACAAAGTTCAAACCCAGTCTGGCAAAGTTCGTACCCTCTCTAACAAGGTTCGAACCCCCTCCCACAAATTTCGTACCATGTGTAACAAAGTTCATAACCCCTCTAACAAAGTTCGTACCATGTGTTACAAAGTTCATAACCTCTCTAACAAAGTTCGTACGCCCTCTAAAAAAGTTCATACCCACTCTAACAAATTTCGTACCCCCCCTCACAAAGTTTGTACACCCTCTAACAAAGTTCATACCCCCTCTCACAAAGTTTGTACCCTTTCTAACAAAGTTAGTACCCCCTCTAACAATGTTCGTACCCTCTCTAACAAAGTTTGTACCCTCTCTTACAAAGTTTGTACCGCCTCTAATAAATTTCGTCCCGTCTTTAACAAAGGTCGTACCCCTTCTAACAAAATTCGTAAACTCTCTAAAAAAGTCCATAACCCCTCTAACATAGCTTGTACCCCCTCTGACAAACTTCATCCCACCTCTAACAAAGTTCGTACCATGAGTAACAAAGTTCGTAACCTCTCTAACAAAGTTCATACCCTCTTTAACAAAGTTCGTACCCCCTCTAACAAAGTTTGTACCCTCTCAAACAAAGTTCGTACCCTCTCTAACAAAATTCGTACCACCTCTAACAAAGTTCGTACCCCCTCTCAAAAATTCTGTACCTTGTCTAAGAAAGTTCGTACCCCCTCTCACAAATTGTACCCCTCTAACCAAGTTCGTAACCTCTCTCATAAAGTTCGTATCCTCTCTAACAAAGTTCGTACCATCTCTAACAAAGTTCGTACCCCCTCTAACAACGTACGTACCATCTCTAACAAAGTTCATACCCCTTCTAACCAAATTCGTATCCTCTCTAACAAAGTTCTTACCATCTCTTACAAAGTTCGTACCCTCTCTAACAAAGTTCGTACCCATTCTGACAAAGTTCGTACCCTCAATACCAAAGTTCGTTCCCCATGTCACAAAGTTCGTACCATGTGTAACAAAAATCATAAACTCTAACAAAGTTCGTA
Source organism: Vitis rotundifolia (assembly GCA_030254885.1). Classification (NCBI taxonomy): domain Eukaryota; kingdom Viridiplantae; phylum Streptophyta; class Magnoliopsida; order Vitales; family Vitaceae; genus Vitis; species Vitis rotundifolia. The sequence goes on along the minus strand of CM058153.1, from coordinate 11,457,665 downwards.
CCTCGTCTAACAAATATCGTACCCCCTCTCACAAAATTCGTAGTAGGTGTAACAAAGTTCGTAACTTTTCTCACAAAGTTCGTACCCCTCTAACAATGTTCGTACCCTCTATAACAAAGTTTGTACCCGCTCTGACAAAGTTCGTACCCTTGCTAACAAAGTTGTACCCCCTCTCACAAACTTCGTACCATGTCTAACAAAGTTTGTACCGTGTGTAAAAAAGTTCGTAACCTCTCTAACAAAGCTCGTACCCCCTCTCATTACGTTTGTACCCGCTAACAAATTTCGTACTCCCTCTAACAAAGTTCGTAACCCCTCTCACAATGTTCGTACCCTCTCTAATAAAGTTCGTACCGCCTCTAACAAATTTTGTACAGTCTTTAACAAAGTTCGTACCCCTTCTAAAAAAATTCTTAACTTCTCAACCAAAGTTCGTACCCCCTCTGACAAAGTTCGTACCCTCTCTAACAAAGCTTGTACCCTCTTTAACAACGTTCGTACCACCTCTCACAAAGTTCGTACCATGTGCAACAAAGGTCGTAACCTCTCTAACAAAGTAAGTACCCTTTCTAACAAAGTTCATACCCCCTCTCACAAAAATCGTACCATGTGTAACAAAGTTCGTAACCTCTCTAACAAATTTCGTACCCTCTTTAACAAAGTCTGTACCTACTTTGACAAAGTTCGTACCCTTTCTAACAAAGTTCATATCATGTGTAACAAAGTTCATAACCTCTTTAACAAAGTTCGTACCCTCTCTAACAAAGTTCGTTCCCCTTCTAACGAAGTTCAAACCCCCTCTCACAAAGTTCGTACCCTCTCTAAGTAAGTTCGCACCCTCTCTGACAAAGTTCGTACCCCCTCTAACAAAGTTCGTACCGTCTTTAACAAAGTTCGAACCCCTTCTAATAAAATTCGTATCCTCTTTAGCAAAGTTCGTACCTCCTTGAACAAAGTTCGCACCCTCTCGAACAAGATTCGTACCCACTCTGATAAAATTCGTACCCTTTCTAACAAAGTTCGTACCACCACTCACAAAGTTCGTACCATGTGTAACAAAGTTCGTAACCTCTCTAACAAATTTCATACCCTCTCTAACAAAGTTCGCACCCCCTGTAACAAAGTTCGTACCCCCTTTAACTAAGTTTATACCCTCTCTAACAAAGTTCGTACCCACTATGACAAAGTTCGTACCATCTAACGAAGTTCGTACCACGTAACAAAGTTCGCACCACCTCTAACAAAGTTCCTACCCCTTCGCACAAAGTTCCTACCCTCTCTAACAAAGTTCGTACCCACTCTAACAAAGTTCGTACCAACTCTCATAAAGTTTGTACCCTTTCTATAAAAGTTCGTAACCCCTCTCCCAAAGTTCGTACCATGTGTAACAAAGTACGTAACCTCTCTAACAAAGTTCGTACCATGAGTAACAAAGTTCGTACCCTCTCTAACAAATTTCGTACCCCCTCTAAAAAAGTTTGTACCCTCTCTAACAAAGTTCGTATCCTCTCTAATAAATTTCGTACCGTCTCTATCAAAGTTCGTACCCCTTCTAACAAAATTCGTATACTCTCTAACATAGTTCGTACCCCCTTTAATAAAGTTCTAACCCTTTCTAACAAAGTTCGTACCACCTCTCAGAAAGTTCGTACCATGTGTAACAAAGTTCGTACCTCCACTAACAAAGTTCGTAACCTCTCTAACAAAGTTCGTACCCTCTCTAACAAAGTTCGTACCCCCTCTAACAAAGTTCGTACCCCCTCTCACAAAGTTCGTACCCCCTCTAACAAAGTTCGTACCCTCTCTAATAAAATTCGTACCCACTCTAACAAAGTTCGTACCCTTTCTAACAAAGTTCGTACCATGTGTAACAAAGCTCGTAACCTCTCTAAAAAAGTTCATACCTCCTCTAACAAAGTTCGTAACCTCTCTAAAAAAGTTCATACCTCCTCTAACAAAGTTCGTAACCTCTTTAACAAAGTTCATACCCCCTCTAACAAACTCCGTACCCTCTCTCACAAAGTTCGTACCCCTTCTAACAAAGTTCGTACCCCTCTAACAAAGTTCGTACCCTCTCTAACAAAGTCCGTACCCACTGTGACAAAGTTCGTACCATTTCCCAAAGTTCGCACCCTCTTTAACAAAGTTCCTACCCCTTCTCACAAAGTTCGTACCCTCTCTAACAAAGTTCGTACCCACTCTAACAAAGTTTGTACCCTCTCGAACAAACTTCGTACCAACTCTCATAAAGTTCGTACCCTTTCTAAAAAAGTTCGTAACCCCTCGACCAAAGTTCGTACCAAGTGTAACAAAGTTCGTAACCTCTCTAACAAAGTTCGTACCATGAGTAACAAAGTTCGTACCCTCTCTAACTAATTTCGTAACCCCTCTAACAAAGTTTGTACCCTCTCCAACAAAGTTTGTACCCTCTCTAATAAATTTCGTACCATCTCTAACAAAGTTTGTACCCCCTTTAATAAAGTTCCAACCCTTTTTAACAAAGTACGTACCATCTCTCAGAAAGTCCGTACCATGTGTAACAAAGTTCATAACCTTTCGAACAAAGTTCGTACCCCCTCTATCAAAGCTCGTATCATATCTCACAATGTTCGTACCCTCTCTAACAAAGTTCGTACCTCCACTAACAAAGTTCGTACCTCCACTAACAAAGTTCGTAACCTCTCTAACAAAGTTCGTACCCTCTCTCACAAAGTTCGTACCCTCTCTAACAAAGTTCGTACCCCCTCTCACAAAGTTCGTACCCCCCCTAACAAAGTTCGTACCCTCTTTAAAAAAGTTCGTACCATTTCAAACAAAGTTCGTACACCCTCTCACAAAGTTAATACCAAGTGTAACAAAGTTCGTAACCTCTTTAACAAAGTTCGTACCGTCTTTCACAAAGTTTGTACCCACTCTGACAAAGTTCATACCCTTTCTAACAATGTTCGTACCATGTGTAACAAAGTTCGCAACCTCTCTAAAAAAGTTCGTACCCTCTGTAACAAAGTTCATACCCCCTCTAACAAAGTTCGTACCCCCTCTTCCAAATTTCGTACCCCCTCTAACAAAGTTTGTACCCTCTCCAACAAAGTTCGTACCCTATCTAATAAATTTTGTACCATCTCTAACAAAGTTCGTACCCCCTCTAATAAAGTTCCAACCTTTTCTAACAAAGTACGTACCACCTCTTAGAAAGTTCATACCATGTGTAACAAAGTTCGTAACCTTTCTAACAAAGTTCGTACCCCCTCTATCAAAGCTCGTATCATATCTCACAATGTTCGTACCCTCTCTAACAAAGTTCGTACCCACTCTAACAAAGTTTGTATCCGCTCTAACAAAGTTCGTACCCCCTCTCACAAAGTTAGTACCCCCTCTAACAAAGTTCATACGCACTCTAACAAAGTTCGTACCCACTCTGACAAAGTTCGTACCATGTGTAACAAAGTTCGTACCCCCTCTAACAAAGTTCGAACCCTTTCTAACAATGTTCGTACCACCTCTCCCAAATTTTGTACCCTCTCTAACAAAGTTCGTACCCCCTCTAGCAAAGTTCGTACCGTATTTAACAAAGTTCGTACCCCTTTTAAAAAAATTCGTATCCTCTTTAACAAACTTCGTATCTCCTCTAACAAAGTTTGTACCCCTTCTAACAAAGTCCGTACCGTCTCTAACAAAGTTTAAACCCCTTCTAACAAAACTCGTATCCTCTTTAACAAAGTTCGTACCTCCTCGAACAAAGTTCGTACCCACTCGAACAAGGTTCATACCCACTCTGACAAAGTTCGTACCCTTTCTAACAAAGTTCGTACCATGTGTAACAAAGTTTGTAACGTCCCTAACAAAGTTCTTACCCTCTCTAACAAAGTTCGTACTTCGTCTAACAAAGTTCGTACCCCCTCTCACAAAGTTCATACCCCCTCTCACAAAGTTCGTACCCACTCTGACAAAATTCGTACCCCCTCTCACAAAGTTCGTACCATATGTAACAAAGTTTGTAACTTCTCTAACAAAGTTCGTACCGTCTTTCACAAAGTTTGTACCCACTCTAACAAAGTTCATACCCTTTCTAATAAAGTTCCTACCATGTGTAACAAAGTTCGCAACCTCTCTAAAAAAGTTCGTACCCTCTCTAACAAACTTCGTATCCAATCTAACAAAGTTCGTACCCCCTCTCCCAAATTTCGTACCCTCTCTAACAAAGTTTTTACCCTCTCTAACAAAGTTTGTACCCCCTCTAACAAAGTTTGTTCCGTCTTTAACAAAGTTCGTATCCCTTCTAACAAAATTCGTATCCTCCTTAACAAACATCGTATCTCCTCTAACAAAGTTCGTACCCCCTCTAACAAAGTCTGCACCGTCTCTAACAAAGTTCAAAGCCCTTCTAACAAAGTTCGTACCCTCTCTAATAAATTTCGAACCGTCTCTCACAAAGTTCGTACCCCCTCTAATAAAGTTCCAACCCTTTCTAACAAAGTTTGTACCACCTCTCAGAAAGTTGGTACCATGTGTAACAAAGTTCGTAACCTTTCTAACAAAGTTCTTACCTCCTCTAAAAAAGTTCGTAACCTCTCTAAAAAAGTTTGTACCATGTGTAACAAAGTTCGTAACCTTTTTCACAAAGTTCGTAACCTCTCTAACAAACTTCGTACCCTCTCTAACAAAGTTCGTACTCCCTCTAACAAAGTTCTTACCCCCTCTAACAAAGTTCGTAACCTCTCTAACAAAGTCCGTACCCTCTCTAACAAAGTACGTACCCCCTCTAACAAAGTTCGTACCCCCTCTAACAAAGTTCGTACCCACTTTGACAAAGTTCGTACCCTTTCTAACAAAGTTCGTACCCCCTCTCACAAAGTTCTTACCCCCTCTCACAATGTTCGTACCCTCTCTAACAAAGTTCGTATCCCCTCTAACAAAGTTCGTACCCCCTCTCACAAAGTTAGTACCCCCTTTAACAAAGTTCGTACACACTCTAACAAAGTTCATACCCACTCTAACAAAGTTCGTACCCCCTCTCACAAAGTTCGTACCCAATCAGACAAAGTTCGTACCCTTTCTAACAAAGTTCATACCCCCTCTAACAAAGTTCGTACCCCCTCTCACAAAGTTCGTACCCCCTCTAACAAAGTTCATACCCACTCTGACAAAGTTCGTACCCTTTCTAACAAAGTTCGTACCCCCTCTAACAAAGTTCGTACACTCTCTAACTAAGTTCGTACCCACTCTGACAAAGTTCGTACCCCCTCTCACAAAGTTCGTACCATGTGTAACAAAGTTCGTAACTTTTCTAACAAAGTTCGTACCGTCTTTCACAAAGTTTGTACCCACTCTGACAAAGTTCATACCATTTCTAACAAAGTTCCTACCATGTGTAACAAAGTTTGCAACCTCTCTAACAAAGTTCGTACCCCAACTAATAAAGTTCGTACCCCCTCTCCTAAATTTCGTACCCTCTCTAACAAAGTTCGTACCCCCTCTCACAAATTTCGTACCATGTGTAACAAAGTTCATAACCTCTCTAACAAAGTTTGTACCCTCTCAAAAAAAGTTCGTACCCCCTCTCACAAAGTACGCACTATGTGTTACAAAGTTCGTAACCTCTATAACAAAGTTCGTACCCTCTCTAACAAAGTTCGTACCCCCTCTGACAAAGTTCGTACCCACTCTGACAAAGTTCGTACCACTCTGGCAAAGTTTGAACCCCCTCTCACAAACTTCGTACCATGTGTAACAAAGTTCCTACCCGCTCTAACAAAGTTCGTACGCTCTCCAACAAAGTTCGTATCCACTCTGAAAAATTTCATACCCATTCGAACAAATTTCGTACCTCCTCTCACAAAGTTCTTACCATGTAACACAGTTCGTAACCTCTTTAACAAAGTTTGTACCCTCTCTAACAAAGTTCGTACCCCCTCTAACAAAGTTCCAACTTCTTCTCACAAAGTTCGTACCCTCTTCAACAAAGTTCGTACCCCCTCTAACAAAGTTCCTACTTCTTCTCACAAAGTTCGTACCCTCTCTAAGAAAGTTCGTACCCACTCTAACAAAGTTCGCACCCTCTGTAAAAAAATTCGTACCCAGTCTGAAAAAGTTGATACCCTTTCTAACAAAGTTCGTACCCCCTCTCACAAAGTTCGTACAATGTGTAACAAAGTTCGTAACCTTTCTAACAAAGTTCATATCCCCTTTAACAAAGTTCGTACCCCCTCTCACAAAGTTCCTACCCCCTCTAACAACGTTCGTACCCTCTCTAACAAAGTTCGTACCCCCTCTAACAAAGTTCGTACCCTCTCTATCAAAGTTCATACCCACGCTGAAAAAGTTCATACCCTTTCAAACAAAGTTCATACCCCCACTAACAAATTACCTACCTTGTGTTACAAAGTTGCTACCCTCTCTAACAAAGTTCGTACCCCCTCTAAAAAAGTTCGTACCTCCTCTAACAAAGTTCGTACCCCCTCCAAAAAAGTTCGTACCCCCTCTCACAAAGTTCGTACCCACTCTAACAAAGTTCGTACCCACTCTAACAGAGTTCGTACCAGCTCTAACAAAGTTCATACCCTTTCTAACAAAGTTCGTAAACCCTCTCACAAAGTTCGTACCCTCTCTAACAAAGTTCGTACCCCCTCTAACAAGTTCGTACCCTCTCTAACAAATTTCGTACCCACTCTGACAAAGTTTGTACCCTTTCTAACAAAGTTTGTACCCCCTCTCACAAAGAACGTACCATGTGTTACAAAATTCGTACCCTCTCTCACAAAGTTCGTTCCCCCTCTAACAAAATTCGTACCCCCTCTCAGAAAGTTCGTACTCCCTCTAACAAAGTTCGTACCATTTCTAACAAAGTTCGTACCCTCTCTTAATAAGTTCGAACCCCCTCTCACAAATTTCGTACCATGAGTAACAAAGTTCATACCCTCTCAAAAAAAGTTCGTACCCACTCTCACAAAGTACGCACCATGTATTACAAAGTTCGCAATCTCTGTAACAAAGTTCGTACCCTCTCTAACAAAGTTCATACCCCCTCTGGCAAAGTTCGTACCCTTTCTCACAAACTTCGTACCATATGTAACAAAGTTCGTACCCTCTCTGACAACTTTCGTACTCACTCTATCAAAGTTCGTAACCCCTCAAACAAACTTCGTACCCTCTCTAACAAAGTTCTACCCACTCTAACAAAGTCCGTACCCTCTCTAACAAAGTTCGTACCCCCTCTAAAAAAGTTCGTACCTCCTCTAACAAAGTTCGTACCCCCTCCAAAAAAGTTCGTACCCCCTCTCACAAAGTTCGTACTCTCTCTAACAAAGTTTGTACCCTGATTACTACTCAAAAATGCTATTTTGTAAGCTTGTAATTAACTCTTTTAAACACTTTTGAGTAGTAGTTATTACCTTTTAACCCAATTAACATATTAAGGACCTTTTGCAATCAATTCTAATCAAAGTGTGTAAGTTTTGGTGTTTTTGTTAGCTTTTTGATCACCAAAGCAATCCAAGATTGAGGAGAGTTCTTTGGAATCCATGGCAAAGCAAATGGAAAGCTTAGAAACATGAAGAACCAAAGCTTTGAAGCTTTAAAGTCCTTTGCCATAAGCAAATCCGGAATGCAAGGAGGAAAGCAAAGAGGAATCTGCCATGAAGCAAAACAGGGGACAGCAGTTGCAGTCTTCTTGGGCACTTTTGGAGCACTTCCCGGAGTCCAATTTCTACATTCTATATACCATTTCAAAGCTTAGGAAGTCAAGAATCTAATTCTTTAAACAGTGCACGATTCGGAGTTCAAATGAAGAAGTTACAGCCATTGGAAACTGATCGCTTCAAGCTGACGAAAAATTTCGCAGGGCTGCGAAATTTTGTCCTTTGGCTGCGAAATTTCGCAGCGCTACAGTGCTAGCTGCGAAACACCTCCTGAAGCCACCCGATAGCTGCAACTGACATCCTGAGATCTTTTTGCTTTAGATATTTGATGTCTAAATTCCCAAATTCTCCTTGTAACCCTCCTATCACATGATTCCTTAGTTAGGAAGTAAGAAGCAAAGGGTGAATAACCCCTTATATATATGTTTGTAATTTTCCATTGGAACACATCTCGGGAGCTTTTCCAGAGACCACCTTGTATAGTTTTTGAAAGTGATATATACAGAGCCTTGCTCTCTTTTTCCTTCTCATCTTTGTTTTCTCTTTCATTTTCTTTCTAGCCAAACATCCTTTGAGGATTTTTCCTCAGAGGATGAGAGGCTAGACTTTTTGTCTCTTGGGTGAAGGGAGCCAGGTAAGGTGCCGGCTGCATGAGGGTGAGTTTTTGTTGTTTCCATTTTTAATGAAGAGAAAGTGTGACCCGTTTTTGGTTTCTATGTTTTTAGTTAACTTAAAACGTCTTTGAATCACCTGGGCCAACACTTGGTAAGGCAAGTGGACTCCGTCCATTGAGTTTCACTAGTTTATCTCTTGCGAGCCTTTGGGGGGTGATTCAAAGGTAGGATTTTCTAGACCAGCCAACACTTGGTAAGCTTTTGGACTCCAAGGAGACATCCATTAGTTATCTCTTGTGAGCTTTTGAAGGATAATCCAAGGTTAAAGATCCCCTTGAATGGCAAATGCTAGGTAAGAGGCACGAGCCATTGCAAGATGGATCAGTGAGAGGGATTTAGTGTTGAAACCATTAATGGTAAGCATCTGTACCACACCGGTTTGGGAAATAACTATATGTTAAATCCCCAATGCGAGGAAAAGAAACAAGTGACCGGAATCTCCTCTTTTGTAGATGGCACCTGATCCTAGTGACCTGAAATCCCAAGAAACACCCTTCTTTCTAGTTAATTTTAGTTAGTTTTTGTTTGGTTAGCTTAAAACCATTCGTTTTCATGCAAACTTATGTTTTCTTTTAAAGCTAACCTTGAAATGAAAAACCACCAATTCAACCTTTGAACTAATATCAATTGTGAAGTGAAAACCCATCTCTGTGGACGATCCTAGAGCCACTATACTATGCTAACTATGCTACCCTAGTATATGGTGAAATAGGTTTATAAATTTTGTTGATAACTCCCATTTAAGGATTGAAATCAAAGCACATTAGTTGATTGATCTGAATCAATCAGAACACCAATTGGGGACGAATCATACCCCGTCTAAAAAAGTTCGTACCCTCTCAAACAAAGTTCGTACCCACTCTCACAAATTTCTTACCCTGTAAAACAAAGTTCGTACCCCCTCCCACAAAGTTCTGTACCTCTCTAACAAAGTTCGTACCCTCTCAACAAAGTTCGTACCCCCTCTAACAAAGTTTGTACCCTCTCAACAAAGTTCGTACCCCCTCTAACAAAGTTTGTAACCCCTTGCACAAAGTTCATAACCTTTCTAACAAAGTTCGTATCCCCTCTCCGAAAGTTCGTACCCCCTCTCAAAAAGTTCGTACCTCCCCAACAAAGTTCGTACCCACTTTGACAAATTTCGTACCCCCTCTCACAAAGTTCATACCATGTGTAATAAAGTTCTTTACCTCTCTAACAAAGTTCGTTCCCTCTGCACAAAGTTCGTACCTTCTAAACAAAGTTCGTACCCCCTCTAACAAAGTTCCTAACCCCTTGCACAAAGTTCATAACCTTTCTAACAAAGTTCGTATCCCCTCTCCGAAAGTTTGTACCCCTCTCAAAAAGTTCGTACCTCTCTAACAAAGTACGTACCCACTCTGACAAATTTCGTACCCTATCTAACAAAGTTCGTACCCCCTCTCACAAAGTTCATACCATGTGTAACAAAGTTCTTTACCTCTCAACAAAGTTCGTACCCCATCTAACAAAGTTCGTAACCCCTCGCACAAAGTTCCTAACCTTTCTAACAAAGTTCGTATCCCCTTTGACAAAGTTCGTACCCCCTCTCTGAAAGTTCGTACTCTCTCTAACAATGTTCGTAACTCGTCTAAAAAAGTTCATACCCTCTATAACAAAGTTCATACCCTCTCTAACAAAGTTCGTACCCCCTCCAACAAAGTTCGTACTCTCTCTAACAAAGTTCGTACCCCCTCTCACAAAGTTCGTACCATGTGTAACAAAGTTTTTTACCTCTCTAACAAAGTTCGTACCCTCACAACAAAGTTCGTACCCCCTCTAACAAAGTTCGTAACCCCTCGCACAAAGTTCGTAACCTTTCTAATAAAGTTCGTATCCCCTATGACAAAGTTCGTACCCCCTCTCACAAAGTTCGTACCCTCTCTAACAAAGTTCGTATCATGTGTAACAAAGTTCATAACCTCTCTAAGAAAGTTCGTACCCCCCCTCACAAAGTTCATACCCTCTCTAACAAAGTTCGTGCCCACTCTGACAAATTTCATACCCTGTCTAACTAAGTTAGTACTCCCTCTCACAAAGTTCGTACCATGTGTAACAAAGTTCTTTACCTCTCTAACAAAGTTCATACCCCCTCTCACAAAGTTCGTACCCCCTCTAACAAAGTTCGTAACCCTCGCACAAAGTTCGTAACCTTTCTAACAGAGCTCGTATCCCCTCTGACAAAGTTCATACCCCCTCTCAATAAGTTCGTACCCTCTCTAACAAAGTTCGTACCCACTCTGACAAATTTCGTACCTTGCCTAACAAAGTTAGTACCCTCTCTCACAAAGTTTGTACCATGTGTAACAAAGTTCGTACCATGTGTAACCAAGTTCTTTACCTTTCTGACAAAGTTCGTACCCCCTCTAACAAAGTTCGTAACCCCTCGCACAAAGTTCGTAACCTTTCTAACAAAGCTCGTATCCTCTCTGACAAAGTTCATACCCCCTCTCACAAAGTTTGTAACCTCTCCAACAAAGTCCGTACCCACTCTGACAAATTTCGTACCTTGTCTAACAAAGTTAGTACACCCTCTCATAAAGTTCGTACCATGTGTAATAAAGTTCTTTACCTCTCTAATAAAGTTCCTACCCCCTCTCACAAAGTTCGTACCCCCTCTAACAAAGTTTGTAACCCCTCGCACAAAGTTCGTAACCTTTCTAACAAAGCTCGTACCCCTTCTGACAAAGTTCATACCCCCTCTCACAAAGTTTGTACCCTCTCTAACAAAGTTCATACCCACTCTGACAAATTTCGTACCCTGTCTAACAAAGTTCGTACCCCACCTCACAAAGTTCGTACCATGTGTAACAAAGTTTTTTACCTCTCTAACAAAGTTCGTACCCTGACAACAAAGTTCGTGCCCCCTCTAACAAATTCGTAACCCCTCGCACAAAGTTCGTAACCTTTCTAACAAAGTTCGTATCCCCTATGACAAAGTTTGTACCCCCTCTCACAAAGTTCTTACCTTCTCTAAGAAAGTTCGTATCATGTGTAACAAAGTTCATAACCTCTCTAAGAAAGTTCGTACCCCCCCTCACAAAGTTCGTACCATCTGGAACAAAGTTCGTAACCCCTCTAAAAAAGTTCGTACCCCCTCTCACAAAGTTCGTACTCTCTCTAACAAAGTTCGTACCCTGTCGAAAAAAGTTCATACCCTCTCTAACAAAGTTCGTGCCCACTCTGTCAAATTTCGTACCTTGTCTGACAAAGTTAGTACCCCCTCTCACAAAGTTCGCACCATGTGTAACAAAGTTCTTTACCTCTCTAACAAAGTTCGTACACCCTCTCACAAAGTTCGTACCCCCTCCAACAAAGTTCATAACCCCTCGCACAAAGTTCGTAACCTTTCTAACAAAGCTCGTATCCCCTCTGACAAAGTTCATACCCCGTCTCACAAAGTTCGTAACCTCTCGCACAAAGTTCGTACCCTCTCTAACAAAGTTCATGCCCACTCTGACAAATTTCGTGCCCTGTCTAACAAAGTTAGTACTCCCTCTCACAAAGTTCGTACCATGTGTAAGAAAGTTCTTTACCTCTCTAACAAAGTTCGTAACCCCTCTCACAAAGTTCGTACCCCCTCTAACAAAGTTCGTAACCCCTCGCATAAAGTTCATAACCTTTCTAACAAAGCTCGTATCCCCTCTGACAAAGTTCATACCCCCTCTCATAAAGTTCGTACCTTGTCTAACAAAGTTAGTACACCCTCTCACAAAGTTCGTACCATGTGTTACAAAGTTCTTTACCTTTCTAACAAAGTTCGTACCCCCTCTAACAATGTTCGTAACCCCTCGCACAAAGATTGTAACCTTTCTAACAAAACTCGTATCCCCTATGACAAAGTTCATACCCCCTCTCACGAAGTTCGTACCCTCTCTAACAAATTCGTAACCCCTCGCACAAAGTTCGTAACCTTTCTAACAAAGTTCGTACCCCCTCTCACAAAGTTCGTACCATGAGTAACAAAGTTCTTTGCCTCTCTAACAAAGTTCGTACCCCCTCTCACAAAGTTCGTACCCCATCTAACAATGTTCGTAACCCCTCGCACAAAGTTCGTAACCTTTCTAACAAAGCTCATATCCCCTCTGACCAAGTTCATACCCCCCCTCACAAAGTTTGTACCCTCTCTAACAAAGTTCGTACCCACTCTGACAACTTTCGTACCTTGCCTAACAAAGTTAGTACCCTCTCTCACAAAGTTCGTACCATGTGTAACCAAGTTCTTTACCTTTCTAACAAAGTTCGTAACCCCTCTAACAAAGTTCATAACCCCTCACACAAAGTTCGTAACCTTTCTAACAAAGCTCGTATCCCCTTTGAAAAAGTTCATACCCCCTCTCACAAAGTTCGTAACCCCTCGCACAAAGTTCGTAACCTTTCTAACAGAGTTCATATCCCCTTTGAAAAAGTTCATACCCCCTCTCACAAAGTTCGTACCCTCTCTAACAAAGTTCGTGCCCACTCTAAAAAATTTCGTACCCTGTCTAACAAAGTTAGTACCCCCTCCCACAAAGTTCGTACCATGTGTAACAAAGTTCTTTACCTCTCTAACAAAGTTCATACCCCCTTTCACAAAGTTCGTACCCCCTCTAACAAAGTTCATAACCCCTTGCACAAAGTTCGTAACCTTTCAAACAAAGCTCGTATCCCCTCTGACAAAGTTCACACCCCCTCTCACAAAGTTCGTAACCCCTCGCACAAAGTTCGTAACCTTTCTAACAAAGCTCGTATCCCCTTTGAAAAAGTTCATACCCCATCTCACAAAGTTCGTACCCTCTCTAACAAAGTTCGTACCCACTCTGACAAATTTCGTACCCTGTCTAACAAAGTTAGTACTCCCTCTCACAAAGTTCGTACCATGTGTAAGAAAGTTCTTTACCTCTCTAACAAAGTTCCTACCCCCTCTCACAAAGTTCGTAACCCCTCGCACAAAGTTCGTAACCTTTCTAACAAAGCTCGTATCCCCTTTGAAAAAGTTCATACCCCCTCTCACAAAGTTCGTACCCTCTCTCACAAAGTTCGTACCCACTCTGACAAATTTGTACCCTGTCTAACAAAGTTAGTACCCCCTCTCACAAAGTTCGTACCATGTGTAACAAAGTTCTGTACCTCTCTAACAAAGTTCGTACCCCCTCTCACAAAGTTCGTACCCCCTCTAACAAAGTTCATAACCCCTCACACAAAGTTCGTAACCTTTCAACCAAAGCTTGTTTCCCCTCTGACAAAGTTCATACCCCCTCTCACAAAGTTCGTAACCCCTCGCACAAAGTTCGTAACCTTTCAAACAAAGCTTGTTTCCCCTTTGAAAAAGTTCATACCCCCTCTCACAAAGTTCGTACCCTCTCTAACAAAGTTCGTACCCACTCTGACAAATTTCGTACCCTGTCTAACAAAGTTAGTACTCCCTCTAACAAAGTTCGTACCATGTGTAAGAAAGTTCTTTACCTCTCTAACAAAGTTCGTACCCCCTCTCACAAAGTTCGTACCCCCTCTAACAAAGTTCGTACCCCCCCTCACAAAGTTCGTACCCTCTCTAACAAAGGTCGTACCCACTCTGACAAATTTCGTACCTTGCCTAACAAAGTTAGTACCCTCTCTCACGAAGTTCGTACCATGTGTAACCAAGTTCTTTACCTTTCTAACAAAGTTCGTACCCCCTCTAACAAAGTTCGTAACCCCTCGCACAAAGTTCGTAACCTTTCTATCAAAGCTCGTATCCCCTGTGACAAAGTTCATAACCCTTCTCACAAAGTTCGTAACCCATCGCACAAAGTTCATAACCTTTCTAACAAAGCTCGTATCTCTATTGAAAAAGTTCATACCCCCTCTCACAAAGTTCGTACCATGTGTAACAAAGTTCTTTACCTCTCTAACAAAGTTCGTACCCCCTCTCACAAATTTCATACCCCCTCTAACAAAGTTCGTAACCCCTCGCACAAAGTTCGTAACCGTTCTAACAAAGCTCGTACCCCTCTGACAAAGTTCCTACCCCCTCTCAGAAAGTTCGTACCCTCTCTAACAAAGTTCATACCCACTCTGACAAATTTCGTACCCTGTCCAAGAAAGTTAGTACCCCCTCTCACAAAGTTCGTACCTTCTCTAACAAAGTTCGTATCATGTGTAACAAAGTTCATAAGCTCTCTAAGAAAGTTCGTACCCCCCCTCACAAAGTTCGTACCATCTGGAACAAAGTTCGTAACCCTTCTCACAAAGTTCGTACCCCCTCTCACAAAGTTCGTACTCTGTCTAAAAAAGTTCATACCCTCTCTAACCAAGTTCGTGCCCACTCTATCAGATTTCGTACCTTGTCCCACAAAGTAAGTACCCCCTCTCACAAAGTTCGCGCCATGTGTAACAAAGTTCTTTACCTCTCTCACAAAGTTCGTCCAGCCTCTCACAAAGTTCGTACCCCCTCTAACAAAGTTCATAACCCCTCGTACAAAGTTCGTAACCTTTCAAACAAAGCTCGTATCCCCTCTGACAAAGTTCATACCCCCTCTCACAAAGTTCGTAACCTTTCTAACAGAGTTCTTATCCCCTTTGAAAAAGTTCATACCCCCTCTCACAAAGTTCGTACCCCCTCTAACAAAGTTCGTACCCCCTCTCACAAATTCGTACCCCCCCTAACTAAGTTCACAACCCCTCGCACAAAGTTCGTAACCTTTCTAACAAAGCTCGTATCCCCTCTGACAAAGTTCATACCCCCTCTCACAAAGTTCGTAACCCCTCGCACAAAGTTCGTAACCTTTCTAACAAAGCTCGTATCCCCTTTGAAAAAGTTCATGCCCCCTCTCACAAAGTTCGTACCCTCTCTAACAAAGTCCGTACCCACTCTGACAAATTTCGTACCCTGTCTAACAAAGTTAGTACTCCCTCTCACAAAGTTCGTACCATGTGTAAGAAAGTTCTTTACCTCTCTAACAAAGTTCGTACCCCCTCTCACAAAGTTCGTACCCCCTTTAACAAAGTTCGTACCCCCTCTCACAAAGTTCGTACCCTCTCTAACAAAGTTCGTACCCACTCTGACAAATTTCGTACCTTGCCTAACAAAGTTAGTACCCTCTCTCACAAAGTTCGTACCATGTGTAACCAAGTTCTTTACCTTTCTAACAAAGTTCGTACCCCCTCTAACAAAGTTCGTAACCCCTCGCACAAAGTTCGTAACCTATCTAACAAAGCTCGTATCCCCTCTGACAAAGTTCATACCCCCTCTCACAAAGTTCGTAACCCCTTGCACAAAGTTCATAACCTTTTTAACAAAGCTCGTATCCCCTTTGAAAAAGTTCATACCCCCTCTCACAAAGTTCGTACCATGTGTAACAAAGTTCTTTACCTCTCTAACAAAGTTCGTACCCCCTCTCACAAAGTTCGTACCCCCTCTAACAAAGTTGGTAACCCCTCGCACAAAGTTCATAAACCTTCTAACAAAGCTCGTATCCCTTCTGACAAAGTTCATACCCTCTCTCACAAAGTTCGTACCCCCTCTCACAAAGTTCGTACCATGTGTAACAAAGTTCTTTACCTTTCTAAAAAAGTTCGTACCCCAGCTAACAAAGTTCGTAACCCCTCGCACAGAGATTGTAACCTTTCTAACAAAGCTCGTATCCCCTCTGACAAAGTTCATACCCCATCCCACCAAGTTCGTACCCTCTCTAACAAAGTTCGTACCCACTCTGACAAATTTCGTACCTTGTCTAACAAAGTTAGTACCCCCTCTCACAAAGTTCATACCATGTGTAACAAAGTTCTTTACCTCTCTAACAAAGTTCGTACCCCCTCTCACAATGTTCGTACCCCCTCTAACAATGTTCGTAACCCCTCACACAAAGTTCGTAACCATTCTAACAAAGCTCGTATCCCCTCTGACAAAGTTCATACCCCCTCTCACAAAGTTCGTACCCTCTCTAAAGAAGTTCGTATCATGTGTAACAAAGTTCATCACCTCTCTAAGAAAGTTCGTACCCCCCCACACAAAGTTCGTACCATCTGGAACAAAGTTCGTAACCCCTCTAACAAAGTTCGTACCCCGTCTCGCAAAGTTCATACTCTCTCTAACAAAGTTCATACCCTGTCTAAGAAAGTTCATACCTCTCTAACAAAGTTCGTGCCCACTCTGACAAATTTCGTACCTTGTCTAACAAAGTTAGTACCCCCTCTCACAAAGTTCGTACCATGTGTAACAAAGTTCTTTACCTCTCTAACAAAGTTCGTACCCCCTCTCACAAAGTTTGTACCATCTGGAACAAAGTTCGTAACCCCTCTATCAAAGTTCGTACCCCCTCTCACAAAGTTCGTACTCTCTCTAACAAAGTTCGTACCCTATCTAAAAAAGTTCATACCCTCTCTAACAGAGTTCGTACCCACTCTTACAAATTTCGTACCTTGTCTAACAAAGTTAGTACCCCCTCTCACAAAGTTCGTACCATGTGTAACAAAGTTCTTTACCTCTCTAACAAAGTTCGTACCCCCTCTCACAATGTTCGTACCCCCTTTAACAATGTTCGTAACCCCTCGCACAAAGTTCGTAACCTTTCTAACAAAGCTCGTATCCCCTCTGACAAAGTTCATACCCCCTCTCACAAAGTTCGTAACCCCTCGCACAAAGTTCATAACCTTTTTAACAAAGCTCGTATCCCCTTTGAAAAAGTTCATACCCCCTCTCACAAAGTTCGTACCATGTGTAACAAAGTTCTTTACCTCTCTAACAAAGTTCGTACCCCCTCTCACAAAGTTCGTACCCCCTCTAACAAAGTTGGTAACCCCTCGCACAAAGTTCATAAACCTTCTAACAAAGCTCGTATCCCTTCTGACAAAGTTCATACCCTCTCTCACAAAGTTCGTACCCCCTCTCACAAAGTTCGTACCATGTGTAACAAAGTTCTTTACCTTTCTAACAAAGTTCGTACCCCCGCTAACAAAGTTCGTAACCCCTCGCACAAAGATTGTAACCTTTCTAACAAAGCTCGTATCCCCTCTGACAAAGTTCATACCCCCTCCCACCAAGTTCGTACCCTCTCTAACAAAGTTCGTACCCACTCTGACAAATTTCGTACCTTGTCTAACAAAGTTAGTACCCCCTCTCACAAAGTTCATACCATGTGTAACAAAGTTCTTTACCTCTCTAACAAAGTTCGTACCCCCTCTCACAATGTTCGTACCCCCTCTAACAATGTTCGTAACCCCTCACACAAAGTTCGTAACCATTCTAACAAAGCTCGTATCCCCTCTGACAAAGTTCATACCCCCTCTCACAAAGTTCGTACCCTCTCTAACAAGGTTCATACCCACTCTGACAAATTTCGTACCCTTTCTAACAAAGTTCGTACCCCCTCTCACAAAGTTCGTACCATGTGTAACAAAGTTTTTTACCTCTCTAACAAAGTTCGTACCCTCAGAACAAAGTTCGTACCCCTCTAACAAAGTTCGTAACCTTTCTAACAAAGTTCGTATCCCCTATGACAAAGTTCGTACCCCCTCTCACAAAGTTCGTACCCTCTCTAAAGAAGTTCGTATCATGTGTAACAAAGTTCATCACCTCTCTAAGAAAGTTCGTACCCCCCCACACAAAGTTCGTACCATCTGGAACAAAGTTCGTAACCCCTCTAACAAAGTTCGTACCCCGTCTCACAAAGTTCATACTCTCTCTAACAAAGTTCATACCCTGTCTAAGAAAGTTCATACCTCTCTAACAAAGTTCGTGCCCACTCTGACAAATTTCGTACCCTGTCTAACAAAGTTAGTACCCCCTCTCACAAAGTTCATACCATGTGTAACAAAGTTCTTTACCTCTCTAACAAAGTTCGTACCCCCTCTCACAATGTTCGTACCCCCTCTAACAATGTTCGTAACCCCTCACACAAAGTTCGTAACCATTCTAACAAAGCTCGTATCCCCTCTGACAAAGTTCATACCCCCTCTCACAAAGTTCGTACCCTCTCTAACAAGGTTCATACCCACTCTGACAAATTTCGTACCCTTTCTAACAAAGTTCGTACCCCCTCTCACAAAGTTCGTACCATGTGTAACAAAGTTTTTTACCTCTCTAACAAAGTTCGTACCCTCAGAACAAAGTTCGTACCCCTCTAACAAAGTTCGTAACCTTTCTAACAAAGTTCGTATCCCCTATGACAAAGTTCGTACCCCCTCTCACAAAGTTCGTACCCTCTCTAAAGAAGTTCGTATCATGTGTAACAAAGTTCATCACCTCTCTAAGAAAGTTCGTACCCCCCCACACAAAGTTCGTACCATCTGGAACAAAGTTCGTAACCCCTCTAACAAAGTTCGTACCCCGTCTCACAAAGTTCATACTCTCTCTAACAAAGTTCATACCCTGTCTAAGAAAGTTCATACCTCTCTAACAAAGTTCGTGCCCACTCTGACAAATTTCGTACCCTGTCTAACAAAGTTAGTACCCCCTCTCACAAAGTTCGTACCATGTGTAACAAAGTTCTTTACCTCTCTAACAAAGTTCGTACCCCCTCTCACAAAGTTTGTACCATCTGGAACAAAGTTCGTAACCCCTCTATCAAAGTTCGTAACCCCTCTAACAAAGTTCGTACCCCGTCTCACAAAGTTTATACTCTCTCTAACAAAGTTCATACCCTGTCTAAGAAAGTTCATACCTCTCTAACAAAGTTCGTGCCCACTCTGACAAATTTCGTACCCTGTCTAACAAAGTTAGTACCCCCTCTCACAAAGTTCGTACCATGTGTAACAAAGTTCTTTACCTCTCTAACAAAGTTCGTACCCCCTCTCACAAAGTTTGTACCATCTAGAACAAAGTTCGTAACCCCTCTATCAAAGTTCATACCCCCTCTCACAAAGTTAGTACCATGTGTAACAAAGTTCTTTACCTCTCTAACAAAGTTCGTACCCCCTCTCACAAAGTTCGTACCCCCTCTAACAAAGTTGGTAACCCCTCGCACAAAGTTCATAAACCTTCTAACAAAGCTCGTATCCCTTCTGACAAAGTTCATACCCTCTCTCACAAAGTTCGTACCCCCTCTCACAAAGTTCGTACCATGTGTAACAAAGTTCTTTACCTTTCTAACAAAGTTCGTACCCCCGCTAACAAAGTTCGTAACCCCTCGCACAAAGATTGTAACCTTTCTAACAAAGCTCGTATCCCCTCTGACAAAGTTCATACCCCCTCCCACCAAGTTCGTACCCTCTCTAACAAAGTTCGTACCCACTCTGACAAATTTCGTACCTTGTCTAACAAAGTTAGTACCCCCTCTCACAAAGTTCATACCATGTGTAACAAAGTTCTTTACCTCTCTAACAAAGTTCGTACCCCCTCTCACAATGTTCGTACCCCCTCTAACAATGTTCGTAACCCCTCACACAAAGTTCGTAACCATTCTAACAAAGCTCGTATCCCCTCTGACAAAGTTCATACCCCCTCTCACAAAGTTCGTACCCTCTCTAACAAGGTTCATACCCACTCTGACAAATTTCGTACCCTTTCTAACAAAGTTCGTACCCCCTCTCACAAAGTTCGTACCATGTGTAACAAAGTTTTTTACCTCTCTAACAAAGTTCGTACCCTCAGAACAAAGTTCGTACCCCTCTAACAAAGTTCGTAACCTTTCTAACAAAGTTCGTATCCCCTATGACAAAGTTCGTACCCCCTCTCACAAAGTTCGTACCCTCTCTAAAGAAGTTCGTATCATGTGTAACAAAGTTCATCACCTCTCTAAGAAAGTTCGTACCCCCCCACACAAAGTTCGTACCATCTGGAACAAAGTTCGTAACCCCTCTAACAAAGTTCGTACCCCGTCTCACAAAGTTCATACTCTCTCTAACAAAGTTCATACCCTGTCTAAGAAAGTTCATACCTCTCTAACAAAGTTCGTGCCCACTCTGACAAATTTCGTACCCTGTCTAACAAAGTTAGTACCCCCTCTCACAAAGTTCGTACCATGTGTAACAAAGTTCTTTACCTCTCTAACAAAGTTCGTACCCCCTCTCACAAAGTTTGTACCATCTGGAACAAAGTTCGTAACCCCTCTATCAAAGTTCGTAACCCCTCTAACAAAGTTCGTACCCCGTCTCACAAAGTTTATACTCTCTCTAACAAAGTTCATACCCTGTCTAAGAAAGTTCATACCTCTCTAACAAAGTTCGTGCCCACTCTGACAAATTTCGTACCCTGTCTAACAAAGTTAGTACCCCCTCTCACAAAGTTCGTACCATGTGTAACAAAGTTCTTTACCTCTCTAACAAAGTTCGTACCCCCTCTCACAAAGTTTGTACCATCTAGAACAAAGTTCGTAACCCCTCTATCAAAGTTCCTACCCCCTCTCACAAAGTTCGTACTCTCTTTAACAAAGTTCGTACCCTGTCTAAAAAAGTTCATACCCTCTCTAACAGAGTTCGTACCCACTCTTACAAATTTCGTACCTTGTCTAACAAAGTTAGTACCCCCTCTCACAAAGTTCGTACCATGTGTAACAAAGTTCTTTACCTCTCTAACAAAGTTCGTACCCCCTCTCACAATGTTCGTACCCCCTTTAACAATGTTCGTAACCCCTCGCACAAAGTTCGTAACCTTTCTAACAAAGCTCGTATCCCCTCTGACAAAGTTCATACCCCCTCTCACAAAGTTCGTACCCTCTCTAACAAAGTTCATACCCACTTTGACAAATTTCGTACCCTTTCTAACAAAGTTCGTACCCCCTCTCACAAAGTTCGTACCATTTGTAACAAAGTTTTTTACCTCTCTAACAAAGTTCGTACCCTCAGAACAAAGTTCGTACCCCTCTAACAAAGTTCGTAACCTCTCGCACAAAGTTCGTAACCTTTCTAACAAAGTTCGTATCCCCTATGACACAGTTCGTACCCCCTCTCATAAAGTTCGTAGCCTCTCTAACAAAGTCCGTATCATGTGTAACAAAGTTCATAACCTCTCTAAGAAAGTTCGTACCATCTGGAACAAAGTTTGTAACCCCTCTAACAAAGTTCGTACCCCCTCTCACAAAGTTCCTACTCTCTCTAACAAAGTTTGTACCCTGTCTAAAAAAGTTCATACCCTCTCTAACAAAGTTCGTGCCCACTCTGACAAATTTCGTACCCTGTCTAACAAAGTTAGTACCCCCTCTCACAAAGTTCGTACCTTGTGTAACAAAGTTCGTACCCCCTCTCACAAAGTTCGTACCATCTGGAACAAAGTTCGTAACCCCTCTATCAAAGTTCGTACCCCCTCTCACAAAGTTCGTACTCTCTCTAACAAAGTTCGTACCCTGTCTCAAAAAGTTCATACCCTCTCTAACAAAGTTCATGCCCACTCTGACCAATTTCATACCCTTTCTAACAAAGTTAATACCCCCTCTCACAAAGTTCGGACCTTGTGTAACAAAGTTTTTTACCTCTCGAACATGGTTCGTACCCACACAACAAAGTTCGTACCCCCTCTAACAAAGTTCGTAACCCCTCGCACAAAGTTCGTACCCTCTCTAACAAAGTTCGTATCATGTGTAACAAAGTTCATAACCTCTCTAAGAAAGTTCGTACCCCCTCTCACAAAGTTCGTACCATCTGGAACAAAGTTCGTAACCCCTATAACAAAGTTCGTACCCCCTCTCACAAAGTTCGTACCCCCTCTCACAAAGTTCGTACTCTCTCTAACAAAGTTCATACCCTGTCTAAAAAAGTTCATACCCTCTCTAACAAAGTTCGTGCCCACTCTGACAAATTTCATACCCTGTCTAACAAAGTTAGTACCCCCTCTCACAAAGTTCGTACCATGTGTAATAAAATTCTTTACCTCTCTAACAAAGTTCGTACCCTCCAAACAAAGTTCGTACCCTCACAACAAAGTTCGTACCCCCTCTCACAAAGATCGTACCATGTGTAACAAAGTTCTTTACCTCTCTAACAAAGTTCGTTCCCCCTCTCACAAAGTTCGTACCCCCTCTCACAAAGTTCGTACACCGTCTAACAAAGTTTGTAACCCCTCGCACAAAGTTCCTAACCTATCTAACAAAGTTCGTACCTCGTCTAAAAAAGTTCATACCCTCTCTAACAAAGTTCGTACCCACTCTGACAAATTTCGTACCCTGTCAAACAAAGTTCGTACCCCTTCTCACAAAGTTTGTACCATGTGTAACAAAGTTCGTACTCTCTCAACAAAGTTCGTACCCCCTCTAACAAAGTTCGTAACCCCTCGCACAAAGTTCGTAACCTTTCTAACAAAGTTCGTATCCCCTCTCCGAAAGTTCGTACCCCCTTTCACAAAGTTCGTACCTCTCTAACAAAGTTCGTACCCACTCTGACAAATTTCGTACCCCATCTAGCAAAGTTCGTGCCCCCTCTCACAAAGATCGTACCATGTGTAACAAAGTTCTTTTCCTTTCTAACAAAGTTCGTTCCCTCTATACAAAGTTCGTACCCCATCTCACAAAGTTCGTACCCCCTCTAACAAAGTTCGTAACCCCTCACACAAAGTTCATACCCTTTCTAACAAAGTTCGTATCCCCTCTGACAAAGTTCGTACCCCATCTCCGAAAGTTCGTACTCTCTCTAACAAAGTTCATACCCCACCTAAAAAAGTTCGTACCCTCTCAAACAACGTTCGTAACCACTCTGACAAATTTTGTACCCTTTCTAACAAAGTTCATACCATGTGTAACAAAGTTCTTTACCTCTCTAACAAAGTTCGTACCCTCTCAACAAAGTTCGTACCCCCTCTCACAAAGTTCGTACCCCCTCTCACAAAGTTCATAACCCCTCTCACAAAATTCATACCATCTCTAACAAAGTTCGTACACTCTCTAACAAATTTCGTACCCCTTCTAACAAAGTACGAACCCTCTCTAACAAGGTTCGTACCCTCTCTCACAAAGTTCGTACCCCCTCTCACAAAGTTCGTACTCTCTCTAACAAGGTTCGTACCCCGTCTAAAAAAGTTCGTACACTCTCAAACAAAGTTTCTACCCACTCTGACAAATTTCGTACCCTGTCAAACAAAGTTCGTACCCCCTCTCACAAAGTTCGTACCATATGTAACAAAGTTGTGTACCTCTCTAACAAAGTTCGTACCCTCTCAACAAAGTTCGTACCCCCTCTAACAAAGTTCGTAACCCCTCACACAAAGTTCATAAGCTTTCTAACAAAGTTCGTATCCCCTCTCCGAAAGTTCGTACCCCCTCTCAAAAAGTTTGTACCTCTCTAACAAAGTTCGTACCCACTCTGAAAAATTTCGTACCCTGTCTAACAAAGTTATTACCCCCTCTCACAAAGTTCGTACCATGTGTAACAAAGTTCTTTACCTTTCTAGCAAAGTTCGTATCCCCTTTGACAAAGTTTGTACCCCCTCTCCGAAAGTTTGTACTCTCTCTAACAAAGTTCGTACCCCGTCTAAAAAAGTTCATACCTTCTCTAACAAAGTTCGTAGCCACTCTGACAAATTTCGTACCCTTTATAACAAAGTTCATACCATGTGTAACAAAGTTCGTACCCCCTCTAACAAAGTACGAATCCTCTCAACAAAGTTCGTACCCCCTCTCACAAAGTTCGTACCCCCTCTGACAAAGTTCGTAACTCCTCTCACAAACTTCGTAACTCCTCTCACAAAGTTCTTACCCTCTCTAACAAAGTTTGTACACTCTCTAACAAAGTTTGTACCCCCTCTCGCAAAGTTTGTACCCCCTCTAACAAAGTTCATACCCAATCTGACAAAGTTCATAGCCTTTCTAATAAAGTTCGTACCACCTCTCATAAAGTTCGTACCTTGTATAACAAAGTTCGTACCCTCTCTAACAAAGTTCGTACCCTCTCTGACAAAGTTCGTACCCCATCCAACAAAGTTCGTACCCTCTCTAACAAAATTCGTACCCTCTGTAACAAAGTTCTTACCCCCTCTGACAAAGTTCGTTCCATGTGTAACAAAGTTCTTTACCTTTCTAACAACGTTCGTACCCTCACAACAAAGTTCGTACCCCCTCTAACAAAGTTCGTAACCCTTCACACAAAGTTCATAACCTTTCTAACAAAGTTCATATCCTCTTTCACAAAGTTCGTACCCCCTCTCACAAAGTTCGTATTATGTGTGACAAAGTTCGTACCATGTGTAACAAAGTTCGTACCCTCTCTAACAGAGTTTGTACCCCCTCCAACAAAGTTTGTACCCTCTCTAACAAAGTTCATACCCACTCTGAAAAATTTCGTACCCTGTCTAACAAAGTTCGTACCCCCACTCACAAAGTTCGTACCATGTGTAACAAAGTTCTTTACCTCTCTAACAAAGTTGGTACCCTAACAAAAAAGTTCGTACCCCCTCTCACAAAGTTTGTACCCCCTTTAACAAAGTTCGTAACCTTTCTCACAAAGTTCGTATCCCCTCTGACAAAGTTCGTACCCCCTCTAATAAAGTTCGTACCCCCTCTAACAAAGTTCGCAATCCCTCTCACAAAGTTCGTACCCTCTCTAACAAAGTTCGTACAGTCTCTAACAAAGTTAGTACCCCCTCTAACAAAGTTCGAACCCTCTCTAAACAACTTCGTACCCCCTCTCACAAAGTTCGTACCCCCTCTAACAAAATTCGTAACCCCTCTAACAAAATTCATAACCCCTCGCACAAAGTTCGTAACCTTTCTAACAAAGTTCGTATCCCCTCTAACAAAGTTTGTACCCCCTCTAACAAAGTTCGTACCCCCTCTCACAAAGTTCGTACCCCCTCTATAACAAAGTTTGTACCCTCTCCTACAAAGTTCCGACCATGCGTAACAAAGTTCGTAACCTCTCTAACAAAGTTCGTACCCTCTCTAACAAAATTCGTACCCCCATTCACAAAGTTCGTACCCCCTCTAACAAAGTTCGTACCCCCTCTAACAAAGTTCGTAACCCTTCTCCCAAATTTCGTACTACGTGTAACAAAGTTCATAACCTTTATAACAATGTTCGTAACCTCTCTAGCAAAATTCGCACCCCTTTTAACATAATTCGTACCCTCTCTAACAAAGTTCGTACTCACTCTGATAGAGTTCCTACATTTTCTAACAAAGTTTGTTGCCCCTCCCACAACGTTCGTACCCTCTCTCACAAAGTTCGTACCCCCACTATCAAAGTTCGTACCTTTTCTATGAAAGTTCGTACCCCCTCTCACAAAGTTCGTTACATCTCTAACAAAGTTCCTACCCTTTCTAACAAAGTTCGTACCCCTTCTCACAAAGTTCGTTACCTCTCTAACAAAGTTCCTACCCTCTTAAACAAAGTTCGTACCCTCACTAACATAGTTCGTACCCCCTCTCACAAAGTTCGTACCCTCTCTAACAAATATCGTACCCACTCTGACAGAGTTCATACATTTTCTAAAAAAGTTCGTTACTCCTCCCACAACGTTTGTACCCTCTCTAACAAAGTTCGTACCCCCACTATCAAAGTTCGTACCCCCTCTCACAAAGTTCGTACCTTCTCTAAAAAAGTTTGTACCCCCACTAACATGGTTCGTACCCTCTCTATGAAAGTTCATACCACCTTTAACAAAGTTTGGACCCATTCTAACAAAATTCGTATCCCTCTCACAAAGTTCGTACCCTATGTAACAAAGTTCATTACCTCTCTAACAAAGTTCAAACCCCCTCTCACAAAGTTCGTACCATGTGTAACAAAGTTCTTTACCCCGCTCACAATGTTTGTACCCTCTCTCACAAAGTTCGTACCCCCACTATCAAAGTTCGTGCCCTCTCTATGAAAGTTCGTACCCCCTCTCACAAAGTTCGTTACCTCTCTAACAAAGTTCCTCCCCTTTCTAACAAAGTCCGTACCCCTTCTCACAAAGTTCGTACCATGTGTAACAAAGTTCGTTACCTCTCTAATAAAGTTCCTACCCTCTCTAACAAAGTTCATACCCCCACTAACATAGTTCGTACCCCCTCTCACAAAGTTTGTACCCTCTATAACAAAGTTCGTACCCACTCTGACAAAGTTCGTACATTTTCTAACAAAGTTCGTTACCCCTCTCACAACGTTCGTACCCTCTCTATGAAAGTTCGTTACCTCTCTAACAAAGTTCTTACCCTTTCTAACAAAGTTCGTACCCCTTCTCACAAAGTTCGTACCATGTGTAGCAAAGTTCATTACCTCTCTAACAAAGTTCCTACCCTCTTAAACAAAGTTTGTACCCCCTCTCACAAAGTTCGTACCCTTTTTAACAAACTTCGTACCCACTCTGAAAGAGTTCGTACATTTTCTAACAAAGTTCGTTACCCCTCTCACAACGTTCGTACCCTCTCTAACAAAGTTCGCACCCCCACTATCAAAGTTCGTACCCCCTCTCACAAAGTTCATACCCTCTCTAAAAAAGTTTATTCCCCCTCTAACATAGTTCGTACCCTCTCTATGAAAGTTCGTACCACCTCTAACAAAGTTTGGACCCTTTCTAACAAAGCTCGTACCCCTCTCACAAAGTTCATACCCTATGTAACAAAGTTCATTACCTCTCTAACAAAGTTCGAACCCCCTCTCACAAAGTTCATACCATGTGTAACAAAGTTCTTTACCCCTTTCACAACGTTCGTACCCTCTCTCACAAAGTTCGTACCCCCACTATCAAAGTTTGTACCCTCTCTATGAAAGTTCGTACCCCCTCTCACAAAGTTCGTTACCTCTCTAACAAAGTTCCTACCCTTTCTAACAAAGTCCGTACCCCTTCTCACAAAGTTCGTACCATGTGTAACAAAGTTCGTTACCTCTCTAATAAAGTTCCTGCCCTCTTAAACAAAGTTCGTACCCCCACTAACATAGTTCGTACCCCCTCTCACAAAGTTCGTACCCTCTCTAACAAAGTTCGTACCCACTCTCACAGAGTTCGTACATTTTCTAACAAAGTTCGTTACCCCTCTCACAACGTTCGTACCCTCTCTAACAAAGTTCGTACCCCCATTATCAAAGTTCGTACCCCCTCTCACAAAGTTCATACCCTCTCAAAAAAAAGTTTGTACCCCCTCTCACATAGTTCGTACCCTCTCTATGAAAGTTCGTACCACCTCTAACAAAGATTGGACCCTTTCTAACAAAGTTCGTACCCCCTCTAACAAAGTTCGTAACCCCTCTAACAAAGTTTGTAAACTCTCTAAAAAAATTCGTACCCACTCTGACGGAGTTTGTACCCTTTCTAATAGAGTACGTACCGCCTCTGACAAAGTTCGTACCCACTCTGACAAAGTTCGTACCCTTTCTAACAAAGTTCGTAACCTCTCTAACAAAGTTTGTACCCTCTAACAAAGTTCGTACCCCATCTATCAAAGTTCGTACCCCATCTCACAAAGTTCGTACCCCCTCTAACAAAGTTCGTACCATGTGCAGCAAAGTTCGTACCATGTGTAACAAAGTTCGTAACCTCTCTAACAAAGTTCGTACCCTCTCTAACAAAGTCCGTAACCCCTCTCACAAAGTTCGTACCCTCTCTAAATAAAGTTCGTTCCACCTCTCACAAAGTTCGTACCCTCTTTAACACAGTTCGTAACCGCTCTAACAAAGTTCGTACCCTCTCTAACAAAGTTCGTACCCTCTCTAACAAAGTTCATACAACCTCTCACAAAGTTCGTACCATGTGTAACAAAGTTCGTAACCTCTCTGATAAAGTTCGTACCCCCTCTAATAAAGTTCGTACCATGTGCAGCAAAGTTCATAACTTCTCTAAAAAAGTTTGTACCTTCTCTAAGAAAGTTCGTACCCCCTTTATCAAAGTTCGTACCATGTGTAACAAAGTTCGTACACTCTCTAACAAAGTTCATACCACCTCTAACAAAGTTCGTACCATGTGTTACAAAGGTCGTAACCTCTCTGACAAAGTTCGTACCCCCTCTATCAATGTTCGTACCCCATCTCACTCTAACAAAGTTCGTACCCCCTCTATCAAAGTTCGTAGCCCATCTCACAAAGTTCGTACCCTCTCTAACAAAGTTCGTACCACTTCTCACAAAGTTTGTACCATGTGTTACAAAGTTCGTAACCTCTCTAACAAAGTTCGTACCCTATCTCACAAAGTTCGTACCCCCTCTAACAAAGTTCGTAACCCCTCTAACAAAGTTCGTACCCTCTCTAACAAAATTCATACCTACTCCGACACAGTTCGTACCCTTTCTAACAATATTCGTACCCCCTAGCACGAATTTTGTACCATGTGTAACAAACTTTGTAACCTCTCTAACAAAGGGCACACCCTCTGTAACAAAGTTCGTACCGCCTCTCAAAACGTTTGTACCTTCTAACAAAGTTCGCACCCCCTCTAACTAAGTTCGTAACCCCTCTAACAAAGTTTGTACCCTCTCTAACAAAGTTCGTACCCTCTCTAACAAAGTTCGTACCGTCTCTAACAAAGTTCGTACCCCTTCTAACAAAATTCGTACCCTCTCTAACAAAGTTCTTACCCTCTCCTACAAAGTTCGTACCCTCTCTAACAAAGTTCATACCCACTCTGACAAAGCTCGTACCCTCTCTAAAAAGGTGTTTACCCCCTCTCGCAAATTTCGTACTATGTGTAACAAGGTTCGTACCCTCTCTAACAAAGTTCGTACCCCCTCTCACAAAGTTCGTACCCCCTCTAACAAAGTTCGTAACCCCTCTAACAAAATGCGTACCCACTCTGACAGAGTTCGTACCCTTTCTAACAAAGTTCATACCACCTTTCGCAAAGTTCGTAACCTCCCCAACAAAGTTCGCACCCCCTCTCCTAAAGTTCGTACCATGTGTAACAAAGTTCGTACCCTCTTGAACAAAGTTCGTACCCCCTTTCACAAAGTTTGTACCATGTAACAAAATTCGTAACCTCTCTAAAAAGTTCATACCCTCTCTAACAAAGTTCGTGACCCCAATGAAAAAGTTCCTACCCCCTCTCACAAAGTTCGTACCCACTCTAACAAAATTCATAACCTCTCTAACAAAGTTTGTACCCTTTCTCACAAAGTTCGTACACTCTCTAAAAAAGTTCGTACCCCCTCTAACAACGTTCGTACCCACTTTAACAAAGTTCGTACCAACTCTGATAAAGTTCGTACCTTTTCGAACAAAGTTCGTACCACCTCTCACAAAGTTCGTACCATGTGTAAGAAAGTTCGTAACCTCTCTAACAAAGTTTGTACCCTCTCTAACAAAGTTCGTACCCCTTCCAATAAAGTTCGTACCCTTTCTAACAAAGTTCGTACCCACTCTGACAAAGTTCCTGCCCTCTGTAACAAAGTTCATACCCTTTCAAACAAAGTTCGTACACCCTCTCACAAAGTTCGTACCTTGTGTAACAAAGTTCGTAACCCTTCTAACAAATTTCGTATCCCCTAAAACAAAGTTTGTAAACCCTCTCACAAAGTTCGTACCCTCTCTAACAAAGTTCGTACCCCTTTCAACAAAGTTCGTACCCTCTCTAACAAAGTTCGTACCCCCTCTAACAAAATTCATAACCCATCTCACAAAGTTCGTACCCTTTCTAACAAAGTTCATACCCTCTCTAACAAAGTTTGTACCCACTCTGACAAAGTTCGTACCCTCTCTAACAAAGTTCGTACCCCTTCCAACAAAGTTCGTACCCTCTATAACATAGTTCGTACCCACTCTGACAAAGTTCGTACCCTCTATAACATAGTTCGTACCCCCTCTAACAAAGTTCGTAACCCATCTCACAAAATTCGTACCCTCTCTAACAAAGTTCATACCCTCTCTAACAAAGTTTGTACCCACTCTGACAAAGTTCATACCCTTTCTAACAAAATTCGTACCCCCTATCATGAATTTTGTACCATGTGTAACAAACTTTGTAACCTCTCTAACCAAGTGCACACCCTCTGTAACAAAGTTCATACCCTCTCTAACAAAGTTCATGCCCTCTCTAACGAAGTTTGTACCCACTCTAACAAAGTTCGTACCCTCTCTAACAAAGTTTGTTCCCTCTCTAACAAAGTTCGTACCCCCCTAACAAAGTTCATAACCATCTCACAAAGTTCGTACCACGTTTATCAAAGTTCGTACCCCTTCTATCAAAGTTCGTACCCCATCTCACAAAGTTCGTATCCTCTCTAACGAACTTCGTACCACCTCTCACAAAGTTCATACCATGTGTTACAAAGTTCGTAACCTCTCTAACAAAGTTCGTACCCCCTCTCACAAAGTTCGTACCCCTTCCAACAAAGTTCATAACCCCTCTAACAAAGTTCGTAACCCCTCTAACAAAGTTCGTACCCTGTCTAACAAAATTCGTACCACTCTGACAGAGTTCGTACCCTTTCTAACAAAGTTCGTACTACCTCTCAAAAAGTTCTTACCATGTGTAACAAAGTTCGTAACCTCTCTAACAAAGTTTGTACCCTCTCTAACAAAGTTCTACCCCATCCCACAAAGTTCGTACCCTCTCTCACAAAGTTCGTACCACTTCTCACAAAGTTCGTACCATGTGTTACAAAGTTCGTAACCTCTCTAACAAAGTTCGTACCCCGTCTCACAAAGTTTGTACCCCCTCCAACAAAGTTCATAACCCCTCTAACAAAGTTCGTAACCCCTCTAACAAAGTTCGTAACCCCTCTAACAAAGTTCGTACCCTGTCTAACAAAATTCGTACCACTCTGACAGAGTTCGTACCCTTTCTAACAAAGTTCGTACTACCTCTCAAAAAGTTCTTACCATGTGTAACAAAGTTCGTAACCTCTCTAACAAAGTTTGTACCCTCTCTAACAAAGTTCGTACCCCATCCCACAAAGTTCGTACCCTCTCTCACAAAGTTCGTACCACTTCTCACAAAGTTCGTACCATGTGTTACAAAGTTCGTAACCTCTCTAACAAAGTTCGTACCCCGTCTCACAAAGTTCGTACCCTCTCTAACAAAATTCGTACCCACTCCGACACAGTTCGTACCCTTTCTAACAAAATTCGTACCCCTTATCACGAATTTTGTACCATGTGTAACAAACTTTGTAACCTCTCTAACAAAGTGCACACCCGCTGTAACAAAGTTCGTACCCCCTCTAACAAAGTTCATAACCCATCTCACAAAGTTCGTACCCTTTCTAACAAAGTTCATACCCTCTCTAACAAAGTTTGTACCCACTCTGACAAAGTTCGTACCCTCTCTAACAAAGTTCGTACCCCTTCCAACAAAGTTCGTACCCTCTATAACATAGTTCGTACCCACTCTGACAAAGTTCGTACCCTCTATAACATAGTTCGTACCCCCTCTAACAAAGTTCGTAACCCATCTCACAAAATTCGTACCCTCTCTAACAAAGTTCATACCCTCTCTAACAAAGTTTCTACCCACTCTGACAAAGTTCATACCCTTTCTAACAAAATTCGTACCCCCTATCATGAATTTTGTACCATGTGTAACAAACTTTGTAACCTCTCTAACCAAGTGCACACCCTGTGTAACAAAGTTCATACCCTCTCTAACAAAGTTCATGCCCTCTCTAACGAAGTTTGTACCCACTCTAACAAAGTTCGTACCCTCTCTAACAAAGTTTGTTCCCTCTCTAACAAAGTTCGTACCCCCCTAACAAAGTTCATAACCATCTCACAAAGTTCGTACCACGTTTATCAAAGTTCGTACCCCTTCTATCAAAGTTCGTACCCCATCTCACAAAGTTCGTATCCTCTCTAACGAACTTCGTACCACCTCTCACAAAGTTCATACCATGTGTTACAAAGTTCGTAACCTCTCTAACAAAGTTCGTACCCCCTCTCACAAAGTTCGTACCCCTTCCAACAAAGTTCATAACCCCTCTAACAAAGTTCGTAACCCCTCTAACAAAGTTCGTACCCTGTCTAACAAAATTCGTACCACTCTGACAGAGTTCGTACCCTTTCTAACAAAGTTCGTACTACCTCTCAAAAAGTTCTTACCATGTGTAACAAAGTTCGTAACCTCTCTAACAAAGTTTGTACCCTCTCTAACAAAGTTCTACCCCATCCCACAAAGTTCGTACCCTCTCTCACAAAGTTCGTACCACTTCTCACAAAGTTCGTACCATGTGTTACAAAGTTCGTAACCTCTCTAACAAAGTTCGTACCCCGTCTCACAAAGTTTGTACCCCCTCCAACAAAGTTCATAACCCCTCTAACAAAGTTCGTAACCCCTCTAACAAAGTTCGTAACCCCTCTAACAAAGTTCGTACCCTGTCTAACAAAATTCGTACCACTCTGACAGAGTTCGTACCCTTTCTAACAAAGTTCGTACTACCTCTCAAAAAGTTCTTACCATGTGTAACAAAGTTCGTAACCTCTCTAACAAAGTTTGTACCCTCTCTAACAAAGTTCGTACCCCATCCCACAAAGTTCGTACCCTCTCTCACAAAGTTCGTACCACTTCTCACAAAGTTCGTACCATGTGTTACAAAGTTCGTAACCTCTCTAACAAAGTTCGTACCCCGTCTCACAAAGTTCGTACCCTCTCTAACAAAATTCGTACCCACTCCGACACAGTTCGTACCCTTTCTAACAAAATTCGTACCCCTTATCACGAATTTTGTACCATGTGTAACAAACTTTGTAACCTCTCTAACAAAGTGCACACCCGCTGTAACAAAGTTCGTACCCCCTCTAACTAAGTTCGTAACCCCTCTCAGAAAGTTCGTACCCTCTCTAACAAAGTTCGTACCCCCTCTAACAAAGTTCATAACCCATCTCACAAAGTTCGTACTCTTTCTAACAAACTTCGTACCGCCTCTCACAAAGTTCGTACCCTCTCTAACAAAGTTTGTACCCACTCTGACAAAGTTCGTACCCTCTCTAACAAAGTTCGTACCCCTTCCAACAAAGTTCGTACCCTCTATAACATAGTTCGTACCCACTCTGACAAAGTTCGTACCCTCTATAACATAGTTCGTACCCCCTCTAACAAAGTTCGTAACCCATCTCACAAAATTCATATCCTCTCTAACAAAGTTCATACCCTCTCTAACAAAGTTTGTACCCACTCTGACAAAGTTCATACCCTTTCTAACAAAATTCGTACCCCCTATCATGAATTTTGTACCATGTGTAACAAACTTTGTAACCTCTCTAACCAAGTGCACACCCTCTGTAACAAAGTTCATACCCTCTCTAACAAAGTTCATGCCCTCTCTAACGAAGTTTGTACCCACTCTAACAAAGTTCGTACCCTCTCTAACAAAGTTTGTTCCCTCTCTAACAAAGTTCGTACCCCCCTAACAAAGTTCATAACCATCTCACAAAGTCCGTACCACGTTTATCAAAGTTCGTACCCCTTCTATCAAAGTTCGTACCCCATCTCACAAAGTTCGTATCCTCTCTAACGAACTTCGTACCACCTCTCACAAAGTTCATACCATGTGTTACAAAGTTCGTAACCTCTCTAACAAAGTTCGTACCCCCTCTCACAAAGTTCGTACCCCTTCCAACAAAGTTCATAACCCCTCTAACAAAGTTCGTAACCCCTCTAACAAAGTTCGTACCCTGTCTAACAAAATTCGTACCACTCTGACAGAGTTCGTACCCTTTCTAACAAAGTTCGTACTACCTCTCAAAAAGTTCTTACCATGTGTAACAAAGTTCGTAACCTCTCTAACAAAGTTTGTACCCTCTCTAACAAAGTTCTACCCCATCCCACAAAGTTCGTACCCTCTCTCACAAAGTTCGTACCACTTCTCACAAAGTTCGTACCATGTGTTACAAAGTTCGTAACCTCTCTAACAAAGTTCGTACCCCGTCTCACAAAGTTTGTACCCCCTCCAACAAAGTTCATAACCCCTCTAACAAAGTTCGTAACCCCTCTAACAAAGTTCGTAACCCCTCTAACAAAGTTCGTACCCTGTCTAACAAAATTCGTACCACTCTGACAGAGTTCGTACCCTTTCTAACAAAGTTCGTACTACCTCTCAAAAAGTTCTTACCATGTGTAACAAAGTTCGTAACCTCTCTAACAAAGTTTGTACCCTCTCTAACAAAGTTCGTACCCCATCCCACAAAGTTCGTACCCTCTCTCACAAAGTTCGTACCACTTCTCACAAAGTTCGTACCATGTGTTACAAAGTTCGTAACCTCTCTAACAAAGTTCGTACCCCGTCTCACAAAGTTCGTACCCTCTCTAACAAAATTCGTACCCACTCCGACACAGTTCGTACCCTTTCTAACAAAATTCGTACCCCTTATCACGAATTTTGTACCATGTGTAACAAACTTTGTAACCTCTCTAACAAAGTGCACACCCGCTGTAACAAAGTTCGTACCCCCTCTAACTAAGTTCGTAACCCCTCTCAGAAAGTTCGTACCCTCTCTAACAAAGTTCGTACCCCCTCTAACAAAGTTCATAACCCATCTCACAAAGTTCGTACTCTTTCTAACAAACTTCGTACCGCCTCTCACAAAGTTCGTAACCTCTCAAACAAAGTTCGTACCCCCTCTGACAAAGTTCGTACCCTTTCTAACAAAGTTCGTAACCGCTCTAACAAAGTCTTTACCCTCTCTAACAAAATTCGTACCCCCTCTAACAAACTTCATAACCCATCTCACAAAGTTCGTACCCTCTCTAACAACGTTCATGCCCTCTCTAACAAAGTTTGTACCCACTCTGATAAAGTTCGTAGCCTTTTTAACAAAGTTCGTACCAACTCACGTAAAGTTCATACCATGTGTAACAAAGTTCGTAACCTCTCTCACAAAGTTCGTACCCCCCTTAACAAAGTTCGTACTCCCTCTGACAAAGTTCATACCCTTTCTAACAAAGTTCGTACACCCACTCACAAAGTTTGTACCTTGTGTAACAAAGATCGTAACCTTTCTAACAAAGTTCGTATCCCCTATAACAAAGTTCGTACCCCCTTTAACAAAGTTCATAACCCATCTCACAAAGTTCGTACCCTTTCTAACAAACTTCGTACCGCCTCTCACAAAGTTCGTATCCTCTCTAACAAAGTTCGTACCCCCTCTAACAAAGTTCATAACCCATCTCGCAAAGTTCGTACCCTCTCTAACAACGTTCATGCCCTCTCTAACAAAGTTCGTACCCCCTATCACAAAGTTCGTACCCCTTCTAACAAAGTTCATAACCCCTCTAACAAAGTTCGTACCCTGTCTAACAAAATTCGTACCACTCTGACAGAGTTCGTACCCTTTCTAACAAAGTTCGTACTACCTCTCAAAAAGTTCTTACCATGTGTAACAAAGTTCGTAACCTCTCTAACAAACTTTGTACCCTCTCTAACAAAGTTCATACCCTCTCTAACAAAGCTCGTACCACTTCTCACAAAGTTCGTACCATGTGTTACAAAGTTCGTAACCTATCTAACAAAGTTCGTACCCCGTCTCACAAAGTTTGTACCCCCTCTAACAACGTTCTTAACCCCTCTAACAAAGTTCGTAACCCCTTTAACAAAGTTCGTACCCTCTCTAACAAAATTCGTACCC
Organism: Vitis rotundifolia; assembly: GCA_030254885.1. Classification (NCBI taxonomy): domain Eukaryota; kingdom Viridiplantae; phylum Streptophyta; class Magnoliopsida; order Vitales; family Vitaceae; genus Vitis; species Vitis rotundifolia. The sequence continues at coordinate 11,421,988 of CM058153.1, read as the reverse complement.
ACTCCGACACAGTTTGTACCCTTTCTAACAAAATTCGTACCCCTTATCACGAATTTTGTACCATGTGTAACAAACTTTGTAACCTCTCTAACAAAGTACACACCCACTGTAACAAAGTTCGTACCCCCTCTCAAAACGTTTGTACCCTCTAACATAGTTCGTACCCCCTCTAACTAAGTACGTAACCCCTCTCACAAAGTTCCTACCCTCTCTAACAAAGTTCATACCCCCTCTAACAAAGTTCATAACCCATCTCACAAAGTTCGTACCCTTTCTAACAAACTTCGTACCGCCTCTCACAAAGTTCGTAATCTCTCAAACAAAGTTCATACCCCCTCTGACAAAGTTCATACCCTTTCTAAATAAGTTCGTAACCGCTCTAACAAAGTTTGTACCCTCTCTAACAAAGTTTGTACCCCCTCTAACAAAGTTCATAACCCATCTCACAAAGTTCGTACCCTCTCTAACAACGTTCATGCCCTCTCTAACAAAGTTTGTACCCACTCTGATAAAGTTCGTAGCCTTCTTAACAAAGTTTGTACCAACTCACGCAAAGTTCATACTTTGTGTAACAAAGTTCGTAACCTCTCTCACAAAGTTCGTACCCCCTTTAACAAAGTTCGTACTCCCTCTGACAAAGTTCATACCCTTTCTAACAAAGTTCGTACACCCTCTCACAAAGTTTGTAGCTTGTGTAACAAAGATCGTAACCTTTCTAACAAAGTTCGTATCCCCTATAACAAATTTCGTACCCCCTCTCACAAAGTTCGTACCCTCTCTAACAAAGTTCGTACCCATTTCAACAAAGCTCGTACCCTCTCTAACAAAGTTCGTACCCACTCGGACAACGTTCGTACCCTTTGTAACAAAGTTTGTACCCCCTCTAACAGAGTTCGTACCCTCTCCAACAAAGTTCGTACTCACTCTCACAAAGTTCATACCCTTTCAAACAAAGTTCGTACACCCTCTCACAAAGTTCGTACCTTGTGTAACAAAGTTCGTAACATTTCTAACAAATTTCGTATCCCCTATAACAAAGTTCGTAAACCCTCTCACAAAGTTCATACCCTATCTAACAAAGTTCGTACCCCTTCAAACAAAGTTCGTACCCTCTCTAACAAAGTTCGTACCCACTCTGACAAAGTTCGTGCCCTCTGTAACACAGTTCGTCCCCCCTCTAACAAAGTTTGTAACCCATCTCACAAAGTTCATACCCTCTCTAACAAAGTTCATACCCTCTCTAACAAAGTTTGTACCCAGTCTGACAAAGTTCGTACCCTTTCTAACAAAATTCGTACCCCCTATCATGAATTTTGTACCATGTGTAACAAACTTTGTAACCTCTCTAACCAAGTGCACACCCTCTGTAACAAAGTTCATACCCTCTCTAACAAAGTTCATGCCCTCTCTAACGAAGTTTGTACCCACTCTGACAAAGTTCGTACCCTCTCTAATAAAGTTTGTTCCCTCTCTAACAAAGTTCGTACCCCCCCTAACAAAGTTCATAACCCATCTCACAAAATTCGTACCACGTCTATCAAAGTTCGTACCCCTTCTATCAAAGTTCGTACCCCATCTCACAAAGTTTGTATCCTCTCTAACAAAGTTCGTACCCCCTCTAACAAACTTCATAACCCATCTCACAAAGTTCGTACCCTCTCTAACAACGTTCATGCCCTCTCTAACAAAGTTTGTACCCACTCTGATAAAGTTCGTAGCCTTTTTAACAAAGTTCGTACCAACTCACGCAAAGTTCATACCATGTGTAACAAAGTTCGTAACTTATCTCACAAAGTTCGTACCCCCTCTAACAAAATTCGTACCCACTCTAATCGAGTTCGTACCCTTTCTAAAAAACTTCGCACCGCCTCTCACAAAGTTCGTAACCTCTCTAACAAAGTTCATACCCAATCTGACAAAGTTCGTACCCTTTCTAACAAAATTCATAACCTCTGTAACAAAGTTTGTACCCTCTCTAACAAAGTTCGTACCCCCTCTAACAAAGTTCATAACCCATCTCACAAATATTCGTACCCTCTCTAACAACATTCATACCCTCTCTAACAAAGTTTGTACCCACTCGGACAAAGTTCATAGCCTTTCTTACAAAGTTCGTACCAACTCTCAGAGAGTTCGTACCATGTGTAACAAAGTTCGTAACCTTTTTAACCAAGTTTGTACCCTCTCTAACAAAGTTCGTACTCGCTTTGACAAATTTCATACCCTTTCTAACAAATTTCGTATCCCCTATAACAAAGTTCGTCACCCCTCTCACAAAGTTCGGACCCTCTCTAACAAGGTTCGTACCCTTTCTAACAAAGTTCGCACCCACTCTGACAAAGTTCGTTCCCTCTGTAACAAAGTTCGTACCCTTTCTAACAAAGTTCGTACTCCCTCTGGCAAAGTTCATACCCTTTCTAACAAAGTTCGTACACACTCTCACAAAGTTCGTACCTTGTGTAACAAAGTTCGTAACCTTTCTAACAAATTTCGTATCCCCTAAAACAAAGTTCGTAAACCCTCTCACAAAGTTCGTACCCTCTCTAACAAAGTTCGTACCCCTTCCAACAAAGTTCGTACTCTTTCTAACAAAGTTCGTACCCACTCTGACAAAGTTCGTTCCCTCTGTAACAAAGTTCGTACCCTCTCTAACAAAGTTCGTACTCACTCTGACAAAGTTCATACCCTTTCTAACAAAGTTAGTACACCCTCTCACAAGGTTCGTACCTTGTGTAAGAAAGTTCGTAACCTTTCTAACAAATTTCGTATGCCCTAAAACAAAGTTCGTAAACCCTCTCACAAAGTTGGTACCCTCTCTAACAAAATTCGTACCCCTTCCAACAAAGTTCGTACCCTCTCTAACAAAGTTCGTATCCAATCTGACAAAGTTCGTGCCCTCTGTAAAAAAGTTCGTACCCTGTCTAACAAAGTTAGTACTCACTCTGATAAAGTTCATACCCCTTTCTAACAACGTTCGTACACCCTCTCACAAAGTTTATACCTTCTGTAACAAAGTTCGTAACCTTTCTAACAAATGTCGTATCCCCTATAACAAAGTTCATAACCCCTCTCAGAAAGTTCGTACCCTCTCTAACAAAGTTCGTACCCCTTTCAACAAAGTTCGTACCCTCTTGAACAAAGTTCGTACTTACTCTGACAAACTTCGTGCCCTTTGTAACAAAGTTCGTACCCTCTCTCAAAAAGTTCGTACCCCCTCTCACAAAGTTCATACCCCCTCTAACAAAGTTCGTACCACCTCTCACAAAGTTCGTACCATGTGTAACAAAGTTCGTAACCTCTTTAACCAAGTTCGTACCCTCTCTAACAAAGTTCGTACTCGCTTTGACGAACTTCATACCCTTTCTAACAAAGTTCGTACACCCTCTTACAAAGTTCGTAACCTTTCTAACAAATTTCGTATCCCCTATAATAAAGTTCGTAACCCCTCTCACAAAGTTCGTACCCTCTCTAACAAAGTTCGTACCCACTCTGACAAAGTTCGTTCCCTCTGTAACAAAGTCGTACCCTTTCTAACAAAGTTCGTACTATCTCTGACAAAGTTCATACCCTTTCTAATAAAGTTCGTACACCCTCTCACAAAGTTCGTACACCCTCTCACAAAGTTCGTACCTTGTGTAACAAAGTTCGTAACCTTTCTAACAAATTTCGTATCCCCTAAAACAAAGTTCGTAAACCCTCTCTAACAAAGTTCGTACCCCTTCCAACAAAGTTCGTACTCTTTCTAACACAGTTCGTACCCACTCTGACAAAGTTCGTTCCCTCTGTAACAAAGTTCGTACCCTCTCTAACAAAGTTCGTACTCACTCTGACAAAGTTCATACCCTTTCTAACAAAGTTAGTACACCCTCTCACAAGGTTCGTACCTTGTGTAAGAAAGTTCGTAACCTTTCTAACAAATTTCGTACCCCCTAAAACAAAGTTCGTAAACCCTCTCACAAAGTTGGTACCCTCTCTAACAAAATTCGTACCCCTTCCAACAAAGTTCGTACCCTCTCTAACAAAGTTCGTATCCAATCTGACAAAGTTCGTGCCCTCTGTAAAAAAGTCCGTACCCTGTCTAACAAAGTTAGTACTCACTCTGATAAAGTTCATACCCCTTTCTAACAACGTTCGTACACCCTCTCACAAAGTTTATACCTTCTGTAACAAAGTTCGTAACCTTTCTAACAAATGTCGTATCCCCTATAACAAAGTTCATAACCCCTCTCAGAAAGTTCGTACCCTCTCTAACAAAGTTCGTACCCCTTTCAACAAAGTTCGTACCCTCTTGAACAAAGTTCGTACTTACTCTGACAAACTTCGTGCCCTTTGTAACAAAGTTCGTACCCTCTCTCAAAAAGTTCGTACCCCCTCCCACAAAGTTCATACCCCCTCTAACAAAGTTCGTACCACCTCTCACAAAGTTCGTACCATGTGTAACAAAGTTCGTAACCTCTTTAACCAAGTTCGTACCCTCTCTAACAAAGTTCGTACTCGCTTTGACGAACTTCATACCCTTTCTAACAAAGTTCGTACACCCTCTTACAAAGTTCGTAACCTTTCTAACAAATTTCGTATCCCCTATAACAAAGTTCGTAACCCCTCTCACAAAGTCCGTACCCTCTCTAACAAAGTTCGTACCCACTCTAACAAAGTTCGTTCCCTCTGTAACAAAGTCGTACCCTTTCTAACAAAGTTCGTACTATCTCTGACAAAGTTCATACCCTTTCTAATAAAGTTCGTACACCCTCTCACAAAGTTCGTACCTTGTGTAACAAAGTTCGTAACCTTTCTAACAAATTTCGTATCCCCTAAAACAAAGTTCGTAAACCCTCTCTAACAAAGTTCGTACCCCTTCCAACAAAGTTCGTACTCTTTCTAACACAGTTCGTACCCACTCTGACAAAGTTCGTTCCCTCTGTAACAAAGTTCGTACCCTCTCTAACAAAGTTCGAACTCACTCTGACAAAGTTCATACCCTTTCTAACAAAGTTAGTACACCCTCTCACAAGGTTCGTACCTTGTGTAAGAAAGTTCGTAACCTTTCTAACAAATTTCGTACCCCCTAAAACAAAGTTCGTAAACCCTCTCACAAAGTTGGTACCCTCTCTAACAAAATTCGTACCCCTTCCAACAAAGTTCGTACCCTCTCTAACAAAGTTCGTATCCAATCTGACAAAGTTCGTGCCCTCTGTAAAAAAGTCCGTACCCTGTCTAACAAAGTTAGTACTCACTCTGATAAAGTTCATACCCCTTTCTAACAACGTTCGTACACCCTCTCACAAAGTTTATACCTTCTGTAACAAAGTTGGTAACCTTTCTAACAAATGTCGTATCCCCTATAACAAAGTTCATAACCCCTCTCAGAAAGTTCGTACCCTCTCTAACAAAGTTCGTACCCCTTTCAACAAAGTTCGTACCCTCTCTAACAAAGTTCGTACTCACTCTGACAAAGTTCATACCCTTTCTAACAAAGTTAGTACACCCTCTCACAACGTTCGTACCTTGTGTAACAAAGTTCGTAACATTTCTAACAAATTTCGTATCCCCTATAACAAAGTTCGTAACCCCTCTCACAAAGTTCGTACCCTCTCTAACAAAGTTCATACCCTTTCTAACAAAGTTCGTACCCACTCTGACAAAGTTCGTTCCCTCTATAAAAAAGTTCATACCCTTTCTAACAAAGTTCGTACTCCCTCTAACAAAGTTCATACCCTTTCTAACAAAGTTCGTACACCCTCTCACAAAGTTCTTACCTTCTGTAACAAAGTTCGTAACCTCTCTAACAAATTTCGTATCCCCTATAACAAAGTTCATAACCCCTCTCACAAATTTCGTACCCTCTCTAACAAAGTTCGTACCCCTTTCCACAAAGTTCGTACCCTCTCTAACAAAGTTCGTACTTACTCTGACAAAGTTCGTGCCCTCTGTAACAAAGTTCGTACCTTCTCTCAAAAAGTTCGTACCCCCTCTCACAAAGTTCGTACCCCTTCTAACAAAGTTCGTACCACCTCTCACAAAGTTCGTACCCCTTCCAACAAAGTTCGTACCCTTTCTAACAAAGTTCGTACCCACTCTGACAAAGTTCGTGCCCTCTGTAAAAAAGTTCGTACCTTGTCTAACAAAGTTACTACTCACTCAGATAAAGTTCATACCCCTTTCTAACAACGTTCGTACACCCTCTCACAAAGTTTATACCTTCTGTAACAAAGTTCGTAACCTTTCTAACAAATGTCGTATCCCCTATAACAAAGTTCATAACCCCTCTCAGAAAGTTCGTACCCTCTCTAACAAAGTTCGTACCCCTTTCAACAAAGTTCGTACCCTCTCTAACAAAGTTCGTACTTACTCTGACAAACTTCGTGCCCTCTGTAACAAAGTCCGTACCCTCTCTCAAAAAGTTCGTACCCCCTCTCACAAAGTTCGTACCCCCTCTAACAAAGTTCGTACCACCTCTCACAAAGTTCGTACCATGTGTAACAAAGTTCGTAACCTCTTTAACCAAGTTCGTACCGTCTCTAACAAAGTTCGTACTCGGTTTGACGAACTTCATACCCTTTCTAACAAAGTTCGTACACCCTCTCACAAAGTTCGTAACCTTTCTAACAAATTTCGTATCCCCTATAACAAAGTTCGTAACCCCTCTCACAAAGTTCGTACCCTCTCTAACAAGGTTCGTACCCTTTCTAACAAAGTTCGTACCCACTCTGACAAAGTTCGTTCCCTCTGTAACAAAGTTCGTACCCTTTCTAACAAAGTTCGTACTCCCTCTAACAAAGTTCATAACCTTTCCAACAAAGTTCGTACACCCTCTCACAAAGTTCTTACCTTCTGTAACAAAGTTCGTAACCTCTCTAACAAATTTCGTATCCCCTATAACAAAGTTCATAACCCCTCTCACAAATTTCGTACCCTCTCTAACAAAGTTCGTACCACCTCTCACAAAGTTCGTGCCCTCTATAACAAAGTTCGTACCCTCTCTCAAAAAGTTCGTACCCCCTCTCACAAAGTTCGTACCCCCTCTAACAAAGTTCGTACCACCTCTCACAAAGTTCGTACCCCTTCCAACAAAGTTCGTACCCTTTCTAACAAAGTTCGTACCCACTTTGACAAAGTTCGTTCCCTCTGTAACAAAGTTCGTACCCTCTCTAACAAAGTTCGTACTCACTCTGACAAAGTTCATACCCTTTCTAACAAAGTTAGTACACCCTCTCACAAAGTTCGTACCTTCTGTAACAAAGTTCGTAACCTTTCTAACAAATTTCGTATCCCATATAACAAAGTTCGTAACCCCTCTCACAAAGTTCATACCCTCTCTAACAAAGTTCATACCCTTTCTAACAAAGTTCGTACCCACTCTGACAAAGTTCGTTCCCTCTATAACAAAGTTCATACCCTTTCTAACAAAGTTCGTACTCCCTCTAACAAAGTTCATACCCTTTCTAACAAAGTTCGTACACCCTCTCAGAAAGTTCTTACCTTCTGTAACAAAGTTCGTAACCTCTCTAACAAATTTCGTATCCCCTATAACAAAGTTCATAACCCCTCTCAGAAAGTTCGTACCCTCTCCAACAAAGTTCGTACCCCTTTCAACAAAGTTCGTACCCTCTCTAACAAAGTTCGTACTTACTCTGACAAACTTCGTGCCCTCTGTAACAAAGTTCGTACCCTCTCTCAAAAAGTTCGTACCCCCTCTCACAAAGTTCGTACCCCCTCTAACAACGTTCATACCACCTCTCACAAAGTTCGTACCATGTCTAACAAAGTTCGTAACCTCTTTAACCAAGTTCGTACCGTCTCTAACAAAGTTCGTACTCGCTTTGACGAACTTCATACCCTGTCTAACAAAGTTCGTACACCCTCTCACAAAGTTCGTAACCTTTCTAACAAATTTCGTATCCCCTATAACAAAGTTCGTAACCCCTCTCACAAAGTTCGTACCCTCTCTAACAAGGTTCGTACCCTTTCTAACAAAGTTCGTACCCACTCTGACAAAGTTCGTTCCCTCTGTAACAAAGTTCGTACCCTTTCTAACAAAGTTCGTACTCCCTCTAACAAAGTTCATAACCTTTTCAACAAAGTTCGTACACCCTCTCACAAAGTTCTTACCTTCTGTAACAAAGTTCGTAACCTCTCTAACAAATTTCGTATCCCCTATAACAAAGTTCATAACCCCTCTCACAAATTTCGTACCCTCTCTAACAAAGTTCGTACCCCTTTCAACAAAGTTCGTACCCTCTCTAACAAAGTTCGTACCACCTCTCACAAAGTTCGTGCCCTTTATAACAAAGTTCGTACCCTCTCTCAAAAAGTTCGTACCCCCTCTCAGAAAGTTCGTACCCCCTCTAACAAAGTTCGTACCACCTCTCACAAAGTTCGTACCCCTTCCAACAAAGTTCGTACCCTTTCTAACAAAATTCGTACCCACTTTGACAAAGTTCGTTCCCTTTGTAACAAAGTTCGTACCCTCTCTAACAAAGTTCGTACTCACTCTGACAAAGTTCATACCCTTTCTAACAAAGTTAGTACACCCTCTCACAAAGTTCGTACCTTCTGTAACAAAGTTCGTAACCTTTCTAACAAATTTCGTATCCCCAATAACAAAGTTCGTAACCCCTCTCACAAAGTTCGTACCCTCTCTAACAAAGTTCGTACCCACTCTGACAAAGTTCGTGCCCTCTGTAACAAAGTTCGTACCCTTTCTCACAAAGTTCGTGCCCCCTCTCACAAAGTTCGTACACCCTCTCACAAAGTTCGTACCTTGTGTAACAAAGTTCGTAACCTTTCTAACAAATTTCGTATCCCCTAAAACAAAGTTCATAAACCCTCTCACAAAGTTCGTACCCTCTCTAACAAAGTTCGTACCCCTTCCAACAAAGTTCGTACTCTTTCTCTCAAAGTTCGTACCCACTCTGACAAAGTTCATTCCCTCTGTAACAAAGTTCGTACCCTCTCTAACAAAGTTCATGCTCACTCTGACAAAGTTCATACCCTTTCTATCAAAGTTAGTACACCCTCTCACAAAGTTCGTACCTTGTGTAACAAAGTTCGTAACCTTTCTAACAAATTTCGTATCCCCTATAACAAAGTTCGTAACCCCTCTCAAAAAGTTCGTACCCTCTCTAACAAAGTTCGTACCCACTCTGACAAAGTTCGTTCCCTCTGTAACAAAGTACGTAGCCTTTCTAACAAAGTTCGTACTCCCTCTAACAAAGTTCATACCCTTTCTAACAAAGTTCGTACACCCTCTCACAAAGTTCTTACCCTCTGTAACAAAGTTCGTAACCTTTCTAACAAATTTCGTATCCCCTATAACAAAGTTCGTAACCACTCTCACAAAGTTCGTAACCCCTCTCACGAAGTTTGTACCCTCTCTAACAAAGTTCGTACCCTTTCTAACAAAGTTCGTACCCACTCTGACAAAGTTCGTTCCCTCTGTAACAAAGTTCATACCCTTTCTAACAAAGTTCGTACTCCCTCTGACAAAGTTCATACCCTTTCTAACAAAGTTCGTACACCCTCTCACAAAGTTCGTACCTTGTATAACAAAGTTCGTAACCTTTCTAACAAATTTTGTATCCCCTAAAACAAAGTTCGTAAACCCTCTCACAAAGTTCGTACCCTCTCTAACAAAGTTCGTACCCCTTCCAACAAAGTTCGTACTCTTTTTAACAAAGTTCGTACCCACTCTGACAAAGTTCGTTCCCTCTGTAACAAAGTTCGTACCCTCTCTAACAAAGTTCGTACTCACTCTGACAAAGTTCATACCCTTTCTAACAAAGTTAGTACAGCCTCTCACAAAGTTCGTACCTTGTGTAAGAAAGTTCGTAACCTTTCTAACAAATTTCGTATCCCCTAAAACAAAGTTCGTAACCCCTCTCACAAAGTTCGAACCCTCTCTAACAAAGTTCGTACCCTTCCTAACAAAGTTCGTACCCACTCTGACAAAGTTCGTTCCCTCTGTAACAAAGTCGTACCCTTTCTAACAAAGTTCGTACTCCCTCTGACAAAGTTCATACCCTTTCTAACAAAGTTCGTACACCATCTCACAAAGTTCGTACACCCTCTCACAAAGTTCTTACCTTCTGTAACAAAGTTCGTAACCTTTCTAACAAATTTCGTATCCCCTATAACAAAGTTCATAACCCCTCTCACAAATTTCGTACCCTCTCTAACAAAGTTCGTACCCCTTTCAACAAAGTTCGTACCCTCTATAACAAAGTTCGTACTTACTCTGACAAAGTTCGTGGCCTCTGTAACAAAGTTCGTACCCTCTCTCAAAAAGTTCGTACCCCCTCTCACAAAGTTCGTACCCCCTCTAACAAAGTTCGTACCACCTCTCACAAAGTTCATACCATGTGTAACAAAGTTCGTAACCTCTTTAACCAAGTTCGTACCCTCTCTAACAAAGTTCGTACTCGCTTTGACAAATTTCATACCCTTTCTAACAAAGTTCGTACACCCTCTCACAAAGTTCGTAACCTTTCTAACAAATTTCGTATCCCCTACAACAAAGTTCGTAACCCCTCTCACAAAGTTCGTAACCCCTCTCATGAAGTTCGTACCCTCTCTAACAAAGTTCGTACCCTTTCTAACAAAGTTCGTACCCACTCTGACAAAGTTAGTTCCCTCTGTAACAAAGTTCGTACCCTTTCTAACAAAGTTCGTACTCCCTCTCACAAAGTTCATACCCTTTCTAACAAAGTTCGTACACCCTCTCACAAAGTTCGTACCTTGTATAACAAAGTTCGTAACCTTTCTAACAAATTTTGTATCCCCTAAAACAAAGTTCGTAAACCCTCTCACAAAGTTCGTACCCTCTCTAACAAAGTTCGTACCCCTTCCAACAAAGTTCGTACTCTTTGTAACAAAGTTCGTACCCACTCTGACAAAGTTCGTTCCCTCTGTAACAAAGTTCGTACCCTCTCTAACAAAGTTCGTACTCACTCTGACAAAGTTCATACCCTTTCTAACAAAGTTAGTACAGCCTCTCACAAAGTTCGTACCTTGTGTAAGAAAGTTCGTAACCTTTCTAACAAATTTCGTATCCCCTAAAACAAAGTTCGTAACCCCTCTCACAAAGTTCGAACCCTCTCTAACAAAGTTCGTACCCTTCCTAACAAAGTTCGTACCCACTCTGACAAAGTTCGTTCCCTCTGTAACAAAGTCGTACCCTTTCTAACAAAGTTCGTACTCCCTCTGACAAAGTTCATACCCTTTCTAACAAAGTTCGTACACCATCTCACAAAGTTCGTACACCCTCTCACAAAGTTCTTACCTTCTGTAACAAAGTTCGTAACCTTTCTAACAAATTTCGTATCCCCTATAACAAAGTTCATAACCCCTCTCACAAATTTCGTACCCTCTCTAACAAAGTTCGTACCCCTTTCAACAAAGTTCGTACCCTCTATAACAAAGTTCGTACTTACTCTGACAAAGTTCGTGGCCTCTGTAACAAAGTTCGTACCCTCTCTCAAAAAGTTCGTACCCCCTCTCACAAAGTTCGTACCCCCTCTAACAAAGTTCGTACCACCTCTCACAAAGTTCATACCATGTGTAACAAAGTTCGTAACCTCTTTAACCAAGTTCGTACCCTCTCTAACAAAGTTCGTACTCGCTTTGACAAATTTCATACCCTTTCTAACAAAGTTCGTACACCCTCTCACAAAGTTCGTAACCTTTCTAACAAATTTCGTATCCCCTACAACAAAGTTCGTAACCCCTCTCACAAAGTTCGTAACCCCTCTCATGAAGTTCGTACCCTCTCTAACAAAGTTCGTACCCTTTCTAACAAAGTTCGTACCCACTCTGACAAAGTTAGTTCCCTCTGTAACAAAGTTCGTACCCTTTCTAACAAAGTTCGTACTCCCTCTCACAAAGTTCATACCCTTTCTAACAAAGTTCGTACACCCTCTCACAAAGTTCGTACCTTGTGTAACAAAGTTCGTAACCTTTCTAACAAATTTTGTATCCCATAAAACAAAGTTCGTAAACCCTCTCACAAAGTTCGTACCCTCTCTAACAAAGTTCGTACCCCTTCCAACAAAGTTCGTACTCTTTCTAACAAAGTTCGTACCCACTCTGACAAAGTTCGTTCCCTCTGTAACAAAGTTCGTACCCTCTCTAACAAAGTTCGTACTCACTCTGACAAAGTTCATACCCTTTCTAACAAAGTTAGTACAGCCTCTCACAAAGTTCGTACCTTGTGTAAGAAAGTCCGTAACCTTTCTAACAAATTTCGTATCCCCTAAAACAAAGTTCGTAACCCCTCTCACAAAGTTCGTACCCTCTCTAACAAAGTTCGTACCCTTTCTAACAAAGTTCGTACCCACTCTGACAAAGTTCGTTCCCTCTGTAACAAAGTCGTACCCTTTCTAACAAAGTTCGTACTCCCTCTGACAAAGTTCATACCCTTTCTAACAAAGTTCGTACACCATCTCACAAAGTTTGTACACCCTCTCACAAAGTTTGTACCTTGTGTAACAAAGTTCGTAACCTTTCTAACAAATTTCGTATCCCCTAAAACAAAGTTCGTAAACCCCCTCACAAAGTTCGTACCTTGTGTAACAAAGTTCGTAACCTTTCTAACAAATTTCGTATCCCCTAAAACAAAGTTCATAAACCCTCTCACAAAGTTCGTACCTTGTGTAACAAAGTTCGTAACCTTTCTAACAAATTTCGTATCCCCTAAAACAAAGTTCGTAAACCCTCTCACAAAGTTCGTACCTTGTGTAACAGAGTTCGTAACCCTTCTAACAAATTTCGTATCCCCTAAAACAAAGTTTGTAAACCCTCTCACAAAGTTCGTACCCTCTCTAACAAAGTTCGTACCCCTTCCAACAAAGTTCGTACTCTTTCTAACAAAGTTCGTACCCACTCTGACAAAGTTCGTTCCCTCTGTAACAAAGTTCGTACCCTCTCTAACAAAGTTCGTACTCACTCTGACAAAGTTCATACCCTTTCTAACAAAGTTAGTACACCCTCTCACAAAGTTCGTACCTTGTGTAACAAAGTACATAACCTTTCTAACAAATTTCGTATCCCCTATAACAAAGTTCGTAACCCCTCTCACAAAGTTCGTACCCTCTCTAACAAAGTTCGTACCTACTCTGACAAAGTTCGTTCCCTCTGTAACAAAGTACGTAGCCTTTCTAACAAAGTTCGTACTCCCTCTAACAAAGTTCATACCCTTTCTAACAAAGTTCGTACACCCTCTCACAAAGTTCTTACCTTCTGTAACAAAGTTCGTAACCTTTCTAACAAATTTCGTATCCCCTATAACAAAGCTCATAACCCCTCTCACAAATTTCGTACCCTCTCTAACAAAGTTCGTACCCCTTTCAACAAAGTTCGTACCCTCTATAACAAAGTTCGTACTTACTCTGATAAAGTTCGTGCCCTCTGTAACAAAGTTCGTACCCTCTCTCAAAAAGTTCGTACCCCCTCTCACAAAGTTCGTACCCCCTCTAACAAAGTTCGTACCACCTCTCACAAAGTTCATACCATGTGTAACAAAGTTCGTAACCTCTTTAACAAGGTTCGTACCCTCTCTAACAAAGTTCGTACTCGCTTTGACAAATTTCATACCCTTTCTAACAAAGTTCGTACACCCTCTCACAAAGTTCGTAACCTTTCTAACAAATTTCGTATCCCCTATAACAAAGTTCGTAACCCCTCTCACAAAGTTCGTAACCCCTCTCACGAAGTTTGTACCCTCTCTAACAAAGTTCGTACCCTTTCTAACAAAGTTCGTACCCACTCTGACAAAGTTCGTTCCCTCTGTAACAAAATTCGTACCCTTTCTAACAAAGTTCGTACTCCCTCTGACAAAGTTCATACCCTTTCTAACAAAGTTCGTACACCCTCTCACAAAGTTCGTACCTTGTGTAACAAAGTTCGTAACCTTTCTAACAAATTTTGTATCCCCTAAAACAAAGTTCGTAAACCCTCTCACAAAGTTCGTACCCTCTCTAACAAAGTTCGTACCCCTTCCAACAAAGTTCGTACTCTTTCTAACAAAGTTCGTACCCACTTTGACAAAGTTCGTTCCCTCTGTAAAAAAGTTGGTACCCTCTCTAACATAGTTCGTACTCACTCTGACAAAGTTCATACCTTTTCTAACAAAGTTAGTACAGCCTCTCACAAAGTTCGTACCTTGTGTAAGAAAGTTCGTAATCTTTCTAACAAATTTCGTATCCCCTAAAACAAAGTTCGTAAACCCTCTCACAAAGTTCGTACCCTCTCTAACAAAATTCGTACCCCTTCCAATAAAGTTCGTACCCTCTCTACCAAAGTTCGTACCCACTCTGACAATGTTCGTGCCCTTTGTAAAAAAGTTCGTACCCTGTCTAACAAAGTTAGTACTCACTCTGATAAAGTTCATACCCTTTCTAACAAAGTTCGTACACCCTCTCACAAAGTTCGTACCTTTTGTAACAAAGTTCGTAACCTTTCTAACAAATTTTGTTTCCCCTATAACAAAGTTCGTAACCCCTCTTACAAAGTTCGTACCCTCTCTAACAAAGTTCGTACCCCTTTCAACAAAGTTCGTACCCTCTCTAACAAAGTTCGTACTTACTCTAACAAAGTTCGTGGCCTCTGTAACAAAGTTCGTACCCTCTCTCAAAAAGTTCGTACCCCCTCTCACAAAGTTCGTACCCCCTCTAACAAAGTTCGTACCCTGTGTAACAAAGTTCGTACACTCTCTAACAAAGTTCGTACCCCCTCTCACAAAGTTCGTACCCCCTCTAAAAAAGGTCGTAACCCTTCTAACAAAGCTCGTACCCACTCTAACAAAATTCGTACCCACTCTAACCGAGTTCGTACCCTTTCTAAAAAACTTCGTACCGCCTTTCACAAAGTTGGTAACCTCTCTAACAAAGTTCATACCCACTCTGACAAAGTTCATATTCACTCTGACAAAGTTCGTTCCCTTTCTAACAAAGTTCGTAACCTCTCTAACAAAGTTTGTACCCTCTCTAACAAAGTTCGTACCCCTTCTAACAAAGTTCGTAGCCCATCTCACAAAGTTTGTACCCTCTCTAACAAAGTTTGTACCTACTTTAACAAAGCTCATACCCTTTCTAACAAAATTTGTAACCTCTCTCACAAAGTTTGTACCCTCTTTAACAAAGTTCGTACCCCCTCTAACAAAGTTCATAACCCATCTCACAAAGTTCGTACCCTCTCTAACAACATTCATACCCTCTCTAAAAAATTTGTACCCACTCTGACAAAGTTCGTAGCCTTTCTCACAAAGTTCGCACCAACTCTCACAGAGTTCGTACCATGTGTAACAAAGTTCGTAACCTCTTTAACCAAGTTCGTACCCTCTCTAACAAAGTTCGTACCCTCTCTAACAAAGTTCGTACTCGCTCTGACAAATTTCATACCCTTTCTAACAAAGTTCGCATACCCTCTCACAAAGTCCGTACCTTGTGTAACAAAGTTCGTAACCTTTCTAACAAATTTCGTATCCCCTATAACAAAGTTCGTCACCCCTCTCACAAAGTTCGTACCCTCTCTAACAAAGTTCGTACCCCTTCCAACACAGTTCGTACCCTCTCTAACAAAATTCGTACCCACTATGACAAAGTTCGTTCCCTCTGTAAAAAAGTTGGTACCCTCTCTAACATAGTTCGTACTCACTCTAACAAAGTTCATACCCTTTCTAACAAAGTTCGTACACCCTCTCACAAAGTTCGTACCTTGTGTAACAAAGTTCGTAACCTTTCTAACAAATTTTGTATACCCTATAACAAAGTTCGTAACCCCTCTCACAAAGTTCGTACCCTCTCTAACAAAGTTCATACCCACTCTGACAAAGTTCGTGCCCTCTGTAACAAAGTTCGTAAACCCTCTCACAAAGTTCGTACCCTCTCTAACAAAATTCGTACCCCTTCCAACAAAGTTCGTACCCTCTCTACCAAAGTTCGTACCCACTCTGACAATGTTCGTGCCCTTTGTAAAAAAGTTCGTACCCTGTCTAACAAAGTTAGTACTCACTCTGATAAAGTTCATACACTTTCTAACAAAGTTCGTACACCCTCTCACAAAGTTCGTACCTTTTGTAACAAAGTTCGTAACCTTTCTAACAAATTTTGTTTCCCCTATAACAAAGTTCGTAACCCCTCTCACAAAGTTCGTACCCTCTCTAACAAAGTTCTTACCCCTTTCAACAAAGTTCGTACCCTCTCTAACAAAGTTCGTACTTACTCTAACAAAGTTCGTGGCCTCTGTAACAAATTTTGTACCCTCTCTGAAAAAGTTCGTACCCCCTCTCACAAAGTTCGTACCCCCTCTAACAAAGTTCGTACCCTGTGTAACAAAGTTCGTACACTCTCTAACAAAGTTCGTACCCCCTCTCACAAAGTTCGTACCCCCTCTAAAAAAGGTTGTAACCCTTCTAACAAAGCTCGTACCCACTCTAACAAAATTCGTACCCACTCTAACCGAGTTCGTACCCTTTCTAAAAAACTTCGTACCGCCTCTCACAAAGTTGGTAACCTCTCTAACAAAGTTCATACCCACTCTGACAAAGTTCATACCCACTCTGACAAAGTTCGTTCCCTTTCTAACAAAGTTCGTAACCTCTCTAACAAAGTTTGTACCCTCTCTAACAAAGTTCGTACCCCCTCTAACAAAGTTCGTAGCCCATCTCACAAAGTTCGTACCCTCTCTAACAAAGTTTGTACCTACTTTAACAAAGCTCATACCCTTTCTAACAAAATTCGTAACCTCTCTCACAAAGTTTGTACCCTCTTTAACAAAGTTCGTACCCCCTCTAACAAAGTTCATAACCCATCTCACAAAGTTCGTACCCTCTCTAACAACATTCATACCCTCTCTAACAAATTTGTACCCACTCTGACAAAGTTCGTAGCCTTTCTCACAAAGTTCGCACCAACTCTCACAGAGTTCGTACCATGTGTAACAAAGTTCGTAACCTCTTTAACCAAGTTCGTACCCTCTCTAACAAAGTTCGTACTCGCTCTGACAAATTTCATACCCTTTCTAACAAAGTTCGCATACCCTCTCACAAAGTCCGTACCTTGTGTAACAAAGTTCGTAACCTTTCTAACAAATTTCGTATCCCCTATAACAAAGTTCGTCACCCCTCTCACAAAGTTCGTACCCTCTCTAACAAAGTTCGTACCCCTTCCAACAAAGTTCGTACCCTCTCTAACAAAATTCGTACCCACTATGACAAAGTTCGTTCCCTCTGTAAAAAAGTTGGTACCCTCTCTAACATAGTTCGTACTCACTCTAACAAAGTTCATACCCTTTCTAACAAAGTTCGTACACCCTCTCACAAAGTTCGTACCTTGTGTAACAAAGTTCGTAACCTTTCTAACAAATTTTGTATACCCTATAACAAAGTTCGTAACCCCTCTCACAAAGTTCGTACCCTCTCTAACAAAGTTCATACCCACTCTGACAAAGTTCGTGCCCTCTGTAACAAAGTTCGTAAACCCTCTCACAAAGTTCGTACCCTCTCTAACAAAATTCGTACCCCTTCCAACAAAGTTCGTACCCTCTCTACCAAAGTTCGTACCCACTCTGACAATGTTCGTGCCCTTTGTAAAAAAGTTCGTACCCTGTCTAACAAAGTTAGTACTCACTCTGATAAAGTTCATACACTTTCTAACAAAGTTCGTACACCCTCTCACAAAGTTCGTACCTTTTGTAACAAAGTTCGTAACCTTTCTAACAAATTTTGTTTCCCCTATAACAAAGTTCGTAACCCCTCTCACAAAGTTCGTACCCTCTCTAACAAAGTTCTTACCCCTTTCAACAAAGTTCGTACCCTCTCTAACAAAGTTCGTACTTACTCTAACAAAGTTCGTGGCCTCTGTAACAAATTTTGTACCCTCTCTGAAAAAGTTCGTACCCCCTCTCACAAAGTTCGTACCCCCTCTAACAAAGTTCGTACCCTGTGTAACAAAGTTCGTACACTCTCTAACAAAGTTCGTACCCCCTCTCACAAAGTTCGTACCCCCTCTAAAAAAGGTTGTAACCCTTCTAACAAAGCTCGTACCCACTCTAACAAAATTCGTACCCACTCTAACCGAGTTCGTACCCTTTCTAAAAAACTTCGTACCGCCTCTCACAAAGTTGGTAACCTCTCTAACAAAGTTCATACCCACTCTGACAAAGTTCATACCCACTCTGACAAAGTTCGTTCCCTTTCTAACAAAGTTCGTAACCTCTCTAACAAAGTTTGTACCCTCTCTAACAAAGTTCGTACCCCCTCTAACAAAGTTCGTAGCCCATCTCACAAAGTTCGTACCCTCTCTAACAAAGTTTGTACCTACTTTAACAAAGCTCATACCCTTTCTAACAAAATTCGTAACCTCTCTCACAAAGTTTGTACCCTCTTTAACAAAGTTCGTACCCCCTCTAACAAAGTTCATAACCCATCTCACAAAGTTCGTACCCTCTCTAACAACATTCATACCCTCTCTAACAAATTTGTACCCACTCTGACAAAGTTCGTAGCCTTTCTCACAAAGTTCGCACCAACTCTCACAGAGTTCGTACCATGTGTAACAAAGTTCGTAACCTCTTTAACCAAGTTCGTACCCTCTCTAACAAAGTTCGTACTCGCTCTGACAAATTTCATACCCTTTCTAACAAAGTTCGCATACCCTCTCACAAAGTCCGTACCTTGTGTAACAAAGTTCGTAACCTTTCTAACAAATTTCGTATCCCCTATAACAAAGTTCGTCACCCCTCTCACAAAGTTCGTACCCTCTCTAACAAAGTTCGTACCCCTTCCAACAAAGTTCGTACCCTCTCTAACAAAATTCGTACCCACTATGACAAAGTTCGTTCCCTCTGTAAAAAAGTTGGTACCCTCTCTAACATAGTTCGTACTCACTCTAACAAAGTTCATACCCTTTCTAACAAAGTTCGTACACCCTCTCACAAAGTTCGTACCTTGTGTAACAAAGTTCGTAACCTTTCTAACAAATTTTGTATACCCTATAACAAAGTTCGTAACCCCTCTCACAAAGTTCGTACCCTCTCTAACAAAGTTCATACCCACTCTGACAAAGTTCGTGCCCTCTGTAACAAAGTTCGTAAACCCTCTCACAAAGTTCGTACCCTCTCTAACAAAATTCGTACCCCTTCCAACAAAGTTCGTACCCTCTCTACCAAAGTTCGTACCCACTCTGACAATGTTCGTGCCCTTTGTAAAAAAGTTCGTACCCTGTCTAACAAAGTTAGTACTCACTCTGATAAAGTTCATACACTTTCTAACAAAGTTCGTACACCCTCTCACAAAGTTCGTACCTTTTGTAACAAAGTTCGTAACCTTTCTAACAAATTTTGTTTCCCCTATAACAAAGTTCGTAACCCCTCTCACAAAGTTCGTACCCTCTCTAACAAAGTTCTTACCCCTTTCAACAAAGTTCGTACCCTCTCTAACAAAGTTCGTACTTACTCTAACAAAGTTCGTGGCCTCTGTAACAAATTTTGTACCCTCTCTGAAAAAGTTCGTACCCCCTCTCACAAAGTTCGTACCCCCTCTAACAAAGTTCGTACCCTGTGTAACAAAGTTCGTACACTCTCTAACAAAGTTCGTACCCCCTCTCACAAAGTTCGTACCCCCTCTAAAAAAGGTCGTAACCCTTCTAACAAAGCTCGTACCCACTCTAACAAAATTCGTACCCACTCTAACCGAGTTCGTACCCTTTCTAAAAAACTTCGTACCGCCTCTCACAAAGTTGGTAACCTCTCTAACAAAGTTCATACCCACTCTGACAAAGTTCATACCCACTCTGACAAAGTTCGTTCCCTTTCTAACAAAGTTCGTAACCTCTCTAACAAAGTTTGTACCCTCTCTAACAAAGTTCGTACCCCCTCTAACAAAGTTCGTAGCCCATCTCACAAAGTTCGTACCCTCTCTAACAAAGTTTGTACCTACTTTAACAAAGCTCATACCCTTTCTAACAAAATTCGTAACCTCTCTCACAAAGTTTGTACCCTCTTTAACAAAGTTCGTACCCCCTCTAACAAAGTTCATAACCCATCTCACAAAGTTCGTACCCTCTCTAACAACATTCATACCCTCTCTAACAAATTTGTACCCACTCTGACAAAGTTCGTAGCCTTTCTCACAAAGTTCGCACCAACTCTCACAGAGTTCGTACCATGTGTAACAAAGTTCGTAACCTCTTTAACCAAGTTCGTACCCTCTCTAACAAAGTTCGTACCCTCTCTAACAAAGTTCGTACTCGCTCTGACAAATTTCATACCCTTTCTAACAAAGTTCGCATACCCTCTCACAAAGTCCGTACCTTGTGTAACAAAGTTCGTAACCTTTCTAACAAAGTTCGTACCCCTTCCAACACAGTTCGTACCCTCTCTAACAAAATTCGTACCCACTATGACAAAGTTCGTTCCCTCTGTAAAAAAGTTGGTACCCTCTCTAACATAGTTCGTACTCACTCTAACAAAGTTCATACCCTTTCTAACAAAGTTCGTACACCCTCTCACAAAGTTTGTACCTTGTGTAACAAAGTTCGTAACCTTTCTAACAAATTTTGTATACCCTATAACAAAGTTCGTAACCCCTCTCACAAAGTTCGTACCATCTCTAACAAAGTTCATACCCACTCTGACAAAGTTCGTGCCCTCTGTAACAAAGTTCGTACCCACTCTGACAAAGTTCGTGCCCTCTGCAAAAAAGTTCGTACCCTGTCTAACAAAGTTAGTACTCACTCTGATAAAGTTCATACCCTTTCTAACAAAGTTCGTACACCCTCTCACAAAGTTCGTACCCCTTCCAACACAGTTCGTACCCTCTCTAACAAAATTCGTACCCACTATGACAAAGTTCGTTCCCTCTGTAAAAAAGTTGGTACCCTCTCTAACATAGTTCGTACTCACTCTAACAAAGTTCATACCCTTTCTAACAAAGTTCGTACACCCTCTCACAAAGTTCGTACCTTGTGTAACAAAGTTCGTAACCTTTCTAACAAATTTCGTATACCCTATAACAAAGTTCGTAACCCCTCTCACAAAGTTCGTACCCTCTCTAACAAAGTTCGTACCCACTCTGACAAAGTTCGTGCCCTCTGTAACAAAGTTCGTACCCTTTCTCACAAAGTTCGTGCCCCCTCTCACAAAGTTCGTGCCCCCTCTAAGAAAGTTCGTACCATGTGTAACAAAGTTCGTAAACTTTCTAACAAATTTCGTATCCCCTAAAAAAAAGTTCGTAAACCCTCTCACAAAGTTCGTACCCTCTCTAACCAAGTTCATACCCCTTCCAACAAAGTTCGTACTCTTTCTAACAAAGTTCGTACCCACTCGGACAAAGTTCGTTCCCTCTGTAACAAAGTTCGTACCCTCTCTAACAAAGTTCGTACTCACTCTGACAAAGTTCATACCCTTTCTAACAAAGTTTGTACACCCTCTCACAAAGTTCGTACCTTGTGTAACAAAGTTCGTAACCTTTCTAACAAATTTCGTATCCCCTAAAACAAAGTTCGTAACCCCTCTCACAAAGTTCGTACCCTCTCTAACAAAGTTCGTACCCACTCTGACAAAGTTCGTGCCCTCTGTAACAAAGTTCGTACCCTTTCTCACAAAGTTCGTGCCCCCTCTCACAAAGTTCGTGCCCCCTCTAAGAAAGTTCGTACCACCTCTCACAAAGTTCGTACCATGTGTAACAAAGTTCGTAACCTCTCTAACAAAGTTCGTACACTCTCTAACAAAGTTCGTACCCCCTCTCACAAAGTTCGTACCCCCTCTAAAAAAGTTCGTAACCCTTCTAACAAAGTTCGTACCCTCTCCAACAAAATTCGTACCAACTTTGGCCGAGTTCGTACCCTTCTCACAAACTTCATACCGCCTCTCACAAAGTTCGTAACCTCTCTAACAAAGTTCGTACCTACTCTGACAAAGTCCGTACCCTTTCTAACAAACTGCGTACCCTTTCTAACAAACTTCGTAACCTCTCTAACAAAGTTTGTACCCTCTCTAACAAACTTCGTACCCCCTCTACAAAGTTCGTAACCCATCTCACAAAGTTCGTACCCTCTATAACAAAGTTCATACCCTCTCTAACAAAGTTTGTACACACTCTGACAAATTTCATACCCTTTCTAACAAAATTCGTAACCTCTCTAACAAAGTCTGTACCCTCTCTAACAAAGTTCGTACCCCCTCTAACAAAGTTCATAACCCATCTCACAAAGTTCGTACCCTCTCTAACAACGTTCATACCCTCTCTAACAAAGTTCGTACCCACCCTGACAAAGTTCGTAGCCTTTCTCATAAAGTTCGTACCAACTCTCACAAAGTTCGTACCATGTGTAACAAAGATCGTAACCTCTTTAACCAAGTTCGTACCCTCTCTAACAAAGTTCGTACTTGCTCTGACAAATTTCATACCCTTTCTAACAAAGTTCGTACACCCTCTCACAAAGATCGTATCTTGTGTAACAAAGTTCGTAACCTTTCTAACAAATTTCGTATCCCCTATAACAAAGTTCGTAACCCCTCTCACAAAGTTCGTACCCTCTCTAACAAAGTTCAAACCCCTTCCAACAAAGTTCGTACCCTTTCTAACAAAGTTCGTACCTACTCTGACAAAGTTCGTTCCCTCTGTAACAAAGTTGGTACCCTCTCTAACAAAGTTCGTACTCACTCTGACAAAGTTCATACCCTTTCTAACAAAGTTCGTACACCCTCTAACAAAGTTCGTACCTTGTGTAACAAAGTTCGTAACCTTTCTAACAAATTTCGTATCCCCTAAAAACCTCTCTAACAAAGTTCGTACCTACTCTGACAAAGTTCGTACCCTTTCTAACAAACTTCCTACCCTTTCTAACAAACTTCGTAACCTCTCTAACAAAGTTTGTACCCTCTCTAACAAAGTTCGTACCCCCTCTAAAAAGTTCGTAACCCATCTCACAAAGTTCGTACCCTCTATAACAAAGTTCATACCCTCTCTAACAAAGTTTGTACACACTCTGACAAATTTCATACCCTTTCTAACAAAATTCGTAACCTCTCTAACAAAGTTTGTACCCTCTCTAACAAAGTTCGTACCCCCTCTAACAAAGTTCATAACCCATCTCACAAAGTTCGTACCCTCTCTAACAACGTTCATACCCTCTCTAACAAAGTTCGTACCCACTCTGACAAAGTTCGTAGCCTTTCTCATAAAGTTCGTACCAACTCTCACAAAGTTCGTACCATGTGTAACAAAGTTCGTAACCTCTTTAACCAAGTTCGTACCCTCTCTAACAAAGTTCGTACTTGCTCTGACAAATTTCATACCCTTTCTAACAAAGTTCGTACACCCTCTCACAAAGATCGTATCTTGTGTAACAAAGTTCGTAACCTTTCTAACAAATTTCGTATCCCCTATAACAAAGTTCGTAACCCCTCTCACAAAGTTCGTACCCTCTCTAACAAAGTTCAAACCCCTTCTAACAAAGTTCGTACCCTTTCTAACAAAGTTCGTACCTACTCTGACAAAGTTGGTTCCCTCTGTAACAAAGTTGGTACCCTCTCTAACAAAGTTCGTACCCTCTTTAACAAAGTTCGTACTCACTCTGACAAAGTTCATACACTTTCTAACAAAGTTCGTACACCCTCTCACAAAGTTCGTACCATGTGTAACAAAGTTCGTAACCTTTCTAACAAAGTTACCCTATAACAAAGTTCGTACACCCTCTCACAAAGTTCGTACCCTCTCTAACAAAGTTTGTACCCCTTCCAACAAAGTTCGTACCCTCTCTCACAAAGTTCGTACCCACTCTAACAAAGTTCGTACCCACTCTAACAAAGTTCGTACCCTTTGTCACAAAGTTCGTAACCTCTCTAACAAAGTTGGTACACCCTCTCACAAAGTTCGTAACCTCTCTAACAAAGTTCATAACCTTTCTAACAAAGTTCGTACCCTCTCTAGCAAAGTTCGTGCCCCCTCCACCAAAGTTCGTACCCCTTCTAACAAAATTCGTCCCCCCTCTCACAAAGTTCGTACCCCCTCTCACAAAGTTCGTACCACCTCTCACAAAGTTCGTACCATGTGTAAAAAAGTTCGTAACCTCTCTAACAACGTTCGTACCCTCTCTAACAAAGTTCGTAACCCCTCTAACAAAGTTCGTACCCCCTCTCACAAGGTTCCTACCCTCTCTAACAAAGTTCGTACCCCTTCCAACAAAGTTCGTACCCTCTCTAACAAAGTTCGTACCCACTTTGACAAAGTTCATACCCTCTGAACAACGTTCGTACCCTCTCTCACAAAGTTCCGACCATGTCTAACAAAGTTCGTACCCACTCTGACAAAGTTCGTACCCTCTATAACAAAGTCCATACACATTCTGACAAAGTTCGAACCCTTTGCAACAAAGTTCGTAACTTCTCTAACAAAGTTTGTACCCTCTCTAACAAAGTTCGTACCCCCTCTATCAAAGTTCGTACCCCATCTCACAAAGTTCCGACCATGTGTAACAAAGTTCATAACCTCTCTAACAAAGTTTGTAGCCTCTCTAACAAAGTTCATACCCACTCTGACAAAGTCCGTACACTCTGTAACAAAGTTCATACACACTCTCACAAAGTTCGAACCCTTTGCAACAAAGTCCGTACCATGTGTAACAAAGTTCGTAACTTCTCTAACAAAGTTCGTACCACCTCTCACAAAGTTCGTACCATGTGTAACAAAGTTCAGAACCTCTCTAACAAAGTTCGTACCCTCTCTCACAAACTTCCTACTCTCTCTAACAAAGTTTGTACCCCATCTCACAAAATTCGTACCCAATCTGACAGAGTTCGTACCCTTTCCAACATAGTTCGTACCGCCTCTCACAAAGTTTGTACCATGTGTAACAAAGTTCGTAACCTCTCTAACAAAGTTCATACCCCCTCTCCTAAAGTTCGTACCATGTGTAACAAAGTTCGTAACCTCTCTAACAAAGTTTGTGCCCTCTCTAAGAAAGTTCATACCCCCTCTAAAAAAGTTCGTACCCCCTCTCACAAAGTTCGTACCCTCTCTAACATAGTTTGTATCCCCTCTATCACAATTAATACCCTCTTTAAGAAAGTTCTTACCCACTCCGACACAGTTCGTACCTTTACAACAAAATTCGTACCCTCTCTCAAAAAGTTTGTACCCCCTCTAATAAAGTTCTTACTGTCGCTCACAATGTTTGTCCCCTACAACAAAGTTCGTACCCCCTCTCACGAAGTTCGTACCCTCTCAACAAAGTTTATACCCTCTCTAACAAGGTTCGTACCGCCTCTAACAAATTTCGTCCCCTCTAACAAAGTTCGTACCCTCTCTAACAAAGTTCATACCCCCTCTAACAAAGTTCGTACCACCTCTCACTAAGTTCGTACCCTCTCTAAAAAGTTCGTACAACCTCTAACAAAGTTCGTAGCCTCTCTAATAAAGTTCGTACCCACTCTGACAAAGTTCGTACCCCCTCTCACAAAGTTTGTACCATGTGTAACAAAGTTTGTAACCTTTCTAACAAAGTTCGTATCCCCTCTAACAAAGTTCATACCCTCTCTCACAAGGTTCGTACCCCCACTATTAAAGTTCGGACCCCATCTCCCAAAGTTCGCACCCTTTCTAACAAAGTTTGTACTACTTATCACAAAGTTCGTACCACGTGTAACAAAGTTCGTACCCTCTTTAACAAAGTTCGTACCCACTCTGGCAAAGTTCGTACCCTCTGTAACAAAGTTCGTACACACTCTGACAGAGTTCGAACCCTTTGCAACAAAGTTCATACCATGTGTAACAAAGTCGTAACTTCTCTAACAAAGTTTGTACCCTCTCTAACAAAGTTCGTACCCCCTCTATCAAAGTTCGTACCCCATCTCACAAAGTTCGTACCCTCTCTAACAAAGTTCGTACCCCGTCTATCAAAGTTCGTACCCCATCTCACAAAGTTCGTACCCTCTCTAACAAAGTTCGTACCACTTCTCACAAATTTTGTACAATGTGTTACAAAGTCCGTAACCTCTCTTACAAAGTTCGTACCCCCTCTCACAAAGTTCGTACCCCTATTCACAAAGTTCGTACCCCCTCTAACAAAGTTCGTAAGCCCTCTAAAAAAGTTCATACCCTGTTTAACAAAATCCGTACCCACTCTGACAGAGTTCGTACCCTTTCTAAATAATTTTGTACCACCTCTCACAAAGTTCTTAGCATGTCTAACAAAGTTCGTAACGTCTCTAACAAAGTCCGTACCCTCTTTAACAAAGTTTATACCCTCTCTAAAAAAGTTCGTACCCCCTCTATCGAAGTTCGTACCCCATCTCACAAAGTTCGTACCCTCTCTAACAAAGTTCATACCACTTCTCACAAAGTTCGTACCATGTGTTACAAAGTTCGTAACCTCTCTAACAAAGTTCGTACCCCATCTCAAAAAGTTCATACCCCCTCTAATAAAGTTCGTAACCCCTCTAACAAAGTTCGTACCCTTTCTAACAAAATTCGTACCCACTCCGACACAGTTCGTACCCTTTCTAACAAAATTCGTACCCCCTATCACGAATTTTGTACCATGCGTAACAAACTTTGTAACCTCTCTAACAAAGTGCACACCTTCTGTAACAAAGTTCGTACCCCCTCTCCAAACGTTTGAACCCTCTAACAAAGTTCGTACCCCTCTAACTAAGTTCGTAACCCCTCTCACAAAGTTCGTACCCTCTCTCACAAAGTTCGTACCCTCTCTAACAAAGTTCGTACCGTCTCTAACAAAGTTCGTACCCCTTCTAACAAAATTCGTCCCCTCTCTAACAAAGTTCTTACCCTCTCCTACAAAGTTCATACCCTCTCTAACAAAGTTCGTACCCTCTCTGACAAAGCTCGTACCCTCTCTAACAAAGTGTTTACCCCCTCTCGCAAATTTCATACTATGTGTAACAAGGTTCGTACCCTCTCTAACAAAGTTCATACCCCTCTCACAAAGTTCGTACCCCCTCTAAAAAAGTTCGTAACCCCTCTAACAAAGGTCGTATCATATCTCACAAAATTCGTACCCACTCTGACAGAGTTCGTACCCTTTCTAACAAAGTTCGTACCACCTCTCGCAAAGTTCGTACCCTCCCCAACAAAGTTCGTACCCCCTCTCCTAAAGTTCGTACCATGTGTAACAAAGTTCGTACCCTCTTGAACAAACTTCGTACCCCCTTTCACAAAGTTTGTACCATGTAACAAAATTCGTAACCTCTCTAACAAAGTTCGTACCCTCTCTAACAAAGTTCGTGACCCCAATGAAAAAGTTCCTACCCCCTCTCACAAAGTTCGTACCCTCTCTAAAAAAGTTCATAACCTCTCTAACAAAGTTCGTACACTCTCTAATAAAGTTCTTACCCCCTCTAACAAAGTTCGTACCCTCTTTATCAAAGTTCGTATCGACTCTGATAAAGTTCATACCCTTTCGAACAAAGTTCGTACCACCTCTCACAAAGTTCGTACCATGTGTAAGAAAGTTCGTAACCTCTCTACAAAAGTTTGTACCACGTCTATCAAAGTTCATACCCCTTCTAACAAAGTTCTTTCTCTCTCTAACAAAGTTCTTTCTCTCTCTAACAAAGTTCATACCCGTTCGAACAAAGTTCGTACCACCTTTCACAACGTTCGTACCGACTCTGACAAAGTTTGTACCACCTCTCACAAAGTTTGTACCATGTGTAACAAAGTTCGCAACCTCTCTAAATAAGTTCGTACCCCCTCTCACAAAGTTCGTACCCTCTCTAACAAAGTTCATACCTTGTGTAACAAAGTTCAGAACCTCTCTAACAAAGTTCGTACCCTCTCTCACAAACTTCCTACTCTCTCTAACAAAGTTCGTACCCATCTCACAAAGTTCGTACCATCTCTATGAAAATTCGTACCCAGTCTGACAGAGTTCGTACCCTTTCCAACATAGTTCGTACCGCCTCTCACAAAGTTCGTACCATGTGTAACAAAGTTTGTAACCTCTCTAACAAAGTTCATACCCCTTCTCCTAAAGTTTGTTCCATGTGTAACAAAGTTCGTAACCTCTCTAACAAAGTTTGTGCCCTCTCTAAGAAAGTTCGTACCCCCTCTCACAAAGTTCGTATCCTCTCTAACATAGTTTGTATCCCCTCTACCACAGTTAATACCCTCTCTAAGAAAGTTCTTACCCACTCCGACACAGTTCGTACCCTTTATAACAAAATTCGTACCCTCTTTAAAAAAGTTTGTAACCCCTCTAATAATGTTCTTATCGCCGCTCACAACCTTTGTCCCCTATAACAAAGTTCGTACCCCCTCTCACGAAGTTCGTACCCTCTCAACAAAGTTTGTACCCTCTCTAACAAGGTTCGTACCGCCTCTAACAAATTTCGTCCCCTCTAACAAAGTTCGTACCCTCTCTAACAATGTTCGTACCCCCTCTAACAAAGTTCGCACCACCTCTCACTAAGTTCGTACCCTCTCTAAAAATTTCGTACAACCTCTAACAAAGTTCGTAGCCTCTCTAATAAAGTTTGTACCCACTCTGACAAAGTTCGTACCCCCTTTCACAAAGTTCGTACCATGTGTAACAAAGTTTGTAACCTTTCTAACAAAGTTCGTATCCCCTCTAACAAAGTTCATACCCTCTCTCACAAGGTCCGTACCCCCACTATCAAAGTTCGGACCCCATCTCACAAAGTTCGCACCCTTTCTAACAAAGTTTGTACCACCTCTCACAAAGTTCGTACCATGTGTAACAAAGTTCGTAACCTCTCTAACAAAGTTCGTACCCTCTCTAACAAAGTTCGTACCCCCTCTCACAAAGTTTGTACCCTTTCTAACAAAGTTTGTACCCCCTCCATCAAAGTTCATACCCACTCCGACACAGTTCGTACCCTTCGAACAAAATTCGCAACCCCTCTCACGAAGTTTGTACCATGTGTAACAAAGTTCGCAACCTCTCTAACAAAGTTCGTAACCCCTCTAACAAAGTTTATACCCTCTCTAACAAAATTCGTACCCACTCTGACAGAGTTCGTACCCCTTCTAACAAAGTTCGTACCCCCTCTCACAAAGTACGTACCATGTGTAACAAAGTTTGTAACCTCTCTAACAAAGTTTGTACCCCCTCTAACAAAGTTTGTACCCTCTCTAACAAAGTTCGTACCCCTTTTATCAAAGTTCATACCCTCTCTAAGAAAGTTCGTACCCACTCCGACATAGTTCATACCCTTTCTAACAAAGTTTGTACCCCCTCTAACTAAGTTCGTACCATCTCTAACAAAGTTCGTACCCCCTCTGAAAAAGTTCTTACCCCCTCTCACAAAGTTCGTACCCTCTCTAATGAAATTTGTACCCACTCTGACAGAGTTCGTACCCTTTCTAACAAAGTTCGTACCCCCTCTCACAAAGTACGTACCATGTGTAACAAAGTTCGTAACCTCTCTAAAAAAGTTTATACCCACTCATACAAAGTTCGTACTCTTTCTAACAAAGTTCATACATTGTGTAACAAAGTTCATTAGCTCTCCAACAAAGTTCGTACCCTATCTGACAAAGTTCGTACCATGTGTGACAAAGTTCGTAACCACTCTAACAAAGTTTGTACCCGCTCTAACAAAGTTCGTACCCCCTCTCACAAAGTTCATAACCTATCTAACAAAATTCGTACCCACACAGAAACAGTTTGTACCCTTTCCAACAAAGTTCGTGCCACCTTTCACAAAGTTCGTACCCCTTCTAATAAAATTCGTATCCTCTCTAACAAAGTTGTTACCCTCTTTTACAAAGTTCGTACCCTCTCTAACAATGTTCGTACCCACTCTGACAAAGTTCGTGCCCTTTCTAACAAAGTTCGTAACCTCTCTAACAAAGTTTGTACCCTCTCTAACAAAGTTCGTCCCCCCTCTATCAAAGTTCATACCCCATCTCACAAAGTTCATACCCTCTTTAACAAAGTTCGTACCCTCTCTAACAAAGTTCGTACCCCCTCTCACAAAGTTCGTTCCCCCTCTCACAAAGTTCGTTCCCCCTCCCACTAAGTTCGTACCCTCTCTAACAAAGTTCGTACCCCCTCTAACAAACTTCGTTCCTCCTCCCACTAAGTTCGTACCCTGTCTAACAAAGTTCGTAACCTCTCTAACAAAGTTCATACCCACTCTGACAAAGTTCGTACACCCCCTCACAAAGTTCGTACCATGTGTAACAAAGTGTGTAACCTTTCTGACAAAGTTCGTATCCCTCTAACAAAGGTCGTACCCCCTCTCACAAAGTTCATCTCATCTCAAACAAAGTTTGTACCCCCTCTAACAAAGTTCGTACCCTCTCAAACAAAGTTTGGACCCCCTCTCACAAAGTTCGTACCCTCTTAAACAAAGTTCGTACCACCTTTCACAAAGTTCGTACCCTCTCTCACAAACTTCGTACCCACTTTGACAAAGTTCGTACCCTTTTTAAAAAAGTTCATACCCTATCTAACAAAGTTTGTAACCCCTCTAACAAAATTCGTACCCACTCTAACAGAGTTCGTACCATTTCTAACAAAGTTCGGACCACCTCTCACAAAGTTCGTACCACCTCTCACAAAGTTCATAACCTCTCTAACAAAGTACATACCCCTTCTCACAAAGTTCGTACCCCCTCTCACAAAGTTCGTACCCTCTCAAACAAAGTTCGTACCCCTTCTATCAAAGTTCATACCCTCTCTAAGAAAGTTCGTACTCACTCCGACACAGTTCATACCCTTTCTAACAAAGTTTGTACCCCCTCTAACGAAGTTCATACCATCTCTAACAAAGTTCGTACCCCCACTGAAAAAGTTCCTACCCCAACTCACAAAGGTTGTACCATCTATAAGAAAATTCATACCCACTCTGACAAAGTTCGTACCCTTTCTAACAAAGTTCGTACCCTCTCTCACAAAGTACGTACCATGTGTAACAAAGTTCGTACCCTCTCTAAGAAAGTTCGTACCCCTTCTATCAATGTTCGTACCCTCTCTAAGAAAGTTCGTACCCACTCTAACACAGTTCATACCCTTTCTAACAAAGTTCGTACCCCCTCTAACTAAGTTCGTATCATCTCTAACAAAGTTCGTACCCCCTTTGAAAAAGTTCCTACCCCCTCTCACAAAGTTCGTACCTTCTCTAACAAAATTCGTACCCTCTCTAACAAAGTTTGTACCCCCTCCAACAAAGTTTGGACCCTCTCAAACAAAGTTTGCACCCACTCTGACAAAGTTCGTACCCTTTTTTAAAAAGTTCATACCCTCTCTAATAAAGTTCGTAACCTCTCTAACAAAATTTGTACCCCCTCTCCTAAAAGTCATACCATTTGTAACAAAGTTCGTAACCTTTTTAACAAAGTTCATAACCTCTCTAACAAAGTTCATACCCTCCCTAACAAAGTTCGTACCCCCTCTAACAAAGTTCCTACCCTCTCTAAAAAAGTTCGTACCCACTCATACAAAGTTCGTACTCATTCTAACGAAGTTCGTACCACCTCTCACAAAGTTCGTACATTGTGTAACAAAGTTCGTACCCTCTCTAACAATGTTCGTACACCCTCTATCAAAGTTCGTACCCCATCTCACAAAGTTCATACCCTCTCTAACAAAGTTCGTACCATGTGTGACAAAGTTCGTAACCACTCTAATAAAGTTCATACCCGCTTTAACAAAGTTCGTACCCCCTCTCACAAAGTTCGTACCCTCTCAAACAAAGTTTGTGACCCCTCTAAAAAGTTCGTACCCTCTCTAACAAAATTCGTACCCACTCAAAAAGAGTTCATACCCTTTCCAACAAAGTTCGTGTCGCCTTTCACAAAGTTCGTACCCCTTCTTAAAAAATTCATATCCTCTCTAACAAAGTTCTTACCCTCTCTTACAAAGTTTGCACCCTCTCTAACAATGTTCGTACCACCTCTAACAAAGTTCGTACCCACTCTGACAGAGTTCATGCATTTTTTAACAAAGTTCATACGCTCTCTAACAAAGTTCGTACCTGCTCTAACAGAGTTCATACATTTTCTAACAAAGTTCGTAAACTCTCTAACAAAGTTCGTACCCCCTCTAACTAAGTTCGTACCCCCTCTCACAAAGTTCGTAACCCCTCTAACAAAGTTCGTACCCCCTCTCACAAAGTTCCTACCCACTCTGACAGAGTTCACATATTTTATAACAAAGTTCATACACTCTTTAACAAAGTTCGTACCCGCTCTAACAGAGTTCGTACATTTTCTAACAAAGTTCGTACGCCCTCTATCAAAGTTCGTACGCCCTCTATCAAAGTTCATATCCCCTCTAACAAAGTTTGTACCCACTTTGACAAAGTTCGTACCCACTTTGAAAAAGTTCGTACCCCCTCTAAGAAAGTTCGTACCCCTTCTAACAAAATTCGTATCCTCTCTAACAAAGTTCTTACCCTCTCTTACAAAGTTCGTACACTCTCTAACAAAGTTCAAACCCACTCTGGTAGAGTTAGTACCCTCTCCAACAAAGTTTGTACCCCCTCTCTCAAAGTTCGTACCATGTGTAACAAAGTTCGTAACCTCTCTAACAAAGTTCGTAACCCCTCTCACAAAGTTTGTATCATTTTAAACAAAGTTCGTACCCCCTCTCACAAAGTTTGTACCTTCTCTCACAAAGTTGGTACCATGTTAAACAAAGTTCATACCCCCCCTAACAAAGTTCCTACCCTCTGTAACAAAGTTCGTACCCACTCTGACAAAGTTCGTACCCTCTATCACAAAGTTCGTACCATGTGTAACAAAGTTCCTAACCTCTCTAACAAAGTTCGTACCCTCTCTAACAAAGTTCCTACCCACTCTCACAAAGTTCGTACCCCCTCTCACAAAATTGCTACCATGTTAAACAAAGTTCGTACCCCCTCCCACAAAGTTCGTACCATGTGGAACAAAGTTCGTAACCTTTCTAACAAAGTCCGTACCCCCTCTAACAAAGTTCGTACCCTCTCTTACAAAGTTTGTACCCTCTCTAACAAAGTTCGTACCCACTTTGACAAATTTCGTACCCGTTCTAATAAAGTTCGTTCCCCCTCTCACAAAGTTCGTACCCTCCCTAACAAAGTTTGTAACCCCTCTAAGAAAGTTCGTACCCTCTCTAACAAAGTTCCTACCCACTCTGACTAAGTTCGTACACCCTCTAAGAAAGTTCGTACCATGTGTAACAAAGTTCGTACCCCATCTATATCTGTTCGTACCCCCTCTCACAAAGTTCGTACCCTCTCCAACAAAGTTCGTACGACCTCTAACAAAGTTCATACCCTCTCTAATGAAGTTCATACCCACTTTGACAAAGTTCATACCCTTTCAAACAAAGTTCGTACCCCCTCTAACAAAGTTCATACCCACTCTGACAGAGTTCGTACATTTTATAACAAAGTTCGTACGCTCTCTAACAAAGTTTGTACCCGCTCTAACCGAGTTCGTACATTTTCTAACAAAGTTCGTAACCTCTCTAACAAAGTTCGTACCCCCTCTATCAAAGTTCGTACCCCTCTACCAAAGTTCATACCCACATTGACAAAGTTCGTACCCTCTCTAACAAAGTTCGTACCCCTTCTAACAAAATTCATATCCTCTCTAACAAAGTTCTTACCCTGTCTAACAAAGTTCAAACCCACTCTAGCAGAGTTCGTACCCTCTCTCACAAAGTTCGTACCCTCTCTAACCAAGTTCCTACCCACTCTCACAAAGTTCGTACCCTCTCTCACAAAGTTGCTACCATGTTAAACAAAGTTCGTACCCCCTGTCACAAAGTTCGTACCATGTGGAACAAAGTTCGTAACCTTTCTAACAAAGTTCGTACCCCCTCTAACAA
The DNA here is from genome assembly GCA_030254885.1 of Vitis rotundifolia. NCBI lineage: Eukaryota > Viridiplantae > Streptophyta > Magnoliopsida > Vitales > Vitaceae > Vitis > Vitis rotundifolia. Next base: position 11,388,194 of record CM058153.1, on the reverse strand, counting down.
AGTTCATACCCTCTCTAACAAAGTTCGTACCCACTTTGACAAATTTCGTACCCGTTCTAACAAAGTTCGTTCCCCCTCTCACAAAGTTTGTACCCTCCCTAACAAAGTTCGTACTCCCTCTAAGAAAGTTCGTACCCTCTCTAATGAAGTTCATACCCACTTTGACAAAGTTCATACCCTTTCAAACAAAGTTTGTACCCCCTCTAACAAAGTTCGGACCCACTCTGACGAAGTTCGTACATTTTATAACAAAGTTCGTACGCTCTCTAACAAAGTTTGTACCCGCTCTAACAGAGTTCGTACATTTTCTAACAAAGTTCGTAACCTCTCTAACAAAGTTCGTACCCTCTCTAACAAAGTTCGTACCCCCTCTATCAAAGTTCGTACCCCCTCTCACAAAGTTCGTATCCATTCTAACAAAGTTCGTACCCCTTCTAAAAAAATTCGTATCCTCTCTAACAAGTTCTTACCCTCTCTTACAAAGTTCATACACTCTCTAACAAAGTTCAAACCCACTCTGGCAGAGTTCGTACCCTCTCTAACAAAGTTCGTACCCTCTCTCTCAAAGTTCGTACCATGTGTAACAAAGTTCGTAAACTTTCTAACAAAGTTCATATCCCCTCTAACAAAGTTTGTACCCCCTCTCACAAAGTTCGTACCCCCTCTAACAAAGTTCGTACCCCCTCTGACAAAGTTCGTACCCTCTATAACAAAGTTCGTACACCCACCCACAAAGTTCGTGTCATGTGTAACAAAGATGGTAACCTCTCTAACAAAGTTCGTACCCTCTCTAAAAAAGTTCATACCCACTCTGACAAAGTTCGTACCCTCTCTAAAAAAGTTCATACCCACTCTGACAAAGTTCGTACCCTCTGTAACAAACTTCGTACCCCCTCTCACAAAGTTCGTACCATGTGTAACAAAGTTCCTAAGCTCTCTCACAAAGTTCGTACCATCTCTAACAAAGTTCCTACCCACTCTCACAAAGTTCGTACCCCCTCTCACAAAGTTTGTATCATGTTAAACAAAATTCGTACCATATGGAACAAAGTTCGTACCTTCGCTCACAAAGTTGGTACCATGTTAAACAAAGTTCATACCCTCTCTAATTAAGTTCGTACCAACTCTGACAAAGTTCGTACCCTCTGTAACAAAGTTCGTACCCCCTATCATAATATTTGTGCCATGTGTAACAAAGTTCGTAACTTCCCTAACAAAGTTCGTAACCCCTCTCAAAAAGCTCGTACCATGTGTAACAAAGTTCGTAAAATTTCTAACAAAGTTCGTATCCCCTTTAACAAAGTTCGTACCCCCTCTCTTAAAGTTCGTACCCTCTCTAACAAAGTTCGTACCCCCTCTCACAAAATTCGTACCCCCTCTGACAAAGTTCGTACCCTCTATAACAAAGTTCGTACCCCCTCTCACAAAGTTCGTATTATGTCTAAAGAAGTTCGTAACCTCTCCAACAAAGTTCGTACCCTCTCAAACAAAGTTCTTACCCGCTCTAACAGAGTTCGTACATTTTCTAACAAAGTTCGTAACCTCTCTAACAAAGTTCGTACCCCCACCATCAAAGTTTGTACCCTCTCTCACAAAGTTCTTATCCTCTCTAACAAAGTTCGCACCCACTTTGACAAAGTTCGTACCCTCTCTAAAAAAGTTTGTACCCCTTCTAACAAAATTCGTATCCTCTCTAACAAAGTTCTTACCCCCTCTTACAAAGTCCGTACACTCTCTAACAAAGTTCAAACCCACTCTGGCAGAGTTCGTACCCTCTCTAACAAAGTTCGTACCCCCTCTCTAAAAGTTCGTACCATGTGTAACAAACTTCGTAACCTCTCTAACAAAGTTCGTAACCCCTCTCACGAAGTTTGTACCATTTTAAACAAAGTTCGTACCCCATCTCACAAAGTTCATACCACTTGGAACAAAGTTCGTACCTTCTCTCACAAAGTTGGTACCATGTTAAACAAAGTTCGTACCCCCTCTAAAAAAGTTCCTACCCTCTATAACAAAGTTCATACCCACTCTAGCAAAGTTCGTACCATGTGTAACAAAGTTCATAACCTCTCTAACAAAGTTCGTACCATCTCTAACAAAGTTTCTACCCACTCTCACAAAGTGGGTCCCCCTCTCACAAAGTTTGTACCATGCTAAACAAAGTTCGTACCATGTGGAACAAAGTTCGTACATTCTCTCACAAAGTTGGTACCACATGTAACAAAGTTCATAACCTCTCTAAGAAAGTTCGTACCCCCTCTCCTAAAGTTCGTACAATATCTAACAAAGTTCGTAACCTCTCTAACAAAGTTCGTATCCTCTCTAATAAAGTTCGTACCCCTTCTAACAAAATTCGTAACCTCAGTAACAAAGTTCGTACCCCCCTTAACAAAGTTTGTACCATCTCTAACAAAGTTCGTACCCCCTCTAACAAATTTCGTACCCTCTCTAACAAAGTTCATACCTACTTTGAAAAAATTCGTACCTTTCTAACAAAGTTCGTACCCCCTCTCACAAAGTTCGTACCCTCTAACAAAGTTCGTACCCCCTCTAACAACGTTCCTACCCTCTCTAACAAAATTTGTACCCACTCTGACAAAGTTCGTACCGCCTCTCACAAAGTTCGTACCATGTGTAACAAAGTTCGTAACAGCTCTAACAAAGTTCGTACCCCCTCTCCTAAAGTTCGTACCAAGTGTAACAAAGTTCGTAACCTCTCTAACAAAGTTCGTACCATCTCTAACAAAGTTCCTACCCACTCTCACAAAGTGGGTCCCCCTCTCACCAAGTTTGTACCATGTTAAATAAAGTTCGTACCATGTGGAACAAAGTTCGTACCTTCTCTCACAAAGTTGGTACCATGTGTAACAAAGTTCATAACCTCTCTAAGAAAGTTCGTACCCCCTCTCCTAAAGTTCGTACAATGTGTAACAAAGTTCGTAACCTCTCTAACAAAGTTCGTACCCTCTCTAATAAAGTTCGTACCCCTTCTAACAAAATTCGTAACCTCAATAACAAAGTTCGTACCCCCTTTAACAAAGTTTGTACCGTCTCTAACAAAGTTCGTACCCCCTCTAACAAATTTCGTACCCTCTCTAACAAAGTTCATACCTACTCCGACAAAATTCGTACCCTTTCTAACAAAGTTCGTACCCCCTATCGCAAAGTTTGTACCATGTGTACCAAAGTTCGTAACCTCTCTAACAAAGTTCGTACCCCCTCTCACAACGTTCGTACCCTCTAACAAAGTTCGTACCCCCTCTAACAAAGTTCGTAACCCCTCTAACAAAGTTCCTACCCTCTCTAACAAAATTTGTACCCACTCTGACAAAGTTTGAATCGCCCCTAACAAAGTTCGTACCATGTGTAACAAAGTTCGTAACCTCTCTAACAAAGTTCGTACCCCCGCTCCTAAAGTTCATACCATGTGTAACAAAGTTCGTAACCTCTCTAACAAAGTTCGTACCCCTTCTTACAAAGTTCGTACCCTCTATAACAAAGTTCGTACCCACTCTGACAAAATTCGTACCCTTTCTAACAAATTTCGTACCCTCTCTCACAAAGTTTGTACCATGTGTAACAAAGTTCGTAACCTCTCTAACAAAGTACATACCGTCTCTCACAACGTTCGTACACCTTCTAACAAAATTCGTAACCTCTCTAGCAAAGTTCGTACCCCCTCTCCTAAAGTTCGTACCATGTGTAACAAAGTTTGTAACCTCTCTAACAAAGTTCGTACCCCTTCTTACAAAGTTCGTACCCTCTCTAACAAAGTTCGTACCCACTCTGACAAAATTCGTACCCTTTCTAACAAATTTCATACCTTCTCTCAGAGAGTTTGTACCATGTGTAACAAAGCTTGTAACCTCTCTAACAAAGTTCGTACCCTCTCTAACAAAGTTCGTACCCCTTCTAACAAAATTCGTAACCTCTCTAAAAAGTTCGTACCCCCTCTAACAAAGTTTGTATCGTCTCCAACAAGGTTCGTACCCCCCCTTGATTACTACTCAAAAATGCTATTTTGTAACCTTGTAATCAGCTCTTTTAAACACTTTTGAGTAGTAGTTATCACCTTTTAACCCAATTAACATGTTAAGGACCTTTGCAATCAATTCTAATCAAAATGTGCAAGTTTTGGTGTTTTTGTTAGCTTTTTTGCTCACCAAAGCAATCCGAGATTGAGGAGAGTTCTTTGGAATCCATGGCAAAGCTTTTGGAAAGCTTAGAAACAAGAAGAACCAAAGCTTTGAAGCTTTAAAGTCCTTTGCCATAAGAAAATCCGGAATGCAAGGAGGGAAGCAAAGAGGAATCTGCCATGAAGCAAAACAGGGGACAGCAGTTGCAGTCTTCTTGGCCACTTTTGGAGCACTTCCCGAAGTCCAATTCATGTATTCTATATACCATTTCAAAGATCAGGAAGTCAAGAATCCAATGCTTCAAACGGTGCATGATTCCGAGTTCAAATGAAGAAGTTACAGCCATTTGAATCCGATCGCTCCAAGCTGAAGGAGAATTTCGCAGGGCTACGAAATTTGGTCCTTTGGCTGCGAAATTTCGCAGCGCTACAGTGCCGGCTGCGAAATGCCTCCTGAAGCCACCCGATAGCTGCAACCGACATCCTGAGATATTTTTGCTTTAGATATTTGATATCTAAATTCCCAAACTCTCCTTGTAACCCTCCTATCACATGATTCCTTAGTCTTTAAGCAAGAAGAAAAGGGTGAATAACCCCTTGTATATATTGTAATTTTCCCTTTGAAGAACAGGGAGACGGGAGACAACTTTTGTATAATTTTGAAGGAAGTAAAGTTCATAGTTTTTCTACCTTACCTTCCCACTTTGTTTGTATTTTCTTTATAGCCAAACAAGCTCTGAGGAAGTTTCCTCAGAGGATGGGTGGCTAAGCTTTTAATTCCTTGGAGCTAAGGTGGCCGGGGATGGTTCAAATTGCAAGAATGGGTAGTTTTGTGGTTTCAGCCATTAGTGAAGAATAAGTGTGACCCATTAATGATTTCTATGTTTTTAGTTAACTTCAAACACCTTGCAAGTCACCTGAGCCAACACTTGGTAAGGCAAGTGATCTCCGTCCGTGGAGATGCACTAGTTTACCTCTTGCGAGCTTCTGGGAGGTGACTTGAAGGTGGGATTTTCTTGAATTGCCAACACTTGGTAAGCTTTTGGACTCCAAAGGAGACATCCATTAGTTATCTCTTGCGAGCTTGGGACGGGAAATCCAAGGTTAATGATCACCTTGAATGGCAACTGCCAGTGAGAAGCACGAGCCATTCCAAGTTGCATCAGTGAGAAGGATTTAGTGCTGAAATCCATTAAAGGGTAGCATTTATACAAAACCGGTTAGAGGATTAACTACATGTTAATTCTCTAATGCGAGGAGGTGAACCAAGTGACCGGAGCCCTGTTTTTGCATGAGGAACCTCCCCTGTGCACCTGAACCTCCAAGGAATGTTGTTCTCCTTAAGTAATTTTCATCACTTTCCTTTTAGTTAGCTTGAAACTAAACATTTTACAACCAAAGTTTGCGTTTTCTTCTTTAGCTAACCTTGAAATGAAAAAGCACCAAATTAGCTAAGAAGTGGTATCAGTTGTGAGTTGAAAACCCTTCCCAGTGAACGATCCTAGAGCCACTATGCTACATTAGCTAAAAGCTAACCCAATGCATGGTGATATAGGTTATAAATTTTGTTGATTATTCCCTCAATCAAGGAGCACCAGCTGACGTGAATCAGCTGAGACACCAATTGGGCCAGAGTCACCCCTCTAACAAATTTCGTACCCACTTTAACAAAATTCGTACCGACTCTGACAAAATTCGTACCCCGTCTAGCAAAGTTCATAACCCCTTTCACAAAGTTTGTACCATGTGTACCACAGTTCATAACCTCTCTAACAAAATTCGTACCCCCTTTAACAAAGTTTGTAAGATCTCTAACAAAGTTCGTACCCCCTCTAACAAATTTCGTACCCTCTCTAACAAAGTTCGTACCTACTCTGACAAAATTCGTACCCTTTCTCACAAAGTTCGTACCCCTTGTCACAAAGTTTGTACTATGTGTATTAAAGTTCGTAACCTCTGTAACAAAGTTTGTACCCCCTCTCACAACGTTTGTACCCTCTAACAAAGTTCGTAACCCCTCTAACAAAGTTCCTACCCTCTCTAACAAAATTTGTACCCACTTTGACAAAGTTCGTACCGCCTCTCACAAAGTTCGTACCATGTGTAACAAAGTTCGTAACCTCTCTAACAAAGTTCGTAACCTCTCTAACAAAGTTCGTATCCCCTCTCCTAAAGTTTGTACCATGTGTAACAAAGTTTGTAACTTCTATAACAAAGTTTGTACCCCTTCTTAAAAAGCTCGTAACCTCTCTAACAAAGTTCGTACCCTCTTTGACAAAGTTCGTACCCCTTCTAACAAAATTCGTAACCTCTCTAACGAAGTTCGTACCCCCTCTAACAAAGTTTGTACCGTCTCTAACAAGGTTCTTACCCTCTCTAACAAATTTCGTACCCTCTTTAACAAAATTCGTACCTACTCTGACAAAATTCGTACCCTTTCTAACAAAGTTCATACCCCCTCTAACAAAGTTTGTACCATGTGTACCAAAGTTCGTAACCTCTCTAACAAATTTCGTACCCCCTCTCACAACGTTCGTACCCTCTAACAAAGTTCGTACCCCCTCTATCACAGTTCGTAACCCCTCTAACTAAGTTCGTACCCTCTCTAACAAAATTCGTACCATATGTAACAAAGTTCGTAACCTCTCAAACAAAGTTCGTACCCCCTCTCCTAAAGTTTGTACTATGTGTAATAAAGTTCGTAACCTCTCTAACAAAGTTCGTACCCCCTCTAACAAAGTTCGTACCCTCTCTAACAACGTTCGTACCCACTCTGAAAGAATTCGTAACCTTTCTAACAAAGTTCATACCCTCTCTCACAAAGAATGTACCATGTGTAACAAAGTTCGTAACCTCTCCAACAAAGTTCGTACCCTCTTGAACAAAGTTCGTACCCCCTCCCACAAAGTTGTACCCCCTCTAACAAAGTTCGTAACCTCTCTAACAAAGTTCGTAACCATTCTAACAAAGTTGGTACCCCCTCTAACAAAGTTCGTACCCCCTCTCACAAAGTTCATACCCACTCTGAAAAAATTCGTAGCCTTTCTAACAAAGTTCACACCCTCTCTCACAAAGTTTGTACCATGTGTAACAAAGTTCATAACCTCTCTAACAAAGTTCGTACCCCCTCTAACAAAGTTCGTACCCTCTCTAAAAAAGTTCGTACCCTCTCTAACAAAGTTCGTACCCCCTCACACAATGTTTGTACCCTCTAACAAAGTTCGTACCATGTGTAACAAAGTTCGTAACCTCTCTAACAAAGTTCGTACCCCTTCTCCTAAAGTTCGTACTATGTGTAACAAAGTTCGTAACCTCTCTAACAAAGTTCGTACCCCCTCTAACAAAGTTCGTGCCCCCTCTAACAGAGTTTGTACCGTCTCTAACAAGGTTCGTACCCCCTTTAACAAATTGCGTGCCCTCTTTAACAAAATTTGTACCTAATCTAACAAAATTCGTACCCTTTCTAACAAAGTTCGTACCCCCTCCACAACGTTCGTACCCTCTAACAAAATTCGTAACCTCTCCTAAAGTTCATACTATGTGTAACAAAGTTCATAACCTCTCTAACAAAGTTCGTACCCCCTCTAACAAAGTTCGTACCCTCTCTAACAAAGTTCGTACCCACTCTTACAAAATTCATACCCTTTGTAACAAAGTTCGTACCCACTCTCACAAAGTTTGTACCATGTGTAACACAGTTCGTAACCTCTCTACCAAAGTTCGTACCCCCTCTAACAAAGTTTGTACCGTCTCTAACAAGGTTCGTACCTACTCTAACAAAATTCGTACCCTTTCTAACCAAGTTCGTACCCCCTCTCACAAAGTTTGTACCCTCTATACCAAAGTTCGTAACCTCTCTAACAAAGTTCGTACCCCCTTTCAAAATGTTTGTACCCTCTAACAAAGTTTGTACCCCCTCTAACAAAGTTCGTAACCCCTATAACAAAGTTCGTACCCTCTCTAACAAAATTCGTACCTACTCTGACAAAGTTCGTACCGCCTCTCACAAAGTTCGTACCATGTGTAACAAAGTTCGTACCCCCTCTCCTAAAGTTCGTACTATGAGTAACAAAGTTCGTAACCTCTCTAACAAAGTTCGTACCCCGTCTCACAACGTTCGTACCCTCTAACAAAGTTCGTAACCCTTCTAACAAAGTTCGTAACCCCTGTAACAAAGTTTGTACCCTCTCTAATAAAATTCGTACCTACTCTGACAAAGTTCGTACCACCTCTCACAAAGTTCGTACCATGTGTAACAAAGTTCGTAACCTCTCTAAAAATGTTCGTACCCACTATCCTAAAGTTCGTACTATGAGTAACAAAGTTCGTAACCTCTCTAACAATGTTCGTACCCCGTCTAACAAAGTTCGTACCCTCTCTAACAAAGTTCGTACCCACTCTCAAAAAATTCGTATCCTTTCTCATAATTTTCATACCCTGTCTCACAAAGTTTGTACCATGTGTAACAAAGTTCGTAACCTCTCTAACAAAGTTCGTACCCCGTCTAACAAAGTTCGTACCCTCTCTAACGAAGTTCGTACCCACTCTCAAAAAATTCGTATCCTTTCTCATAATTTTCATACCCTGTCTCACAAAGTTTGTACCATGTGTAACAAAGTTCGTAACCTCTCTAACAAAGTTCGTACCCCGTCTAACAAAGTTCGTACCCTCTCTAACGAAGTTCGTACCCACTCTCAAAAAATTCGTATCCTTTCTCATAATTTTCATACTCTATCTCACAAAGTTTGTACCATGTGTAACAAAGTTCGTAACCTCTCTAACAAAGTTCGTACCCCCTCGAACAAAGTTCGTAACCTCTCTAACAAAGTTTGTACCCACCATGACAAAGTTCGTACCGCCTCTCACAAAGTTCGTACCATGTCTAATAAAGTTCGTAACCTCTCTAACAAAGTTCGTAACCTCTCTAACAATGTTCGTACCGTCTCTATTAAAATTCGCACCCTCTCTAACAAAGTTCGTACCCACTCTGACAAAATTCGTACCCTTTCTAACAAATTTCGTACCCTCTCTCACAAAGTTTGTACCATGTGTAACAAAGTTCGTAACCTCTCTAACAAAGTTCTTACCCCTTCTAACAAAATTCGTAACCTCTCTCACAAAGTTCGTACCCCCTCTAACAAGTTTTGTACCGTCTTTAACAAAGTTCGTACCCCCTCTAACAAAATTTCGTACCCTCTCTAACAAAGTTCGTAACTACTCTAATCATATTCGTACGCTTTCTAACAAAGTTCGTACCCCCTCTCACAAAGTTTGTACATGTGTAACAAAGTTTGTAACCCCTCTAACAAAGTTCATACCCCCTCACACAGCATTCGTACCCTCAACAAAGTTCGTACCCCCTCAAACAAAGTTCGTAACCCCTCTAATAAAGTTCCTACCCTTTTTAACAACATTCGTACCCACTCTCACAAAGTTCGTACCATCTGTAACAAAGTTCGTAACCTCTCTAACAAAGTTCATACCCCCTCTCCTAAAGTTCGTGCCATGTGTAACAAAGTTCATAACCTCTCTAACAAAATTCGTACCCCCTCGCCTAAAGTTCGTACTACGTGTAACAAAGTTCGTGACCTCTCTAACAAAGTTCGTACCCTCTCTAACAAAGTTCGTACCCACTCTGACAAAATTCGTACCCTTTGTAACAAAGTTCGTACCCTCTCTCACAAAGTTCGTACCAACTCTGACAAAATTCGTACCCTTTGTAACAAAGTTCGTACCCTCTCTCACAAAGTTTATCACATGTGTAATATAGTTCGTAACCTCTCTAAAAAAGTTCGTACCCTCTCTAACAAAGTTCGTACCCCCTCCTACAAAGTTGTACACCCTCTAACAAAGTTCATAACCTCTCTAATAAAGTTCGTACCCCCTCTAACAAAGTTCCTACCCCCTCTCACAAAGTTCATACCCTCTCTAACAAAGTTCGGAACCCCTCTAACAAAGTTCGTAACCTCTCTAACAAAGTTCGTACCCCCTCTCATAAAGTTCGTACCCCCTCTCATAAAGTTCGTACCCCCTCTCACAAAGTTGCACCCCCTCTCACAAAGTTCGTACCCTCTTTATAAAAGTTCGTACCCCCTCTCACAAAGTTCGTACTAAGTGTAATAAAGTTCGTAACTTTTCTAACAAAGTTCGTAACTTTCTAACAAACTTCGTACCCCTCTAACAAAGTTCGTACCCGCTCTCACAAAGTTCGTACCCCTACTAACAAATTTCGTACCCTCTCTAAAAAAGTTCGTACCCACTCTAATGAAATTCGTACCCTTTCTAACAAAGTTCGTACCCCCTCTCACAAAGTTTGTACCATGTGTACCAAAGTTCGTAACCTCTCTAACAAAGTTCGTACCCCCTCACACAACGTTCATACCCTTTAACAAAGTTCGTACCTCCTCCAACAAAGTTCATACCCTCTCTAACAAAATTCGTACCCACTCTGACAAAGTTCGTACCATGTGTAACAAAGTTCGTACCCCCTCTCCTAAAGTTCGTACCATGTATAACAAAGTTCATAACCTCTCTAACAAAGTTCGTACCCCCTCTAACAAAGTTCGTACCCTCTCTAACAAACTTCGTACCTACTCTGACAAAATTTGTACCCTTTCTAACAAAGTTCGTACCCTCTCTCACAAAGTTTGTACCATGTGTAACAAAGTTCGTAACCTCTCTAAAAAAGTTTCTACCCTATCTAAAAAAGTTCGTACCACTCTCACAAAGTTGTACCCCCTCTAACAAAGTTCGTAACCTCTCTTACAAAGTTCGTAACCTTTCTAACAAAGTTCGTACCCACTTTCACAAAGTTGTACCCCCTCTCACAAAGTTCGTACTCCCTCTCCTAAAGTTCGTACTATGTGTAACAAAGTTTGTAACCTCTCTAACAAAATTCGTACCCCCGCTAACAAAGTTCGTACCCTCTCTAACAAAGTTCGTACCCTCTCTAACAAAGTGCGTATCCACTCTGACAAAATTCGTACCCTTTGTAACAAAGTTTGTACCCTCTTTCACAAAGTTTGTACCATTTGTAACACAGTTCGTAACCTCTATAACAAAGTTTGTACCCTCTCTAACAAAGTTTGTACCCCCTCCCACAAAGTTGTACACCCTCTAACAAAGTTCGTACCCCCTCTAACAAAGTTCGTACCCCCTCTCACAAAGTTCGTACCCTCTTTAACAAAGTTCATAACCCCTCTAACAAAGTTCGTAACCTCTCCAAAAAGTTCGTACCCCCTCTCAAAAAGTTCGTACCCTATCTATAAAAGTTCGTACCCCCTCTCACAAAGTTCGTACTAGGTGTAACAAAGTTTGTAACCTTTCTAACAAAGTTCGTACCCCTCTAACAAAGTTCATACCCGCTCTCACAAAGTTCGTACCCCCTCTAACAAAGTTCGTGCCCTCTCTAACAAAGTTCGTACCCACTCTGACAAAATTCATGCCCTTTCAAACAAAGTTCGTATCCCCTCTAACAAAGTTTGTGACATGTGTACCAAAGTTCGTCACCTCTCTAACAAAGTTCGTACCCTCTAACAAAGTTTGTAACCTCTCTAACAATGTTCGTACCCCCTCTCCTAAAGTTCGTACCATGTGTAACAAAGTTCGTAACCCCTCTAACAAAGTTCGTACCCCCTCTCACAACGTTCGTACCCTCTAACAAAGTTCGTACCCCCTCTAACAAAGTTCGTAACCCCTCTAACAAAGTTCGTACCCTCTCTAACAAAATTCGTACCTACTCTGACAAAGTTCGTACCGCCTCTCACAAGGATCGTACCATGTGTAACAAAGTTCGTAACCTCTCTAACAAAGTTTGTACCCTCTCTAACAAAGTTCGTACCCTCTCTAACAAAGTTTGTACCCACTCTAAAAAAATTCGTAGCCTTTCTGACAAAGTTCATACCCTCTCTCACAAAGTTTGTACCATGTGTAACAATGTTCGTCACCTCTCTAACAAAGTTCCTACCCCCTCTAACAAAGTTCCTACCCCCTCTCACAAAGTTCGTACCTTCTCTAACAAAGTTCGTAACCCCTCTAACAAAGTTTGTAACCTCTCTAACAAAGTTCGTGCCCCCTCTCACAAAGTTCGTACCCCCTCTCACAAAGTTGTACCCCCTCAAACAAAGTTCGTACCCTCTCTATAAAAGTTCGTACCCCCTCTCACAAAGTTCGTACTAGGTGTAACAAAGTTCGTAACGTTTCTAACAAAGTTCGTACCCCTCTAACAAAGTTCGTACCCGCTCTCACAAAGTTCGTATCCCCTTTAACAAAGTTCTTACCCTCTCTAACAAAGTTCGTACACACTCTGACAAAATTCATACCCATTCAAACAAAGTTCGTATCCTCTCTAACAAAGTTTGTACCATGTGTACCAAAGTTCGTAACCTCTCTCACAAAGTTCATACCCCCTCACACAATGTTCGTACCCTCTAACAAAGTTTGTAACCTCTCTAACAATGTTCGTACCCCCTCTCCTAAAGTTTGTACAATGTGTACCAAAGTTCGTAACCTCTCTAACAAAGTTCGTACCCCTCACACAACGTTCGTACCCTCTAACAAAGTTCGTACCTTCTCTAACAAAGTTCGTAACCCTTCTAACAAAGTTCCTACCCTCTCTAACAACATTCGTACCCACTCTGACAAAGTTCGTACCGCCTCTCATAAAGTTCGTACCATGTGTAACAGAGTTTGTAACCTCTCTAGCAAAGTTCGTACCCCCTCTCCTAAAGTTTGTACCATGTGTAACAAAGTTCGTAACCTCTCTAACAAAGTTCGTACCCCCTCTCCTAAAGTTCGTACTATGTGTAACAAAGTTCGTAACCTGTCTAACAAAGTTCGTACCCCCTCTAACAAAGTTCGTACCCTTTCTAACAAAGTTCGTACCCACTTTGGCAAAATTCGTACCCTTTCTAACAAAGTTTGTACCCTCTCTCACAAAGTTTGTACCATGTGTAACAATGTTCGTAACCTCTCTAACAAAGTTCGTACCCTCTCTAACAAAGTTCGTACCCCCTCCCACAAAGTTGTACCCCCTCTAACAAAGTTCGTAACCTCTCTAACAAAGTTCGTAACCTTTCTAACAAATTTCGTACCCACTCTAACAAAGTTCCTACCCCCTCTCACAATGTTCGTACCCTCTCTAACAAAGTTCGTAACCCCTCTAACAAAGTTCATAACCTCTCTAACAAAGTTCGTACCCCCTCTAACAAAGTTCGTACCCCCTCTCACAAAGTTGTACCCCCTCTCACAAAGTTCGTACCCTCTCTATAAAAGTTCGTACCCCCTCTCACAAAGTTCGTACGAAGTGTAATAAAGCTCGTAACTTTTCTAACAAAGTTAGTACCCCTCTAACAAAGTTTGTACCCACTCTCACAAAGTTCGTGCCCCCTCTAACAAATTTCGTACCCTCTCTAACAAAGTTCGTACCCACTCTGATGAAATTCGTACCCTTTCTAACAAAGTTCGTACCCCCTCTCACAAAGCTTGTACCATGTGTACCAAAGTTCGTAACCTTTCTAACAAAGTTCGTACCCCCTCACACAACGTTCGTACCCTCTAACAAAGTTCGTACCTCCTCCAACAAAGTTCGTACCCTCTCTAACAAAATTTGTACCCACTCTGACAAAGTTCGTAGCATGTGTAACAAAGTTCGTAACGTCTCTAACAAAGTTCGTACCCCCCTCTCCTAAAGTTCGTACCATGTGTAACAAAGTTCATAACCTCTCTAACAAAGTTCGTACCCCCTCTAACAAAGTTCGTACCCTCTCTAACAAACTTTGTACCCACTCTGACAAAATTCATACCCTTTCTAACAAAGTTCGTACCTTCTCTCACAAAGTTTGTACCATGTGTAACAAAGTTCGTAACCTCTCTAACAAAGTTCATACCCTATCTAACAAAGTTCGTACCCCCTCTCACAAAGTTGTACCCCCTCTAACAAAGTTCGTAACCTCTCTGACAAAGTTCGTAACCTTTCTAACAAAGTTTTTTACCCCCTCTCACAAAGTTGTACCCCCTGTGACAAAGTTCGTACCCTCTCTATAAAAGTTCGTACCCCCTCTCACGAAGTTCGTACTAGGTGTAACAAAGTTCGTGACCTTTCTAACAAAGTTCGTGCCCCTCTAACAAAGTTCGTACCCACTCTCACAAAGTTCATAACCCCTCTAAGAAAGTTCGTACCCACTCTAACAAAGTTCGTTCCCACTTTGACAAAATTCGTACCCTTTCTAACAAAGTTCGTTCCCCCTCTCACAAAGTTTGTACCATGTGTACCAAAGTTCGTAACCTCTCTAACAAAGTTCATACCCCCTCTCACAACGTTCGTACCCTCTAACGAAGTTCATAACCTCTCTAACAAAGTTCATAACCTTTCTAACAAAGTTCGAACCCTTCTAACAAAGTTCGTACCCCCTCTCACAAAGTTTGTACCCTCTCTAACAAAGTTCGTACCCCCTCCAACAAAGTTCATACCCTCTATAACAAAGTTCGTACCCACTCTCACAAAATTCGTACCCTCTCTAACAAAGTTCGTACCCTCTCTCACAAAGTTTGTACTAGGTGTAACAAAGTTTGTAACCTTTCTAACAAAGTTTGTACCGCTCTACCAAAGTTCGTACCCCTTTTAACAAAGTTTGCACTGTCTTTAACAAGGTTCGGACCCCTTCTAACAAAATTCGTATCCTCTCGAACAAAGTTCGTACCCCTTCTAACAAAATTCGTATCCTCTCTAACAAAGTTTGTACCGTCTCTAACAAAGTTCGTACCCTTTCTGATAAAATTCATATCCTCTCTAACAAAGTTCTTACCCTCTCTTACAAAGTCTATACCCTCTCTAACAAAGTTCGTACCCGCTCTAACAAAGTTCGTACCCTCTTTAACAAAGTTCGTACCCCCTATCACAAAGTTCGTACCATGTGTAACAAAGTTCGTAACCTCTCTAACAAAGTTCGTACCCCTCTCACAAATTTCGTACCCTCTCTCACAAAGTTTGTACCCTCTCTAACAAAGTTGGTACCCCCTCTCACAAAGTTCGTACCAGGTGTAACAAAGTTCGTAACCTTTCTAACAAAGTTCGTAACCTTTCTAACAAAGTTTGTACCCTCTGTAACAAAGTTTGTACCATCTCTAACAAAGTTCGTACCCCCTCTCACAAAGTTCGTACCCTCTTTAACAAAGTTCGTACCTCCTCTAAAAATGTTCATACCCACTCTGACAAAGTTCGTACCCTCTCTTACATAGTTCGTACTCCCTATCACAAAGTTCGTACAATGTGTAACAAAGTTCGTAACCTCTCTAACAAAGTTCGTACCCTCTCTAACAAAGTTCGTACCCTCTCTCACAAAGTTCGTACCCCCTCTCACAAAGTTCGTACTAGGTGTAAAAAAGTTTGTAACCTCTCTAACAAAGTTCGTACCGCCTCTATTAAAATTCGTACCCTCTCTAACAAAGTTCGTACGCACTCTGACAAAATTTGTACCATTTTTAACAAAGTTCGTACCCTCTCTCACAAAGTTTGTACCATGTGTAACAAAGTTCGTAACCTCTCTAACAAAGTTCGTACCCTCTTTAACAAAGTTCGTACTAGGTGTAACAAAGTTCGTAACCTTTCTAACAAAGTTCGTACCACTCTAACAGAGTTCGTACCCCCCCTCACAAAGTTCTTACCCTCTCTAACAAAGTTCCTACCACCTCTAACAAAGTTTGTACCCTCTCTAACAAAGTTCGTACCCCCTCTAACAAAGTTCGTACACTCTCTAACAAAGTTCGTACCCTCTTTAACAAAGTTCGTACCCACTTTCACAAAATTTGTACCCTTTTCTAACAAAGTTCGTACCCCCTCTCACAAAGTTTGTACCATATGTACCTATTTCATAACCTCTCTAACAAAGTTCGTACCCCCTCTAACAAAGTTCGTACCCCCTCTCACAAAGTTCGTACCCCCTCTAACAAAGTTCTTAACCCCTCTCACAAAGTTCGTACCCTCTCTAACAAAGTTCATACCCTCTCTCACAAAGTTCGTACCCCCTCTAACAAATTTCGTACCCTCTCTAACAAAGTTTGTACCCACTCTGACAAGGTTTGTATCCTCTGTAACAAAGTTCGTACCCCCTCTCTTAAAGTTCGTACCATGTAACAAAGTTCGTAACCTCTTTAACAAAGATCGTACCCTCTGTAACAAAGTTCATACCCCCTCTCACAAAGTTCATACCCTCTCCAACAAAATCCGTACCCCCTCTAACAAAGTTTGTACCCTCGCTAACAAAGTTCGAACCTAGTCTGACAAAGTTCGTACCCTTTCTAACAAAGTTCATACCACCTCTCACAAAGTTTGTGCTATGTGTAACAAAGTTCGTAACCTCTCTAACAAAGTTTGTGCCCTCTCTAACAAAGTTCGTACCCCCTCTATCAAATTTCGTACCCCCTCTCACAAAGTTTGTACCGTCTCTAAAAACGTTCGTACCCCCTCTCACAAAGTCCGTACCCTCTATAACAAAGTTCGTACCCTCTATAACAAAGTTCGTACCCTCTCTAACAAAGTTCGTGAACCCTCTAACAAAGTTCGTACCCTTTCTAACAAAGTTCGTAACCTCTCTAACAACGTTCGTACCCTTTCTAACAAAGTTTGTACCTCTCTAACAAAGTTCGTACCATCTCTAACAAAGTTCGTACCATCTCTAACAAAGTTCGTACTCTCTCTAACAAAGTTTGTACCCTCTCTAACAAAGTTCGTACCCACTTGATTACTACTCGAAAGTGCTATTTTGTAAGCTTGTAATTAACTCTTTTAAACACTTTTGAGTAGTAGTTATTACCTTTTAACCCAATTAACATATTAAGAATCTTTCCAATCATTTCTAATCAAAGTGTGTAAGTTTTGGTGTTTCTGTTAGTAATTTGATCACCAAAGCAATCCAAGATTGAAGAGATCTTTTCTTCGCGTTGGGGACAATAACATAAAGGATGGTTATCTCCCGAACCGGTTTTGTATTTAGCAATTAAGACTTGATCTAAAGGGTTCATGAAAAAGTGGTAGTTGCTTTCCATTAATGACTTCAAACACTAAAGACCCTTACCTTGAACCACCTTCCAATGGCTCGTACTTGATAACTAATAGGCATCCATGGATCTAGCAATAAGCATCCATAGAACCCGAAAAGCTTACCAAGTATTGGCCATTCAAGGTGATTGAAAGGGATTTAAAGCTAAAATTTGAAATAAAGACCATTAATGGTTACCAACTACCCTCATTTACAGCAAGGAAAACTCTCACCTTTACATTTGGGTCCTTCACCTAGCTTCCATCACCCAAGAAACATAAAACTTAGCCACTCATCCCCTGAGAAATCATCCTCAGAGGTTGTTTGGCTAGAAAGAAAATGAAAATGAAATGAGAAGGAAAGGCAGAGCAACAGCTCTGTATATTTCTTAGTACGGGGATTTTTACAAGTCAATAATTCTATATCTTTACAAATGATGCAAAAGAATATATAGAGAGGTTTTTCCAACTTCCTAACCAAGAAATCCTCTCATTGGTTGATTACAAGGAGAAAATTGGAAATTACACAAATATCTGGAGATAAAAATCTAACTAAGTCGGTGCACAGGAAGATTTCACATACCATGCTAAATTTCCATGGTCTACGAAATTTCATTTGTTGCTGCAGCTTGTGGATTCGCATGGCTTGCGAAATTTTGCACAGGGTGCAAAATTGTCTTTCACATTGTCCTGCATCTATTGCTCCTCTTGAATTTCGCATAGCATGCGAAGATTTTGCATAGCCATGCGAAATTGCTTCATGTTAGAATTCTTTCTCTGTTTTTCCTCCTTGCAATTCTGATTTGGCTTGGCTACCTCTTACCAAGCTTGGAAAAGGCTATGAAGTGCTCCAAAGCTCGGGTTTTTCATGTAATGGAGCTTCAATTTGCATTGTCATGGGTTGCACAAAATTCTCTCTCATTCGTGGTTTGTCTCAATGATAAAAAAGCTACCAAAAACACCAAAAACTGATTAGTAACCCTTGCTAGGTTCCTTAATGTGCCAATTGAGTTAAAAAGTATTAACTACTACTCAAAAGTGCTTAAAATAGTTAGTTTCAAGCTATAAAAGAGCACTTTTTGAGTAGTAATCACTCCCCCCAACCAACATATTGCTAGTCCCTTAGCAATAAAGGAGAGAAAAAGAAAAATAGACGGTAAAATAATTTACAAAATCATGTTAATTACTCCAAAAAATTTTAAGTGGCATGAAGCGGATTATACTCTCTCATTGGCCTTTTATAAGGTGTCTCAACACTATTAAAACGAGGTCAAAGGTACCAAGTCAAAATTTTCCTAAGTTCAAGGGGTAAGAAGTTTTTCATCTTATAATCGAAACCTAATGGGCACAGTGTGTGGTAAGATTAAAATGGAAAAAAATAAGGTTGAATTCAATAAGAGCTTCAATAATTCATCAACTTCAATAAGAATAATACAAACTCTAAGATTCAAGTAAAAAAGCAAGAATTCAATTTCTTCCATTTCATTTTGAGAATTTTTTCTTAATAACCATAGAGAATAAAGTAAAAACTTTTAAAATTAAGCAAAAAGTAACTAAATTAACAAATTAACCTAGCATTATTAACAATACTCACTTCCTTAACTCTCCCCCCAACCATGATCAACATTGCCCTCAATGTGTCAAGAGCAATTGAAAATAAAAGGAGGAAGTGGTACCTCCTGAATGAAATGGAGTCTAAGTCGTATAGGAGAAACCACATGATTCAAAAAAAAACAAAAAGAGTAATGAGTAAAGGAAATAGAAAAATGCCAAGTATAAACAAAAAGGATGTCTATATATTAATCTGAGAAAGTACAATATGAGATATCATCAGGTAATACATCTAATCCTAGATTATAAAGCATCAAAAGAAGGAACAATCTCCACTAATATAATATGTAAATATAAAAAGATAAGGAGATGTCCTATGATCAAGTAAAGAGGGCCTCAGGTGGAAATGATGCATCCTCAGGTGGAGCCACAAGCTTTAATGACGAAGAAAGGTCAGGCTGAGGTGGAGGTAGAAGACTCAGATGTTGTTGAATCTGGCGAAGTATAACCATCTACTCGTCCTACTGGGCACGCATCCCAGTCATCTGCTGGAAAAGAGTGGTATGCGTGGTGGTCACTGTCCGCAAGGTTTGTACAACTCCACAAAACTCTGAAGTCGAGATGGTAATGAAAGGCTCGGATGTAGCAGGAGCACTGGATGTAGGAACAGTAGGAGCACTGGATGTAGGAACAGTAGGAGCAGTAGGGGGAGCAGCAAAGACAGTCTCAAGCATAGGCACTGGTGTAGTCTCTGTCGAAACCTGTGCCTCTCTGTTTGTGGGGGCACTGGAGATGCTACCACTGGAGGGGCTCCTAGGGGTGCAAAATAGCCTGCCAACTGGTTCCATTTATCGAGAGTGAATCGCTCTCGAAAAAGGCGACAGTGCTCGAGATGAAGCTCAGCAAGAAATCCCATGTACTCCAATATGTGGTACAGCAACCTCGGGAATAGTAATGAAATCATGTCCGCCCTCTGCAGCTTCTTCCTATAGACCTTCTCCTCAAAGTAGACAAGAGAGGCCATGATCAAGTGATGCAGACCGAAATAGAAGCCCTCAGATATGCAGAATAAGGCATCCAGGATAGCTCCTCGCCTCTAAACTGAATGCTGTAAAGAAAAGAGGTTGGAGCGAAGCACGACATCTACTAAGAGCATCCTAGGTGGAAGCTCCTTCCGAAGAAGGACTGAAGTTGTAGAGGTCCCCCTGGATAGAATGTGAACCATGTCCCTTTGAGATAATGGGGACCACTTGCGGAAAGTGAATGGATCAACTGGCTTTAACGGAATCTAGAGAGCCTCTACTATATGTCTAGCCTCGAGGATACCATGACGTCCATCAATAGTGAAATGAATCGCGGTAGGACACCGGACGCCACGAGTAATCATGAACTGGTAAAAGTCCAATGCTACTCTAGGGTAAAAGAACTCTCGATGAGTCATAAGCTGCTCAAGATGGTACCTCTCCAGTAGGCCATAAGAGTCACGGAGCTCGGGCTGCTATCAGAATGTCTCCTGATCAAAATATAACTGCGAGTGGAAAGGTCTGGACTTGCAATCTAAGTTGCCCTCAATGGGCGGTGCTGTGAGCATCAAACGTCGGATAACAGACTTCGGTGGCAAATTAGAAGGAATCTTAGTATCTGAATGAGGCACAAGTTGTGATGCTCTGAACGACTCGCCAGGGCCTGAAATACTGGTCCTCTTGGTAGGAGGGCGTTGTACTGAACTCTCAAGGCGCAAAGTAGTCGCCCCTGATGTAGTAGGTGCTCTCCTCGTCTTATATCTGCGCTGAGGAGCAAAAGAGGCGGGATCAGTGGGCGCTCCACCCTTAGACGGTGGAATCGGTGGTGCCTCCTTGGTCTGTGATGGTGAATGATGAGCATCTTGAGAAGAAGAGGCTCTCTTCCTCGGAATGCGTCTCGGCAAAGTGGAAGCAAGGCCTCCTCATCTGTGCGCCATAAAGAAATGGCAAAATGGGGAAGTGAGATGCGTCAGTGAGAAGTGGGTTGGTGCGTTGAATGGAAGAGGAATAGTCGCAAGGTGGTAGAGGGATTCAAAATGGGAGGGGGCTTGCGAAATGATAGAAAAATGAGGCTTGGGGGTGGTTTAAATAGAGCTCGAGGTGCCCCTTTAGTTTTCGCATGCAACCGTTGAGTTTTGCACAGGCTTTTGGATTTTCGCACAGTGGATCTAGGTGTGCGAAATGAGATTCGCAAGGTGCTTCTAATTTCGCACAGGGTGCGAATTTGGGTGATGGGTGTTTCACATTGGGGAATTGGTATGCGAAAATTTCGCATTATGTGCGAACTGGGGAATTGGTAACAGGGGGCTTTCGCACAGTCTTTTTGGTTTTCACAAAGGATTTGAAGTGAAGGAATTAATTTCGCACAGTGCGAAATGGTTTCACAGAGCCCTCAGAATTTCGCACTATGTGCGAAATTGGTGGAAGTGTTCGAAATACCTTTTTCTTTTCCTCTGCCAAGCATTCTTAAAGACTTGTCCATCTACTTTGAAGTCCCCCTGCAATTGATCAACAAAAATTTAAGTTAAATTAAACCAAAATGAAATTAAAATCAAAAATTAAAGTGAGAAATTAAAATCAAAACAAGTAATAATTGAAATAAAAAATAAAACAAAAAGATATGGACTTGATAGTCTTTAGAAAGACTAAGTCCATCACAAACTGGTCCTGTCAAGCTTGATGTGGATCAAGGAGGATGAATTCCTCCTTGTCACGAGAAAAAGGCTCCACAAAGGGCTTAAGACGATGACCATTCACTTTGAAGCTCTGGGTGTTGTTGGAGTTGAGTAGTTCCACTACTCCATTTGAATGCACTTGGTGAATGGTAAAAGGACCTGTCCACCTTGATTTCAGCTTGCCCGAAAAGATGTGGAGCTTAGAGTCATAGAGCAAGACTCTTTGTCCCTTCTGAAAATCCTTGCGGGAAATCAATTGATCATGCCACCTCTTCAATCTCTCTTTTGCAATTTTTGAATTGATGTAGGCATCATTTCTCAGTTCTTCCAACTCATTAAGGTCTAAGAACCTCGTCAACCCAGCTCTACTCAAATCCATGTTAAGCTTCTTGATTGCCCACCAAGCCTTGTATTCCAATTCCACAGGGAGATGGCACGCTTTGCCATAGACTAGGCGATAAGGAGACATCCCAAGAATGGTCTTGTAAGCTGTTCAATATGCCTATAGTGAATCAAGGAGCTTGACAGACCAATATTTTATGTTCGTGTTCACCACCTTCATCAATATGTTTTTAATCTCCCAGTTTGCTAACTCAACTTGCCCACTAGTTTGAGGCTGGTAAGGTGTAGCTACCTTATGCTTCACCCCATACTTGGCTAGAAGAGTTTCAAAAGGCTTGTTGCAAAAATGAGTACCCCTGTCACTGATTATGGCTTTAGGCACCCCAAATCTTGAGAAATTTTCTCCTTGAGAAACTTGAGAACCACTCTATGGTCATTGTGCTTGCATGGGACTGCCTCAACCCATTTAGAAACATAATCTACTCCCACCAAGATGTAAGAGTAGCCAAAAGACATAGGGAATGGTTTCATGACGTCAATGCCCCAAACGTCAAAAAGATCAACTATCAAAATGGGGTTCAAAGGCATCATGTTCCTGCGTGTCAACTTCCCAAGCCTCTGGCATTGATCACAACTCTTGCACATGGCGTGGGCATCTTTGAAAAATGATGGCCAACAGAAACCCGATTGCAACACCCTCATGGCTGTCTTTTGAGAAGCAAAGTGGCCTCCACATGCATTTTCATGGCAATGACTGAGGATCTCCTATTGCTCTTCTTCAGGAACACACTTCTTGATTATTTGATCCACACAATACTTGAATAGAAACAACTCTTCCCAATAGTAGGCATGAATTTTTGCAAAGAAGTGCTTCTTATCTTGTGCTTTCCACTCACTTGGAACTTCTCCCGTAGCTAGGTAGTTAGCAATGTGCGCATACCAAGGAGCAGCTTCCACCAACATGAGAGACTCCTCTGAAAAATCATCATTGATAGGCAAACCATGGGAATTATGTGCGATAGCTAGCCTAGAAAGGTGGTCTGCTACCATATTCTCCACTCCTTTCTTGTCTTTGATCTGGAGATTGAACTCTTGAAGCAAAAGGATCCATTTAATCAGCCTTGCTTTAGCATCTTGCTTAGTTAACAAATACTTTAAAGTAGAGTGATCAGTGAAAACCATAATGAAAGACCCCACCAAGTAAGCACGAAATTTATCCAAGGCAAAAACTACAGCTAACAATTCTTTCTCGGTGGTTGTGTAGTTTCTTTGCGCCTCGTTCAATGTCTTACTTGCATAGTAGATCACATAGGGTTTTCCATCTTCTCTTTGCCCAAGAACAGCTCCTATAGCAAAGTCACTGGCATCACACATTACCTCAAAGGGTAGTTGCCAGTTGGGAGCCCTCACTATCGGTGCGGTTGTCAAAAATAGCTTTAATTCTTAAAAACTCCTTTGGCATCTATCATCCCTTATAAATTTAGCATCCTTCACCAATAATTCACAAAGAGGCCTTGCAAGCTTAGAGAAATCTTTGATAAACCTCCTATAGAGCCCGGCATGGCCAAGGAATTGCCTTACTCCTTTGACATTTGTTGGGGATGGCAACTTGACAATTAGTTCAACCTTTGCTTTGTCAACTTCAATGCCTTGCTTGGAGATGATGTGTCCAAGGACAATCCCTTGTTGTACCATGAAATGGCATTTCTCCCAGTTAAGCACTAAGTCTTTCTCAATGCATCGGTTCAAAACAGCTTTCAAGTTGACCAAGCATTCATCAAATGCACTTCCATATATGGTGATATCATCCATAAAGACTTCCATAATATGCTCCACCATATCACTGAAAATGCATAACATCCATCTTTGGAAAGTTGCGGGCGCATTGCATAAGCTGAAAGGCATTCTCTTGTATGCATAGGTA
This sequence comes from Vitis rotundifolia, assembly GCA_030254885.1. NCBI lineage: Eukaryota > Viridiplantae > Streptophyta > Magnoliopsida > Vitales > Vitaceae > Vitis > Vitis rotundifolia. The sequence goes on along the minus strand of CM058153.1, from coordinate 11,364,508 downwards.
CCAAATGGGCATGTGAAAGTGGTCTTCTCCTGGTCTTCAACATCAATTTCTATCTAAAAATACCCGGAGTAGTCGTCCAAGAAACAATAAAAAGGATGCCCAGAGACCCTCTCAAGCACCTGATCAATAAAGGGTAATAGGAAATGATCTTTCCTTGTCACTGTATTCAACTTCCTGTAATAGATACACACCCTCCAACCTGTAGTGAGGCATGTAGAGACATCTTCTCCCTTATCATTTTTCACCACCATGATCCCAAACTTCTTTGGCACAACTTGAGTAGGACTCACCCATGAGCTATCTGAAATGGGGTAGATAATACCAACCTAAAGTAGCTTAAGAACTTCAGCTCGCACCACCTCTTGCATGTGAGGATTCAACCTTATCTGAGGTTGCCGAACTGGCTTAGCTTCTTCCTCCATGTAAATATGATGGGTGCATACTAAAGGACTGATCCCTTTCAAATCAGAAATTTGCCACCCTATTGCCTTCCTACATTTTCTAAGGACTTCAAGTAGACAATCCTCCTGATGAATGGTAAGAACTAAAGATATAACAACAAGGCACTGCTTATTTTCTTCCAAGAATGCATACTTCAACTCTGTGGGTAGTGGCTTAAGAATAAGCTTTGGGGGCTCTTCCTTAGCAGCTTTTTGTGTCTCCTTCTCATTGAATAAAGGTAGAATTTCTTCTCTCCTTTTCCAAGGGGACAGGGTAGCATGCAATTCTGAGGGTTCAAGTAACCCTTCTTCAAGATCTCCAAAACTCTCACTCAAATCCTCATGCATTCTCTTATCACAATGCTCATCCACTAAAGTGTCAATCATGCACACTTCCTTTGGACCTTCTTCTTCTTCCGAATGGATATGCTTCTGGCACAAATGGAAGATATTGAACTCTAATGTCATGTTGCCAAACGTAAGTTGCATGACTCCATTCCTACAATTAATGATTGCATTTGATGTAGTTAGGAATGGTCTTCCAAGTATGATAGGAACATAGTTAGTTCCTTTGACAATTGGATCCGTATCAAGAACAACAAAATCCACTGGATAGTAGAATTTGTCAACTTGAACCAAGACATATTCGATCACCCCTCTTGGAATCTTCACTGATCTATCTGCCAGAGATAGAGTGATGGATGTTGGCTTCAACTCTCCAAGTCCCAACTGCTTGTAGACAGAGTAGGGTAGCAAATTCACACTTGCTCCCAAGTCCAACAAAGCTTTCTCCACACAAGTCCCTCCAATACTCACTGAAATGGTAGGGCAGCCCGAATCTTTGTACTTCACTGGAGACTTGTGATTACTACTCAAAAAGTGCTATTTGATAGCTTCTAACTAATCCTTTTAAACACTTTTGAGTAGTAGTTAGTGCCTTTTAACCCAATTAGCATGTTAAGGCCCCTTTCAATCACTTCTAATCAAAATGTGTAAGTTTTGGTGTTTTTGTTAGTATTTTGATCACCAAAGCAATATGAGATTGAGGAGAGTTTTATGGAATCCTTGGTAAGCAATGGGAAGCTTAGAGGAATGAAGAATCAAAGCCTTGAAGCACTTTTGCCATAAACGAGTCTGGAATGAAAAGGGGAAGCAAAGAGGATTCAGCCATGGAACACTCTTGATGACAGTCACTGCAGCTAGTTTTGGAGCACTTCCTGATGTCCAATTTATGCATACAATATGTCATTTGAAAGCTTAGGAAGTCAACAATCCAATGCCTCAAACCGTGTGCAATTTGGATCTGAAATGAGGAAGCTACAGCCGTTGGAAGATAACTGCTCCAAGCTGAAGGAAGGAAGACTTCAGTAAAGTGCTGCGAAATCACCATTCTTGTTGCGGAATGGTTTCGCAGCCTTTTTGCACAGTGCTATGGAGTTCCCCTGAAGCTTCACGCCGCGATGGAAGCCAAGCACCACAAGATGGAAGTCAACTTTGTGAAGGTGTTGAATCAGCTGGTTGCTATGAAGAAATTTCGCAGCCCCTCTTGTGCATCTGCAAAATCTCGCAGACCTCATTTTCACCTGCGAAACGGTCCTGAAGCTTCCCGATAGCTGTGCACCGACTCTTTTAGATCTTTTCTTCTGATATTTTTGTGTCTAAATTTCCATTTTCTCCTTGTATTCAGCCACTCATGTAATTCCTTAGTTAGGAAGTATGCAAGGAAGGGTAAATTACCTTCCTATATAAACTCTCGGGAGGTGGTTCCAGGAGAAAAATCATATAATATATGTGAAATTAACAAACAGAGCACTTGCTCTGTTTCTTCTATATATTCTTATTTTCTCTTTAGTTTTCTTTCTAGCCAACCAAACTCTGAGGATTTTTCCTCAGAGGATGAGAGGCTAAGCTCTTTGTCTCTTGGAGCTAAGGTAACCGGGTAAGTTTCCTCAGGCATAAATTGGAAGTTTTGTTGTTTTAGTTTGGAATGAAGAGTAAGTGTGTTCCATGAATGGTTTCTACGTTTTTAGTTAACTTAAAACACCTTGGAGTCACCTGGGCCAACACTTGGTAAGGCAAGTGATCTCTAACCATGGAGATGCACTAGTTTACCCCTTGCGAGCCTCTGGTAGGTGACTTGAAGGTAGGATTTTCTAGAATAGCCAACACTTGGTAAGCTTTTGGACTCTTAGGAGACATCCATTAGTTACCTCTTGCGAGCTTTTGACGGGTAATCCAAGGTTAAAGATCACCTTGAATGGTAAAGGCTAGTGAGAGGCTAAACCATTGCAAGTTGCATCAGTGAGAGAATTAAAGCTGAAATCCAATTGAGGGATGCATTTGTGCAGCACCTATTAGAGAATTGACTTTATGTTAATTCTCTAATGTGAGGAAATGAAACAAGTGACCGGAACTCTCCTTTTTGCATGAGGAATCTGAGCCTAGTGATCTGAAACTCCAAGAAACACTTTTCTTTATAAGTAAAATCAGTTACTACTTTTGGTTAGCTTAAAACCAATCCTTTTTCATTCAAACGTCTTTATGTTTTCTTTTAAAGCTAATCTTGAAATGAAAATGCACCAATTCAGCTTTGAATTAGTATCATTTGTGAAGTGAAAACCCATCCCAGTGAACGATCCTAGAGCCACTATGCTATAGTAGCTTTGTCTTTGCTACCCTAGTATATGGTGTAATAGGTTATAAATTTTGTTGATTAATCCCTCAATCAAGGAGCACCAGCTGGACACGAATCAGCTGAGACACCAATTAGGCATGAATCAACTTGCACTATATGATGGCACTTACTTGCTCAGTCAAGAAAGCTTTCTTATTCACATTCAACCCTCTCTTTACAGTGCACAAGTCTTTCAAGAATTTTGCATATGTCGGCACTTGTTTAATCATATCTAGCAAAGGGATATTGACCTTCACTTGCCTCAACACTTCAAAAATTTCCAATGCATTATTGGTTCCCTTTTTGCCATGCAAAGCTTAGGGAAAAGGTGGAGGCATGTATTTCTTCATCATATCCTCCTTGATGACTATCCTCTCGGGTTCTTCATCCACACTAGAATCTTAGTCATCCTTCTCTGTACTTTTCCCTTTTCTCTTTCCTTTAATCTCCTTCCTCTTTTCTTTTTCTACTACACTCTCTTCAACGTGCTTTGGCTTGGATGTGGGCTGATCAACCTCCTTACCACTCCTCAAAGTGATAACTGCTTTGACTTCCCTCACTTTTGAAGATTCTCCCTCTTGAGCCTCCACTTCATGGATACCCTTGGGATTTTGATGAAGTTGAGAAGGAAACTTTCCTTTCTCTTGCATTGTGTTGAGGTTGGTAAGCCTTGAGATTGCGTATTGGACATTGTCTATCTTCTGAGACAGATCATTTTGCATCCCATCCATCCTTTTGTTCGATGTACTCTCCACACTGTCAATTCTCTAATTCAGTTGAGCATTGATGGACTTATGATCTCCCACAACCTTGCTAAGGTACACGATAGCTTGTTCAAGATTTGAGGCTTGCTGAGGTGCTCGAGCAGGTTGTGTGTATTAAGGTGGCTTTGGTTTCCAAGAGAAATTTGGATGGTTCCTCCAATTTGAATTGTAGGTGTTGCCATATGGAGCATTGTTATTAGGCTTGAATTGACCAATAACATTTGCTTGATCACCAAACATCTCTTTGACTGCTGGAATTGTAGGACACTCCTCCACCATGTGCTCATAAGATTGACAAATGGAACAAGATATAGCTTGCATTGGTGTCTCAGAAATGGCTTGCACTTCTTGTACCTTCTTCATTTCTAGCTCTTCCAATCTCCTTGCCATAGCTGCAACTTTTGCCTTCATGTCCATGTCTTCATTCAAAAAATACATCCTACCCTTAGCATTAGACTGAGACTTCATTCTTCCCACTTCTCTAGCATTTGGTTCATCCCATCCTCTTGAAACTTTAGCCACATAACTCAAAAAGTCCATGGCTTCATCCGAATTCTTACTCATGAAGTCTCCTCCGCACATAGTTTCTAGGAGTTGCTTCATTGAAGAAGACATACCATCGTAAAAATAGCTTACTAAGAGCCATGTGTCAAAACCATGGTGAGGACAAGCATTGATAGCTTCCATGTATCTCTCCCAACACTCATAGAATTTCTCATTCTCCTTAGCTAAGAAGTTAGAAATCTGCCTTTTCAAACCATTGGTCTTATGCATAGAGAAAAACTTCTTGAGAAATTCGGCTTGCAAATTAGTCTAAGTTCAGATACTCCTTGGCCTTAGAGAATTGAGCCAAACCTTGGCCTTATCCTTCAACGTGAAAGGAAATAGCTTGAGCCTCATCAAGTCAAATGAAGCTCCTCCTTCCTGGAATGTATTACAAACCTTCTCAAATTCCTTAATATGCGAGTAGGGATTTTCACTTTCCATCCCATGGAAAGTAGGTAGGAGTGGCACAATGTGAGGTCGGATCACTAGTTGCTCAGTGGGAGGCACTATGCATGAAGGTGCACTCATACGAGGTGGATGCATGCGGTCCCTCATGGATTGGTACGCATTGAAATTATCCTCTTGACCATGTTGGCTATTCTGATCTTCAAGTGGAACATCCATGATGTTCAAACACACTTCCAACTCAGTCTCTTGAGGAGTTTCAATTTTCACAAGTCTTCCCTCAGTATCTCTTATCCAATACGGCATGCACAACTAGAAATCACTGAAACAAAAACAAAGAAAACAAAAGAAATACAATTCTAGGAAAAGGTTAAGGTTAGCTAAAAACTAAATAGAAGATAAGCTAAAATAAAGACAAAGAAAAGGAAATAGTAAAAGAAAAATCACCAAACTTGTGATGAAGATCACAAGTATTCAACAAAAATAACATCACTCTACTGTGGCACCATCCCCGGCAACGGCGCCAATTGATTCGTCCCTAGACAGTTGGGATTTGATTCAGGTTCCCAAACTGGTGTTATCAATAAAATTTATAAACCTAAATCACCGTACACTAGGGTAGCATAGCTAACATAGCATAGTGGCTCTAGGATCGTCCACAAGGATGGGTTTTCTTCATACAGGTGACATTAATGAATATAATGAAATGGTGCTTTTCCTTATGAAAATTAGCTTTTAAAGAAAATGGAATTGTAATTGAAAATGTTGATTTTAAGTTAAGCAAAAATAGTCATTGAAGTTAATTACAAATAAAAGGTCTCTTAGAGCTTTTGGTCACTAGGATCGGGTTCTTTAGGCAGAGGGAGGAGATTCCGGATCTTTTCCTCGCATTGGGGATAATAACATAAAGGATGGTTATCTCCCGAACCGATTTTGTATTTAGCAATTAAGACTTGATCCAAAGGGTTCATGAAAAAGTGGTAGTTGCTTTCCATTAATGGCTTCAAACACTAAAGACCCTCACCTTGAACCACCTTCCAATGGCTCGTACTTGATAACTAATAGGCATCCATGGATCTAGCAATAAGCATCCATAAAACCCGAAAAGTTTACCAAGTATTGGCCATTCAAGGTGATTCAAAGGGATTTAAAGCTAAACTTTGAAATAAAGACCATTAATGGTTACCAACTACCCTCATTTGAAGTAAGGAAAACTCTCACCTTTACATTCGGGTCCTTCACCTAGCTTCCATCACCCAAGAAACGTAAAACTTAGCCACTCATCCCTTAAGAAATCATCCTCAGAGGTTGTTTGGCTAGAAAGAAAATGAAAATGAAAATGAAATGAGAAGGAAAGGCAGAGCAAGAGCTCTATATATTTCTTAGTACGAGGATTTTTACAAGTCAATAATTCTATATCTTTACAAACGATGCAAAATAATATATAGAGAGGTTTTTCCAACTTCCTAACCAAGAAATCCTCTCATTGGTTGATTACAAGGAGAAAATAGGAAATTACACAAATATCTGGAGATAAAAATCTAACAAGTCGGTGCACAGGAAGATTTCGCATACCATGCTAAATTTCGCATGGTGTGCAAAATTTCATTTGTTGCGGCAGTTTGTGGATTCTCATGGCTTGCAAAATTTCACACAGGGTGCGAAATTGTCTTTCACATTGTCCTGCATTTACTGCTCCTCTTGAATTTTGCATAGCATGTGAAGATTTCGCATAGCATGCGAAGATTTCGCATAGCCATGTGAAATTGCTTCATGTTAGAATTCTTTCTCTGTTTTTCCTCCTTGCAATTCTGATTTGGCTTGGCAACCTCTTGCCAAGCTTGGAAAAGGCTATAAAGTGCTCCAAAGCTCGAGTTTTTCATGTAATGGAGCTTCAATTTGCATTGCCATGGGTTGCAGAAAATTCTCCCTCATTCTTGGCTTGTCTCAATGATCAAAAAGCTACCAAAAACACCAAAACTTACCAAAAACTTATTAGTAACCCTTGCTAGGTTCCTTAATGTGCCAATTGAGTTAAAAGGTATTAACTACTACTCAAAAGTGTTTAAAACAGTTAGTTTCAAGCTATAAAAGAGCACTTTTTGAGTAGTAATCAAAAACCAAACAGGACAACGATGTGACCGATCCTATCGATGTGGTCTACTTTGAAAAGGAAACTAAACTACCATAGTCGATCAGGTAAGGTGCAATCTATGATGGTAAACGACACAAGACAATGATGCGACTAATCATACAGTTGTGGTATAACCTAAAAACAAAATCAAATTGTCAAGATCGATCAAACAGGGTGCTCTTTATAATGAAAATGACACAAGACAATGACATGATTGATCACTGTCTACACCGAAGATGATATTAAACGATCAGGACTTATTGGACCAAGGGCAGTTTGTGATGAAAATCAAACACGACAACGAGGTGATCGATCGTATAAATGCGATTTATGTCAAAAACAAAATTGAACTGTCATGACTGATTGGATTGGGTGCGGTCTATGATGAAACCCAAACTAAACAATGATGTGACCAATTATACAAGTGCGGCCTACACCGAAAACTATACTTAACTATCTTGACTAATTGGGTAGGGTGTGATCTTTGACGAAAATGACATAGGACAATGAGTTGAAATTGAACTGCAGGGCTAATTGGGCAAAGTGCGCTCCATAACGAAAACGACATAGACAATGACGTGACCGATCGTATAGGTGCGGTCTACACTAAAAGCTATATTGAACTGTTGGAACTTATCAAATCGGGTGCAATCTGTGATGAAAACCTTACAAGATAATGACATGACCAATCGTACAAGTGGGGTCTACACCGAAAATGATACTAAACTGTTGGCATCTATCAGACAAAGTGCAATAGGTGATGACAACTAGACAGGACAATGATGTTACCGATCCTATAGGTGTGGTTTATGCCAAAAAAACAAATTGACTATCATGACCAATAGTACTTGATGCGGTCTATGATGAAATCCAAACAAGACAATAATATGACCGATCGTACAAGAGTGGTCTAAGTCGAAAATGATACTAAATTGTTAGGACTTATCAAATAGGATACGATCATTCACGAAAACTAGAGAGCATAATGACGTGATTAATCATATAAGTGCGGTCTACGCTGAAAAAGATACTGAATTGTCAAGACCTATCAGACCTAGTATAATCTGTGACGAAACCTAGACAGGACAATGACATGACCAATCGTACAAGTGCAATATACGTTGAAAACGAAACTGGACTATCAGGACCTATCACACCAGGTGCAATCTATAACAAAAACTAGACAAGATCGATTCTACAAGTGTAGTCTACATTGAAAATGATACTGAACTATAAGAACCTATTGAATCGAGTGCGATCTATGAGGCAATCCAAACAACAACGACATGATCGATCATACAAGTGCCATCTACGCAGAAAACGAAACTGAATTGTCATGACCAATTGGATAGGTTTGTGACGAAAAAAAGGGAACAATAATGATGTGACCGATCGTATAGGTGCGATTTAAGCCAAAAATGATACAGAACTATTGGGACCTATCAAACTAGATGTAGTCTAAAACAAAACCTGATTGGACAACGACGTGACCAATTGTACAAGTGCAGTTTATGCAAAAAATTAAACTGAATTATTGTGATATCAAACCGGGTGTAGTTTATGAGAAAAACTAAATAAGACAACAATGTGATCGATCCTATAGGTGTGGTCTATGATGAAAATCAAGCAGGACAACGATGTGATCGATAGTAGAGGTGTGGTCTATGCAAAAAAAAAAAAAAGAACTATAGTGACCGATTGAAGTGGGTGTGATCTATGATGAAAACAAAAACAAGACAACAACGTGACCAATCATATAAATGCGGTCTATGTCAAAAATGAAACTCAATTGTCATGATCGATTAAACAGGGTGCAGTATGTGACGAAAACCAAGTAGGACAACGATGTGATCGATCGTACAGATGCGATCTATGCCAAAAATGAAACTGAACTATCAGGACTTATCGAATGGGGTGCAGTCATTAAGGAAAACCAAATAGGACAACACTGTGATCGCTCATACAGGTGCAGTCTATGCCAAAAATGATACTAAATTGTCATGACCTATCAGACCTAATACGGTATGTGAAAAAAATTAGATTGGACAATGACGTGACCGATCATACAAGACAACAACGTGATCAATCGTACTAGTGCGATCTATGCTGAAAATGATATTGAATTATCGGGTCTTAGTGGATCAAGTGTGGTCTATGATGAAAACCAAACAAGATAACAACATGACTAATTGTACAGGTGTCGTCTACATCGAAAATGATACTAAATTGTCAAGACTGATCAGACAGGGTGTTGTCTATGATGAAAACAAGAAAGAACAACAACGATCGATTGTACAAGTGTAGTCAACGCCAAAAATGAAACTGAAAACAACACCGAAAATAATGATGTAATCGATCGTATAGGTACGATCTACACCGAAAACAACACTAAACTGTCAGGACCTATTGGACCAGGTGTGGTCCATGATGAAAACCAAGTAGGACAACGATGTGATCGATCATATAAGTGCAGCCTACATAAAAAACAATTTTGAACTATTGTGACTGATCGGGTATGGTGCAATCTAAGACAAAAATGACACAAGATGATGAGGTGACTGATCGTACAATTGCAGTCTATGCCAAAAACAAAACCGAACTATCGGAACCAATCGAGTAGGGTGCACTCTATAATGAAAATGAAATAGGACAATGACGTGATCAACATGTGTCATTTACGCCAAAAATGATATTGAACTATCTGGATCAATCGAACAGGGTGTGGTTTATGATGAAAAACAAACAAGACAATGATAAGACCGATCGTACTAGTGCAAAACGTCAAAAATAAAACTGAATTGTCGTGACCAATTGAACTGGGTGTGGTCTATGACAAAAACCAAACAAGAGAACAACGTGAGCAATTGTACTGATGCGGTTTACACCTAAAACCAAATTGAACCATTGTGATCGATCGAGCAGCGTGTAATCTATGACAAAAATGACACAAGACAATGATGCGATTGATCGTACAAGTAAGGTCTACGCCGAAAATAATACTTAACTATCCAGACCTATTAGATCGAGTGCAATCTGTGACGAAAATCAAATAAGACAATGACGTGACTAATCATACAGGTACGGTCTATGTCGAAAACAAAACTGAACTATCATGACTAATCAAATTAGGTGCGATCTGTCATGAAAACCTAACGGGATAACAACGTGATCGATCATATAGGTGCGGTCTATGCCAAAAACGAAACTGAACTATCGCGATTGATCGGGCTAGGTGTGATCTGTGATGAAAACCAGACAAAACAACGACATGATTGATCAAACATGTGTGGTGTACGCCGAAAATGATACTGAATTGTCGTGACCATTAGGACCGAGTGAGGTTTGTGATGAAAACCAAACGGGATAACAACATGACTGGTCGTATAAGTGCGGTTTACATTGAAAACGAAACTGAACTGTCAGGACTTATCAAACCAGGTGCAATCTATGACGAAAACCAGACAAGACAACAATGTAACCCATCATATAGGTGCGATCTAAGTCGAAAATGATACTAATTAAAAAGAAAAGACGTGTAGAAGTGAGATGTGAGCATGGTTGAAAATTTCAACCATTTTGGGATATATCATCGATATATCCCTAAGATATCAATTTATCGACAACCACCAATAGAAATATAAGGAAGATATATCGGTGGGGCGATATTTCCACGAATTGAACAATTTTTCATTGATTTATCGGATTTTTACCAATTTATTGGTGTGGTCAACGTGGTTAATAGTTTGGTCAACGCAATTGACTCGATCAAAGCATGGTGAAACCAATTGCTTATTGCAGGTACTAAGACTTGAACCCAAGCCAAAACAGACAAACATAATTTTGGCTCACCACTAGGCTACCTTACTCCTTTATTAAATTATATGCACTAGAATACACATATACTAAAATTTTCATAAAAACAAAATATTAAAATAATATTTTAATAAACAAATTAATTCTAATTATTTTATTTTTAAATTTCATTTAATTAATCACTAAAAATATAAAACTTATCGTGATAATTTTCTTAACAATTTTTTATATAATTTATATATTAATTAAATATAAAAAATAAATATTAAAAAATTTATTCATATATCATTATTTATTTTATATCATTTAATACAATTGAATTAAGATGAATCATAATTTTAATATTAAATATATTTTAAAATTAAATATATCATAATCAAATATCACAATATTATTATCGAATAATATTTGATATAATTTAATAATAAATATAAACTTATAAAATTTATTTTTTTATCAACGTATAATATATTATTATTGTTATCAAATATAATTTTTTTTATAAAACAACTTTAAATTGTCTATTATTATTTATTATATCATTTTTAGAATTTTTCTCAATAGTTTCATGAGTATTGATTAATTTTAGGCTCACCGATATTTTGTGTCAAAATATTTGCCAATATATTTTTTATATATTTGATATATTCATAAAATTAAAGTACCAATATATCCATGATTATCGATATTTTCATCATTGGATGTGAGTGAGGTTTGAAATATCGGTAAACACATATATATCTGTACTTGAATTTTATAGATATATCAGAAATATAAGAGAAATATCAGTGTATATTTTGACAAAAATATTGATAAGGTAAAAATTATTCAAAATTTATAGAAATATTTGGAGAAACTCCAAAAAAATGATAGAATAAATAAACATACACATGTTAAAGTCAGTTTTTTTTTTTTTAAAGTGTAATTGACATAGGTATTGTTAAAGAGAAAAATATCGATAAGTAAGAATATGTCAGTATTAATAATTTATTATTTATCTAATCAAATTAATTTTAATTTATAAAATATTAGAACTTAATTATTTTTTTTTATATTTTAGTATTTTTTGAATAAATTTATATTTTTAATATTTTAAAATAAAAGCATTCAAAATTAAATAAAATTAAAATGATAAATATAAAAAGTTTAAAAGTGAAGTGATAGTAATTTTTTAAAATATGATTAATGAGATAAATGATGATATATTTAATATTAAAATTATAATTTATTTAATTCAAATGCATTTAATAATATAAAATAAATGATGATGCATGACTTTTTAATATTTAATTATCATATTAATGATAATAAAAAATATTTATTAAGAAAATTATAATAATGATTTTTATACATTTATTAATTAAATAAATAAATTTTAAAATAAAATAATTAAAATTTATTTATTTATTTTTTAATAATGAACTTTAACATATTTGTTACCATTATATATTAAAAAGTGGGAACTTGGCTTGTGGCAACCAGACTTAAACCCAAAGAAGGGGCAGGTGGGGGCACCAAAAGAATCGGGGGCACCAAAAGAATCGGAAAACTCTCGCAAAATCGATAAAAGAGTTGATAAATGCCAATATATCAACGATATCACCGGTTTTTTGATGAAAAATTGTCGAACTAATTATCGGTGGCCAATTTTGTACCAACCATCGATGATAAGCGATTTTTTGCCAAAATATTAACGAAAAATCGTGATTTTTCAAACACATGTAAGGGGGTAAAAGTGAGGTGTGGAAGAAAAAAATTAAAATAAAGAGTGGAAGGTGGGAAGTGAACATTAAAAGTGAAAAAAAAAGAAAGCATCAAAATAAAAGTGAGAAATCAATCACCTCTCGTAAAAGAAAAAAAGAAGATAATTTTGGAATTGTTTTTAGATTACTATTGAAGTGCACATTATGAGAATAATTTATGGAAGGACTTTTCTTAAAGGTTTATTTTTTTAATTCATTTTCCCTCCCTTCTCCATTTCAACGCAAGGCGGTGACAGCTAACGTGCGCCCAATGCGTGATGGTGTGCGGTTTGGGACCAATCCACCACTCATAATTCACTCTTTGGCCGCACGCGTGAGCATTGACAACGACCTGACCACAGCAATCTCAAAACGACGCCGTTACGCAGACGTCACCATCCCCTCCCGGCGCACCTTAGCACCCAACGGTCCCTTTTGTCCCTCTGTGCCGGCCTTTATCACAAAAACTACTGACCATCGATGGGAGAGAATGTGGCGAGAGAAAGCGAAGGAGCATTGAGATTGAGATTGACGTTGGGGTTTTGGGTTTTGGATTTCTGATCTTTGGAAGCTTGAATTAGGTGTGTAAAGATGGGACAGTGACCGAGTTTGACACTTTGACTGGTTCGCAGATCAACGGCCCCAAAAAAGTTTCTTTCACCTTTTTCAATCGGTCTTTCTCAGAATCTCAGGTGAATTCACCTTTTCCGCTTCCTGATCCCTCGATCTGAGCTCTTCTGATTCCCAATTTCGTTTTTTCTCCGGTGACTTTATCATATCTCCTGCTGCATTCTGAGTTTAGGGTGCTCAAGATTTAGCCCACATTTAACATTTTCAATTTTCAATTCTGAGTTTTTGCCGTTTTGTTGTAGTTTTGCGTATTTGTCGTTTTGGGTCTTTGTAGAACCATGACCTTTGTGTCGAATTGCAAGAAATGCTCCAAAACGGTGCCGTAGAATTGGTTAATGTGGTATGAGTTTTGTAATGGCAGTGAAGACATTTGCTCTTTGACAGTCCACGTGACAAGATCTGTGTTATATTTGCAAAATTAGTATGGTTTTATTGGATAATAAATTGGATTGCAAACGGATTTAAGGGATAGTGCGAAAATCTGCACAGTTTTGATTTGTTTGTGCAAAACCCTTCTTGTAATGGAAGTAAATTTAATAAAGAGTTGTTATATTCGGTTAGAGTTCGAATTCTTATGTGTTGTGTGTTGGTTAATTTGTGTGTTGCAGGGTGGGAATTGGAGGGCGAATATGGGAGATGGCATTGGAACTCTTTGTTAAATCTACAGGTTTCACATGGTAAAAGGTCAAGAGGTTAGTGGTTATTTCTCAGGAGTTATATGGGTTGACTGGTTTTCTGATTCATGATCATCCTAAATGTTATTGCTTGCACTTCTGCTTATGTCATATGCTTAAAATTGTGTTACTGAGTTTGATGGTTAGCAACTAAATGTAATCTATACTTGCTTCCCTTAATTGCTATGGAATGAGCTGTAATAATGGTCTACTGTCTTTATTGAAGAAATTATGTTTATTCCTTTTAGAGATGTGATCCTTGTGGTGGTGAAATAGTGCTCTTCAAAATCATTACATATTACAATGAGGCTAATTTGTGCGATGCTCTTATTTGGAAGAGATGATAACATCACCAAACTGTTGTGGAATTAGCAAATGGTGTGGATGGACCACTGTTTCCACACTATTAATGATTTCCATATAAGAGAAGTTACCAACTGGGATTAGACTTGGTTGATTTGTCAATTGGAGTGCTCAACCACTGCTGGAGGTTGGTTAAGTGGTCAGGTGGCATTCATTGTGTTGGACTTTCTATTTACATGTGATTGGTTATAAATCTGAATGTGCATGCACGATTGTGTACAACCTGTTGTTACTTGATCTTTGCTATTAAATGTGGTAATTTGTCATGATAGCTGAACCATGCATATACAGTAAGTTGCTTATTGTGGAGATTTTCTTGAATGGTTAATAGGTTAGACCTTTTAGTTGAGTCTGCCTACAAAGCTTAGTTCCATGGTCCTGCTCCTTGTTGCAGCTGTAAATGTGGTATGGTACTTTGGATTCGCTTACCCTCCTTGATGGTGAACCCCACATGAGAATCCAGACTGCATGGCATACTTTTAGCTTCACAGTCTCAAACAGGAAAAAAAATGCATCATACTCATCAATGTCCACTGAATTTACATTGTCACCTTAGAGGTCCTTGACCAAGCTGGCATACCAAAATAGCCGGTAGTCCACAGCATGTACATCTTGAGTAACATACTTGCCCACAACGTGCGTTAAGGCCATGACACACCCACTAAGCAAGCCCCTAGCTAGTGGCTGAGTACTAAAGCAATTGATGACCCCAGGACATGCTGACGGTACTTATACACTCATATAAGCTAAGTGCATATCCTTGCCTAAAATGTGCATTAGGGCCATGACATGGCCACAGAGTACACAGCTCATGAGCATTGTTGAACACTCATATGGAGCATGAAATATATTTCCATTGGAAATGGAGCCAATCAAGTGAATAGCCTGCATGGCATGGTGGTTGCATGTCAGACTTTTTAGCTGAGTGTTACTTTGTGGTGTCCTCACTCCTTGCTTGTCATCATACTCTCCATGATTCACTGTCTTTCTGCAGCTCCTAATTGTCATCAAATTCATGCCATGCTCCTCCATCAAGGGCACATGGATTTTGCTGCAATGGGGTTCTAGAAACCCATTAACATCTTAGGAAATCCCTAGAGCATGGCATGTAGGTGAGGGCCTTGAGGCTAGGCATGCAACCATAGGTGGTCACTCTCACCATCACTTTCCATTTGGAAGACAAAATGGTGCCATTAATGTGCTTCTTGGAAACTCCATCATTACCCGTATAAACACCTAATTCACCTCAGAATTGCATACTGTTTCTTTTGTGACCTTTTTCTGTACCAGGCCATTTTCCCCCTAAAAGTTGTAAAATTATATGATCAATTAAGTAGATAGGATTTGTTTCTTGTAGTCTTGTTTTATTTGGTGGGAGGATTCCTCATTCTTCTCTTGTACTTCTTTTTTCTATTAATATATTTCTTTGTCGTTTCCTATAAAAAAAAAATTAAGTGGATAAGATTTGGGCTAGTTGTAAGAATTTGACATGTGTGTCTACCTGAATGTGACAAACCTACCATGCATTTCGTCATCTGTTTAAGATAACATCTCTATATCCAAAACTGATAATTTGCAGTATTTGCTTACTAGAATGGCATAAACGTACTCTTGAGGCCTAACTCAAGTGGTAAACAGATGAAGTGGATTTATGGGAGGTTAGAGGTTCAAATCTCAATGGGGACAAAAAATGAAAAAAGAAAAAAAAAAACCTATCAAAAAAAAGAAAAAAAAAAATCGTACTCTTGAGATGCTATCTGGGGCCTCATCCCAGTGGGTGGGTTCGAGTACTGTTGCCTTGAGGCACCTCTTTCCATGCCATCTTACACCATTTAGACTTGTGCCAACTACTGAAGAGCACAGTGAGCTGCATTCCTGAAGGTCACTGATGGCTAATGTTGGATCCTCTCATCCTTATTCTAGTTGCTCCTTTAGTCAGTGTTCATGTCTATATGTGCTTGAGAAACTGTGGCACTTGGTGATCACATAGGTGGCCAGTATTTCATTTTTGGGTCATTTGTATTTAGTTAATCAGATATTTGTGTCATAAATTCATTATTGAAGGATGATGTCATATCATTCAGGATAGGAAGCCACTCTAAAGCATAGTCTTTTATTTTTCCTTTCCGCCAGTCACTCCTAGAGAAAACTCCCTTCATCGTTGAAAGGTGAAGCTGCTTACGAGCACGGAGGAACTTGGTGCTCGATCACAGAGCACAGTAGAGGCTCTGCTTTCGTCTTAGGTTTTGAAAAGGAAGCAATCAGGTGGATGATCGAACATTTGATGAAAGCTATAGAAATGAAAAGTCACCTGGGTTTCAACAGAAAGTTCAGGGGAAAATGTTGTGCCCACTTGATGGAAGTTGGCTTCAACGACCATGGAAGGTACATAAGGATCTCGAAGTTTGCTACTAACAGAAAATATTCTTATTTGATTATTCTAGAGGGCGAGGAGGGCAGAGGGTGGGAGAATATTAAAAGCGCGCTGTCTTCAATGTTGGTGGTCCCCTCATCTAATGCAGTCAAAAAAGGAAGGCAATATAGAGGGGAAAGTTTCTCACACAATCACGTGGGTCCCCTACATCGGTCTTTCGCGAAAGTAGTTAGTGGCGAAGGACCAAGAGGAGGCGGCCTTGTTCCTGTTGGGAGGTGGGCGCGCACAGTGGTGTGTGAATGCATTGTGGATAGTGTTAACTAGGTTGAGGTTGGCCGAGTGGTGGCAAGAAAATTAAGGAAGAAAGGCGTAGTCACAATTGTACCATTCTCAAGCGAAAAAGGAGTATTTTTCGTCGAAACAACAGGGGAAGCTCTCTTTCTCCAAGACTTGAGGAACTTACGGGTTGAGGGAAGGAATTCCGTACAGATGAGAAGGTGGTCGCCGAAGGAAAATGCGGAAATAGAGGGGAAGTTCAGAGGAGGCTGGATTGAATTACGGGGGTTGCCATTTCATCTTTGGTCTGAGGTACATCTGAAGAAAATTGTGGAGCAGTGGGGGACGGTGACTAAAATTGATTGGCGAACGTTGAAATTGTTCGATCTTAGCAAGGCGAGGGTAAGAATCGCAATGAAAGATAGGTTAGTCCTCCCAGCTTTGCTCGAGGTGACAGACGGGGATTGGGTGTTTACAGTTGCCGTTGTAGTGGTCGAAGAAGAAGACGATCGAAGAGGTAGCGTAAAGGGCGAGTCGACTCGGGAGGCCTTTGCAACTAACACGGGGACAGGTGGAGGAAGGTGGGTGGAGAAAATCAGATCAATGGCTGGGGGAAGATGTCGTGTTGGGGAGGATAACAGAACGAGGAAGGGGGGAGAAAGGGGTATGGCTGTGGTTCTTGCAGAGGGGACACGTGGTAAGGGAGAGCAGGTACAGTCGTCGCCCAGTTTGAATTCAAATAAAATGGATGATGGGCCCGTTGAGAAGAAGGAAGTGGGAAGAGAAAGGGCCAAAGGGGAAGAGGCCTCCGCTATTAAGGGCTGTTGGGCCTATGAGAGGAAGGTCCAACCTCTGTCTAAGATTGGCCCAACATTTGAAAAAGCGGACTGCATTTCCAAAGGCCCATCGGGGATGGGGCTAAGGCCCAGGAGGAAAAGACTAAGTTGAGACAGAGGTTTCGTCAGGAATGGGAAATGATTCGTTTGCAGCGGGAAAGGGGAAAATAGCTTCTGGCTATTGTCTTGAGGCTCAGACCAGTAGTCCTGTGAAGAAGAAAACGACAATCGGTTCAAAGAAGCTGTGGTCTATCCTTCTCCCTCCAAGCTCTGAGCGCCGACAAGGTCTTCGGTGTCGCAACGAGCCTCTATTGAGCGGGAAGGACAAGATAGACATTGACGAGAACCCAAAAGTTGAGGCTTTAGGGGCCGATTATCTAGCGGAAAGAGGATCTGGTGCGAATCCTCTCTTCTCTCGCCGATATCCAAGGCTCTGGAAGAATCGCTTTGGGGAAGGGGCTTCAACGTCAAGAAACGAAGCGACCCTGTACAATTTCTACTCCGACGAAGACAAGGAAGGATTTTTGGGCCGAGTGGGGTCTGATCCTCGTGGCTCAGCAGTCATGGTTTTGCATTCTACGCCAAAAATCAGAGGTAAAGGGCTTAGATTTATGGGGAATTGTGGATTGTTGGTCGCAGAAAATCTGGAGGTAACCCCGTCTTCACCTTTTCAGTCTCCCTCGTCTTATTTTCCCCCTTCTTGTGGTTTCACTTCTTCCTTCTTGAGTCCTTCTGCCCCTGATCTTCCCAATTCAGACATTCAGTCTTTGAATCCTTTGGAAAACCGTGTGAACTCTGAATTTTTTTTCAAAAGAGATGACAATGGTACTGTGGGTCAAATTTGTGTTGGCACCCTAACCTCGTATTGGAGGTGAACCAGACTACTTATCCTAACTAGTTGACCGAGAGTGTTAATCCATTGCTTCCTAAAACAACTCCGCCTTCCAACCTGGCTACAATTAGCCAGGGTGTTTCTGCGGGCTCCCCATCGGGGGAGTTCCAAATAGAAGGAATGTCCCCCAGGAAAATGGCAAAAGTGCGTGAGGTCTTAAAGTCTCTGGATATCAAAGTTTACTCCAGGAGGAAGAGTAGATGTTCCAAAGGTTTGTGAGAAGTGTTGGAACCGGTTTGGAGGATTAGGGTCCGTGTGTTTAATCCATGAAGATAATCAGTTGGAATACCAGGGTTTGGGTTCAAGGAAAAAGAGAAGGGTGGTTAAAGATTTTCTGAGATCTGAAAAGCCGGATGTAATGATGATTCAGGAAACAAAAAAGGCAGAGTGTGACAAAAGGTTTGTGGGTAGTGTATGGACAGCCAGAAATAAGGAACGGGCAGCCCTTCTAGCGTGCGGGGCTTCAGGTGGGATTTTGATTATCTGGGACTCTAAAAAACTGCATAGTGAGGAGGTGGTATTAGGTTCCTTTTCGGTCTCAGTCAAGCTCACTTTGGATGGAAGGGAACAGTTTTGGTTATTCGCAATTTATGGTCTAAATAGCACAGTACTTAGGAAGGATTTTTGGGTGGAGCTTTCAGGCATTTTTAGACTTTCTTCCCCATGTTGGTGTGTGGGCGGCGATTTCAATGTCATAAAGAGAAGTTCAGAAAAATTGGGTGGTTCTAGTTTGACCCCAAGCATGAAGGACTTTGACGATTTTATAAGAGAAAATGAATTGATAGATTCACCTTTAAGGAGAGCACCATTCACGTGGTCAAACATGCAACAGCATCCCGTATGCAAGAGATTAGATCGTTTTCTTTACTCAAATAAGTGGGAACAATTATTCCCTCAAAGTCTTCAAGAAGTTCTTCCTAGATGGACATCGGATCATTGGCCGATAGTCTTGGAAACCAACCCGTTCAAGTGGTGCCCAACACCGTTTAGGTTTGAGAATATGTGGTTGCAACATCCTAGTTTTAAGGAGAGCTTTGGAAGTTGGTGGAGAGAGTTTCAAGGAAATGGGTGGGAAGGTCACAAGTTCATGAGGAAATTACAATTCGTCAAGGCCAAATTGAAATAGTGGAATAAGACTTCTTTTGGAAACCTAATTGAAAAGAAAAAAAACATCTTGTTCGATTTAGCTAACTTTGACTCTAAGGAGCAAGAAGGGGGTCTGATCCCTGATCTATTAACCCAAAGAGCCTTAAGAAAAGGGGAGTTAAAGGAGTTGATCTTGAGGGAATAATTGGTAGCTCCTTTAAGATTAACTCCTTTAAGTCTTCACCTTAGTAGCAGATGTATTGAGCAGGATGTTATTGAGAGTAGAGGAAAGAAATGCCTTAGAGGGTTTCAGGCTGGATAGGAACAGAACAAGGGTGTCCCATTTACAATTTGCAGATGACACCATTTTCTTCTCTAGCACTCGAGAAGAGGACTTGCTAACCCTTAAGAGTGTTTTGCTAGTGTTTTGCTAACCTTGGTTAGAATCATCTTCATAGGTTGGCCGAGTTGCTCGATTGCAAGGCTTCTGGGTGGCCCATACTCTACCTGGGTCTTCCTCTGGGTGGGAACCCCAAGACTTGTGGCTTCTGGGATCCTATGATTGAGAGGATCTCGAGCAGATTAGATGGGTGGCAAAAGGCGTATTTATCTTTTGGAGGCAGGATAACTCTCATTCAATCTTGTCTCACTCATATGCCTTGTTACTTCCTTTCCTTGTTTAAGATTCCCGCCTCCGTGGCAGCAAGAATTGAGAGAATGCAAAGAGATTTTTTATGGTCTCGGGTTGGGGAAGGCAAAAGAGATCATCTAGTTAGTTGGGATGTAGTGTGTAATCCGAAGTCAAAAGGGGGATTGGGTTTTGGAAGGATTTCCTTAAGGAATTCCGCTCTCTTAGGGAAATGGTTGTGGAGGTATCCTACGGAGGGTTCAGTGCTGTGGCATCAGGTCATTTTAAGCATTTATGGATCACACTCTAATGGTTGGGATGCCAACACTGTTGTTAGATGGTCGCATCGTTATCCTTGGAAGGCTATTGCACAAGTCTCCCAAGATTTTTCCAAGTTTACTCGGTTCATGGTAGGAGATGGGGAAAGAATTCGATTCTAGGAAGACTTGTGGTGGGGGGATCAACCTCTGGGGGTCCGATATCCAAGACTACTTAGAGTAGTCACGAATAAAAACATTCCTATTTCTTCAATTCTCGGTTCCACTCGCCCCTTCTCTTGGAACTTTAACTTCCACTATAACCTTTCCAATTCCGAGATAGAAGATTTAGAAAGTCTCATGCGGTCTCTTGATCGTCTACATTTATCACCTTCGGTTCCAGATATGAGATCCTGGTCTTTATCTCCTTCAGGACTTTTCACAATCAAATCTTTCTTTCTTCCCTTATCCCAAGTTTCTGGTTTGCCTTCAGTTTTCCCTACCAAGTTAGTCTGGAATTCTCAAGTCCCTTTCAAAGTCAAGTCCTTTGTTTGGTTAGTGGTTCACAAGAAGGTAAATACTAACGACATGCTACAGTTGAGAAGACCCTACAAAGCACTTAGTCCCGACATTTGCATGATGTGCATGAAGCATGGAGAAACAATAAATCATTTTTTTCTTCATTGCTCTTTGACCATGGGGTTATGGCACAAATTATTTCAGTTAACAAAGACAGATTAGGTCCCCCCTAGGAGCATCTTAGACATGTTATCTACCAATTTTAATGGTTTTTGATCTTCTAAGAGAGGGATTGTTTTATGGCAAGCTGCATGCATCGCTTTAATATGGGTGGTGTGGCGGGAAAGAAATGCAAGGATTTTTTAGGATAAAACAAGGAATTCAGAGAACCTTTGGGACATGATTCATTTCCTTGCTTCTCTTTGGGCTTTTTGCTCTAAGGTTTTTAAGGGGATTCCCCTTAATGTGATATATCTTGATTGGTTAGCAGTGTGTTACTCCATTGGGTTGGCCTAACCTAGAGCAGTTGTTTGTTTCTACTTTGTATTTTCTCGTATTTGTTTCCCTGTAGTTTTGTTTTTCTTTGGTGGGAGGATTCCTCATCCTTCTCTTGTACTTCCTTTTTATCAATGTATATCTTTGTCGTTTCCTATCAAAAAAAAAAAAATGATTTATTTGAAAACTATATATGTCGAATTGGATGTTTTAAGAATAGTGATATGATTTTATTTGGAAACTACCAATAATATACTGGGTGATTTAAGAGCAGTGGCATCTCATTTCTTGTTGCAATGCTGTCACATTAAGGCTTTGTTTGGGAGGTATTTTTGGAAATGGTTTTGAAAAACAATTTTTGAGAATAGTTCTTAAGAATAGTTTGTTGGTGTTTTTAGAAGTAAAATTGCATTTGGAAATTGAATTCTAAAAGACAATTTTTTTGTTTTTAGAAACAAGAAAAGACGTTTAGTTGAATTAATAAAAACAGCTTTATAAAACAAGTATAACAAAAAAATTGCTTGGAATTTTTTTTTGATCGAGTATTTTCCCTAATTAACTTGACATTTTAAATGTATATATATTTTAGATTTTACACTTTATAAAATTAAAAAAATTGTATCCATTTTTAAAATTGCTTGCATCATTTTTACAATTGTTATTGCCACAATCTGTAATTCTTGCTACATGTCTATAGCAGATTCATCCTCAATAGAAAATAACACATTAGTAAACCAATGGACGAAAAACCATATGAATCAAACTCGTTCAATTGCTCAAGCTCAACTTTCAACTGCTCAATCTTCAGCCTCAGTGACCTCATCACCATCCTTCTGTGACTCTCCAGCAACTTCTCCGAAAGACCCTCAAACATGTCCACCACCTCCTACATAACAGCTTTTGTACAACTGGCTTCTTCATCAAAATATAATCTCCAAAGTCATCTCTATCTCCACCCTCACCTTTGCAAACTTGAGGTTGATCTCCTCCACTACCTTGTCCTTATCCAACTTGTTCACAGACCCACCACTGTATTTTTTCAGACTCATCCGAGAAATGAACTGGGTCGATGGATTTGACCTTTTTAGGGGAGGAAAATAGTGGGATTTGCAGGCAGGTGTGTAGAAAATTTGGGGTTTTGGAGACAGAATCGAGTCTGAAATGAGTTGGTCGGGGATTTGTGTGAGCGAGTTCAGTGGAATCAGAGAAGTGGGTATTAAAGATCTTTGAAAAGTGTCTGAGGATCAATTTACAGAGCAAAATGTATAAATGTTGATGCATTTCTGTCCAGTGACGGAACAAAGATGAACAAGTGCGTGAACAGAGCTGTTCTTCCTGTTTTCTCCTTTTATGTTTTTTTTGTTTCCTCAACAGTGTTGAAAACAAAAGGACAGCTTCAAGTTGTTCTAAAAAATACCCTTTTTTGAGAACAATTCTCAAAAACAAGCCATGGAAACAATGGGCAACCAAACATGTTTTTATGGTTTTTTGTTCTCAAAAACAAAAATCTGCTCTTGAGAACAGCTCCCAAGCATACCCTAATATTCTATTTTGGAAATTAGAAATTTGGCCTCTAGAGGAGGTGTTCCATCTTCCATGATGGAATGCTGCTGTAATACAGTGGATCAGTGATTTAATTATATTTTCAAATCTCAATCTTGCAGTTTTATTTTGGGTTTGGGTAAATCACTTCCCATGTGTTAGTGAATTTCTTTATGAGTCTCTAGTTGCAAGTTTTTACCCAAACATGGCTAATGAGAAAACTGTGCTTCCATTTTTGTTGTTTGAGTTGAGTGCTACTTCTGAAGTACAGTGTTTTGAGTGACTAATTCATCAGAGGTGTATTGTGCTTCTGCCCATCATTGCTTTTGTTTCTTCTGTGGTGCTATTAATATACAGATAAGAAGCAAAGCTTGTGCACTGATTTGTCAAAGGAGATTCCCTGTGGCAAGTCTTATTTGACTGAGCTGAAGTGATTGATAACATGGGGGTCTCAGGGAAATGGATTAAAGCATTGGTTGGTTTAAAGAGATCAGAAAAGTCGCAGTCTTCAGAGAAGGATGAAAATGTGAGTAATTTTTTATTTTATAAGTTTCCAAATTTTGTATGTTTTTTCTTTTGTTTCTTTCTTTTTTTTCTTTTCCTGCTTGGTAAAGATATGCATATCTTATGCTAGTTCCTTGTCTGAAGTTGGAGTCTATTGATGGTTATTCTCGTTCTGCATGTGCTATTAGGAATAATGAATTCTCATCTTACATCTGAGAGAGCTCAGAGAACGAAATTTTTTTTGGGGTTAGCTATTCCATCTGGCATGTGGTATATCTGCTGGCATCTGTTCTACTTGGCTTAATACCTAGTTGTTGATAAGCATGATGACTTCCACATTTACTATCTGATTTTATATTTTCCAGTAAGATTTGGGAATTATGTCATATTTTGAGTTATTTATATACGTCTAACTAACTCTGTCTAGTTCAGAGTTTTTTCTCATAGAACTGGTCCCTAGCTTGGAGAAAGGATTAGGGTAGTGTAAAAAAAAGGCAATGTAAAGCTTCCTGCAAAACTGGTACAAAGTCCTGAAGATTAAATTAAGGACTTATATACTTTTCCAGGTGACCAGGGTAATGTTTTAGTTGAGCTGACCAACATGCTCTTGGGTAGAAATCAGTGGAACAGTCATAAAAATCAGAGGAAAATAGAATGGTCACAACAGAAGTGAAAATTTTTTATTAGTTATTGCTGAAGTGCATCTCTTCTGGATTGTCATACTATTTTGTGGATGCTAGGGGTAGGGATTAGTATTTGAACTCTTGTTTAGGGTAATAGCATTTTCTTGAATGCCTTGTTGTGTGAGATCCTAAGTTTAAACCTTAGGTTTTTTTTGGTTTGGTCCATAAACTTTCTAAACACCCAATTTACACTAAATATGCATCATTTTTTCCCCTGTTTTTAATAATTTCAGAGAACAGCAGCAGGTAGCAAGTTTTGGCACAGGAGAAAGCATTCTGTTGAGATTAATACTGATTTACTTCAAGTTGAGTTAGATCAGAATGCTGCTCCACCAGTGGAAGATGCTGATCTCAATTCAGTCCCAGATCCTGCTGGTTCCCCTTCTGGTTCAAATCAAGCACAAGATGCAGTTCAATTTCAGCAAAATGTGAGGGAAGAGTGGGCTGCAACATACATCCAAACAGCTTTTCGAGGATTTTTGGTACTGAAGTGCTAAGCATTACTTTTTATCTTTTTCCTGATTACCTTCTAAAATGTCTCTTTAGTTGAAAGATGAATTGGGACCTAGAGCTGAAGGCCTACCCCAAATAGTTGGGATTAAGGCTGTGCTGAGTTGTGTCTGGATCTTGGCCCCTTCTAAATGTCCAACTGTTGCAGCTGTATCTTGCTCACTTTATTTTCCCTGTCCATATACTGAAGGACAGTTTGAACCTTCTTTGATTGTTTGGTTTGGCTTAGGAAAATTCTGAGAAGGCTAGTCTGTTGGTCTTGTTCTGCGGGCACTTCGGTGGATGAGGAAGCTTGACATAAACTTATATGCATGATTTGATACACTGCTTATATACATGGGCCGTTGCTATGGTTATTATAATCCAAGTGTTCCACAATAACTATTTGAACTGGACAACTGTCTTCCACTTGGAGCACAAAATTTTAATATTATATTTAATAAATTGTTTCTTTTTTTTCTATTCCTTTGCAGTGTTCAGTACCTTACTTCACACTAACTTATATCTTTTCATTGGCATGATGTTAGACTGTTCTTAAATAGAATTTGGGTCTCTTCTAATCAATTAAGTAGAAAGAGAGAGTAAGGTTTTTCAGGGTGTGTTTAATTTTATAATTTAGCTGTGTTTGATTGTCAAAAGTCATAAAGAATGGCAACAGATACTTGGAATCCTATAACAGTTCCACTGGAGTGGCTGTCTTAACATAGAGAATTTCTTTTTCTTTTCCTGTGGTTTCTTAGCAATAAAATGGTGTAATAGGTTTTATGACTAAACAGAGAGAAGTAGAAAATTTTCTAATATTGGAGCTATGAATTGTTTTTTGTATATTCCCATGTGGTATTTTACTGTTGTATAGGTTTATTTAGTACTTTGAATGCTTCAAGCATACTTTGTAATTAGTTCATTGTATTTTTGGGAGGATTCCTCATCCTTCTTTTATATTTCTTTATTCTTAATTTAATACATTTTCTGTTTCTAATTAAAAAAAACAAAAAAAGAGAAGTAGAAACTTTTTAGAACTAAAAATAGAGAGAAGAGAAGGAACACGTTGGGAGTTCTACTATAGGGTTAGAAGGAATCCACACTTGTTCTTCTGATGAACCCTCAAACAATTTAAAACATAGTTTTACTGTTCAAAAATTTTTATATTTAGTTGCATCTGCATTCTAGTCATTATATAGGCTCGTGTTATAGCCATGTTACCAAGTAATATTTCTGACTTTAAAATATAAGCTTAGTATCCAAAACTTGCTATACTCTGTTCTGTCATCATTTTAATTATTCCATGGCCTTACTTTTAACACCCAACAAATTTGGACTCCTCAAGAACCACATGCTAATCTGAATTTCTGAGTAAAAAAACATGAGCTCATTACCACAAAAGTAGGCCCTGTGGACTTTGGCTGAGACTAAGTTCCTAGTCAGCTTGATTTAGCTCAACACAACCTTAAACTGTCATGCTTGAATGCCCTTATCCTGCCTTAGCCCAATTCTCCAGTTTTATGTTTTTCACTGTGCCCAACTGTTTTGGTCCTTTTTCTTTTCTTATAGGGGATATATTCTATTAAATCGGAAGCTAAGGCCTAGTCCAACTGAGACTAGGATCCAAGCAGGAAAATAGCTTGATTGGAGGTTACCAGACTGGAACAATTTCCAACTATAGTTCCATATTTAATACAACTTTTTGTTTCTGACCAAAAAAAGAAAAGAAAAAAAAACTATTGCCAATTATAGTCAAACTGTAGAGCTAGAAAAGCATTCCTGTAACTGAACTTACAGGACAACATCAAATTAATGAATACCCAAAAATTTAGCAGTCCCGTTTATGTTGGATATCATGGCCAGTTTCCGAGATGTAGACCTTGATGCATTTGGTGAGGAAACTATCAAAAGGTATTTTTTAAACGAAATAATATTCTGCAGACACTTGAGATACTTTTGGTACTGTCTTGAATCCTTGACTGGATGAACTGAATTTAAACCTGATGTTTCTATTGTTTCTGTTGTTTTGCAAACAGTCACCTGTGCAGTCACATGATTTTATTCTGGAGACCATGTGTAAAATTGAACTTCAGCACAACCCTCGGGGTTTGTTTAATTTTGTCCAACCAAAGTTTGATGGTCCGACTTTGGATGGCCAGAACTGGTTGTATGCAAAACAGGTCCTTGAAATATAGTGACCAAAATTGCAATTTATTTAGAAATAGAGATTATGTGTTATGGTCTGCATGGGTATCTGTTCTATTTTCATAATGCATTTAATATGCACTGGGAACACAGGCATACCATACACTTCTATCTAATGTGCTCAATGTCCAATAACAATAATGAGATTTTTTTCGATAAATGGGAAACCAAAAATGTTCCGGGGTGGAAATGAGGGAATGCCCACAATACCTGGGTTTAATTAGATGCAATTTGAAGGCTTTTGCAGGTTTATTGATCAGGGCTTGACAGCACTGGGAGCTCTGGCATACCATATACTTCTATCTAATGTGCTCTATTGACCATTTTTAAATTTGTTCTATACATTCAGCTTAACAATTTTGACCATAAGAAATGCTTTGGTGATATTGATCAGGCTAGAAGAGCTCTACGCGCTTTGAAAGGGTTGGTAAGACTTCAAGCCCTTGTTAGGGGCCATGCTGTGCGAAAGCAAGCTGCAATAACTCTTCGCTGCATGCAAGCTTTAGTGAGAGTTCAAGCTCGTGTCCGTGCAAGACGTGTTCGCTTGGCATTGGAAAGTCAAACAGCACAACAAAAACTTCAACAGCAACTAGCAAATGAGGCTCGTGTTCGAGAAATTGAGGTAAGCAACCCTAGATCCTAATTTGGTGGGACCTTTTCTGTTGTGGTGATGATTTTTCTCTTACATTATATTTTCCTTTTTGAACTGAAATGCCCCACATACCCACCCCAAGGACTTGCCGCTTGAGCTAGGCCTCAAGGGCTTTTTCTATTGTACCAGAATTGTATCACATGTTCAGATGCTGTCCATCTTGTTGTTGAACTTAGGGAATGTGAGGATCTAATTTAATTTTCAGTAGAACAAATTGCACCTGGCCATTGCTTGGCTGCTTTTTGGGCTTTAAAGCATTGTGTAGGGGTCCTCATCTATGCCACCACTTCATGAAAAATCTCATTCCTATTAATTTAAAGACAATCCCAAGAAATCACATGACAAAAAGAAACCAACAACTTTTCCTGCAAAATTAGACTTAGTTTAGAATCTCGATCATTACATTTGGTATCTCTAAATTCAACAGCGATCTAATGCAGCCCTAGATCTCGATCCTTGAACTTTTCTTAGCCCCGAGAGCCCCTCAAAATGTTCTTTAAGGTTTCATGGACTTGGGGATATAGGTTCCCCAACAACCACTCTATATAAAAGAACATATTTCTTTGAAAACTGTTATGGCATGCAAAAGCTTTTGGGAGACTAAGGCTGGGATTTTATATGAGAATGAAAGAGTGCTCTCAATGAATAGACAAAAGTTCTTTAGTTATCTTCCTTATGGCCTTTATAGAGTATGAAAGAGAATCTCAAAAGCCTTAGTCTTGTTAGACATCTATCCTAATCCAATCAAGATTCTAAAAGACTTTATCAATATTAGGATTTTTAGAACATTTTTTATAATTAGGCTAAAAGCCATAATAAGACTTATTTGAGACTTAAATTTAAATATATGACTTGTTCTCTATGTGAAAAAAATTTCCAACTTCCAAGTTAAAAAATCCCAAAGAAACTTACTTCTACACAATAAATTAATAATTGATCTAGTTTATGTATAAACAAGATTCTAGGTTCTCTCATGTGTATCTCATATGAAAACACCATTTTTAGCCACCTCTGATGATTAGGCAAAGGAGGCTCCTTGGAGAAACAAGGATCAAATCTTGACAAGTGCTTGAACAACCTCTAGGGTGTGCTTAAGCAGCCCTGTTGGAAATATTTCTCAACAATCAATTTTGAGAATAGTTTTGAAAAATAGTTTTATACTATTTTTAGGAATAAAATTCTATTTAGGAACTCAATTCTGAAAACCAACCTTACCCTGTGTTTAAAAGTAAGACAACATGAGAAATTTGTTGTCAGAACAGCTTTATCATCCGTGTTTCCTTAGTTCTTAGAGCAGTCTACAAAAAGCAAGTGAAAACCTCTTAATCTATTTTAAAAATTCGCCCTATTTTGAGAAAAAGATTTGTCAAGAATGTTTTTGAAGCTTAAAGAATTATTTTATTAATAAGATACTTGTTAGGCAAGATATGCAATTAAAACACAATAAACTATTTTATTAATTAAATAAAAAGTCAATAAAGTGGCTTTCAGGGCATACAATCCCAACATGGTATGTTACCAGTTCAACTTCCCATAGGCTTCTAGGTTTTGGACTTGCTGATGGCTGGCTCACACAAGTTTTGGGGTTCACATCCATGGCTAGATTGTTTTTAGCTTTGGGCTGTAACATAATTATCCAAGATTTTACATTCATACTGCAATAAGCTATTGAACCATTATACCTGATTTGCAAATGCTTTATTCAAAGCATGTGTCTCACTTGCATTAGATTTATGTTGGGTTTTATAGCTTTGCGTTCCCTTTTTTCTATGTTGGCCATTTTTTCTCACCCCTCTGCCTTCTTTGTGTATTTCTTTACTGTAGTTTTCCTCCATAATCTATTTTGCTGCACTGCAAACCTTTGAAACATGTTGTAAGCAGCATTTTTATTAAGTAAAGACAAACTTTTAAGCCCTTCTATATGCAGGGAGGCACTTCAAACCCCACTATAAAGTGACATTTCTTCTCTTCATCTAGGTCACCCAAAGGAGGTTTCTTTACATTTCTTGAAGTCTTTTATGCACTGATATTGGGTTGTTGAAGGTGGAAACAAAGTGTGCTATTTTTTTTTTTTGATAGGCAAACACACAACAAAAGTATATTAGAAAAGGGCACCTTGAGGCTGACCCAAGCATACAGGATGTATACAAGAGGCGCCAATAGACACAAAAAGAGGAAGAGATACAATATCAGCCCTCAACTAGCGCCTAGCCAATCAAAAAAATTGATCAAAGGAAGAGGACCCTCATTTACAACCGATTTAGTCCACAGCCAAAGATTACAAACAAAAGAATTCTTCAACCTATGAATTGATAACTCTTCATTATCAAAAGCTATCCTGTTTCTTTCCTTCCAAACCGCCCAAAAAATACACAAAGAGGCTACGTTCCACACCTTCCTACGCTTCTTGCCCAACTTAAAGCCACACCAACCACTAAGAGCATCTCTAACCGAAGAAGGGAGGACCCAAGTAACACCAAACAGAGCAAACAAAATCTCCCATAACACTCTTGCCTTAGAGCACTGAATAAGAATATGATCAATTGACTCTTCTTCCATACCGCAAAGGAAGCATCTGTTAGCTAGAGACCGGCCCCTCTTTTTAAGTTGATCCAAGGTTAGCACCTTACCCCAATAAGCTTCCCAAGCAAAGAAGCTCACTTTGGTAGGCACACAAATACTCCAAATATTACTATAAGGGAACTGAACATCTCTTCTTGAAGCTAGCGAACTATAAAGGGACTTAACTGAGAAAATCCCATCTTTAGACTCTTTCCACAGCATTCTATCTTCCAAAAGAGGATTAAGCCTCCTACCCCGGATTGTCAGAAGGAAACAAAGTGTGCTATTGGACTTGATAGAATGCTTTTAGTGAGCATCAACCTTCCCATTTAGACAAATTTTGCTTCCGCCCCATCAAATCTGCTCTCAAGTAAATGGAATTCCTTACCACATTGCTTCATGGGATGCCTGTAGTGTAAAGCCCTAGTAGTTGGTGAGCGAGCTCCTTGATTTCACGCCTAGGCAAGCCACCAAACTTCCTCCACTGGCCAAACTCAAGTTGGCTTACTCTTATTATTTATTTTCAACCATAAGACACCTCAAAGCAAGGGATGACTTATCTGAGATACTTTTTGGTCTACCTATGCCCCACCATGGAGAAATTTATTATTGGTCTGCATAGATCTCTATTAGAAGATGGTCTTTCATATCTTTTACTTTTACATTTTTTGCCTTTTGGGATCTATGAAACTCCTTACACCCTTTTTGACACATCTAAATGAATTTCTACCTAGTGAAACAAGATGTGATTGGTAGTTGTTAGTAGTGTAGAGCTCTAAATTGATGATCCTGGACGTAGCTAAAACCAAATGTTTGGGATCTTGTGGTAGAAATAAAATGATAGAACCTGATTGCAATTTCTAAAGAGACTGTCTAGATTTGTATTTCCATATGATTCCAAGTAGTGCTCTCATAGCATTTCCAAAGTTGTTCCATCTGTTGTGAGGAGAATGGGGTCCTGAAATGCATTTGTTACAAAATTATTGGATGAAAAATTATATTCTTTAATATTACAGTAAGTGTATCCATGACTAATATGTAAAATAAGTGGAATTTGAAATATTACCCCATGCTCATTCTTAATTTTCTGATTAGTTTCAGTTAGGAAATTCATGTGGCTTGTGACTGATGCAGGAAGGGTGGTGCGATAGTGTAGGATCTGTTGAAGATATTCAAGCCAAATTGCTAAAAAGGCAGGAGGCAGCAGCTAAGCGTGAGAGAGCCATGGCCTATGCTCTGGCTCATCAGGTAAAAATATGATAAAGCCCCTTGAATATGAAGTCACTTGCATATGAACCATGTTATAAAGCTGAGTTAAAGTAGGGAAATTAATAACAAACAAGAAAGTACACGTTCAATCCTGCACATCTAAACCTAGTCATGGATTGCTTTTGAGAACTTCTGTTCCAGCTTAGCATTCTGAACCGGAATGATATTTTAGAGTTTTTAATGGATTAAAATCTATAGATTGATGCAATTGCCTTTTAGCTTCTGTTCATTCTTGATTGTGGGGTTTAAGCAATTTTACTAAAAAATTTCACCTGTCACCTATGTTTAAAGCTGACAGTGAATGCTTTACTTTTACGCTGGATCTGTTATATGTTGTATAATTATTATACCCCATGTCATAAACCATAAATGATAAGGTATGTCTTTTTTATTCAGAGATCCAAAGGTAATGACTTTGATAGGCTGGATGAATATTTTTAGGTTATGGGTAACCAGAAAGGGGTGAGTGCAACTTTTTTTGGCTGTCCAGATGTAACAGGTTACTAGCTTTTATTATTTTATTATTGTTTTTTAAGACCAGGCAATGGGAGTTTTCGAAAAACTTTCTCAAGGAACCCAATCATTAAGATTTCACCTTATGACTTTATGCAACTTATATTCTCAAGTTTCACATGTCAATATTGTATTATTTATCTTTCCATAGATAATGGAGTATTGTGCTTCTTGTATTGATTTGTAGGAAAGAGGTTCAATATCTTTAGAAAATCTAAAAGATTTTATAGAAAATTAAGAAATGCTAGAAGTAACATGAAAAATAAGTAAATAAAAAACGAAAATCATTTTTCAAATAAGTACAAACTGACTTGGGTAGTGGATGCAATCTTTGGAAAATAAAATTACGTGAAATATCATGGCAAACATGTATACAAGAAAGAATTCAAACATTAGTTTCCAAAAGGAAAATTAGAGGCCATGCAAAAGTTCTGGGTATCATTGTGATGCCTTTTATCATTTGTAAGGATATAACATATCATCTCAATATGTAACTTTATTATCAGAAATGCTGTAAAATTCTTTAATGCTAATTTGCAGACGTTACATTATATCATTAATTCTCAAATTTAGTCCACCCATTAATTCTGAATCTAATAAATATGCATCTTGATTCATTGTACTGTGATAGCATGCTATCTCCATTATATTACAGATAAACATAGAATTTTTCACTTATGTCAGTAGCACATTTCCTGCAAGAGACATCTGTGGCCGCTATGTATCCTTGACAATATGGTAGTATGTTAGTACATTTTGAATAATGCTGAGAACCTCCTGCGAGATGGCTTAGCATTTTCTGAGTTATTCTCTAATATTGCATCTTTTATAGGTTTGGGTTTTGTGTTTGGACATTGTTGGAAATATTTACTGAAGTTGTTGGGTAAATCCAAATTCCTCTGTAGGAGCCTTTTTGTGGATATTGGTTTCTCAGTAGGGTCTTATAATCTGCCCTAGATTATGTCTTTCAGTTTTCCCCCTTGTAGGCCTGTGTAAGATCATTTCTGTTCCTGCAGTGGCAGGCGGGATCAAGGCAGCAGGCTGCTCCCTCTGGGTTTGAACCAGATAAAAGCAACTGGGGTTGGAACTGGTTGGAAAGATGGATGGCTGTTCGTCCATGGGAGAATCGGTTTCTTGACATAAATCTGAGAGATGGAGTGATGATTCGTGAGAATGGTTCGACTGAGGGAAAGAATGGCTCCAAGACCCAGTCAAAATCTGCTGGAAAGAAACCCATTTCTTTAAATCTCTCAAATCAGAAAATGGGTCCATCTAATTCTGATGGGGGTAGTTCTTCTCCCACTAAATCAGCAATGTTTCAAGAGGCATCCAACACGGTTTCAGCCAAGCCAAAGTCTAAGCCAATTCTTGAAGATCTGGCTGAAGAAGCCAACTCTAGACCTGGTGTTGGGTCTAGATCCCAC
The DNA here is from genome assembly GCA_030254885.1 of Vitis rotundifolia. Taxonomy (NCBI): domain Eukaryota; kingdom Viridiplantae; phylum Streptophyta; class Magnoliopsida; order Vitales; family Vitaceae; genus Vitis; species Vitis rotundifolia. Next base: position 11,331,114 of record CM058153.1, on the reverse strand, counting down.
AGCAATCCAAAAGAGAGATCCACACTACAAGATAAACAGGCAAAGAAGCGGTTGTCTCTGCCCAACAGCGGTGAGACTCTCTCTATATCTATCTGTCTATCTATCTATATCTATATATCTATTTTGAAAGGACTGCTCTGCACAAAGAAGCCTATGCTCCCATTTTCTTGTTCATTGCCAGTTATAATTGTGACCTTTTCCCACTACAAGAAATATATGTGCCTGGCTCAACCTTTTGGACATTTGGAAACCATTAAATCATATGCAGGAAACTTTCTCCAATATGTAATTGGATAGTAGTATATGCTTTTACAAGCTAGATACTAGTATCTTTTTCTGTTTTTTTTTTTGGATTTCATTACCATTAATAAACAACACTGATGTGTATGGTCACTGTCCTATTTGTAGATTAGTTGGTTTATTTATTTATAAATACTTTTAATGCATATAATTGGTAGTTTTCTCTGCTTTATATTTATTTAGGTGTTGATTTGGTTTGATCAGGGATAGGTTCTGGGGCTCAAGCAGCCAGGCAGCAAAGTAGAAGTGTGGTAAAAAAAGCAGCAAGTGCACAGAAGCCGATAAAGGATAATTCCAAGGTGAACATAAAGGGGGACTTGGAGACTACAAAATCTACATCGGTCAGTGATCTCTAGTTTTATGTTTCTCTGGGTGGTTGCTGCATCAGGTTGTACATATAGAGAGAGAGGGAGGGAGTGGCCGATGCAGCACCATTTGTCTTTTCTTGTCATAGAACATGTTGAAAGGAGATAGTAACCATACTGCTGCTTTAGTTGCTATCATAATATTCGTAAGGTGGGTTGGGTTGGGTTGTCTAGGAAATAAGATTTGGGTCTGTTGTAATCATTTAATTATTGGCATCTCAGGTGTATGTGATTTTATGGGTATTTATTTTTGGAGTGGAATTGGATGATTTTTCAGAGCGCCTCACCTTCATGCTATTGTCTCTTCAGCTCTTCTATCTCTGTTTGTTGAAGATAGTCAATGCGTCATGAAAGAAAGACTAGAAAAACATGTAGACTAGTAGTGATTCTGTTTATTTGTTGGGATCTGAACACGTAGACAAGAGTTGGTATGCAAATTTCAGTTTTTGTTTCTCTTCGCCTCCAATGAATTGTTTCAGGTTTCCCATTCCACTTATCATGGTTTTAAGCTAATGATTTCGATCTTGCCCGAGTTTGTTTGTATTTTCCTAAATCTCGGGATTTCTTTAAACTATTTTTTTTTTTGATTTTTTATTCTTCAGTATTTTGAATTTATTTGTGCTTTTAGGGATTTTTCTGAATTTATTTTTATATATGCACATACACGCATACAATAATTAGAATAAATAAAATAAAAATGAAAAGCTGTTAGGTTGAAATTGTTTTTTTTTTTTTCCTTTAAAAACTACTTTCTTCTCAAAAATCAGTCAGTGTCAAGGAAAGTTGTTCTAACCACCATAACAATACATGAATGAATTGAGCAAATTAAAAAACTATTTAAGAAAAGAGACTAATACCTGAGAATAATCAAAGTCTGAGTGATGCTCAAGGAATGTTTGAAGAAGAAGAAGCCTCATATTGTGAGAGTCGTGCAGTAGAAAATTTTAATATGTTCCAAAACCCTAGTCATTCTTTGGAAAGAAAATCGCAGTTTTGGTATATATGGGAATATCATTTTAAAATGATTAAAATTAGGGAAGCAATAATAAAGAAAGGAATAATGAAAATAGAAAGAGGGATATAACATAATTAGAATAAGCCAAACTCTATTTTAAAGACTTTTAATGCATCCAAAATGCAAACACTTTGCACGTCTACAAATCAATTGAAATAATTTTGTGTATTAGTATCTATATACAAAAATCTAAAGGATTTTGAAATAAAAAATAAAAAATTTACACATTAAAAAGGATGTACGGTGAATCATGACATAAAACTATTGAATGTCATAATTTACCAAGTTATTATACTGTATGAACTCTCAATCTTGATGGGATATTTAGCTTATACTAAAGTTAATAGGAGGCTTTAACCTATAAGCAAAACCATAAGGTGGCCAAATATTTTTATGAATTAGGTTGCTATTGATGGAGGTTGGTGGTAATAGATATTCTCAATAGAGGCATCTTGATGTCTCATAAGATTAAGACAATGTGTCCTCTGTGTGATCCAAATGACATGTGATCTAAAGACTATGACCATAATATTTCTTTTAGTGAAAATTTGACATGCTTTTGAGAGTTAGAGTACGTCAATTAATCACATAATAAGTGAAACTTGTAACTCAAAGATTGGAGAGGTAATCTTGAAAGGTGATAGCAGTACCTTGTTAGATTACAAACACCGATTCATGAGGAGTCTACACATAGTGGATAGTAAGTCACGAGCTCGAGCTTCATCTCATTGTTATTTACATAGAGTACTAGAGTATAGTTAATTATCTATAGTGGGATTTTAAATCAATTTGAAAATTAGATTATGAGATAGCCATTACTCTTATGAGTTCTAATGATTCTCACTTTAAGCTCATATACCATGATGACATGATTTATGAGAGTTGGATTGACTCTAAGTTCACTCTTGTGCATAAGGGTATTTTGGTAATTACATAAGGTTGCACAAGGGATAGTAAACAAGTTCTTTGGATTGGACTAATTGATTAATTAGATGACCCTATGCGGTTAATTAATCAATTAGAATTCATTTCGAGTTAGAGTAAGTGACACAAGTCTTGGTGGGCTCAAGTTACCTAAGCTTAGTAGAAGAACCCTATAAATACCACCTTAGGGGTTAAGGATTAAAAAAAAAAAAAACTTTTAACTATCGTCTTTCATTGCCAAAACGAGAGAGAGAGAAAGAGCACCAAGACATCTTCCCTTCTAAAGTTCACTCTTTGGAGTGCTAAGGTCATGGTTTAAGTCATCGAGAGAACGACTTTAGGTGTACAAGACATCTAGAATATTTAGTCATCTTCTCCACCAAAAGAAATTGATTTAGGAACATTCAGATCTAGGTATAAATGTTTCTTCTCCAGTTTTATTAATTTGAATGATTTTTAAAAGACATGTTTCCACTTAGATTAGACTCTAGAGAAGCTTAGGGTAGATTTGCATGTACTAGATGATCCAGGGTTTGGGTATAAAGAAATCTAAGGTTCTCATAGGCTCTTTGGAAGATGACAAGCAAAAATTTGAAACTTTAACCCTTAAAAGGGTATTTATAGGGCTCCCTATGGGCTCAAGTGACTTGAGCCTAAATTGGGTTTAGGTCACCTAATCTAGCCCACTTGAGTCCTAATTAATTAATTAGAGCCCTATTGGGCTCCAATTAATTATTTAGTTCGGTTCAAAAAGATAATTCATAAGATCTAGTGCAACCTTGTGTTTTTACCACAAGCCCTTATGCATACTTATGAACCTGAAAAGAAAATCTCTCAAATAAAATGTGCCACCATGAAATAAGAGTTCGAGTAAGGACCACTAGGACTCGTAGGAAAATATTGGCTCCCTGAAAATCTAATTCTAAAGTTGACTCAACACCCCACTAAAAAGAGTCAATTGCACTATAACATCTTATGAAATTATAATAAGGTAAAACTCAAATTTGTAACCTACTATTCATTGCATGCAGACTCTCTATGAACTGGTGTCCATAATCTACCAGAGTAGTTGTGGACCTCACATTTCTCGCATGTGTTTTCACTCGAATGGCGAGACTCATTTTTTATTTTGAAAATTGATTTTGAAAAGTTTTTGAAGTCGCCACTTATTTTTATTTTATTTTAAAAGAAAAAACAAAATAAGAATGAAAAACCTTAAATGTGACTCCTAAATTAAAAACAGGTCGTGAAAAATAGAGTCTAGGTTCGGGGGTCAGGTTACCTATTGGAAAGGTACGATGATAGATCGTAGCACCCCCCTAAGCCCCAAGAATTAGGTCTTTTCTATTTGGTTAAGGCAAGTGTTGCAATTGATCAATTAATCATGGATACCAAACAATGATTGAATAATAAAACAAGTCATGCATGATAACAAATAAATAAATAAATATGATCAGGTACGAGGCGTACCTTAGTCGCAAGCTGAGTGCTATCATGAAAGATAAGGTTAGTGCACAAATACAAAATAATCACATGCATGTCAAAGTAGGGCAAAGTCAATCAAGCAATCAATCACAAATGTAGGGCCCCACCAATGCCCAATTTATTTTATATGAATTAATTCTCTAGTATTCTATTATGTTTAGAAGTATAGAATTTTATTCATACTTATTAAAAAAATGAGAAAATAAAAAAAATTATTATAAAAAAGAAAAAAACAAGGAAATCTATGAAAGATGATTGCCAAAGAGAAAATGGGAGCAAACAATTTATTAAAATGATTTTAGAGTCCTAATAAAAGTGCTAAAGAGCTAAAATTATTTTAAAATGGATTTATGAAAATCATTTTTTTTTTTTTTTAAGCAAAGGTGAGGAAAGAAATGAGACACGTGGCCTTTCAGAAAAAAGCAAAATACGGTGGAATTCTAAAATTGATTTAAAAAACAATTATTGAAAGATTGAAGGAAAGCCACGTGTCTTTCAAAATAAAGCAGAATGAGGGGCCATGCGTGCATGTAGAAGTGGGAGAGATGGAAAGGAACTGGTGGGCCTAGTTTTAACTGGCTGGGATTTCTGAATCTTGATTGGTTTTAGCACTTCCATATATCTCTCATGCAGTGGCCCATTCGATAGAGTTATACAACTAGTGGATTAGTACCATTATCGCCAAATTCCTCCATAGTTTCTGTCATCAACTGGATCTATTCTCTAGGTTTATGCATTAGCGTAGTCTGAAAATGGAGAATGTCAAGAGCAACTTTCTTATTCCTTTATTCCTAGATTTTTCACCATTACCACGTCCTTCTTCTTCGATTCCACTAATTCCAAATAAACCCACTTTCAACCTTGTCCTTCTGCAACAACCTATGGTTACCAACAATAACCACCAACTGGACCACATGCATTATTATCTCGCCTGTACCAGCAAAGAGAGACCATTCATTGAGGGTTTGTTCAGCAGATCGTGGACAACTCTCCTTGGCAGTTATGAGAGATCATGCACCGTTCGTAATTACTGCTCTATTGACATTCACCACCAATTTGCGAAGGTTTTCTTCCATCCAAACAATACAAAATGTCTTCATCTTCAACGGGTTCAACCCCAAAGGCCAGTCGCTCCCATGCAACCTTTTCAAGATGAAGACATAAAGATATATTATTTGCTCCTCAATTTTCAAGTTGTTTCTTCATGAAAAGAGTAGTGACGCAGACAAAGCTGATGGAAAGAAACCCATGTGCAGATTGTGTCGAGGAGTGGTCAAGGTGATGGGTTTTATGGTGAGGGTTAGCTTTAGTTGTAGGCTGTATCTAATCCTTATTTACAATTGTGATGATTGTGGTGGTCAAGCAAGCTTCCTTCTTAATGCTCATGTATGTAACGAAGATGGGGTATAACTCGTGCATGGGGCTGAGATTTGGCATGCATATTGGAGGTCTCAAATAGTTGGTCAATGTTGTGTAAGAAAAAGAGTGTTTGGTGGGCATGATGATGTAGGTTAGGTTGATGGTGGTGAGTATAGTATGGAGGATAAGTTGAAGGTGGTGAGTGTGGTGATGGGTTTGGTGGGTATGAAGGATGGGAAGGTGGTGAGAGCTTGTCCTAAGGTTTCCGACATGAAGTTTTTTTTTTTTTTTTTTTTTGCTTAGGATTCAAATTTGACGGAGAGAGGACCTTAAGAGGGGGCTTTGCAAAGGTGGCCATGAATGTAGAAGTAAGCTAGAGGGGTGCCAAAATGTTAGTAATGTTGAGGCTAAGAAAAGTCTAATGCAGCTTCATGGAGAACAGGGAGTTTGCCTTTTTTGTATCTCCTTTGCCTTCCTTTGGGTTTATGACTTCCACACTTTCATACCCAAACCACCCATTGATAAATTCGAGGCACAAGTTCTTCACCAAATTCTTGGTGCTGAGCCAACTAGAGTTGGATTCGTCCAGTTCAATGAAGATTAGATAACCTTTCTCCCTTCCTTGTGCCTCTCAAGGAATCCACCCAGCAACAATGAGACAGGATGAACTCCTATCCTACACAAAAAGGATGTCCAGACGGGTGGTCCAAGCACGCCCCTTCGAAGTTTAAGTCAGATAAGAATAACTCAAGTTGCTTAGTGAGATAGAAGATAGGCGTATGAGTGCGCATATCTCGTTTGTGCCTTTTGGAGGGGTTTTTATAGTGCTGAAAAGAGTGCCACTGTAATGCTGACTAAGCACTTTTGACTTTCTCTTGTAATGATGATTGTCTTACAGACGGTTAAATAATCATCACAATTTTGGATGACTGCAGGGGCCATCAGCTATGGCATCATGATCTTAGACTGTGCAGCCGCCTATCTCTTTAGCTTGTTGATGGTCTAGGGTTATATGTAGCAATTAACTAACATAGACTTGAGGGTTAGAGAAGGTCCCATCATCCGTTTACACGTCTGGCATGAATGACCACGCATGTCAGTAGGTCTTGAAGGCTTGATTAGACAGCCCTATCTTTTTAGGAGATCCGTCCTCCCTTTGCTATCTAATCCTATAGGGAAAGAAGGGTCTTCTTATGCTTGGTGTCAAACATATATGGTGGTGATCCAGATGGAATGATCCGGACAAGTTGCATGCCTATGCTAGACAGTCAAGGTGTCCAAGTTAGAAAAGGGACATGTGGAAGGCGATTGCCCACAATGCCCCCTTAACCCGTTTACCTAAGTTTGGGTAGAGATGGATGGGTTGTGTGTCTCTTCAAGTCACCCAGGTACTTTTGGGACACGTGTCACTTAGGGAATTAAAGACAGGTCACATTCATCGAGGCCACCTATCAAGCAGTGTGTCGCTTTAGGGGTGTGTTTCCAGGCGACCTGTCTTTTAGGATCCCTAGGGTTTTGGTCCCCTATAAATAGGGGACTCCCATACCTTTTGGGTTACTTTTTGAATATTCTCGTTTTGGAGCGCTCTTTTCCCAGTTTCTGTATCCTCATTGTTGTAACGTTTGTCGTTGTTCGTCTCCTGATGTTTTTACTGCTATTCTCAAGTTTGCTTTAGGGGGGTTCTTCTTCGCTAATGGACATCTTTCCCTGACTTTGGTAAGCTTGCCTTCTTTCACATTTCTCTTTTTTTTTTGCTTGTTGTTTGCTTGTGGGGTTTGTTGAGTTTTGGATGCAAAATGGACGCCATGAAGTCCAGACTCTAGGGCCTTTGTGCTTTTTTGGATAACGTAACTGCCTTTAGGAGGAAAAGACTGGTAACGTCTGTTAGACCTAGGGTTTTTCACATTTTTCCTTTTCTATTTCTCTATTGTTGGTGCCTTGAGTGGTTTATTCAAGCATGTGGCCCTATTACCATTGTGGTGGTATGATAGGGAAGACCTCTTTTGGGGGCTAAGTCTTACTTTGCAAGTTTTGTTAGGCAGTCTGCCCAATGTTTGGGTTTTAGATCCTCTTAGGTTTCCTGTTGTACAGTTGAGGCACCGCCTAACGGCAGATGGGCCAGGTGATTGACTTTTAACAATCTCTGTTATCCCGCATAGGTTCTCATGTGGCCTAGAGCTTCTTAGTATGTCAGCGAGAAAAGGTATCGTTTCCACCAGCATGGGCGGTAGAGGCCAAAAAGGTGGTCGAAAGGGTACAGGAGTCGAACGCCCTATGCCAGAGCACCCAGTTGATCTTCTATCAGAGCAGGAGTTTCGGGATTGCTTTCTTATCCTGAACAACATCTTTATCCTCTTAGTAGACGGCCTGATTACTACTCAAAAATGCTATTTTGTATGCTTGTAATTAACTCTTTTAAACACTTTTGAGTAGTAGTTATCACCTTTTAACCCAATTAACATATTAAGGACCTTTGCAATCAATTCTAATCAAAATGTGTAAGTTTTGGTGTTTTTGTTAGCTATTTGATCACCCAAGCAATCCGAGATTGAGGAGAGTTATTTGGAATCCATGGCAAAGCTTTTGGAAAGCTTAGAAACATGAAGAACCAAAGCCTTGAAGCTTTAAAGTCCTTTGCCATAAGCAAATCCGGAATGCAAGGAGGGAAGCAAAGAGGAATCTGCCATGAAGCAAAACAGAGGACAGCAGCTGCAGTCTTCTTGGGCACTTTTGGAGCACTTCCCGGAGTCCAATTTCTACATTCTATATATCATTTCAAAGCTCAGGAAGTCAAGAATCCAATGCTTTAAACGGTGTATGATTTGGAGTTGAAATGAAGGAGTTACAACCATTGGAAGCTGATCACTCCAAGCTGAAGGAAAATTTCGCAGGGCTGCGAAATTTTGTCCTTTTGCTGCGAAATTTCGCAGCCCTTTTTGGACAACTGCGAAACACCTCCTGAAGCTACCCAATAGTTGCAACCGACATCTTGAGATCTTTTTGCTTTATATATTTGATGTCTAAATTCCCAAACTCTCCTTGTAACCCACCTATCATATGATTCCTTAGTCTTTAAGCAAGAACAAAATGGTGAATAACCCCTTATACATATTGTAATTTTTCCCTTTGAAGAACAATCAGACGGGAGACAACCTTTGTATAGTTTTGAAGGAAGTAAAGTTCAGGGTTTTTCTATACCTTACCTTCCCATTTTGTTTGTATTTTCTTAATAGCCAAACAAGTTCTGAGGAAGTTTCCTCAGAGAATGAGTGGCTAAGCTTTTAATTCCTTGGAACTAAGGTTGCCGGGGATGGTTTCAATTGCAAGAATTGGTAGTTTTGTGGTTTCAGCCATTAATGAAGAGTAAGTGTGACCCATTAATGATTTCTATGTTTTTAGTTAACTTAAAACACCTTGCAAGTCACCTGAGCCAACACTTGGTAAGGCAAGTGGTCTCCGTTCATGGAGATGCACTAGTTTACCTCTTGCGAGCTTCTGGGAGGTGACTTGAAGGTGGGATTTTCTTGAATTGCCAACACTTGGTAAGCTTTTGGACTCCAAGGAGACATCCATTAGTTATCTCTTGCGAGCTTGAGACAGGAAGTCCAAGGTTAATGATCACCTTGAATGGCAACTGCTAGGTGAGAAGCACGAGCCATTCCAAGTTGCATCAGTGAGAAGGATTTAGTGCTGAAATCCATTAAAGGGTAGCATTTATCCAAAACCGATTAGAGGATTAACTACATGTTAATTCTCTAGTGCGAGGAAGTGAACCAAGTGACCGGAGCTCTGTTTTTGCATAAGGAACCTCCCCTGTGAACCTAAACCTCCAAGGAATGTTTTTCTTCATAAGTAATTTCCATCACTTTCTTTTTAGTTAGCTTGAAACTAAACCTTTTACAACCAAAGTTTGCGTTTTCTTCTTAAGCTAACCTTGAAATGAAAAAGCACCAAATTAGCTATAAATTGGTATCAGTTGTGAGTTGAAAACCCTTCCCAGTGAACGATCCTAGAGCCACTATGCTATATTAGCTAAAGCTATCCCAATGCATGGTGATATAGGTTATAAATTTTGTTGATTACTCCCTCAATCAAGGAGCACCAGCTAGACGTGAATCAGCTGAGACACCAATTGGGCACGAATCACGGCCATCCCATGATGTCTGAGAAGCTGTCTCATAATGCTACCTACTTCAGCAAGGGGCAGATCAATGCAGGGCTCCTCTTTCCTCTACCTTCTCTTCTCAAACAGGTCCTCCATTTTACAAAGATCCCTCCAACCTTCCTTCACCTGAACGCTGTCCGGGTGCTAATGGGGTGTTGCATCCTGGACATGCTCTACCACCTGAACCTCTCTTTACTAGAGGTTCTTTTTGTCTACACGGTCAAGATGAGCCAGAATGAGAGGTTTAGTTTGTCCACTGACATACTCTCACTTTAGCTAATGACTGGGCTGTCATACTCAAACAATGGCAGGGCGAAGGGGCACGTCCTTGTCTCTAACCCTTAGGGTGGTCTATATGAGGGAGCGGGTAGAGAATTTTATCCACGACAGTCACTAGAGATTCCAAGTAGGATACATTTTTGTAACCTTTGTCCGTCCTTTGTAGCTATTTCTTTTTGGGTTGTGAACTTATTATTGATCTTTCATGCTTGTGTGGTGCAGGTAAGAACAAAAGGGTCAGCTCGTGGAATGGGTGGAGAAGGCCTTTTTTTATCATCTCAACAATTTCTTTGAGATATCTTCAATCGAGCGAAACCACCAGGTTCTTTTGACTGATAAGAACCTGCAAGCGATGGTCAAGGAGTCCCAGCCATTCACCCTCTTTGTACTCCCCCGTTTGGCCCCTCAAACCCTGGTGCCCGACGAGCACTACATACTAAAGGACCTCCCTTTTTATGAGGTCGCTCGTGCAACGAATTCCAAGGTGTGCCAGGATTGCCTAGAGCAAAAGAAGAAGAAGCATCAAGACGGGACGCTAAGGCAAGCTCCGACCACCAATCGTCTAACCTCTAGTTCCACCGTCCATTCTTCTGCTAAGAAGAAGGGACCTATAACTCAACCTATTCAGAGGGCGCCGACTCCGCCATCTGCACCTCCTTCTCCTTCCATTTCAGCTTCCTCTGCATTTTTATCTTCCTTTGCCGCCAACACCGAGCCGGACACAGGGATTGACCTATTGTTTGCTAGCACCAAGCTGGACATAAGGGTTGAGCTAGTGGTGCCTCTTATTGCCTGGGAAGAGGAAGAAGAGGAGGACATGGACGCAAACCTGAGGGTCGGTTCAAGGAAAGATAGTACAAGCGCCTATCCGAATCCATTACAGTTATCCCCCCTCCCTCCAAGAGGCCTTGCTCAATGATTCTTTACCCAGAGCCTATCCTGGCTATTACACTAGCGCCAGCGCCTTAGGCTGCAGCAGCAAGTAGCAATCCCCCTAGTGAGGCAGTGGCTCATCTAGAGCTAGAGAGGCCCCCCTCTTGTCCGACATAACTCAGTGATGACTCCGTTGAGTGCGTAGCTTCCATTTCTCCCCGTCCCCAAGCGTCTTGCATCCCCAGCCGAGAGGAGATAGTCGAATTGATGAAGCAGATCCCCTCCTTTACTAAGAGGAAGGCCCCTGTGCACAACATAGGGGTACTCTTCCCAACTATCTAACGGGTCTCAGTGGACTTAGAGAGTGACCCCACCCTCTCTTTCGCAGCCCATCTTCCGTTCGGCACTCCAAACTCCGTAGTCTCCCGCATCTTACCTATGTAGGATTACACAAGTGTCAAGATAGCGAAAGTGGTAAGCCTCTTCTCTCTTATACTCAGGGCATTTTAGCCTTTTGACTCCTTAACATATTTTTTGTTGCCTCCTTCAATGATAGCCGATATCCAAAATCTAATGCAACAGTACTCTCTGATCTTCAAACGACTGAAGGCTGTCGAAACTATGAGGGCATACATTGCCCACAACATGGAAAACAGTGAAGAACTTCAGGCCAAATTGGAAGCGATAGAGGGCGAGCTTGCTGTTGCTCGAAAAATCGTCAATGAAGGAGTCGGGTTGCTAAGGAAGGCAGAAGAGGGGAAGGAGGCGGCCGAAGCTAAGGCACGCCGGCTAGCAGAGGAGAAGGAAGTGATGGAGGCCAGGCACAAGAAGGCTGATGAAAAGAACAAGTGGCTAAGGCAGGAGATGTAAGAGCTCCAGGTAGGGTTCGTCGTTCAAAAGGAGGAGCTAGAGGGTGAGCATCAAAAGCAAGTGGACGACATGTTCTTCTTCAGTTACCAATGCTGCATAAAGACACATGGTATTATCCAAGACACCCCCAGTTATCCTTCTGATGATGAAGATGAAGCAGTAGGCAGCCTTGCCTGAGGAGATGGAGATGCTGCTAAAGTCAACCCCTCTAATGGGCAGACGTGACTCTGCTTCTTTTTGTGTATTTTTTCTTTCTTTTTTCTGGCCGGAGATGGCCTGACTAGAAGTTGTAGAAACTATGAACATTCATTTTTTTAATACAAATATACTTGTTTTTTTCATCTGCCTTGTACATACATTTTATTTTCATAAGAAATTCTCATTGATAGTACTGCTTTAAGTTGGATATATTCCAAGGACGAAGCAAGGGTACGCCATCCAATGTTTGGAGATGACATGCTCCTGAGTCCCCAACATTAGACACCACATAGGGTCCTTCCTAATTAGCCTAAAACTTTCCAACTCCTGCTTCGGCCGTGTTCTCGAAGAATTTTTTAAAGACTAAGGCTCTAGTCCGAAAAACATGTGGGCGGGTCTTTTGTTGTAATGAGCAATAGCTCTCTGGTGATAGGAGGCCATTTGGATGGCCACATTTTCTCTTATCTCATCTACCCAATCCAAGTACCTCTCAAGCTCTTCATTGTCGTCTTTTTGACCTTGCACGACCGTTTTGGCGGTGGGCATGCCTATCTCAGTTAGAATAATAGCTTCCATGCCATAGGCAAGGGCGAAGGGGGTAGCCCTGGTAGGTTGTCTAGACATTGTTTGGTATGCCCATAGAATTTTGAGCAGTTCGTCTACCAACTTTCCTTTGGCTCATTCCAGCCTCTTCTTCAATGCAATCAATAGGGTCTTGTTCGTTGCCTCTACTTGCCCGTTGCTTTGAGGATAGCGGGGCGTGAAATATAGGTTCTTAATTTTTAGCTCCAAGCAGAATGTTCTAAAAGCGATACTATCAAATTACAACCCATTGTCTACTACAATAGCTTATGGGATCCTAAATCGGCACACGATGTTTTTCCAGACGAACTTGAAAATGTCCTTATCTTTGATACCAGCATAAGCTTCTGCCTCTACCCACCTTTTGAAATAGTCGATTGCCCCGAGCATAAACTTCTTTTGTGCTGCTACCAGAGGTAAGGGGCCAATTATGTCCATCCCCCATTGTGCGAATGACCAAGGGCTTGTGACCGGGTTGAGAACTTCAAAAGGCACACGAGGGATGAGAGCGTACCTTTGACACTGGTCATGCTTCCTAACATAATTTTCAACATCTTGTTTCATGGTAGGCCAATAGTAACCTTGCGTGTGAGTGCAATGTGCTAGGGTTCATCCGCTTGGATGATTGCTACACACACCTTCGTGGAGTTCGACTATGACATATTGAGCTTCCGGATTGCTCAATCATCTTAGGTATGGTCCTCCAAAAGATCATCTATAAAGATTGTCATTAATTAGGGTGAAGCAAGCGGCCTGTACCCGGACTTTGTGCGCACGCTTCCCATTCTCTAGTAGTTCTCTTGTCTGAAGGTATTTCACAATGTCGTGTATCCAGCCAGGGTCCATCTCGGTAGGACTACATACTAGTTCTGACATGATTGAAGATTGGGATTGGACGTAGACGGGCAGCATTACTATCTCTCCTATAGAGATGGCAGCTATTCTGGCCAGTGCATCCACTTTTGAATTCTCAATCGGGGCACCTATATTACCATCCATTCATCTAGCTTTTTTAAGCGATCTTCTACCATGGCAAGATAATGAGTCATGCGTTCATCCTTTGCTTCATACTCTTTCTGAACTTGTCCAACAATTAGTTGAGAATCGCTGCATATTTCCAACTTAGTTGCAGCCAAAGTATGGGCAAGGTCAAGCCCAGCTAAGATAGCCTCATACTCCGCTTCATTGTTAGAGGTAGGAAAGCTGAGCTAAATAGCCTACTCTAGTAGTTCTCCGGTTGGTGACTGTAAGATCATGCCTACTCCAGAACCGGAAACTCTAGATGTCCCATCCACATGGAGTATCCACCATTCTTCATCAAAGGATTCAACTGGATGAGTCATTTTTTGGGGGAGTTCAGCTATGAAGTCAGCCATGACCAGTCTTTTTAATGCTAATCTTGGCTGGTATTTGATTTTGTACTCACTCAACTCAACGACCCATTTCAACATTCTTTTGGACATATCCGGCTTGTGTTGTGTGCTTTTGAGCAGTTGATCTATGAGTACGGTCACTTGGTGAGCCTAAAAATACAGGCAAAGTTTCTGGGCGGCGCTTTTTAAGGCTAAAGTTGTCTGTTCCATTTTGGAGTACCGAGTCTCTGCGTCCACCATTGCCTTGCTCACGTAGTAAACGGGTTTTTACTCTTTAACTCTTATGTACTGAAATAGAACAACACTGACTGCATAGTTAGACACAGCTAGATACATGTAGAGTTGTTAACCCAGACTAAGGGCTACTCAGGATGGGTGGCTTAGTGAGGTAGCGTTTAACTTCCTCAAATGCCTACTCACATTCGTCCGTCCAGCTGATCGTGCTTGCCCCTCTGAGCGTGAGGAAGAAAGGCCTCAGCTTGTTTGTGAAACGAGCTATGAAACGCCCCAACGCAGCTAGATGAACCATAAGGCGCTGCAACTCCTTTTTACTACTCGAGACAGGCGTATCAAGGATGGCTCTTATTTGATCCGGGTTGACTTCTATTCCTCTCTGGGTTACCATAAATCTTAGAAACTTCCCTGTGCTGACTTCAAAACGGCATTTAGTTGGGTTAGGCTTCATGTTATACTCCCGCATTAGGCGAAATATCTATTCTAGATGTTGGGCGTGTTCTCCTTGGGTTCTGTTTTTCACCACAATGTCGTCGACGTAGAATTCCACAGTTCGGCCAATTAAAGGCTTGAAGATCTTTGTTATTAATCTCTAATAAGTAGTGCCAGCATTCTTGAGCTCGAATGGCATGACTTTGTAGTAGTACAGCCCGTGTGATGTCACAAAGGTTGTCTTTTCTACATCTTGTTGGAACATGGGGATCTTATGGTATCCATAAAAAGCGTCTATGAAAAAAAGCATTCCATGCCCGGTAGTGGCATCAACGATTTGATCTATCCGGGGCAAAGGAAAACTATCCTTCACGCAAGCATCATTCAGGTTGGTGCAATTGACACAAACTCGCCATTTTCTGTCTTTCTTTGAAATGACCACCACATTCGCCAACCAATCTAGATATTCGACTTCCCTGATAAATCCAGCTGCCAGCAACTTATTAGTCTCAGCTTGGATGATCCTCTACCTATTCGAATGGAAGCATCGAACCTTCTGGCAGACGGGATGTGAGGAAGGTATAATGTTAAGCCGGTGAGAGGACATAGATGGGTGGATTCCTGGCATGTCAGAATGAGTCCAAGCGAAGACATCTTTGTTTTGCTAAAGCACGTTTTTGAGCAGTTCTGATTCATTTGACGCAAGGAGGGAGCTAGTATAGGTAACTTGATCTGTACCATGTGAGAGGCGTAGTAGTTGGTGTAGATTAGCTGCAAGTGGATCTTTCTCCGTCGGGTTCAGTAATTGTTATTGTTTCTTTGCACTTGATGATTCCGAGTGTGCCTCGTTGTCGACTGGGTGTCCAAAGTCTAGCGCCACTTGATAGCACTGGAACACGACTAACTGGATGCCAAGAAGGTTGATCTGTCCGTCCTCGGTGAGGTAGCTTACCATCTGATGGTATGTAAAAGGAATGGCTTTCATATTGTGAAGCCATGCATGTCCCATGATGGCGTTGAAAGGGGATAAGTCCTTTACCATTGAGAATTGCCCATTTAGGGTGACCAGGCCTACCTATACGGGTAACACAACGTCGCCTAGAGAAGTTGTTGTGGCCCCATTAAACCCAGATAGTAACCGTCCTAGATTTTCTAGGGCAGATGGTGGGAAGCCCATTTGCTTATAGGGTGACATTTGTAAGAGGTCAACTGAGCTACCCGGATCAATTAGAACTCTTCTTACATCAAACCCACTTATTTCCATGGTCAGGATCAGGGCGTCTTCGTGTGGTTGCAATACCCGGTTAGCATTTATCGAAGAAAAGGTAATCGTATTGTCAATGGGGCGTATCCTTCCATCTGGCAAGTCATACTGAACGGAGCTAATCCATTCTCTTATAGAGGCCACACAGAGCAACCTTTGCCTTTTCCGTTTGGAGTTGTATTTTTCGTCAGCGGGGCCTCCGTGAATCTAGTTAATAACAGCTCTAAGAGCTGTTAAAGTTGTGGGGGCTTAGACAATCAAATCTCGAGCCATCTCTCTTTGCCCACCAGTTGTGCAACATATTGTTTCAGGTGTCCTACCCTAATTAGTCTTTCCATTAAGTAGTGGAGACTTCTGCATTACTCTGTGGTGTGGCCATGATCTTTGTGATAGGCACACCTTCAACTCTACTCTCGTTTAGCTGGATCTATCTTAATCGGCTCTGGCCACCTAAAATCAAATAGATCATAGATCATTAGGAGGATTTTTTCATATGAGATGCTAAGGGGGGTCAAGCCAACTTGACTTGGCTACTGCTGGTTGTCCTGCCCCTTACTAGCTTGCCTCAATTGGTTTAAGGGCTTAGATCTTCCTGCATGGTCGTTCCTGGTCGGACGATTAGTGGTCAGGACCTATTAAGTAGTCGCGCGGACATCGTCTTCGAGCATAAAGTACTTGTTTGCTCGTCTGAACAAGTCGTCCATCGTTGTTAGCGGCTTTTTGGCGAGAGACTCAAAGAACGATATACCTAGACGAATGCTTCTCTTGAAGATTTGCAGGATGGCGTCCATGCTGCAAGACTCCACTTGGAGCACAGCTTGCCCGAACCGTTTCATGAAGTCTCTGATGGATTCGTTTTCCTATATCTTGATGTTCTACTTGTGGCGAGCTGAACATAGGTAGTGTCCCACAAATGCCTCTAACAAGTCCCAAAAATTGTTCACGAAACTCTTCGGGAGGCAATGGAACCACGAGAGAGCCTGGCCACGTAGGCTGGTTTTAAAGACTTTGCATAGCACTGCATCATTCCCTATTTCAAGGGTCATGAGTTGCCTGTAGTGCATGATATGATCGAACGGATCACTTGTTCCATCGTATATCGTGAATTTTGGTACTATGAACCCCTTTAAGGGCTCATAGTTAATGATATGAGGGCCAAACAACATGGAAAGCATGTCGTCCAACCGTTAGTTAACGAAGCCGAGTGGAGCCCGATCTATGGGGGTCTCAACTTGCCACTGTTTTGGTGGATGGGAAGGCCACTCCGACATGATTGCTGCAATTAAGGGACCCAGACGGGCCTCCAGGGTTTCTACTATGCATGGTTTTCCCCCTATGTCAGGTGACTGTGGTCCTAGCTAGGCCCGCATCGCATCAGATAGGCGTGACCTCTTGTCGCACTTCCTTTTTGTTAACACCCAAGTAAAGTCGGAGCTTTCGTCCAACTACACCTAGCAGGTTGGTGAAAGTTCTTCCTCAAACCACAGTGTGTGACTGCCAGTGGGGAACTCTTCCCAGGGAAAGATGCCTTGTCAGTGCATCTTGAGGCTGTGCATTGGCTTTTGGGTTGCTGGCTTTGAGAAGGGCTCACTGATGACATTTGGGCATGCAACTCTTCATTTTCTTCCTTGATCCACCTTGTTTGACGGATCAAAGGCTGCATCTGTCAATCATTTTTGTGTTGGCGTCTCTTTATGCTTTCACGCTAGCGAAAGTAACCTTTGCTACCCATAGCTGATGACCGGTTTCTAGAGGGTGTGGACATCCTTAGTTGTTCCCACAGACGGCGCCAATGTTGGTGCTGAGCTAATTGGAGTCAGATTCATCCAGTTCTATGGAGATTAGACTACCTTTCTCCCTTCCTTCTGCCTCTTAGGGAATCCGCCCAACAATAATGAGACTGTATGAACTCCTATCTTGCACAAAAATGATGTCTAGACGGGTGGTCCAGGCACGCCCCTCCGAAGCTTAAGTCAGATAAGAATAGCTCAAGCTACTTAGTGAGAGAAAAGATAGGTGTATGAGCATGTGTACCTCGTTTGTGCCTTTTGGAGGGGTTTTTATAGTGCTAAAGAGAGTGCCACTGTAGTGCTAACTAAGCACTTTTGACTTTCTCTTGTAATGATGATTGTCTTGCAGGCAGCTAGGCAATCATCATAGTTTTGGATGGCTGGCAGGGGCCATCAGCTATCGCATCATGATCTTAGACTGTACAACCGCCTGTCTCTTCAGTCTGTTGATGGTTTGGGGTTATATGCAGCAATTAGCTAACATGGACTTGAGGGTTAGAGGATGTCCCATCAGTTGTTTACACGTCTGGCGTGAACGACCACGCATGCCAGTGGGTCTTGAAGGCTTGATTAAACAATCTTATCTATTGGGGAGATCCGTCTTCCCCTTGCTGTCTGGTCTAGTAGAGAAAAAAGGGTCTTCTTATGCTTGGTTTCAGACGGATATGGTGGTGATCCGGATAGGTTGCATGCCTATGCTAGACAGTCAAGGTGTTCGGGTTGGAAAAGGGACACGTGGAAGGCAGTCACCCACACAAATGAGATATTACTCTGATCTTCAACAGGATTAGGAACTTTGATAAATGTGCGCACAATTCATGATGCAGTCAGACCATCTTAACAAGATTCAAGGTGGTGAATGGTTTCTTGCTCTCCACATTCTCACATACGTGTCTAAGGGTGAATGGAAAGGAGTTTATGAGAATGCATGCAAACTGGAGACCTTGATTTGGAGAGAGCAAGGGCTTCTGCAATGATCTAAATGTGAATGAAAAAAATGAGTTGCCACCAAAAGATTTTAAATGTCTTTGAATGATGCTGATCGCCAAAAGCATTTGGGACAAAGTGTTGCCGTGGAGATATCATCTTGGTGATTTCTTCAACCAAAACTTTCATCCGTGAGAGCATCGATTGCCACTAAAGTAAGACACTAAGTTAACTTTTGGATTTGCAGTCTCTAATGATCTTGCAGGCTTTATTCAGCTAAGAATCAAAGGTCTCCAACTCTGACCATTAGGTAGCACCATCTGGCCATTACACAAACTTTTAGAGCATCTTTCATGCTCAGAAGTAGAGTTGTGATGATCTGCTGACAGTTTGTATGAGTAATCATAGGTGTCTCCATTGTTGAACCATGAAGAAACTTAAATATTCATCTAAGGATTCAAGCAGTAGCTCTGTTAGTGAGATCATCACCCAATTACCAATCACTCTTTCCAACAGAATTTGCATGCCCATTCCTTCAAGTTCCTTTTTCTAATGCAAGTTGTCTTCATTTTCCCTACAGAATGACCACTTCAGCTTCTAATTCCCGATAACTCATTGCGCGACTACATCAAAGGCATCCTTAAGAGTCCCTAGTTTAGTTCTAGGATCAATATATCTTCCGATACATGAATCACCCTAGGGTCATAGGCAGAAAAGAGAGCTCTAGAACATCTACATTATAATGTTTGGTGAATAGCACTTGTTCTTCCCAAAATCACATTCCGAAAGCTTGCCAACCTTAGTTTAACTAATATGGAGGGTTTCATCTAGCACAAGAAAAATCTCATTTTTGCCAATCACATAATCGTCATCCCCTTCAACTTTTTTACTTTCCTCAAAAAATCAAAGAACCATGCTGGTAAAATCAATGAAATCCACATACTGATCAGAAAACCTTCTGGTGACGTCACCTAATGATTCAAACACAATGGTTATAAGAGCTCCAAATATATTCTTCATATATAGGAAATGAACAGCTTCCTGAAAAGCTCTTCTCAGTTTTCAGTTCCAAAACAGATAGTGAAATGTGAAGACCAGAAAAAGAGCTAAACGGGATGTGAACCAGAAGTAGAGGAAAACAACAAAAAATGAGGGGTCTACAAATATGCCCATCTTTGGTAGAGATCATAAGTGTAATGAATGGATCATGGATATGTGAGAATGAATGAAACGAAGTGAAGATCCCGAATTTTGGTCCTAACACATAACACAATAAGCTCAAGATCAATGTCTCATACTAGAAAGAGACTCGAGACAAAGACATGGACAATGTGAGTGAGGATATGTGATAATGCATGTACAATGAACAACACCGGACCATGATAAAATGAACAACTCAAGGATGACCAAGATAGGGAGTGATCGACCCACATAAAAAAGAACTTGAAGGAAAGAGATTGTACAGCTCGAGGCTGAACAAACACAAAACTAAGGCGCGACTCGAAGAAGAACAAGACTCAACTAGAAGTAAGGACATAGCTCGAAGCCGAACAAGAACTCAACTAAAAGTATAAAGGTGCGACTCGAAGCCGAACAAGACTCAATTGGATGCAAAAGTGCAGCTTAGAGCCGAACATACTAAACTGGAAACGTAAAGGCGTGGCTTGAAGCCGAACAAGACTCAACAATATGCAAAGGCGAAGCTCAAAGCCAAAAAGACTAAACTAGAAATGTAAAGGCGAGACTCAAAGCCGAACAAGACTCAACTGGAAACATAAAGGCGCAACTCAAAGCCGAACAAGACTCAAATGAATACGTAAAAATGCAGCTCAAAATCAAACAAGATTTAACTAGATGTAGAGGAGTGGCTAGAAGCCGAACAATACTTAACTAGACGCAAAGGCGCGACTCAAAGTCGAACAAGACTCAACTGGATGTAAAGGCATAGCTCGAAGCCGAACAGACTCAACTAGAAACGTAAAGGCATGGCTCAAAGTCAAACAAGACTCAACTGGAAACATAAAGGCATGGCTCGAAGCCGAACAAGACTCAATTGGATGTAAAGGTGCGGCTTGAAGCCGAACAAGACTCAACTAGAACGCAAAGGCGTGGCTTGGAGCCGAACAGACTAAAATGGATAGGCACGGCTCGAAGCAGAACAAAACTCAACTAGATGTAGAGGCGTAGCTCGAAGCTGAACAAACTCAACTAGAAACGTAAAGGTGTGGCTTGAAGCCAAACAAGACTCAACTGGATGTAAAAGTGTGGCTCAAAGCCAAACAAGACTTAAGTAGATACGTAAAGGCGCAATCAAAGCCAAACAAGACTCAACTAGATGTAAAGGCGCGGCTCAAAACCAAACAAGACTCAATTGGATAGGCGAAGCTCAAAAATGAACAAAACTCAACTAGATAGGAGTGGCTTGAAGCCAAACAAAACTCAACTGGATGTAAAGGCATGGCTTGAAGTTGAACAAGCTCAACTAGAAATCGAAAGGTGTAGCTCAAAGCCGAACAAGACTCAATTGGATGTAAAGGCGCAGCTCAAAGCCAAACAAGACTCGACTAGATATGTAAAGGTGTGGCTCAAAGTTGAACAAGACTCAACTAGATGTAAAGGCGCAGCTCGAAGTCAAAATGGACTCAACTAGAATTCAAAGGCACGGCTCGGAGCTTAATAGACTAAATTGGATAGGTGTGGCTCAAAACCAAACAAGAAACAACTAAATGTAAAGGTGCAACCCAAAGACGAATAGACTAAACTGAAAACATAAAGGCACCATCTCACAGCTGAACAAGCTCAAAACTAAGTTGACATGAAACTAACTAATTGATATAGGTATAGTCCCAAAAACTCAAACTGAACACAAATTGCAGGAAAATGGTCGATTGATATAGGTACAACCTTGACTGAAACTTAACTATCAAGTAAATGACCAATCGATATAGGTGCAGTCCTGAAAACTCAAATTGACAAGACAATGAATGACCAATCAATATAGGTGCGATCCCAACTCAAACTAAACACAAGCTGAAAGGAAGATGACCGATTGGTATAGGTGTAGTCTACGCAGAAGATAAGACTAAACTAACATCATGTTGATCTGATCAAGTGGCTCAAAATCAAAGGACAACTGAGATAATGATGCAAGCAAACTCGACAGGAAGGGATATGCCCTAGTATGACAACTCATAAGGATTGACAACTAGGTCAAAAGAGGATGCAATCTACTGAAGGTCTAAAGCTCTCAAATAAGGGGGTATGCCCTAGTATGTGACAGTGAACAAATTGAAATATGAAATACCAAAAAACTATTGTACACTGGAATATGCTCATCAGCCATATAACGAAAACGTCCAACCTCAAACAGGAAATGCCAAACAGGACCATGTATCGTGATACCATGCTGACAAAACAAAATTGACTGATGAATAAAAACAATGATGACCAATGCTCAAAATGTAAAGTGCAAGTGATCAACACTCAACATGTTAACTGTCAAAATGAAAACATCATCACTAATAAATTGATAATATGTTAGGCATTGCCATCATGGAAAATGCTTAACTTAAAGTCCAAAAGATATATGAAAGCTCGACTAGGAAAGTCGAGGATTGGTCTACATCCTCCCTTAATCCAGAGAGTAAGGTGTGAGGTCATGTGTCATGGTGAAAGGTGTGGCTCAAAAGAAGGTAATGATCAGGCTTTGGTAAGATAGAAAACATGAAAGTATCAAGGGTGAAATGTTTGAGTCTGAAATGAAAGGTAGGTAAGTATCCAAGATCATCCAAGTAGGCTAAGGAGACTAAACCCAAGGTGTCAATAACTCCATAATCCATCAAAAGTAGCAATCATAAACAGAAAGTCAAACCTCAATGTCAAAGATCAGCAAAGTGGCTATGCCCCAGTATAAAATGATGCCCTCTGATATGCCTATGCCCCAATATGCAATGAGGACAACATGAAATAATCGAATAATCTCCATACTACTTGCCAGATGCTCTAACATAAAGAATCAATATGATCTCGCTCCAAAAAGATGGATATGCCCCAGCGTAAAGGATTCAATAAGGGGGCTATTCTTCAATGTAAAATACTCTCCATCATGACTATGTCCTAGTATAAAACTGTTTGAAGTGGCTATGCTTCGAGATAAATTAAACTCCATCGTCAATGAAAAAGCTATACCTCAGCATGCATCATCAGGTCGAGATCAATCTTAACTCCTGATACTGAAAATGGGTATATCTCAATGTAATCTCAACAACTCTCGGCTCCATCATAATGGAATGACATGGCTATGTCTACCATGAAAAATCTATGACGCAACTATGTCTTAGAATAAACCATCACCTCAAAAATCATCCATCAATGAGAAAAGTATGTCTTGATGTAGAATATCAAGTAGAGTAGTTGCATCTTTGAGAAAAGTGCTCTCTAAAATGGCTATGCCCTAGTGTAGGGTCATCCCATAACTCCTAATCCATCATAACCTAAGTGAAGAGGTGAAATGGCTATGCCCCAGTGTCGGGCATGATCCCGACAATCTATCATCAATAAGAAGACTATGCCTCAAAATAGGTCATCATCTCAAAAATCCGTCATCCATAAGTGGGGTATGCCCTAATGTAAGATCACATCATCTGAAAAAATCCATCACTGATAAGAGGGATATGCCCCAATGTAAATGATATCATAGCTCCTCATTCATCATGCTCCAAGAAATAATCTCCAATCAATCTCAAGTATCGCCCATGTGTGAGCTGTCAAACACAATGTGTGAAGTCATGGTCTCAGGGTGGTCTTAAGACAC
The DNA here is from genome assembly GCA_030254885.1 of Vitis rotundifolia. Taxonomy (NCBI): domain Eukaryota; kingdom Viridiplantae; phylum Streptophyta; class Magnoliopsida; order Vitales; family Vitaceae; genus Vitis; species Vitis rotundifolia. The sequence continues at coordinate 11,307,866 of CM058153.1, read as the reverse complement.
AACACATTAAGTAGGCTAAGATTATAGGGTGAAAGAAACGAAAGGAAACTAAGCTCAATAATCCCAATGATATAATCCTCATAGCCCTCATGCATGAGAGGCAATGCATAGAAAACCTCATAAGTCATGGACTTAGGGTTTCCTACACGAAAAATCATGATAAAGGAATGAACACATCAAATAAGCAAGAATAGCGTGTGGATGCTGAACCCAAATCAAACATCAAGCAGGATGAGAAAAGAAAGAAATCAAATAAGGTGGAGCGAAATGGATTAATGGAATAAAGATAAAAGAAAGCAAAGAGATAGAAAAGTAAGTAATGGTCAACTCGTATCAAAGCATGGAAAACAATCACATCAGAAATAGATGGAATGATGGATAAAGCAATGATCCAAAGATACTAAAGAGGAGTTGTTTGCCCCTCTTACAAAAATCGAATAGAAAACTCATACTCTCACCTAGAAATACATATCAAGATAGAATTGAGTAAAAAGAAAATCTCTTAGAGCTCTCATATGAACTCTCTCCAACACATGAATTCAATGAAGCAAATCAACATGTCTATACATGTACTCAATGGAGAATGGTAGAATAAACAATGTGCTCTATCTTTTCTTTTTTCTTTTTTTGTGCATACTTTGATTAATAATGAATGACCTCCCATGAAAATACAATCACATGAGTAAACTCTCCCCATATACTGATGTAACATGAATCCTCACTAACAAGACAATCCCTCAAAATAAGATCTGAACCACCGTCCATGAGGTGAATATCCTCCATGCAAGGATATGATCGTCCTCCATGCAATAACGTGTGGAAAACCACCACTCAAGGTGAAACAAGGATAATGTTGAGTAGGAAATGATAAAGGAAAATAAAGAGGATGAATATCACAAGTGCTGATATGTGATGTCAAAAAAAGTGATGAGATGATGCTAAAGTGGAAAATATCACAACGAAAAGTGGGATGAGGCCTGAATATGCATATCAGGTCTTGAACTCATAAGATATCTAATCAAAGCATGCAAGCACTATAGGGTCCCCAACCTGGTGTAATAGGTGAATGAAGTAATAAGACATAAAAGGCTATAATATCCATGTGAGGCTCAAAGGGCTAGCAACGGGTAACTCTATATGTGAGGATGATCAAGTAAATAGGCTCATGAAATCATGGCCACCTAACCTTTAACCATAACCTCAAACATCGTGTTCTCAAGATCTCACATGATCAATGCTAGAGATTGGCACTTATCCAACATAGTTATGTCAACTCCTCTGCAACATGTGAAAGTTCCCACTTTGAATACTCTATGATAATCATCAATGCCATCTAAAAATTAGGTCACTCTATCATCACAAACCATTCATCATCATCTCATAAAATCAATCTCTCTAGTCATGCCAAATCCTCAAAAGTCATATGCAATGGCTCAATCTGGATACTTCATAACAACCCCTCTGTCTATCTCGACCATAGAATGGTCAACAAAATCATAGAGCAATCAAACCACTCTCTCATCATAATCCATCTATGAACATGCAAAGCTCACCTCAAGTCCAATCATCTCAAGCTCTACCTGGTCAGATCAAAGAAATGATGTACAAGGCTAGTATATATAAGGAATGATGGGTCATGCAAAAGCGTGAAGGAGCAATGTTGTACAAAGCTCATCATGGATAGTTCATGAAGTCCAAAAGGTCAAGGTATGGATATGGATATGGTACTGCTCTGATCAAAAGGTGAAATGGGTCATAGTCTCAAACTTCTTAAGTCAATTTCCTAATCCTAGGTCAATAGGCTCAATATCTTCCATGATAGGTCAAGTCAAAGTGATCATGATAAGCAAGTGAAAGACGTCTCATATTGAGAGCATAACACACATCAACACGAGAAATCACTCAATCTCTCTTCTTTTAAAAGCTAAAATTGGAGTTTTTGTAGAAAAAGTAAAAGAACTAACATATGGCATGCTCTTATTGGCCGCTTATTTCCCAAATAATTACCTAAAAACAACTAAAAATACTAAAACCTTGATTTTCAATCGTGCAGGACCCACTTAGGGTTGATGAAGTGTCAAAAATGCAATTCTCGAGATGGAGGAAGTAAAATTTTAAAGTGGCAATGTATGATTTCAAAATTAGTGTGATTTCAAAACAAATTTAGAAATCATAAGTTGAATTTTCAAAATCACCATTTCAAATTCGAAATGGTTCATTAGCTTTATTTAGTTGTCTTCAAATGGTTATAACTTCTTCATTTTGACTCCGATTTATATACCGTTTGAATCGTTAGGACTCCTAAGTCTTAAGCTTCAAAACCATATGTATCTAACCCTAAAAAGATTATGAAAAGTGCTAGAACAATTACATCAAAATCAAGATATGTGCTTCTATCAGGTTTAAGTTCTAAATTCCATTTTAAGTTTGATTGCACTTGCTTCAAACCTCTTTCCTCAAGATTGCTTGCCCTCTAACTCTCTCCATAAAATTAAGTTCTCATATTTAATACTCATAAATTCCTTATTTTGCCTTTGCACGGATCCTTCTCATGTCTTACAAATATTGAATCTCTTTTTAGGCATAATTGACCTCTTACTCTACTTCGGTTGAAAATGACTTTTACAACTTGCATTATTTTCCTCCCTTAAATATGAAATTAAGCTCAAAATATATGTTAGATCCATAACTAGGGTCTTAGCATTAATTTAAGTTAAGTTTGATGATTTAAGCTTTTATATTGCACATATCTCATATATGTGCCATTGAAGCATAAATTTTGGCTCCAATTAGCAAGCACTTCTAATCTTTAGATTTGGATCCAATATTTGTTTTGAATGTTTTTATTACTAGGATCTAATAGCCCTAGGGATAGTAACATGCATCTAACGATATCCAGGGTTAAGGAATAGAGTAATCCAAGATTCCTTATATGCCCTTTCATGATGTATCCATAACAATTATTCTCATGGTTCTTAGGCTCTCCTAAACTCTTCTTATTTTCTTATGTTACCTTAATATTACTCCACCTTTGGTAGTGTGATGTGGTTTTCTTTTTCTAAAAATTTAAGGAATGATTACCATGAGTGCCATGGTACTAGAAATTCCTTCCATGGTTATGGCCATATCCTTGTCTACATCCATTATTGTGGGAGTTTGTAGGGATGAACCCCTTAAAAGTAAGACATGATGTAACAAAGTTAGACATGAACTTCTACTTTTCTATTCATCATTTACACTGATATTGATTTGAGCATTTAGACACATATCACTTGCACTGTACATGACTTGGTGGCATTAAGTTACACAAAAGACACAATTCATAAGTTCCTTACAAAAGGATAATTAGTTCACAGTCAATTCATGGATTTAGGTAATATAGTAGAGGTTGTAATGCACTAACTCCTAATTGGAAGGATGAGTAATCTTAGCCGTTAGGATGGGTTTCCCGTGGTGAGTGCACTAGTGTGTATGGTTACCATTAGACAAGTCATACGGTGAATCATAATGTAAGGTAATTAGGTTGTCATGATTCACTAAGCTATTGTATTACATAGACTCTCAACTTTGAGAGGATATTGAACCTGTGTTGAAATCAATACATGAGACTTTTTGCTATGGGTGAGACCCTAATATGATCATATATCCCTTAGGATGGGGTCATTATTAATGGAGGCTAGTGGCAATCGGTATTCTTGATAAAGGCACTTTGCTAGCTCATAGGATTAAGACAACTTGTCTCCTTAGGTAATCCAAAGGATGCATGATCATGAAATTTGTGGTTGTCATAATTCTTTAAGTGAAATTTGACATATGCTCTTTGTGAAACCAAGGTTTGGTTAATCTCGGTTTTGATGATAACAAAATAAGGTTTAAAACTAATGATTATATTTCAAGTGTGATTAGGCAAGACGATTTCCAAAGTGGTAATCACAAAGACAAATCAAGCCAAGGAGAAATCATGAAGAAGAAGGTCACCTCAAAGAAAAGTGTTTTTCAAGACCCAAGCTTCATAAGATCTCTTTGTAAGGTTGTTGGTGCACTAGGTTTTTCATGCATTACATTCATTAATTATGCACCAAAATCATCCAAGAGTTATTTTGTTTTAAATATTTTTAAAAAATTGGATGACTTCATGTTTTCAACTAAAACCTTGTGTCAAATGTTTTTCAAACTTGTTTAAAAGGTTTTAATTTGAAAAGAATGGTTGTTAAGCCAAAAAAATGGCTCAACTACTGAACCGATCGAGGAGCAGGTCGACCCCCAGCTCAACCGGTCTAGGTCTAGGTCGACCTCCAGCTCAACTAGTCGAGGTCCAGGTCAACCCCCAACTCAATCGGTCGAGGTCCGAGTCAACCCCCAACTCAACCGGTCGAGGGGTGCAAAAAACTTTTTCTTTTTTCCAGAATAATTGTTCAACCAGTCGAGGTTGAACCTCAACCAGTTGACCCCCACCTCAACCGATCAAGGTCCGGTCAAGGGGCGATCAAGGTCCAACGGTCACCTAGCAAGTATTAAATGCTAATGACTAGTCAATCGATCAATTCCCAACTCGACCAGTCAAACCCCCAACGGTTAGTTTAGTCATTTTCTTCTATAAAAAGGCTTCAATCTTCATTGTTTCATGAGCTTAACCCTCCCAAACCTTTCTTAAATATAGTTGAGCCTTGAAATGGTGTTTTTGAGTACACCATTGTTCTGAAACTTGCATATCTTTAGTGCACACCATTCAATCCTAGTTTTCTTGTATCATTTGAGCTTAAAGTTTTTGTACTAGGATTTTGTGAGATCATTTATTTGTAAATCTTTGAGAGGAAGTTTCTCAAGTATGTGGTATCACTTGAGGGGTTGTTCAAGAGTGGGATATCTCTTGAGAAATGTAAAGAGTGCTTGGAGCCAAAAGTCCAAGAGGGTGAATTGGAACCATAATCCAATTGTATTGCTTGAAGGCTTGGTTTGGAAGCCTTGAATTAGTGGAACCTCAAGTTTGGGATTGAAGCTAGAGGAGAGTGGATATAGGCCGAGTTGCGTCGAACCACTATAAAATCTTATGTTTGCATTCTCTCTTCCCTACTCTTTTACTTTATATGCAATTGTTTTTATATTGTTTTATTATATACTTGCATATAATTATCTCTTGCATTCACATATCTTAAATTTACAAAAAAGAGACCATCACCCTATTCACCTCCTCTCTAGGTGATTACCATATGTTGAATTAGCCTAATTTTTCTAACAAGTTGTGCAATCTTGTAAGGATGCTTGATTTCCTTTCTTGATCTTATTTTCAAGATTCATCATATCAATATATATTTTAGCATCAAGGATCGAAGATGGATAATGATTTTTTTTTTTCTCAAAATGTCATGCTACAAATTCAAGTTTTGTCAAATTCAACATTATCAAAAAGCTTTAGAGTATCATGTTGATAACTTGCTGTGAATAAATAAATAAATAAAACATGAAGTGAAAGAAGAAAAAAATAATAATGACAGAAATACAGAGAAATGTGGAAGATTACTCTCAATCGGCATGTCAGATACAAAAGGCAAAAGGCCTTTTTATAAGCTTACAACATGGCTTCATTTAGTACTATAGTAGACCCTCAATAAATTAAAACTCAATATATTGACAACATGATCAAATAACATTTTTTTTCCAATCCCAACTTAGGGTTAGCATATTAAATTAATATATTTGATAAATTTATAAGATAATACATTATAGAAAAATCTTTGTAGTTTCATATAGGACTCACGGTATAAATTAGTAATTTCCTAATATGTGACTAAATCTATATGGTCCATCTAGGAGGCCTTTTGTAAAATGTGTCCAATTCTACTTATTTAAACAATGTATAAATACTTAGTTGGAAAAATAAGTGGATTCATGAATTTTACTTGTTCAAACAAAATACATAAAAAATAGTCCATGTTTGATTATAATAAAATAATATTAGATATAATATTTTGAAAAAATAATAATTTGATAAATAAATAATTTATTAATTAAAGGATAAATTAATAGATTATTAATTTCTCAATTATTTGTTATTCACTTAATTAATAAATTTTCTTTGGTCTCAAGGCTATTAATTTATCAAGAGTTAACTATATATTTAAGATAAATAAATGAAGTCTTTAATTTTATTTTTTATTTTTTTTAAAGCATCCTTAATGTAAATTACAAGATTTACGATATACAAGTGTATGTAACACCTTGTTAGGAATTATATGGTAGCTTAGAATATTTTATACAAGGGAAAATGATTTATTTGTCTACTTTTTAGAGAAAAAAAAATAGAGGATAAGTCTTTAAATGCAAATACTGGCATGTAAATTTATTTACGAAATACCATTTTATGGGCAACATTAGAGAATTCATATATCATATGATAAAGATGAAATCTAAAATTTTGGCTAGCTCTCAATTATTTTATTATCAATTTTGGAAGGATAAAAGAGGGACCCACTTGTGCACATCGGCGCAGTCCATCCAAGCCCAAGCCCAAGCCCAAGCCCAAGCCCAAGCCCAAGCCCAACCCACTCCTCTAAATATTTTTAGATTAAAAAAAAAAAAAATTCATGACGATCACTTTTATTATATCCAATGGGATCATATACTTAGAGGATAAAAATGGTAGTGTGCCTCGCGCCGTTGTCTTAAAACTTTTAGTACCTCTAAATTACTTTCAAAATTTGTATTGTTAATTTGAAATTCAAAATTAAATTTTGCTCCTAATGTACAAGTAGAGGATGAACTCATGAAGGATACAACCAACTTTTTATATTGTGTTGTAGAATTCTATTAATAGGTTATAGGTCTTGTTACGATATCAATGTGTGCAGCATCATCGATCAAATGATATCAAGTATATATTTTCAAATATCAGTCGCTTTTATTTCATGCATTAATCTCATTTATTGGTACTTTCATTCAATGATTTAAATTTTATCATACATTCAATTATTAAGATGAAGAGTTTGATAATTCGATGACTTAGTAGGACTTATTTAATGGTAATTATAATTTTAATGAATTAGATTTTAAAAATAAATATTTTTTAATGAGGCAAACTTATTTTAGGGCAGTTGGAGTCTTGGAGTAGAAGAAATTGAACAAGAGCAAAGAAAAAGGCCTATTTGTAAATAATGGAAGGTAACTCCACGACTGGATCTAGGAGGTTGAAGAGGTGGAAAAATCCAATGAATATGATATGCAATTGACAATGGAAGTAACATCCCCACTCCATTAATGGAAAAGGTCAAGGTCACTTCAACCCCGTTAGCATGTACACACAATACTCACTTCTTCCTAGTTCTTTCTTCTCCTCCACCTCTACCCGCGCCGTTAACTTCATTCACCAAAAAGGCGAAAAACAAGATAAGCAAAACCCCAACGCCGTTAAAAGATGACGGACCCAACGTCGCCAATTCAATTTGTTACAATCAGCCCTCACCCCACATCTCTCCCCTCTCCCCTCTCCCTCTCCCCCTCCGCTCCCCTCTCCCTCTCCCACTCCCTCCAACACTCTGCCGCTAAAACCCACCCTAACCCTAACCCCAAAAATATCATCATTTCCCACTTCGGTCTTTCTCAATTTCTGTTACAATTACTTTATTTATCAGTCTCTATCAAATATCTCAATTTTTTTCTCAATGGTATCATCACCATTTGCAATATCTTCTGTGCTACTCCTCTCAATTCCTGTGCTTTTGCTTCTGGCGCCCCGCATCCTCCCTCCGCGCCAAATCCCCATTCCCCTTTCCGACGAGGTCGATGATCTGGCGCTCTTCCGCCGCGCCGCTGCCCTCGACTCCGCCCACTCAGCCTCCAATCTGCCCTCCTCCTTTGCGCATCTCGGCGCCACCAACCCTAAGCTCAAGATCGCATTCCTCTTCCTCACCAACTCCGACCTCCACTTCGCCCCGCTGTGGGAACAATTCTTCAAAGGTAATGAAGATCTCTACAACATCTACGTCCACGCCGATCCAACCGTTCAGGTGGCTCATCCAGCCGGAGTTTTTGAGGACCGCTTCATCGCGGCGAAGAAGACGCAGCGGGCCTCGCCGACGCTCATCTCCGCCGCACGCCGCCTCCTCGCCACCGCCCTCCTTGACGACCCCTACAACGCCTTCTTCGCGATCCTCTCCCAGCACTGTGTCCCCCTCCATTCCTTCAGATTTGTCCACCACGCCCTCTTTGCGCCTCCCCGGGTCAAATCTGCGTTGCCGGTTGAGTCGACTCGGCTGCCGGTCCGGCTGAGGTACTCGAGCTTCATCGAGATACTCTCGAATTCATCCTCTCTCTGGAAACGTTACACGGCGAGAGGCCGTTACGCGATGCTGCCGGAGGTGCCGTTCAGCAAATTTCGAGTCGGATCTCAGTTCTTCGTCCTGACGCGGCGGCACGCGCTCGTCGTTGTCAAGGATCGGCAGCTGTGGAAGAAGTTCAAGCTGCCGTGTTTGAGAAGCGACTCGTGTTATCCGGAGGAACACTACTTCCCGACGCTGTTGTCAATGACGGATCCCAATGGTTGCACTCACTACACACTGACTCGAGTCAATTGGACTGGAAGCACACACGGTCATCCGCACACGTACCGGTCGGCGGAGATTTCGGCGGAACTCATTTACAGGCTCAGGCAGTCGAATTCCAATTACTCGTATTTGTTTGCAAGGAAGTTCACACCGGATTGTTTGCAACCGTTGATGAATATCGCCGGCAACGTTATTTTCCGGGACTAAGGAGGATTGATGCCGGTATGTACAAAATACAAATGTTGTGATTTGGGTATGCATAGTGAGTTGAGCTGTGAGTTGAGTCGACTAGTGGTGGAGTGAGTGGAATCAGTGGCGGTGGTGGTGGTAGTAGTTTTAGGCTTTTGGTTAACCCTGGAAAGTTGGGGTATTTAGTTTTAGAGTAGTTGGAGTCAAACACTACTTTTCATGGATGAATTTTTTTTGCAACTTCAATTGTTTGAAAAAATCTAATGTAGATTTTTTCAAGCTCAACGCAACATCCTCTTCTTCATCTCTATAGCCTTAAAGTAACAGAATGCTACTCTTTTCTTAGGATGCCGAAACCCCACATTTTGCGATGAAAATCAGGCCCATCTGAAATGGACTGGAAAAGGAGGGGTGCGCACCCGCTTTCACAAAATTGGGGAGGAGTTATTTTCATTATTTCTCTTCCGGTGGTCTTGTGGGGAATTCATTTTAGTCCTGGGGCATCTTACAATTTTTCTTTTCTTCTTTTGGCTATTAACGGATAACGTGAAGAAAAATTTTGTGATAGGAATGTTCGGAGACTTGGTTGCACATTTCTTCCACCTCTCTCATCCTTTGATTTTAACTTCTATCAACATAAAACGTGTGCAAGAATTACTGGGAAAATGAGGGAAAATGGTTAAACATTTTGGGGGCGTAGAAGTTGTCAAAGTGGACCCACCTGGCAAGTTATATTCTTTGAACTTGTCGGTGGATTAACATCATGCGGGTGGTATGTGGTGGTCGACTGGTGACTATATTAAGGGTTTTTGTTTTTTTGGGATAACAAATTTTGGCTGTAATGGTCACTTGGTCCTTTTGAATACCAGTAGTCTTTTCTAATTTTTTATTTTTTTTGTTAGAAAGTTTTGTGATTTAATGTTGTAATCTGATGGTGGGAATTGAATGAATTTGACAGGTGAACTTTTGAGGCATACGGTGAGGAGGAGCGGGAATAAGGTTTCGAAGAGGCGTCAAAATGGAAATGCCCACAACCGAATGTAACCCGCCACCGCCAAAGATAAATAAAAACCAACAACAATTTCAAGACTGAAGAAATACCAACAACAATTGGTGAAAGTTGAAGAGAGAGAAACCAACAAGGTTCTAAGGGTGGTACATTTTTTGTTGAAGTAGAGGTGGAATTAGTCCTTTTTTTTCTTTGTAATATTTTTGGGGGATATTGTACATAAAATTGATATATATATAGATATATTATGGAAGGATGGATGGATGGATGGATGGATAGGGTTTTTCTCTTTCTTTTTTTATTTTTAGAAGGAAGGAAAAATGATTGGAGGTGGGGATTGGATTGAGCTTAATAGCATTGAGATTCTGAAAAAGCAATGGGAAAGGCCCCCATTCCTTGGCAAATTGCTTGGAACTTGGATATGGCATCTCCCACTTTGCTTCTCTCCCGAACCTACCTTTATTTTTTTTGCTTTTTATTTTTGATCATTCATTTATATTTTCCTTCGCTCCATCCTTGGAAAGTAGAAGTCCCGGTGTTGGGTTTCATGCTTTTGTGATCAACACATTGTATCCCACCAAAGTTGTCCATATACGTCTCTCATTAGCTTTACATATTAGTCTGTATTGATTATTATATCATATGTTATACAGAAAATAAAATATACTTGTAATTGCAAGTTCAATTTTGGTGTAAATGAAAATTAAAATGCTTGCATAGATGGTATCAAGTTATCAGGCGCGTAGAAGAGGAAATAAGCGGTAACTTCTGGGGAGGGTAGAGGGTACATAATGTAGTGTACTTTTTGGTAAACCAACCACCACTCCATCCGTACCATTGACATGACTCCCACGCCCACTACAAATTTCCTAATCATATTCTCTCCCCGTTGTCACTCTTACCCCTCTTTACTCTTCCTTCTACGCTTCTACCCTCTGCATTTCAAGTTGGTAGGCACAACAGAACAGAACAGGAGAAGAAAGTCACACACCAAAAGCACTCTACACTTGGAAACATATTTTTAATCTAGAAGCACCTTGCCAATGTGCCGCTGCCACCACTGTAGCTCAACGATCTATATCATATGGTAGGATGGACCCATCATTATTGTATGGACGTGGACATTTTCCCTCTTCTTAATTCAAATGTGGACCAACCACGCCTTTGATGATGAGGATTTGGTGGCCTGTTTTCTTAGTTTTGAATTGGTAAAAAGAGGGTAGATAGGGTAAGGGTAGGGTATGTGTCACATGATGAAACCACCTGGTTAACCATTTTGGTTGCTCCAATTGCATACCTCTAGTTGGTGGTTTTCACCATGAGAACCCCCACTCTTGGACCGTAATTAATTACTTCTCACATATGGGCAACATCATATCAAATATGGGTGAGAAAACTGGAGTGGGAGTGGATGGAAAATTTTTGTCAACATGGGATCAAGATTTTAAGGTTTATTGCTGCCCATGTTAAATCTCTCCTTTTACAAATTGGATGGGAAGGTTGAATGCAGGGGCTGAAGACCCCAAATATCATCCATTTAAAATATGGGAATGTTGAATGCAGGGCTGAAGACCCCAAACACCATCCATTTAAAATAATAATCATAACAATAATGAGTTACATCAAATCCTACAAAATACTACGTGCTTGTGAAATTAGCTTTACTCGGACTCATCCCAATAAGGTTTCTACCTTACAAAAATTTCTGCATGTGTTGAAAATTCTTTACATGCCCAAATATGAGATTGTCATTATCCTAACAGTTATTTTCAAAATTCTTAAATAATTAAATTCGTATTCAAAGTAGAGTTTTGTGATGTTAATTGCATCACCACAAGCAATTAAAGTGTATATTAAGAAGCACGAGGTATGCATTGTGGATGTGAAGATAAAATGTAGGTCTTGGTCAATGTAAGTCCTATGGGAGAAGGCTGCATATGGATTAAGATAAAAGAAAAACCATATTCTTGTAGGTGGTTTCCATGCATATTATGTTTCTCATGATGTAATTGAAATTTTATTCATATTCCTGGAAATTTTGAATTGATTAGAAAATCACGATTATATAAAAATAAAATTTTGAGCTTAATAAATGACTACTTATTCACCTCATATTAGTTTCAAAAATTAAGATAAACATGTTTTCAATTGATAGAAGAGTAGGTTAAATTTAGAAAAATTAAAAATTTTCAATTCCTACTTGTTCTTTTCATGGAATTGTATTAAGTATAATCATCAATTAATAATTCTTCCTATGATGATGAAAACAATTATTCCCATTGGAAACCCCATATGAATTTTTTCTTAAAAATGTGAGCTAAAAGGGCTTAGAATTATGTTGAATTTGGATGGGGACCTCCATTAAAGATAGATAGGACTAGAAGATCAACAAGTGAATTTAAGCCTAGACATGAGTGGGACAAACTTGATAACCGAAGGTAGTAAAGTGAATGCCAAAGCCTTTGACCATGATTCTCTTTTGTTCAAAATGCTATGCCTTTTTATGTAGCAACTCCAACTAGGAAAAAATATATATAGTCACATGGTTAGGATAGAGCCCTCAAAAACATGACTTGATGTAATAGAATATAGTTTCATTAATAAATTTATTTATTATGATTCTAGTTTCCTTTTCTTATCCTTATTTGCATTAATTATTATATGAGCATTCATACTCATATCACTTGCATTATACATAGGTGCAAGAGTTGTACAAAAGATCCAAGTCATGGGTTTCTTGCATGATGCTAAGTAGTTTACAATTAGTTCATGGATTTAGGCAATTCATAAGAGATTGTAGTGAGCAACCTACTAATTGGAGAGATGACTTATCTTTGTCATTGAAATGGTTTTCTCATAGTGAGTGCATTAGTATGTATAATTAAAAATTGGACAAGACCTATAATGAATCATGATATTAACTATTGGGTAGTCATAATTCACCAAGCTACCATACTACATGCTCAATCTTGAGAGAATAGTAAGCTAGTACTGAGGTTTTTAGTGGCTTTAATTTATGGGTGAGACTCTAAAGTGGGCATATATTTCTAACCAATTATGTCATAATTGTTGGGATTGAGCCCCTAAAAGTAAGGCATGATGTAACAAAAACAAACTTGGTTGTCCCCTTATTATCCTTTTTATGCATTAACATTAATTTGAACATTCAACTCATATCTTTTACCTTATACATGACTTAGGTGCATTGGGAGTTGCATAGAGGATACAAGTCATGAGTTTCTTGTAAGTAGATAAGTTATCAACAGTCAGTTCAAGGATTCAGGTAATCTACTAAAGACTATAGTGCATTACCTCCTAATTAGAGGGATGACTTGTCTTGGTCATTGGGATAGGTTTCCTATGGTGAATACACTATTGTATGTGATGCACACCATACAAGACCTATAGTGAATCATGACGTAAGGAATTGATTTTCATGATTCACCGATCTACTATACTACATGGAATCTCAACGTTTAGAAGATATTGAGTTTGTGCTAAATCAACAAAAGGTTTTGACCTGTGAGTGAGACCCTAAAGTGGTCATATATCCCTATGGATTGGGTAATTGTTGATGAAGGCTAGTGGCAACGGGTATTCTCAATAGAGGCATGATGATATCTAATGGGATTGAGATAGGAAGTCCCCTTGGGTGATCCAAAGGATATGTGATCATGAAATCTTTAGTCTTAGTAATTTCTTTAGTGAAATTTGACATATGCTCTTTAGAGTTAGAGTATATTAGTTAATCACATGATAAGTAGAATATGTAACTCAAGGATTGGAGAGGTAATTTTGATAGGTGATAGTACTACCTTATTAGATTATGGGCACCAATTCATGGGGAGTTTGCATGTAGCAAATAGTAAGTCACGAACTCGAGTTTTGTCTCGTTGTTATTTACATAGGGTATTAGAGTGCAGTTGATTCTTTGTAGTGAGATGTTGAATTAACTTCAAAATTGGATTCTAAAGAAGCCAATACTCTTATGGGTCCTACTAGTCCCTGCTTTGAAATCATATACCGTGATGACATGGTTTGTGAGGATTTAATTAACTTTAGGGTTGTTTTTGTGCATAAAGGTGTTTTGATAACTATGCAAGGTTGTATAAGGGATAGTAAATAAGGTCTCTGGATTAGCTTGATTAATCAGATGACCCTATAAGGTTAATTAATCAATTAGGACCCATATTGGGCTAAATTAAGTAACTCAAGCCCATATAGGCTTAAGTCACTTAAGCCTAGTAGAGGAACTCTATAAATATCCCCTTACTCTAATTAGTTGTCTTCCACCTTTAGAAAGAGAGAGTAAAAACTTCCTCCCTTCCAAAGCCCATCCTTTAGAGTGTCAAGGTCATGGTCAAAATCATTGGGTGGAAGACTTTGGGTGTATGAGACCTCCACAGACTGCAAGCTTCTTCTTCTCCACACAGATTCGATCTAGGAAAAATCAAATCACGAGTATGATTACTATATCTCTAGATCTATAGTTAATAATAGTTTTTCTTGTCATTTTATTTTGCCGCAATAGATTTAAAGATGCCTAGGAATAGATAGAATGCACCCTATGAGATCGAGGTTGAGGGAATGGAGTAGTCCGAAGTTCCCATCAACTAGTATAAGAGCCTTAGGATATGTTCTAACATGTTAGATCACTTATAGGATGTGCTAACTCTGTTTTACAATGTTAATTTATTCATCCCATGGTCCTAAGGGATGAATGCATGGAGTTTTTTTTGTTTTTTGTTTTTTTATTTTTCATTTCATAAATATGGAGAGGTGTGATATCTTGTTTTTCCTTTCTCTAAATTGGGTTGTACACCCCATAAAGAGTATAGGATTTTTATTTTATTGTAAAAATCTTTTCTTTTCAATAGATGGATGGTAAGCTCCATATAGGAGCATAGGAATTTTTTTATTATTGTGAAAATTTTCATCTTTTTTTATCCATTTATGGTGACCTAAGAGAAAAGAAAGATTTTTGAAGTTTTTTTTTTGAGATCCTATGATGACTTAAGAAAAAAAGAAAGATTCTTGGAAGTTCTTGTTATAAGATCTATGACAACATAGTATTGTCCACTTTGACTCAAAATTGGGGTTGTCTTCCATGATTTTGAAGCTTTGGAAATCAAGAACCCAACACTTCAAACGATTTGTAAATTGGAGTTAAAACGAGAGAGATATGGCCAATTGAAGCAAGGGTGTGCATATAATTATTTCCTTGTTTTTATTTTATGTTATCTTTCTTAATTGCATTTGTGGCCTTAAGATATTTTGGTATTCTTAATTGGAAATAAATTTTCATGAATTTTTCAAAATTGGAAAATCTATTTACCTCAAATTGCAAGAGAGCGGCCATAATCAAATGATGGAGGCCAAAGTAGTAGCCTCAGAGATACGGAATTAATGCCTCTAGAATGGCCTCGCCTCTGCGCTCTATGTGTAGAGGAAAAGATTGGCGTGAAGCACACATCAACTAGGAGCATCCCTGAGGGAAAGCTCCTCCTCAAAATGGTCCTCTGGGAAGACGTCCCTCGGGATAGGATTCGAACCATTGTCCCACTCAGGAAAGTGGGGCCCAGCGTTTTCTAAATGCAGCGGGATTGCTAGTGCTCATAAGGGATATGACAAAGCATCGGCAATCTGGCTAGGCCCCCAAATACCCTGGTCCATCAATGGTAAAAAGGATCGTGGACTGGTACGGGGACGCCGAGTAGTCATAGACTGGTTAAAAGTCTAAGTATCGAGGATAAAGTAATAGGGAGGAAGTCATAAAGGGTACAAGATGGTACATCTCAAGTAGGCGGTAGGAATCCCGCAACTTAGGCTGCTATCGGCAAAATAAAGTGAATCAATTTATGCTAGCATGACATGGAAATGCTTCTCGATCGGCAATCGAGTTGCCCTCAATGGGTGAGCTGGCTCTTGGCGCCTGGAGGGAAGGAGACTGAGACTGGGATCCGGGGGCTTGGAGGACTCTCCTGGCTCTTAAGTTTGCCTTTCTTTGTAGGAGGACTCCTAGGTGGAATCTGAGTAGGAGCCAAAGGCGTGGAGATTGCTCTCCTGTAGGGTATCTGCTCTGAGGGGTTTAGCAAATCATGGATAAAATGTGGATGGTGCTCTTAGTGGGGCCACAAAGGGGCAGATCTCTGAACTGTCTCTATGGAGCTGAGGCATTTCTTCTAGGGTCTTAGGCATGAGGAAGCGGCGAAATGAGCTCAAGGGCTTTGGGATTGGGTGAGGGTAGGGCCTGCGTTGTGCGAAAATTTGCAAAAGGGAGGGTGTTGTGCGAAAAAATCGGAACAAGGGGACATATTACCGCCCAATGCAAATTTTGGCTCTTCTAATGGTGTAATTCTTGGTTTTTGAGGGTGGGAAATGCCGGTGAGGTAGGTAAGGGTTTTTCATGGTGGTTTAGGCTTGGAATTGGAGCTTTTCAAGAAGAGATTTAGGGATTTTGGAAGCTCTCTAGCGGCGGCAATGAGTTTATAGAAGAAACCGTGACTAGAATCTTAGCACCTTGAGGTTTGGTTTGGTTAAAATCAGGTTGGGATTGGTTTTGGGATGGATTTAGAGTGTTGAGTGAGAATTGAAGGGTTTTGATGTGGAAGGAGAGAAAGAGCTGAAAATGGAAGGTTGTAGACTTGTGGTGAATGTGAAGCGCCGTGGGCTATGGATGGGAGCTATGGTGGATGGGCCATGGTGGTGTTGAGGATGAGGGATGATGAAGGGAGTAGTTTAAGGATGGAAATGGGTGATCGGAAGAGAGGTGTGAGAGATATTGGAGAGGAAGAATAGCTTAGGAATTGCAGAAGGAGAAAATGGCTTTTAAAGAGGGAATTGTGAATTTCGCACAAGGTGTTGGGTAGTGCCAAAAAAAAAAAAATTTCGCATTCCTGTGTTCTCAGACAGAGAGCATGGTTTTGAAAATGGCACAAAAACGACTTCGCACATGGTTCGGCACATGGTTCGCATTCCTGTTGAAATTCAACTGAGCTTTTGGACGGGACCTAAGAGATGTTTTTAAAATTTGTCACAAAGAGATTTGCACAAGGTGATGTGTTGTGCGAAATTGCGCACAAGGTGAAATGGGTGGTGCGAATTTTTTTGCTGTGTCTTGGTTTTCTCCCCTGTTTTCCCTTGTTTTCACCTTGACTTCATTCTTCAAGCTTTCATACCTTACATGTAAACACAATAACCAATTCAAACCACTATTAGAATGAATTAAAGTCAAAAATCAAAATCAAAAATGCATAAACAAAGAAAAAACACTAGATTTAAACGAAATCAACTTAAAAGAAAACAATATGTGGATGATCTTTATAGTCTTGAAAGAGACTAAAGTTCAATCATGAACAAGTGTTTTCACGTTGGAGGTGGTTAAAGGGGAGTGGAATTCCTCTCTGGTCTCGGGAAAATGATTCCATATAGGGCTTGAGACGATGCCATTCACTTGGAAAGTTCGGTGCTATGAAGTTGAGTAGTACACTAACTCAATTTGGTTGGCACTTCATGTATTATGAAGGACCCGTCCACCTTGTTTTCAATTTTCCCGGGAAAAAGATGAAGTTTAGAGTCTTAAAGCATGACTCTTTGTCCTTAGTAAAATTCTTCTTGATTTACCAACTGATCATGTCATTTCTCAACTCTCTTTTGCAATTTTTTGAATTGAGGTAAGCATCATTCCTCAATTACTCCAATTATGCATACTTCAATTTAACGGTTGCGGCTTCAAAACATAGCTTGGGAGGGTCTCCATAGCTGCGCCTGTGAGTCTCCTTATTGACCAGTGGTAAGAACTCTTCACGTCTCCGCAAGAGACTGATGGCTAGCAATTCAGAGGGTTCAGGTAGGCCTTCTTCAAGCACTTCATGGCTTCCATTCAAGACTCTCTTCTAAATTCTTGTCACATTGCTCTTCAACAAAGGTGTGGATCAAGCACACCTCTCCAATCCTTCCTCCACTCTGGAGGGAAGATGCCTCTTGCTTAGGAGGAATATGTTTAATTCCAAGGTCATGTTTCCAAATCGTGGATGCATCACCATTCCGACTTTGATGGTGGCATTGGAGGTAGTAGGAAAGTCTCCCAAGGATGATTGGCACATAATTTGCTTTCTTAAACGGTGGATCGGTATCGTGCAACCACAAAATTCAGGGCTAGTAGAATTTGTCCACTTGAACTAGAACATCCTCTATTCCCCCTTGGGTTTGTGACTGACCTATCAGCTAAGGAGAGAGTAATGGCTGTGGGCTTCAATCCTCCAAGTCCCAGTTGCATGTAACAGAGGATGGGAGCAATTCACACTTGCCCCAGTCTAGTAAAGCCTTCTCCACAGTGTCCTCCTATGTTGACTGAATTGGTGGGAATCTGGATCTTTGTACTTAACTAGGAGACTTACTCTGAATGATGGCACTTACTTGCGCAGTAAGGAATGGCCTTCTTAGTCACATGGTACCTAGCTTGACTTGTGCACAAGTAACTTTAAAAACTTTGTTATGTGGGGACTTGCTTGATCATCTCAAGTAAGGGTATAGTCACCTTGTACTTGCTCAAACTTCGAGAATTATGATTGAATTCGTGAGTTCCTTCTTTCCATGTAAAGCTTGAGGAAAAGGGGGAGGCATATTTTCTTCATCATTATCCTCTTTAATCACTATCCTTGGCTCTTTTCAATGCTAGATTGTAGATGCATTTTTCTTCCCACTCTCCTCTTCTTGGTTAATGCTCTCTTTAACAAGGCTTCTGACTGGAGTTCTTCATCTTGCCTCACCTTAGGCAAGGGTTGATCAACCTCCTTCCCATCAGCCAAGGTGATCACAGCTTTGACCTCCCTAAACTTGAAGACCTCCCCATCTTGGGTTTCAACTATGAACACCGCTTTTGGATTTTGGCTTGGTTGAGCGGGAAAAAAATATTCCTTTCTCATTAACTGTGTTGAGGTTGCGTAATCCTTGAGGGATGAGTATTGAATATTATCTATCTTCTGAGGATAGATCATTTCGCATCCCATCCATTCTCTTAATTAGAGAACTCTCATCATTTTCAAATCTTTGGGTGCTATTGGGCAGTTGATTGCCTTTTGTTCACCCACAAGTCACCCAGACTTTACGTAGGTTCATAATGGCTTGCTCCACTGAAGAGTTTGTGGAGGTGCTTGGGTTTGGGCTTGTGGTTGGTTTGGAGGTTGGTTTTGTTTCCCTCCCCCTAATGATGTTTATCCAGCTTGATTTATAGGTGGTTCCATGAGGTGCAATTGTTGCGGGGCCTATATTGCCCTAAAACATGGCTTGTATACCTAACATCCTCCCTCACAACGGGCATGGTTGGGCCATCATCTACACATGATCACATGATGGGCAAATGGTTCTTGGCATGACATGGGCTGGTGTCTCGGATTTTGCTTGGACTTCATGCATCTTTTTTCTACTCAAGTTCTTCCAACCTCATTGCTATTGTTGCCACCTTTACTTTCATGTCATGTCTACACTAAAATGTACATTCCACCCTTGAGATTTTACAGGAGTTTCATCCTTCCCAATTTCCATAAGTTGGGCTCATCCCATCTTCTTGATACTCAGATTCTTAACTAAAAAAAAGTCATGGCTTCTTGCGGTTTCTTTGTCATAAAAGCTCCCCACACATGGTTTCAAGAATTTTAATTCATGGAGGAAGGACATCACTCATAAAAATAGCTCCACAATGGCCATGTATCAAAGCCATGATGAGGTCAAGCATGATGGCCTCCATATACCTTTCCCAACTTCATGGATCTTCTCATTTTCTTTTGCAGAAAAGTTTAGATTTGTCTCTTAACCATTAGTCATGGGTGGGAAAAAATTTTTTCAAAAAAATTCGGCCTGAAGATCAACCCTATTCTATGCTCCTTGGCCTTAAAGAATGAGCCATATTTTTGCTTGTCCTTCAAGTAAAAGGGAAAATGCTTTGAGTCTCATTCAAGTCTATTGAAGCTCTCCTCTCTAATGGTATTGCACACCTACTCAAATCCTTTGATGTGGCATATGGTTTTTCCACTCTCCATTCCATGGGTAAATTTGGTAGAAGGGGCACAATATGGGGAGTTTATCAGTGCTCAAGAGGAGGGTACGATTCTGCATGAGGGTTAACTCATCACTTTGTGGGTGCATTCTATACTCATGGATAGATTTGCATTTGTTACCCCCTTGGACCGTGTTGAGATTTGATCCTCTTGTGGAGGGTCCATGATTGTTTACACCAGAATATCCTACTCTGTCATGAGGATTCTCAATCTTATAATCTTCCCTCTTGCGTCCGAATCCATTAGGGATGAACAAGTTCAAACTTACGAAAACAAAACAAAAGAAAACAAAAACAAACGGAATAACAGAAGAAATGTTAAGGTTAGAAAGAAAACAAAAGGGAATTCTACAATTAAATGAAAGAAAATAAGTTAGTGAAAAAAGGATTCACCAAAAACTTGTGATGAAATCACAAGTAGCCTTTAAAAAGGTTTGTATCACTTATTGTGGCACCATCCCCGCAACGGGTTCATTTGGTATTCCGTGTAAATCAGTCGGGTATTTTAATCAAAAACATTAATTAAAACTATGACCTATCTGGCGTAGCAAAGTTACTCTAGTATAGCGGCTTTGGGTCTGAAACTCTAGGTATGGGTTTTCACTCTACAGTGATAGATCAAGATTTTGAAAAATTGAATCTGATGGATTCCTTATGTCAAAACTTAATGTTTAAAAGGGAAAATAAATTTGTTTTGAAAGTGGATGGAGTTTGAAACTTTACTAACATATAATAGGTAAAAATGGAAGAAAGAAAGTCTCTCAGAGCGAAGGTTGCTAGGATCAAGTTCAGAATGTAAAGTGGGAAATTCTGGATTTTTCTCCTCGCATTGGTGGGAAAAACATAAAGGATGGTTGTTGCCCGAACCGGTATATGTTTAACAATGAAGATTTAACCATAATAAGTCAATAGAAATGGTAGTCAAGTTCCATAATGGCTTGTACTATGGTCGTCACTTGAGCCACTTTCCAATGGCTCGTACATGAAAAACTAATGGGACGATATGGATTTAGCAATAAGCATCCAACAGAGACCTGAAGTTACATGTTTTGGCCATTCAAGTGATTTCAAAGGCATTATTTAAAGCAAAACTTTTAGAGTGAAAAGCCATTTATGATGAACTAACAACTGTTGGATGTTTAATGCACGAGAGTTTTTCACCTTTGCATTGGACTTTTCAATTAGCTTCCTTCACTCCAGAAACCCAAAAGTTTGCCTATCATCCTCTGGGAAAGATCCTCAGAGGTTGTTTGTTCCATAGAAAAAGAAAATAGTAGAGAGAAAGGAAAAGGAGAGTGCTCTGTATTTCACTAAATGTAAACATAACATACACACCAATCCGAGAGATGATTCCACCCCTCTTTAGTCTTTACAAAAAACAAAGCTTGTGATTGGTAGTTACAAGGATATGAAAGGAATTTACATCAAAAAAAAATTCAAAAGAAAAAAGATCTATAAGTGGAGTCGGCTGAGCGAGAAGATTCGCACACGCATAGGCTGGTCGCGTATTTTCAAGGTGTTGTGCGATTTTGCACAACCCTGAGGTGATGTGCGATTTTCGCACAAGCCTGGAGCAGTTGGTCTTCCGAAGGCCATATCTTCCTCATTTTCAGCCTCCCAAATTGTACCGGTTTGAAGCTTGGAATCTTGACCTTCTGAGTGGAATTAGTATTATAGTATGTAAAAATTGGACTTCAAGAAAGCTCCAAAAGTGTGAGGAAGACTGCAGGCTTAGTACCTCTATTTTCTTCACGTTGATTTGGTTTTTTCTTGCTTCTCTCTTTCTGGGTCTTAATGATCCAAAAAGCCTGTCAAACACTAAAATAGCCACAAATATGATTAGAATTCATTGCTAGGTCATTAAATGCCAATTGGAATAAAGAGATGGAGAACTACTACACAAAAGTGCTTAACACATTAATGACTTAAAGGTGTAATATAAGCACTTTTGGGTAGTAATCAAACCATTCTATAAAAAGTTCGTACCATCTCTAACAAAGTTCATACCATCCTCTAACAAAATGCGTACATCTGATGAAACGAAGTTCGGAACCCCGTCCAACCAAAGTTCGTAACCCTTAAAAAGTTGTACCAATCTTTATACAAAGGTGTACCATTCTCCCCCTAAAAAGTTCGATACAATCTTAAACAAAGTGCGATTCCTCTCAAAAAATGTTCGGACCATCTCTAAAATGTACGTACCCCGCAACAAAGTTCGTACATCTCTAACAAGTGCGTCCATCTGAAAATGAAGTCGAACCCCTTCCAACAAGTTCATACCCCTCTAAAAAGTTCGTTACCATCTGTAACAAAGTTTAGTACATCTATTACAAAGTTCGTTTCCTTTCTAACATGGTTCGTACCATCTCTAACAAAGTTGGTACCATCACTAACAAAGTTCGTTACCCTCTCTACAAAGTTTGTTTCCATCTTTTCAAAGTTCATACCATCTTAACAAAGTTCGTACCTTCTCTAAAACAAATTTTTGTACCCTCTCTACAAATTTCGTACCCCCTCTAACAAAGTGCGGATACCATCTGAAACGAAGTTCGAACGTTTCAACAAAGTTCCATACCACTCTAAAAAAGTTCGTTATTCATCTTTCAAAATTTCGTACAAATCGTAAAAAAGTTCGTAACATCTCAAACAAAGTTTGTACCATCTTAACAAAGCGCTTACCATCTAAAACAAAAGTTTCGATCCTCCAACATAGTTTCGTTACCTCTACAAATAGTTCGTTAATCTTTAAAAAAGTTCCTACCATCTATCAAAAAGTTTAGTATATCTTAAAAAAGTTTGTACCCCCTCTAACAAAGTTCGTTCCCTCTGTAACATAGTTGTACCATCTTAAAAAAGTTCGTTTCCTCTCAAAAATGTTCGTACCATCTCTAACAAAGGGCGGACCATCTGAATGGAGTTCGAACACTTCAACAAAGTTAGTAAACCTCTATATAAATGTCGTTCCATCTTTAACAAAGGTGCGTACCAATTATATAAAAAATTTCGTTACCATCTGTAACAATGTGCGTACGCCCTCTAAAAAAGTTCGTATCTCTGTACAATGTTCGTACCATCTCTAACAAGTTCGTTTCGTTTTATCAATGGTCGTACCATCTTAACAAAGTTCGTACCATCATTACAAGTTTCGTACCATTCTAAGAAAGTTTGTTCCATCTTATCAATGTTCATACCATCTTTAACAAATTCGTACCCCAAAAATCTCTACATAATTTGTTACCTCTCTAACAATTTTTGTACCCCTCTAACAAATGTGCGTACCATCTGAAACAAAATTCGAAACCCTTCCAACGAAAGTTCGTACCATTCTCAAAAGGTTAGTTCCTTCTTTAACAAATTTGTACCATTTTAAAAAAAAGTCGTTAACATCTCTAACAAAGTGCGTACCATTGTAACGAAGTTCGAACCCTTCAACAAAGTTCGTTTCCCTTTAAAAAATGTGCGTCCATCTTTAACTAAGTCGTTTCCATCTCTACAAAGTGCCGACCATCTGAAAATGAAGTTCGAACCCCTTAACAAAGTTCGTACCCATCTAAAAAGTTCTACCATCTTTAAACAAAGTTTGTTCCTTCTATAAAAGTTCGTACCATCTTTAAAAAAGTTCGTACGCCCTCTAACAAGTTCGTACCCTCTATAACGAAGATAGTACCTTCTCTACATAAGTTCGTTTCCTTTCTAACAATGTTCGTTACCCTCTCTAACAAAGGTTAGTACCCTCTCTAACAAGTCGTACCATCTCTAACAATGTGAGTACCTTCACTATCAAAGTTTGTACCCATCTCTAAGAAATTCGTTCCTTCTTTATCAAAAGTTCGTACATTTTTTAACAATGGTTCGGACAATTATAAAAAAAGTTCATATCCATCACTTACAATGTATTGTTACCTTCTCTAGAAGTTAGTTCAATCTTTATCATAAGTTCGATCTTCTTTTACATATTTGTACCCCCTCACCAAAGTTCGTCCATCATCTAACAAAGTTTGTTCCTTCTCTAAGAAAGTTCGTTCCATCTTTATCAATGTTCGTACCATTTTATTTTTAACAATGTGGCTACAATCTTTAAAAAAAGGTTCATACCATCATAACATAAGTTTGTTTTCATCTCTAAGGAAAGTTGTTCTTCTTTATTCAATGTTCGATCATCTTTAACAAATTTGTACCCCCTTAAAAACAAAGTTAGTACCATCTCTAACAAAGTTCGTATCATCTCTAACAAAGTTCGTACAATTCTTCTAACAAATTCGTACCTCTTAACAATGTTCGCTACCATCTCAACAAAGTTAGTACCGTCTCTAACAAAAGTTCGTACCCCTATAACAAAGTTCGTACAATCTCTTAACAAAGTTTGTACACTCTCTAACAAAGTCGTAACATTTGTAACAAAGTTCGTACCTTCTTTAACATGTTGGTCCCTTATATAAATAAAGTTCGTACCTTCTCTACAAGGGTCGTACGCCTCTAACAAGTTCGTACCCTATTTAACCTAAGTTTGTACCTTATCTAACAAGTTTGTTTCTTTCTAACAATGTTCGTCCATATCTAAAAAAGTTCGTTTCCTTCTTAACAAGTTCGGTACGATCTCTAAGAAAAGTTTGTTCATCTTTTACCAAAGTTGTACAATCTATAAAAAAAATTCGTTACCTTATCAAAATAAAGTTCGTTCCCTCTCTAACCAATGTACGTACCATCTCTACAAAGTTCGTTACCCTCTTTAACAAAGTTCGTACAATCTCTAACAAAGTTCGCCCCATCTCTAACAAAGTGTGTACCATCTCTAACAAGTTGCACCATCTCGAACAAAGTTCATCCATCTCCAACAAAGTTCGCATCTCTCTAATTCTAAGTTCATTCGTCTTTAACAAAAGTTCGTACAATCTCTAATAAGTTCGTACCCCTCTACAAAGTTTTTTTTTGTTTTTAAAACCCTCTGTAACAAAGTTCGTAACCATCTCTTAAATAAGTGCGTTTCCTTGAAAAATGTTCGTGCCATCTCTAACAATTTTGTACCCCCTCTAACAAAGTTCTTACCATTCTAACAAGGTTCGTTTTCCTTTCTAACAATGTGCGTACCATCCTCTAACAAAAGTTCGTACCTTTTCGAAAAAATTTGTCCATCTCTAAGAAAGTTTGTTCCATATTTTATCAAAGTTCGTCCATTTTAACAGGTTCGATACCATCTATAAAAAAGGTCATACCATCACTCTTACAAAGTGTTCGTTCCATTCTCTAAGAAAGTTGTTCATTTCTTTATCAACGTTCGGAATCATCTTTAAACAAATTTCGTACCCCTCAAAACAAAAGTTCGTACCTTCTCTAACAAAGTTGTATCATCTCTAACAAAGTTCGTACCATCTTAACAAAGTTAGTACCCTCTGTAACAAAGTTCGTACCATGTCTACAAAGTTGTCCTCCTCCTCAAAGTTTTGTTCCAGTCTCTGACATTGTTCGTACCATCTCTAACAATGTTTCGTTTCCTTTCCTAACAAAGTCATTCCCCCTTTAAAAATGTTCGTACCTTCTCTAACAAATTTTCGTACCCCTCTAACAAAGTTTGTTCGATCGTAACTAAGTTCATACCTCGTTACAAAGTTCGTACATCTCTAACAAATTTCGTACCCACTCTTACAAAAGTGCGTTTACCATCGAAACAAAGTTCGAACCCTTCCAACAAAGTCATACCTCTCTTATTAAGTTCGTACCATCTTAACATATTGCGTACCAATCTATAAAATAGTTTCATACTTCTCTAACAAAAGTTCGTACATTCTAGCACTAAGTGTGAACCATCTGTTACAAGTTCGAACCCTTTCAACAAGAGTTCGTCCATCTCTAACAAAGTTCGTACCCCTCTAACAAAAGCTCGTTACCATCTGTAACAAAGTTCGTACCATCTCTAACAAAGGTCGTTTCCTCTCAAAAAAGGTTCGTTCCATCTCCCTAGCCCCCCCCCAATTTTGTTACTCCCTTTATCAAAGTTAGGACCATTCTAACTTGGGTCGTTTCCTTTCTAACAATGTTCGTACCATCTCTAACACAGTTCGTTTTACATCCATAACAAGTTTTGATATTCATCTCTAGTAAAGTTAGTTTCCATCTTATCAAAGTTCGTACATTTTTAACATGTTCGTACCGTCTTTAAAAAAGTTCTTACTTCTATTGTCTACCAATTGGATGTTATGATTGATTCAAATCAATCATCTGATGTACTTTGATTCAATCCTCTGAGGGTTGGTTATCTACAAAATTTATAAACTAAATCACCATATACCAGGGTTGCGCATGAGCTAGCATAGCATAGTGGCTCTAGGATCGTCACAAGAGATGGGTTTTCAATCGCTATGATATTTTTCAATGATGAATTGGTGGTTATTCCTTTCCAAGGTTAGCTTTAAAAGATAAACATAAAATTGTAATGAAAATGGTTGGTTTTTAAGCTAACAAAACTAAAGCTAACAGAAATTAACTAGAAAGAAGGGGTTTCTTGGGATTCTGGTTACTAGGATCTAGGTGCCATACTCAAAAGAGGAGATCGGTCACTTGGTTCTTTTCCTTGGTTAGCGTGGGGGATTTAAATTTAGTTATTTCCCGAACCGGTGTGGTACAGTGTTACCATTAATGGTTTAACACTTAATCTTCTCACTGATCCTTCTTGCATATGGTCGTGCCTCTCACCTTGCATTTGCCACTCAAAAGATTTTAACCTTGGATTATCCTTCAAAAGCTCGCTAGTGATAACTCATGGATGTCTCTTGGACTCAAAAGCTTACCAAGTGTTGGTGTGGTCTAGAACAATCCACCTTCAAGTCACCTCCCAGAAGTACTTCGCAAGAGGTAATACTAGGCTTCTCACGGACGGAGATCACTTTGCCTTACCACGTGTTTGGCTCAGGTGACTTGCAAGGTGGTTTGTAGTTAACTAAAAAATGTAGTGAGAAACCAAAAACAACGGTACACACCTGTCTCTTCATTTAAAAATGGAAACAACTAAAACCACGCTTATGCATGCGGAACCTTACCTGGCTTTCTTCACCCAAGAGACAAAAAAGCCTTGCCTCTCTTCACTCTTGAGGAAAAATTCAAAGGATGTTTGGCTAGAAAGAAAATAAAGAGAAACAACGACGAGAAGGAAAAAAGAGAGCAAGGCTCTGTATATATCATCTGTGATAAAACTATACAAGGTGGTCTTTGGAAAAGCTCCCGAGATTATTTCATTTATAAGGGGTTATTCACCCTTTGCTTCTTACTTCTAATAAGGATCATGTGATAGGAGGGGTTACAAGAGAGTTTGGGAAATATAGAACATCAAATATCTAAGCAAAATATCTCAAGATGTCGGTTGCAGCTATAGGTGCTTCAGGAGGCGTTTCGCAGCGGCACTGTTAGCGCTGCGGAAATTTCGCAGACAAAGACCAATTTCGCAGCCTGCGAAATTCTCCTTCAGCTTGGAGCGATCAGATTTCCAATGGCTGTAACTTCTGCATTTGAAATTGGAATCGTAAACCGTTTGAAGCATTGGATTCTGACTTCCTGAGCTTTTGAAATGGTTATAGAAAGCATGATTTGGACTTCGGGAGTGCTCCAAGAAGTGGCCAAGAAGACTGCAACTTTGTCACATGTTTTGCTTCACTCTGTTTTTCTCTTTGCTTCCCTCTTGCATTTCCGGATTTGCTTATGAAAAGGACCTATAAAGCTTCACAGCTTTTGGTTCTTCATGGTTCTGAGCTTTCAAAAGCTTTGACCATGGATTCCAAGAACTCTCCTCAATTTGGATTGCTTTGGTGATCAACACCACTAACAAAAAACACAAAACTTGCTACACTTTGGTTAGAATTGATTGCCAGGAGTCCTTTTATGTCCTATTTGGGTTAAAGGTGATAACTAATACTCCAAAAAGGGATCAAAATGATGTTAATTAAAAGCTTACAAAATTAGCATTTTTGAGTAGTAATCACCATCACTAACAATGGTGTACCTCTCTAAGAAAGTTCGTTCCATCTTTATCAAAGTTCGCATCATCATTAAAACATTTCGTACCCCCTCAAACAAGTTTCGTTCCTCTCTAACAATGTTCGTTATGCTCATAACTAAGTTCGTGACCATCTCTAACAATGTTCGTACTAATCTCTAACAAAGTTCGTACCCTCTCTAACATAGTTCGACCATCTCCAACAAAGTTTGTACATCGCTAACAAAGTTTGTACCCTCTAACAAAGGTTCGTAACCAATCTCTAAAAAAGTTAGTACCCTCTCTAACATATTTGTCCCTTTGTAAACAAAGTTCGTACCATCTATTAACAATGTTTGTACCATATATAAAAAGTTCGTACCATCTTACAAAGTTCGATACCCTCTATAACAATGTTCGTTACCCATCATCTAACAAAGTTTGTTTTCCTTTATACAAGGTTCGTACCTTACTCTAACAAAGTTTGTACCATCAATAACAAAAGTTTCGTACATCTCTAAGAAGTTGGTTCCATCTTTAACAAAGTGCTACCATTATAAAAAATTCGTACCATCTCATAAAGTTCGTTCCCTCTCTATCAATCGTTAGTTACCATTCTAACATAGTTCGTTACCCACTTAATCAAAGTTCGTACAATCGCTAATAAAGTTGCATATCTCTAACAAAGTTGGTACCATCTCTAACAAAGTACGCACCATCTCGAACAAAGTTCATTTCCATCGCCAACAAAGTTGGCATCACATCTCTAACAAAGTTCATCCGTCTTTAACCTAAGTACTACCATCTTAAATAAGTTGTACCCTTCTTTCAAAGTTGACATCTCGAACATAGTTCAGTACCATCTCCACAAAGTTCGCATCATCTTATCAAAGTTCATTCGTCTTTAACAATGTTCGTACCATCTCTAACAAAGTTCGTCCCCCTCTAAAAAGTTCGTAACCATCTGTAACAAGTTCGTTCCATTCTAACAAAGTTCGTTCTCTCAAAAATGTTCGCTGCCTGCCCATTTAACAAATTTTGTACCCTATAACAAAGTTGGACCATCTCTAACAAGGTTCGTTTCCTTTCTTAACAATGTTCGTACCTTCTCTAACAAAGTTCGTACCATTAATAATCAAAGTTCGTACCTTCTCTAAGAAAGTTCGTTACATCTTTATCAAAGTTCGTACCATTTTTAACAATGTTGTACCATCTAATAAAATGTTCATTACCAGCAACTTACAAAGATAGTAACATTTACGAAAAGTTTCGTTCCATCTTTATCAAGTTCGCATCATCTTTAACCATAATTTCGTACCCCTCAAACAAAGTTCGTACCATCTCTAACAAAGTTCGTATCATCTCTAACAATTGTTTGTACCATCTCTATCAAAGTGCGTACCTCTTAACCAAAAGTTCGTACTCTCCAATAACAAAGTTCGTTCCGTCTCTTACAAAGTTCGTTACCCCTTCTTAACAATGTTCATACAAGCTCTAACAAAGTTAGTACCCTCTGTAACAAAGTTCGTACATGGTCTAACAAAAGTTCGTAACATCTCTAACAAAGTGTGTTCCCTCTCTGACATTGTTTGTACCATCGCTAAAAGTTCGTAACCATCGCTAAACAAAAAGTTTCTTTACCCCCTTTAACAATGTTGTACTATCTCTAACCAATTTGTACCCCCTCTAACAATGTGTAGTACCAGAGCTAACAATGTTCATGCATCCTTTAACAAAGTTCGTACCATCTCTAACAAATTTCGTACCCCTTAACAAAAGTTCGTACCCGTCTAAACAAATTTCGTTACCTCTTTAACAAAGTTCATTTACCCTCTTTAAACTAATTCGATACTACGTTCTAACATGTTTGTACCCCCTTTAACAAGTTTGTACCATCTCTAAAAAAAGTGCGTACATTGAAAAGAATGTTCGAACCCCTTCTAACAAAGTTCTACCCTATAAAAATGTTCGTCCCATCTTTATCAAGTTCATACCATCTATCAAAAAGTTTAGAAACTTTGTTAGAGATTGTTACGAACTTTATTAGGACGGGGTAAAAACTTCTTTTGAGATGGTACGAACTTTGTTAGAGAGGGATCGAACTCTTGTTAGAGATGTTACGAACTTCTTTTGAGATGGGTAAGAACTTTGTTAGTGCGGAACGAACTTTGTTAGAGATGGTACGAACTTGTTAGAGATGATACGAATTTGTTAGAGATTGGTACGAACTTTGTTTGAGGGGGTAAGGAAATTTGTTAGCGAGGGGTACGAAATTTTGTTCGAGATGATGCGAACTGTGTTAAAGATGGTACAAACTTGGTAGAGTTGGTATGAAAATTATGTTAGAGATGTACAATCTTTGTTAGAGGGGGTAAAGAACTGTGTTAGAGATGGTACGAACTTTGTTAGAGATTGTACGATACTTTGTTAGAGATTGTACGAACTTTGTTAGAGATGGTACGAACTTTGTTTATAGATGGAACGAACTTTGTTACAGATGATACGAAACTTTCTTAGAGAGGGTACGAACTTTGTTAAAAGAGGGTATGAACTTTTTGAGGATGGGTGGTACGAACTTTGTTAAAGAGGGAAATGACTTTGTTAGAGATGGGTACAAACTTTGTTTGAGATTGTAAAACTTTGTTTAGAGATGGTTATGAACTATGGTGAGGGGATGGTAATCTGTGGTTTAAGGGGGTCAGAACTTTGTTAAAGATGGTCGATCTTTCCAAGAGAGGGTATGAACTTTGTTAGAGCATTGTACGTTTCCTTGTTAGAGGGGGCACGATCTTGTTGTAGTGGTACGCTCTTTGTTAGAGTTGGCACAGACTTTGGTTATTGATGGAACGAACTTTGTTACAGATGTTCGAACTTTCTTTTGAGAGGGTAGATACTTTGTTAGGAGATGGTATGAATTTCCTAGAGAGGGTTACGATCTTTGTTAGAGAATTGTACAAACCTTGTTTGAGGGGGCTCGACTGCGTTTTGATGGTATGCACGTTGTTTAGAGTTTGTACAAACTTTGTTATTGATGGAACGATCTTTGTTACATGATGGTACAAACTTTCTTAGAGAGGGTACGAACTTTGTTAGTGATGAGTGTATGAAACTTTGTTAGAGGGGGTATGGACTTCGTTTGAGATGGTACGTTAACTTTGTTAGGAGGTGGAACGACTTTGTGAGAGATGGTATGAACTTTTGTTAGAGATGGTACGAGACTTTGGTTTGAGGGGGTATGAAATTTGTTTAAGTTGTTCGAACTTTTGTTAGAGATGATACGATCTTTGTTTGAGATAGTACGAACTTTGTTTGAGGGGGTACGAAATTTGTTAGAGATTGTAATGAACTTTGGTAGAGGGGTTACGAACTTCGATTGAGGATGGTACGTACTTTGTTAGAGTTGGTACAAAACGTTGTTACAGATGGTACGAATTTGTTATTGATGTACAGAAACTTTGTTAAAGGGGGCTCGAACTTTGTTAAGTGGGTACGAACTTTGATAGAGATGGTACGAACAATGTTAAAGAAGAACGAACTTTGTTAGAGTGCACAATCTTTGTTAGAGATGGTACCGAACTTTGTTAAAGGGGCGTCCGAAACTTTGTTATAGAGGGCTCGACGTTGTGTTAGAGAAGGTACGAACTTTTTTAGAGGGGGTATGAACTTTGTTAATGAGGGTACAAAATTTTGTTATAGAGGGAACAAAACTTTGTTTTAGAATGGGTCGAACTTTGTTAGAGATTTGTACGAATTGTTAGGGGGGGTACGAAACTTTGTTAGAGTGGGTACCAACTTTGTTCGAGATGGTTGATTTACTACCCAAAAAGTGTTTTTTTTTACACCCTTTAAGTATTATGTTTTTACAGCTAATTTGTCTGAAGTTCTCCATCTTTATTCCAATGCATGTTAAGGACTAGAAAATGACTTCTAATCAGATTGTGGTAGTTTTAGTGTTTTGGACAGCTTTTTGGATCATTAAGACAGCCAAGTAAAGGAGTGAAGCAAAACTAAAAGATAAAGAGATGGAAAAAAAAAAAAAAAAAAAATAAAAGTAAAAAAACAAAAAATATAAAAAAAAAAAATAAAAAAAAAATAAAAATTTATAAAAAAAATTAAAAATATAAAAAAAAAATATAAAAAAAAAAAATAAAAAAAAAATAAAAAAAATAAAAAAAAATAAGCAAAGAGGAAAACTGAGAGAAGCTGAATGAACAGAGGACTGCAGCTACAGTCTTCCTTCACACGTTTGGTGCACTTCCCGAAGTCCATTTTTTGCATGCTATATACCGTTGGAAAATATCTGGAAGGTCAAGAATCCAACGCTTCAAACCGTGTACGATTTAGAGCTGAAATGAGAAGATATGGCCTTTCAGAAATGAACAACTGTGTCAAGCTGAGAGAGAGCTTAGCAACTAGCTTCGCTCAAGCCCATGCAGTGCGAATTTCGCACCGCTTTGCACAGGCCCATGGTGGTGCGAATTTTCATTGTTTTGCCCGACTCCACTTTAGATTCTTTTCTTTTGTATTTTTTTGATGTAAAATTCGTTTTCTATCCTTGTAACTAGCCAATTACAAGCTTGGCTTTTGTAATGTCTATAAGAGGGGTGGTATTACCGCTCGGATGATGTTATGCTATGTGAAGTTTCACACTTAAAAAAATACCTAGCCTCTCTTTGCTTTCTTTTTCTCTTTACTATTTTTTTTTCTCGGAAGCCTAACGACTTGAGGATGTATTTCCAGAGGATGAGACTTAATCTGTTAGTTTTCTTGGAGTGAAGGGGAGTAGTGTGAAAAGTACCAGATGCAAAGGTGGAAAACTCTCGTGCCTTAAATACAGGTTAGTTGGAAAAGTTCATTAATTGGGTTTTAAATCTAAAGTTTTGGCTTTAACTCCATAGAAGCCACTTTGAATGGCCAATACATGGTAAGCTTCAGGTTCTTGTGGATGCTTATCTCTAACATAGTTCATAACCATCTCATACAAGTTCGTCCATCTCGAACCAAAAGTTCATACTATCTCTAACAAAGTTCTACCCCCTCTAACAAAGATTGCCACCATCTTAACATACTACGTACCAATCTTAACAAAGTCATTCCATCCTTTAACATGTTGTCCCATCCTAAACAAAGTTAGTACCTCTCTAAACAAATTTTGTAACCCTAAACAAATTTCATACATCTCTAACAAAGTTGTATCATCTCTACTAAGTTGTTCCCTCTCTAACAAAGTTCGTACCATCTCAAACAAAGTTCGTACCCCCTCTAACAAAGTTCGTAAATCTTAACAAAGTTCTGTACCATAACAAATCGAAGTTGGGTACCCACTCTAACAATGTCAGTACTGCATCTCGAACAAAGTGGTTACCCTCTCAAACAATGTTTGTACCCCCTCTAACGAGTTGTTAATTCTCAAACAAAGTTAAACCCCTTCGTACCATCTCTAACAAGTTCGTTCCCTCTATAACAGAGTTTTGTAGCCACTCTAACAAAGTTTCCGTAACCCCCTCTAACAAAGTTCGTACTATCTTTCCAAAGTTCATACCATCTCTAACAAAGTCATTCCCTCTCTAACAAAGTTCGTACCTATCTCAAACGAAAGTCCGTACAATTCTACAAAGTTCGTACATCTCTAACAAACTACAATGGTGCTATCTCATGAAAAAGTAAGAAACAGACTTGTATAGCTTTGTCAACCATGGAAGTTGAATTTATTGTCTGTTCAGTTACAATATAGGAAGTTGTTTGGTTGAGAAGAATTTTGCAAAGTTTGGGAATAGGAAAAGATGTTTTTAAGCCAACAATAATATACAATGACAATCAAGTTGCGACCACTTATGTAAAGGACCTGAAATATCATGGAAGAACTAAGCATATGATAGCAAGAATAATTTTATAAGAGATATTATTGAACAAAAGGAGGTGATCTTGAAATATTTACCCACACGTGAGATGGCTGCTGATCCATTCACAAAATCCATTTTGAGAGACATGTTTTATGTACATGTAAAGTCATTAGGGCTATGTAGGTTATAATTTATGTTGATCATATGACATAGATCATTATTGATTGGATATAAGATACTTTGTACATGATCAAGTTAGATAAGTTTTTGTTATTTATATCATTGAATATGCAAATGGTACTTATACAAATATACTCTTAAATGCATGTCATCAAGTTGAGGTTGGCTCTCTCACATGAGCAACCACCCTAATCAATGAGTTTATGAGCTGGGATGAGACACGGTATACTAATGATGATAAATGAGTGAAAAGTATACAAAGACAATATGCGTCGCCTCGATTAAGTATCAAGATGAGGTCTATGATAAGTAATATCTTGACCAAATGTAATCACCCACAATTACATTTACCTATTTTAACCAAACTTAAACTAGAAGTATAAAAAATTTGGAGCTATTAGTTAAGGTCCGTATGGTGGTAATTTGACATACACTCTAATTGAAGAGAAACCACTATAGCATGCATTTCATACTACATGTGTTTGCAAGTGACTAATAAGGAAAGTGAGTGATTAATCCCTGCATCCTCATTATGTAAGATCCTTAGGGCTTATTACAATTATAATAGCCTACTATTGTACTCACTATGTGAGGCAACAAATTAATGCTTCTACTTTGGTGTGTTTTCGATAGAAATAAAATAATTTATCCTTATGGAACATATTGGACATGCGGTTAATTTGAATATAAAATACATGAGCTTAAAAGAAAGATTCTTTTTGAGTTACATTGATACAGATGTATTTACGATCGACC
This sequence comes from Vitis rotundifolia, assembly GCA_030254885.1. Lineage (NCBI taxonomy): Eukaryota > Viridiplantae > Streptophyta > Magnoliopsida > Vitales > Vitaceae > Vitis > Vitis rotundifolia. The sequence goes on along the minus strand of CM058153.1, from coordinate 11,273,329 downwards.
GGTTATGTTGCTTTTGTAGCTAATTTAATTGTGAATACACTTATAATGTTGTGTAGTATGCAGCTTTGAGGGATTTAAGTGTATACATTAAAACGTGACTAAATAAATCTGGCGTATAGCGAAACATGATTATAGTTGCTCAATCAAAATTTTGGGGTTAAGCTATTATGTATCCCTAACAAGCACATAACTTTATAAGCTCCCAAATTGTAGATGTGCTTGCATGGTCACACGACCCATTTGCCTATATAAATCACCTTCAAAAGTTACAAGAATGGACTTGGATGATTATTGATCGGGCTGTATCAACCCATCTTGTGCAAGTAAGAGATGTTGGAGTTGGGTAGGTGCCCAAGTTGGGCCGACCCAACCCAATCCAATCAAATAAGAGATCAAGAAGGAGCAATTTCTAGGAGTTGGAATTGCTAGAAACTACCTAGAAACCACCCCAATAAAAAAAGAAAAGGAAGGGAGATCTCTCTCTCTTTCTCTCACTCACTCACTTTTACTGTTCTCTAGGAAAAGAAAGACTGAGAAAACTAAAGGAAGAAAATTTCTCTGCAAAAGAAGGTGAAAGGCTTTTGTGTTGTGAAACGAAATGGTTCTCGATTTTAGTGTGGTTCCATTAATGACTTGGGGCGAAGAATTGAACAATAAAACAACTATTTTTGAATCTTGGTCATTTCAAAAAGGTAATCTGAAGTTTTCGTACAATTATAATTATAAATAATATATCAATAATAATAAACATAAAATCAATTAATTTAACAATACATATATTTATAAAAATTTTATTATTAAAATATATTATTAATTAAAATGTTATTAAAAATAAGAAAACATGAAATTTTTTAATTTATTTTTGAAATCATTGCTTAATATGAATTTAGCATAGAAATTTTTTAAAAGAATTTTTAGAAATTGCCTGTTCAAAAGATGATTTTGCCTATAATTTTTTAAAGAAAATAAATCATCTCTTCAAGAGATATTTTAATGCCAAATTCAATCTCTTTTTTCTAATTGGCAAAAAGTGCGATCAATTTGAAAATACCTTTTTCCATTACCATAGTTTACGAATTATTTTTCCAAACTAACGTATACTTATCAAAAATCCCCAAAACTGTCAAGAGTAGCACCCAACCTTTAGCTTCATACCAACTTCTTTTTCCAGCCATCAAATGTCTCTTTCGTGGCCATCTGTGTTGGGTTCCACCGGAATCCACTTAAAGACTTTTAAGAAAATATAAAGAAAAAACTTTAAAATGACTTTTTTTGTATTTAATTTTACAATAAAAAGTATAAAATAATCAAATATAATTAAAAATAATTTTAAAAATTGATGTATTTTTAAATCATTTAATTTATATAAAAAAACATAAGGAAAATGATTTTGAATAGTATATAAATATAATTATTTGATTTCAATTCTAATTTTTATTTTCTCACTTTTTTTTCTCCCATGTTTTCTCTCAAATTTTGAACCAAACTAAAGAAAAAAGATGAGAAAACACTAATCAGAATAATTAAACACTAATCAAAAGAACCGGTCAAGTGTTGTTTCACCAAAATGATATTGGACTCTCATCCTCACTTGGCCTACATTGCTTGTCGTCAGGCACATCAATGAGCTTGTGATTCAATGGGTGTTACAATTTGTACAACACATATCGTCCATATCCTTTGGCTATGGGATTGATTATAAGATAAGGAAAAGAAAATTTACACAGGACCTTAGCCATAAACCTACAATAAAAAATAAAAAAAGGATTAGACCAGCAAGTTATGCTGCCACTTTATTAAATATTATTATAAAATAACATATAAAACCATTAAATAAATATAAATATTTATGAATAACTATATAATGATAAGTACAAAATTAATATCAATTAATTACTATAATAATTTTTAAAATTTTAAAATAATAAATCAATAGACATTTAAATCGACAATTGAATATTAAATCAACAACTATTTTGATTTAATAACTGATCTAATTCTAAAAACATTGAATGTAACACTCCAAATCAAATTTTGGAATAAAATTATAAATTAAAAAAAGAAATAAATTAGATAAATTAAAAAGGGTAGAAAGGTTTTTTAAATAAAGAAATACATGAATATAGATAGATTTACAGGTGGACGTAGGAAAATTAAAAATATTCAAATGAATAGATTTGAATGAAAATAAAAATAAATAAAATAAAATAAATCATCATGTAAATAATAATAATAAAAGAATGACAGCCGTTTGAGAGAGAGAGAGAGAGAGATAAGAAAAATAGAATAAATCCTGTGTTGGAGAGAGGGACAAAAAAATATATTAAATGAATGAAAGTCGGAGTGTACGCTATATGTAGTTTTGGAAAATAAATGTTATGGTGTGCAGTGGTGCTTTGGTGGAGAATGGGAATGAAAACTGAAAAACGTGAGACAACTATGCATAAGGGATTTATTTGGGTCATGATTACAGAATGGAAACCTGAAAATTGAAAGAATCCTAATGCAAAAGCCATTTACAATGCTACAAACTCTCTCTCTCTCTCTCTCTCTCATGCGATTGAGATGGTTAATGGAATAACTAGCAAGGCTAGAACCATGGAAGGATGTGATCATGGGACTCAGAAGTACCACCAGTAGGTCATAAGGGAAATTAGGCTTATTGATTTGGTCATGCGCAACAAAGGCCAAAAATTGCATTGTTAAGAAGAGATGGGTGGACATTGGGAATCAATTGAGGTTACTTCAGGAAATTAGACATTTGGAATGACAGTTGAAGCCACAATGTTGTACATTTACTTACACATAAATTGGTTCTGTATCATCTTCGAGGGATATCTGGTGGATGTAAATGGAACCGAGAAACTTTTGGATTTTGGATTGGCAAAGGTTAGTTTCTTTTTACTAGAGTTATCTCTCTATTGTTTCAAAATGCTAGACTTCTAAATATTATATTTCTGGTTGTATATCTTTTCAGCTTTGCAAATTGAACGACATAAAATCTTTTAAAGGGACTGCATTCTGGATGGCCCCTGAGGTATGCTTCCTCTCTTTCATTCCTTCATTTCTTAAACTAACAAATCATGTTTGGTTTTGAATTGAGAACTATATTTTATGGAACTTTACTCGATAGAATCTTCTTATACCATGAAGAAGCATGCTTAAAATGTAGGCTCTGAAACCCTTGTCTTTTAGCAGGTGGTTGCGTCAGAAAAGGAAATCACATGATTGAATTGGGTTATTGAATTGGACTGGAGCTATGCCAACTATCAAATTGATAAGTTGTTGTTTTCCAAACTGTTGCTCTTTCTAAGATTTTATCCTACCAAGGCATTTAGTAATGCCATGTCCTATTACCAATGCATTTTGATTTAGCATCAGTCATTAGTATCTTTCTGTACAACTGCCAATATACTGACACTAATAGATGCATGGAACCACTGAATGCTCAATTGATGAGGATTTTCCATTCAAATCTGAGAATTTAAGCATCAAGCTACCTTTTTCCATTAACTCTCTCTACTTCTAAGGGTGGTCAAACCCTTGCTTCATTATTTGGTAACAAAAATTAGTACATCACCAGAAGATTGGTAGGGGGATGCAATGAAGTGGATTGGAACTGAGTGACCCATCCTTCTTCCTGAGAACCCGATTTAGTACATTTAGTACATTTCATTCCAAAGCTGCTCCATTAGGACAAATTCTTTAACTTTCTGGACTGCAGGTTTGTGAAGAGATGTTAAAGCCCTGGCTAAAAATGAAATAGTGGTGTCTGCTTTATAAAACAAAATATGGTCACCAGCAATCTAAATTTTAGCTCAATATTGCCCTTCTGAAATAAATTTCTGACTCTTTGCCCCTGAGAATGAATTGTGGTTTTGCAACCGCCCAGATCTGTGGATTTGAATCAGTTTTTACTGTGAAATCATGCTGCTCAAACACCCTAGTCTTACAACTGTGTTTATTTATAAATCCTGCACCAGTTGGGAGTAGAACTCTTAAATCCCTGTTCTAAATCATGTCCAGATATGTTATAAGTATTTGTGTTCCATATTTGAAAGTTTTTGACCAAGGACATTTGTCATTATATTATGTGGCACAGGATGCTCCAAGCATTACAGTTTCTTATAAGTGTTGATTTTACAAATAATTTGTGCCACTGTAGGTCATTAATGAGGACAAACGAGAGAACGATGGTTATGGGTTTGCAGCTGATATATGGAGCCTTGGGTGCACTGTATTAGAGATGTTAACTCGGCAACATCCATATCCCAAATTGGAGCCGGTATGTATAAGCTTCAATAGAAACAAATAATCATTCCAACATTACATTCTTATATGCATCCAAACATAAGAATTGGAATCACCAAATTTATTTTTATTCAAGAAAAAATAGGAATGAAAACAAAGTTTTTATTTTCATTCCTCATTCCCATATAAATATAAATATATCGATAAATGAATATTCAATAAATTAATAGCTTTGCTTAGATAATAAAATCTTTTGGTTCCAACTCAAGCCTATACATTAAATTAATAACCTCATCATAGAGATGACATTTTTCTCTTGCATGTCTATCGAGTTTTGAAAATCTCACACATCTTTGAGATGGTTATAGAGGTAGGAATTTATAAAATAAACCGCACTCCATCGAGGGATAAGTAATTTGACTCATTCATATTGAGATCATGTATATATGAAATCCCAAGAAGACATGGCTTTTACTAATTCAAACTGAATGATGAACTTGCCATTGGAAGGTGAACAACAGTGAGAAACAATTGCTGGTACCCGGAAGGCATCATTATATCTTCAACAAATTGACATAGGAGTAATAATTTTGACACAATCTATCATTGATGAATTGTTGTTTGGTAACACTCTTTTAAAATATACAATATAAAATTAAAAAAATAAAATTTAATTCAATATCTGCAAAACAGTATTGGGAGACTGCATTTTGGACGTTGTTTTCATAATCTTGTGTTTGTCCTAAGTCTTAACTCTTAATAGGAAAAAACATGTTTTTGATGCAGTATATTCCCTGCAATGAGATGCACTTGTCCTTAACCACCTTTCAAAGTCTAACCATGGAATCAAAAAACAATGTTAGGAATCAAAATCGAATAAAAAAGAGGGAAGTGATATTGAGGATACGGGTTCTTGGCGGGTTTGGATATTATCTTGTCCGGTTCCATCCAACCTTAATTATATATAAAATTAATTTTAAAAAATAATTTTACTGATTTTTTTTCTATTGCCATTTTTAACACATATAAAATATTAAAAAATTACTTTTTTAATAAAATAAGTTATAAAAACTATAATATTTTACTTATTTATAAAATACATTTATTTTTAATATAATTTAAATTTTCTAATATTATTATTATTTTTTAAATAAAGAAAATATGATGAGTATGATGGCCATGAGAATTACTTTGTATAAACGTGATAGGATTGATATGCCCAATCGATCATCATCCTTACTCACTTAAAAATTTACATAAAGGGAGGGTACAATTGGTATTTTTATTTGTTATAAAGAAAGTAATTGAAATGGCTTTTGGAAACCCGATGATATCTAATTGGAGATAAATTCCCAACTTCAAAACTAGTAAAGTTAATTTTTTTTCTTTAACAAATTTAGGAACTTTATGAATGTCATGTTGTTGCAGGTGTTTATACTATAAAAATATTCTTAAATAATTTTATTGGTAAACATTTTTAGGAATAATGAAATTATTTTTAATAAAAAATCTTGAAGTAATAACATAATACATCAAATATTAATTTTTTAAATATATTTATGTAAATTATATATACTTATTTCCATCTATTCGAGAAATTCTAATGTTAGTGGATGGGTGAAAAAAATATGAACCGATAAAAAAAAAAAAAGTTGATAATAACATTATTCTCGCTAGTTAATTTTATCATAATTTTTTTCCAAAATTATAAACTTGCAACTATTTTTCTATCTAGCTTGTTTTATATAGACATAATTGTTTAGAGAAAGTTAAAATCATTATGAATATATATATATATATATATATATATATATGTGTGTGTGTGTGTGTGTGTGTCTAATTCACCAATCAAATAAGGTTATAATCTTATAATGTCAATAAAACTACTTAAAGATATAATAGGTAAAATAATTTTCTCTAAATAGAATAGTAAATTGCTTAACTAAAAAATGTATTTGTAATTTAGAATCAATCATTTGATGGTTGAATTTTTTAAAAGATATTAGAAAGTTTAGTTTTGAATATTATTGTGATTCATTTTTCAATTATATTTGTAGGTATTCTACTTCGTAATCTCCTTCATAAAAAGAAAAGTATTTGTAATTTAAAATCAATCATTTGGTGGTCAAATTTCCTTAAAGATATTAGAAAGTTTTATTTTAAAGATTACTATGACTTATCTTTCAATCGTATTTATAGATATTCTGGTTCATAATCTCCTTTTAAAAAAATAATAATAATAATTTTCTCTTATTTTAATTTCTTTGGTACAAAACAATAATTTGATTTTTCTCTTATTTTTATTTCTCTGGTACAAAACAATATTATAGTTTATATTTGGACCACCAAAATGTAATATGATATAGAAAAAGGTAAAAAGTTTTTTTTATAAATTAAATATGCTATATATTTATCAACATTGTAAGTTCTAAATTTGTTATGCTTCAAATGTTTTTCTTAAAAATGTAATATATTGATGATAAGAAATCAAGATTAAAAAACCTGAGATCATTATAATGTGTTGCATTGATGTTCTATTTACCATTACATTTGTCCATGTTTCTTTTTTTTTTTTTTTTTTCTGGTTTTATTTATTTATTTTTTATTTTATGTTTTAGTATTTGTCTTCTGATTACTAATATTGGTTCAGGAGATTCAAAATTGTTACAAAATTTGTTGTCAAATCTAATATATATATATATATATAAATTTTTAAAGTAATAATATAATCTATTCAATAATTAAATTTTTTAAAATATCATTTTGAATTTTATTTAGAGTACGTTTGATAGTGATTTTAGGAAGTGTTTCTAGTCTTTTTAACACTTAAAATATTTTATCTTTCAAGTATAAAAATGATTAAAAATATTTTATAAAATTACTATCAAACACATTTTTACAGTCATCTATCAAAGAAATTAAAATAACGGTGGACAGCAAGAAAGTACTAAATATTATGAACAAAATTGAAAACAACTTTATTCTATTCTTTGACCTTGAATGGCTGCATGGTGTCATAAATAAAATATTATAAACTTCTAACTATTTTCCCATAGATGTTGCCCTTAAAAAATGTATATTTTATAAAAGAAGCACCCTATTGGAAGGTTTTTTAGGAATAAGTATCTTGAATAATTATGTAGTTAATTTCGTATAGGAATACGTATCTTTCGCAATTAGAGAATTAATATCCTATACGAAATCTTTTCTATGTAATTAGAAATATAAATCGAAAGAGATTTTGAATAAAGGAGTTTATATATGTATACTTGCCTATTGATGTAGACTTTAAATAGAACCTCACAAATCATGGTGTGTATTTTTTTTTTCGTTCTCTTATTTTCTTCACTCTATTGTTATTCCTTATTGTGATTTTTCACAAAATTATTTTATTTGGACATAATTGTTTAGAGGAAAATGAAAATTATTGTCAAAAAAAGAAACTTCCTATTTCACCCCAAGAAAATAAAAATATAATATTGCAATGCACAGTAGAACAATTTACATCTATAATTTTTAAATATTATTTTCTATTATCTTAATATCTTCAATATGAAACAATATTTTTATTAATATTTATCCAAGGAAATGTTGTGTGGGTAGAAAAGGTCAAAAGAAAAAGAATTTTTTTTCTTAAATATTTGTTGGTGACAGAAAAAAAAACACAAGAAATTAAAAATAATAATAATAATAATAATAAGATTTGTTTTGTATTATTTTATATGAAATAACTACCATTCATTCGCACTAGTTCCATTAAACGCTTTGTTATCACACACTTAAAAGATGTTTAAAATCACATTGTTAAAATATATATTTTATATTAATTTGAGACTAAAATCCATCTTTATTTCAAGTACCTACAAACTAGGATCCATTTTTTTTAATATTTTTTATTTATTTATTTTTATATTCTCTTTTAAAGAAAATGATGTAAACAAAACTAAATCGTCATATCTTGAGGTTATCTTTAATATGTGGGAATGAAGAGTGAGAATAGATATCTTATTTCTTTTCACATTCATTTTTATATTTAGATAACTCAAGTGTTGATGATAATGATATAAAAAATAATTTTAAAGGAAATGAAATTTTACTTATAAATGATATTTCAATTTATCCTTAGTATGAGGTATTTTGATTCTATAATACAGTTTATTTTTAAAGATATTTTTCAAAAATTTAAAAATCTAAACCTTTTATTGATAAGTTGTTTTTAAAAATAATTTTTTATTTTGATTTTGTAAGAAACGAATTGTAAATTCAAGTTATATAATATAAACTAAATTTAATTTGTGCCTTATTAAAAATAAAAAATAATTTTTAATTTATAAATAAATTAAAAATAAATATTTTAAATAAAATATTAATAATAATATTATAATAAAATCATAAATTATATTTTTATAAATATTATAAAAATATGAAAACATAATTGATTTATTTTGTTAATAAATAATAATAATAATAATAATAATTCAAAATTAATAATTGCTAATACTAATTTATTTTAAAATTAAATAAAGTTTAATTTTTTAAGTATAAATAAGTCAAATTTCTCATTACATATATACATTTAATACTCAGACATGGTATTCTTAAATTTTTTATTTAATTTATAATTAATAAATCAGTTTTTTGAATTTCAAATTATTATTAAAAATTAAAATATATATTTTTTGAGTTTCAAAATTTCTTTTAAAAAATTATTAAACTTATTAATAAATTTAATACAAAGTCTTCCCTAATTTCAATTTCTAGTAAAAAAAAAAAATGGTTTTCTGTTTTGCTTTGTTTGTAGAGCACAATAATCAAACAGTGGTACAAAATTTTTTAAAAACAAATTTGTTTGTAAATCATATGTTCAAATAGGTTTTTATTATTTAGCAAAAACAATATAGACCCTCTATTTTGGTCCTAACACACATATATATTTTTTTGTTATTTTTTCTCTCACCCCACTCTTTTTTAGCACGTGTTTAGATCTATTTTTGCTAAGTTTTTCATCATCCCGGTCCATGTTTCACATTATTGATTTTTGAGCTATATTTTGGAAACCACTTAAAGGGCTATTTCAGGTCCTAGAATGATGATCAGATGCCCATTAGGATTGGTTTTTTTTTAGGGTTTGCTTTTGGAATTTAGAGCCTTTGAGTAGCTGGGTTGGGATGAAGACACGTGTACTCATTCTAACCTTCCTTTGTCTCTTTTAAAGGCCTTTTAGCCTTTAGTGAAAGGGTTTTTTTTCACTCTTTTGGCTCAAGTTTTCAAGGAGGGGGCTTGCTAGCGGCCTTTTAAGGGTAGTGGAGATGCTCTCTATAGCTAAGAAACAAGGGGCAAAGAATTGGTTTTTATAGCGAGAGTGAGACAAAGAGCAAGGGGTTTGGGGGAGTTTTTGGGAAAAGTAGTAGATGAAGAAAAGTTGTGGGCAAGGCATTGTGGTGGTGAGTGGGCTGCAGAGTAAGACGTTGCAGAGAGGGCACCCTCTATTCTAGTGGGGAGTCTTAGAAAAGAGGGACATGAGCTATAGGCCATCTCGGGGAGGCATTATTCTTCTTTCTTTTAGGTGAGAGTAAGAGAAGAGACGTTGGAGAGAGTAAAAGATCCTTCTTTTGGTGGGTTTTGGTTTTGAGCACTGGAGAAGAATAACATCAAGAGAAGAGAAGCATAGGGGACCTTCTAGGAATGGATATTTTGAGTTCCCTATTCATCTTCATTTATCATAATGTGCTTCATTTTCATTTTATTGAATCTTGCTTTCTAATTTATGTATGGATGTACTATTTCATTTGTTGTTTATATGGTTTTGTATCGAAATATGCATAAATCCGGGTTCATCTATTTATTTTGCTTTCGTCATAACCCCATTCTTTAGGTTCTCCATCGGTTTCCTTTAAGCCCATTGAGAAAGTGTGAAATAGAGCTTTGGAGACCTCTTGTTTTTTTTTTTTTTTTCTTCTACATTCTTGTTTGTAATTTGGGCACCATTTGAGTATTCTTTTCCACGAGCTAAAGAACACTAAAGCAACTGTGGATGTTTGAGAAAACAAGTTAGCAAGTTCCAATCAACAACGGGTTGTCATAGAACGGCTCAATGGGTTTGGGTCTACAACAGCTTGATGCATTTTTGTATGACACTCTTGTTGCTAGTGCACGAGAAGCCTCCAATGCTACCATCTAGTTACAGTAACACCTTTCTAGACATTGCACCTCAAGAGCAAGATCACATGTTGGATTTAATTTTCATAGCTGAGCAAGGATTTTAGGGGAGGAACTTGTTTGGCCAAATTCCCATTTAAGATTTAAATAGTAGGGTTCTATCAGAAAACTCCCATCAGGAAAGGCTTTACAAAGAAATGCAAGGTTGGGAATTCAAAGAAAACAGGAGTGACCAGGTTAGCCTAGGTACTTACAAGAAAAAGGCAATACAGATGGACCCTTTTCCAGGTTTGTCCACTTTAGATCTAATAGAAGAGAAGATTCTGTTCAATATGGATGATAATTGGGATTCTTCTTTTAGCAAGTGCACTAACATGGCATTGGAGCTTTGGTAATGCATGGGAACATGCAGGTTACATGAACACATTTCATTCTATTAATAATGGGAGCAGGGGTGCCCTTCTATAGTCTGTTGTTGTTGAAGTTTCCAATAGTGGTACTAGACTATAAAAGGAGTGGAGTGGCTTGACTTTTTAGAATATAAAAGTATCGACCAATAGACTATGACTCTTTTTTCTCTTCGGATGATGGTGGAAAATACAAATGATGGAAACCCTAACTCCTATGGGTATTTATAAAGTTCCTAACTAGGTTTAAGTGAGTTGAGCTCACATGGGCTTGGGTTAATTAATCTATCTCAAATTGGATCCTAATTGATTAATTAACCTAATAGGCTGTACTAATTAATCAATTAACTTAATCTAAAGACCTTGTTCACTTACCCCTATGCAACCTTATGTAATTACCAAAATGCCTTTATGCATAAAAGTGGACCTAAAACCAATCCCACCCTCAAAACCTATGCCAACAAGGTATATGAGCTCAAACCAGGGACCATAACTCCAGTATCTTATGTAAATAACAACGAGACACTGTGTACTCGGGTCCATGACTTGCTATCCATTGTGTTCAGTCTCCTTATGAACTAATGTTTGTAGTCTAACAATGTAAAAGTTGTTAGTCTTTTAAGACTACCTCTATTATCATTGAGTTACAGATCCTTCTATTATGTGTTCAACTAACATGTCTTAGCTCTCAAAGAGACTATGTCAAGATCCACTTAAGGAACTACTATAACCATAGTTTCCATGAGCACACCTCCTTAGAACCACCCAAGGGGACACATTGTCTTAATCCTATGAGATATCATGGTGCTTTTATTAAGAATACCTATTGCTACCAGCTTCCATCAATAGTGACCCAACTCATAAGGAATATATGATCAACTTATGATCTCACCCATAGGTCAAAATCATTGCTAACTTTGGCACAAATTCAATATTCTCTCAAGGTTGAAAGACAACACAATGAAGTAGCTTGGTAAGGTCACAAATACTTGATAACCTTAAGTCGTGACTCACCTTAAGTCCTGTCCAATGTGTAACCATACACACTAGTGTACTCACCATGGAAAACTCATCTCAATATTCAAGACCAATTATCCCTCAAATTAGAAAGTGGTGGTGCACTACAACCTTTAATAAGTTGTCTAAACCCATGAACCAACTTTGAACAAGTCATCTATTTTCAAGAAACCCATGACTTGGATCTTCCCTATAACTCATAAATATACTCAAGTCACATACATTGCAAAAGATGCAAACAAGAATACTCATAAAGTGTAATGCATGGAATAAGGATAAATAAAAGTGAAATTGGAATATCATTAAATAAATAAGGAATTCTAAATCTATTACATCATGTTATGCTTTTAAGAGCTTCATCCTAACACAACCTTCACACTTCATGGACAATACAAAGCGAGAATTTGATTGGGTTGATAACAATTTGCAGAGTGCCTTGTCTTTGAGTTTAAAACCTTTTCCTGTATTTAATGATTCTAATGTGAGCTCTAGCTTCCTTGGTCTTCAGTAGTCAGGCATGCAATTTTCATTGGAAAGTAAGTGGAAAAGGTGTCTTGCAAAGTCCAGTAATGTGTACATTCAAGCTGAAAAGGCATGAGGTACTCCCTCGATGACAATCAGGTTGTCAAAAAATAGTACCTGGCTTGTCCATGTGATCTATGCTCTTGAGAGATATGTGATTGGATTATCCTAGAGCCCAATGGAAGAAAATGGGAAATCATGTTGCCAAGAGCAGCTAGAGAGGGAATCAAAGTGAGAGATTATGCTTAGTGTGGTCCTGATCCCACATCTGTTGCAATCATGACAGAGGATGGCACTGCAGCTACTGGTCTTATCATTGTAGGAGCATCGCCAATCATTGTACATATGACTAGGAAATCTAGCCTGTGACCCAATAAGTTCAATTGTGGTTGGAAATTTATGTAGAATAGTAGCTATATTTCTCATCCAAGGAGTTGTTCCATTTGCGATGATGATAAATGGGGAGTTATATGTGAGTGCCCTCTACCTGTAGAAAATGATAATAAAAAAGACTATCCATGTTCTTTTTTGGCCATTCCATCAAATTTGACATGTGATTTCAAACACAAATAGATCTTTCGATAAATGGAATGAAGAACTATTACTTCTTATGCTCCTTTTCTCTGTTGCCTTGGCTTTAACCTAAGATTATGTTGCTCGCATTGGACACCAAAATGGATGAGTTAATGAATGGCAATTCAACAATTCCCAATCAAAAGATGAAAGCTTCCATGAGAGCTTTTGCTAAGAAGACCTTGGATCAAATAATGAATGTATATATTTGGGACATGGATGAGACTCTTGTATTGCTCAAATTTTTGTTGAATGGAACATACGTAGAAACTTTCAATGGTTTGAAGTATATATAAAAGGGTGTAGAAATTAGCAAGATGTGGGTCCTTAGGTCCATTTTTATGTTGTCATTGGGAAAAAGAACTCCAAATTTGGAATTAAAAATGAAAAGTTGCAATGATTTCTTGGTGCTGTGAAAGCACATCCTAATAAGCTGAAGCTTGTGGGGTTCCATTACCATTTGGGGTTTGCCTACTAAGGTGGGCATTTTTCAGGGATGCTGTAGTTCCATTTGGGTTACATCCACATGGTTGAATTTGAAAGCCATAGAGTTGAGGCTTGATCTTCCTGGATCTAAGCTCTTGAAAGAGATTTAGACCTTTCTTTGCTGAAATCAAGAAAACTTATTAAGAAGCAGCCTGGAATGTACTTTTTTCCTTCTTTGCCAAATGGATTTCAGTTTGATTAATTAGATAATACGGTAAACTATTTAATAAAAATTAATTAAAATTTTATATTAAAAACTTTAATTAAAATTAATTATAAAATGTGATAAGATGAAATCAAATAAAACGAACTTTAAAGGGTATTTTAGACATTTTATTTAATTCTTTTAACTATGACATCATTAATCAACCATGAAAATCTTTGAAGATTCGATAAAATCATTCCAAGGGATTGTTCTACTCCATTATGGTCAAGTGGTACCAATGTAATTTCAAAAATTTGAGGATGGTTAAGTGTAATTGTCAAATGGCGGAGGGATATCCATGTGATTTTCCTCAAATATACATATATTTTTAAATTGAAGCTAAACTCACTGAACTCTAATTCCAAATAATTTAATTTTTTTTTCCTTTCCGTAAAAATATTTTATATTATTAAAATATGAAATAATATCTTAATATTTTTAAAAATAATTCATTTTAAAAAAATGTTTTCGAAAATAAAATTTAAAAAGCGGTGTCATTTTCCCTATAGCCCATAGGCGGGAAAGAGAGAGATTCAGAATTCACAAGAACTCAGAAGAGAGAGAGAGACGCCCATCACAGTCGAAGATGAAAGCCACCGGCTGCCGCCGTCCGAAGGACTCTATCCGCCTACCGCCACCACCACCTCCCTTCGTCGACCACTGATTACTACTCAAAAAGTGCTATTTCATAGTTTGTAATTAACTCTTTTGAACTTTCTTGAGTAGTAATTATCACCTTTTAACCCAATTAACATATTAAGGACCTTCGCAATTGTTTCTAATCAAATTGTGTTAAGTTTTGGTGTTTTTGATAGCTTTTTGCTCACCAAAGCAATATAAGAATGAGGGAGAGTTGTATATAGTTCATGGCAAGGCTTTTGGAAGCTTAAATTCATGAAGAAATCAAGCTTTGGAGCCTCATAGTCCTTTGCCATAGTCGTTCAAAGTATGCAAGGAAAGAGCAAAAGAGAGAGGAAAACAGAGTGAAGAAAATAGAGCATAGCAGCTGCAGTCTTCCTTCCCATTTTTGGAGCACTTCCCGAAGTCTATTTTCTGCATTCTATATACCGTTGGAAAGCTCTGAAAGTCAAGAATCCAACGCTTCAAACCGTGTATGATTTGGAGCTGAAATGAGGAAGATATGGCCTTCGGAAGACAACTGCATCCAGCTGAGGGACAATTTCACACCTTGCGAAATTGGAACTCCAACGTGCGAAATTTTAATCAGCCTTGCGAAATGGAAATGGATGGTAGCTGTGCATTCTCGGTGAAGCCCAACATGCGAAAGTGATTTTGTAACTTGCGAACTTGAAGCTCAACGTGCGAAAGTGGATTGCAACATGCGAAATCAACTTGCGAAGTTTCGCAAGTTACCATGCAACGTGCAAAACTGGGATATTTGTTCACCGACTCTTTTTCTTCTGATATTTTGTGTCTAAATCTCCATTTTCTCCTTGTATTCAGCCACTCATGTAATTCCTTAGCTAAGAAGGAATGAAGGAAGGGTAAATAACCTTCCTATAAATGAACTCTCTTGTAATCATCGAATAAGATCTCGGGAGCTTGTTCTCAGAGACAACTTTGTATAGCTTTTAAAGGAAGTAAAATTCAGAGCCTTGCTCTGCCTTTCCTTCCCACTTTGTTTTCTCTTTTATTTTCTTTCTAGCCAAACATCCTCTGAGGATGTTTCCTCAGAGGATGAGAGGCTAGACTTTTTGTCTCTTGGGTGAAGGAAGCCAGGTAAGGTGCCGGCCTATATAAGCGTGAGTTTTTGTTGTTTCCATTTTTAATGAAAAGAAAGTGTGACCCGTTTATGGTTTTTATCTTTTTAGTTAACTTAAAACACCTTGCAAGTCACCTGAGCTAACACTTGGTAAGGCAAGTGATCTCCGTCCATGGAGATGCACTAGTTTACCTCTTGCGAGCTTTTGGGAGGTGACTTGAAGGTAGGATTTTCTAGAATTGCCAACACTTGGTAAGCTTTTGGACTCGAAAGAGACATCCATTAGTTATCTCTTGCGAGCTTGAGAAGGGAAATCCAAGGTTAAAGATCCTCTTGAATGGAAAATGCTAGGTGAGAGGCACGAGCCATTGCAAGATGGATCAGTGAGAGGGATTTAGTGTTGAAACCATTAATGGTAAGCATCTGTACCACACCGGTTCGGGAAATAACTATATGTTAAATCCCCAACACGAGGAAAAGAAACAAGTGACCGGAATCTCCTCTTTTGTAGATGGCACCTGATATTAGTGACCTGAAATCCCAAGAAACATATTTCTTTCTAATTATTTTCAGTTATCTTTAGTTTGGTTAGCTTAAAATCAACCATTTCTATTACAAATTTATGTTTTCTTTTAAAGCTAACCTTGAAATGAAAAAGCACCAATTCATCTTTGAACTAATATCAATTGTGAAGTGAAAACCCATCCCAGTGAACGATCCTAGAACCACTATACTATGCTAGCTAGTGCTACCCTGGTATATGGTGAATTAGGTTTATAAATTTTGTTGATAACTCCCATCTGAGGATTGAAATCAAAGCACATCAGTTGATTGATCTGAATCAATCAGAACACCAATTGGGGACGAATCAAATGGCGCCGTTGCCGGGGATGGTGCCACTTTGCAGTGATATGATCTTTTGAGAACACTTGTGATCTTCATCACAAGTTTGGTGATTTTTCTTTTCTTTTACTAACTCTTTTTAATTGTTCTTTTTCTTTATTTATGTTTTAGTTTACCTTTTAGCTAGTTTTAGTTAATCTTAATTTTTTTTTAGAACTATTTTTCTTTTGTTTTCTCTGTTTTAATTCACAAATTGCTAGTTGTGTATGCCATATTGAATACGAGATAGCAGAGGAAGCCATGAACTTCATGAGTTATGTGGCTAAACTTTCAAGAGGATGGAATGAACCAAATGCTAGAGATATGGGAAGAGTGACGTCTCAACCTACTGCTAAGGGTGAGATGTATATTTTGAAGGAAGATGTTGACATGAAGGCAAAGATTGCAGCTATGGCAAGGAGAATGGAAGAGCTAGAAATGAAGAAGATGCAAGAAGTGCAAGCCATCTCTCAAACACCATTGCAAGCTATGCCTTGTGCCATTTGTCTATCTTATGAGCACTTGGTGGAAGAGTGTCCTACCATTCCAGTGGTGAGGGAAATGTTTGGTGATTGCAACACCTACAATTCCAAATGGAGGGACCATCCAAATTTCTCTTGGGAACCACAGCCACCTCAATATACACAACCTGCTCAAGCACCTCAGCAAGCCTCGAACCTTGAACAAGCAATAGCTAATCTTAGCAAGGTCGTGGGAGACTTTGTTGGAGCTCAGAAATCCATCAATGCTCATCTCAGTCAAAGAATTGACAGTGTAGAGAGTTCATTGAATAAAAGGATGGATGAAGTGCAAAATGATCTATCTCAGAAGATAGATAATCTCCAATATTCAATCTCAAGGCTCACCAACCTCAAAACAGAGCAAGAGAAAGGAAACTTTCCTTCTCAACCTCATCAAAATTCCAAGAGTATCCATCAAGTGGAAGCTAATGAGGGAGAATCTTCACGAAAGAAGGAAGTCAAAGCCATGATCACTTTGAGGAGTGGTAAAGAGGTTGATTTGGCCACATCCAAGCAAGAGCATGAATCAGAGAATGAAACAGAGAAAGAGAAGAGAGAGGAAATTAAAGGAAAGAGAAAGGGAATTGTTTCCATTGCCATCATACGATGCAAATCTCTAATGAAGGATGCCAACTTCATATGGGATCCGGGCAAGCTGAAACAGGACCACATTTTTTGATGGACTTAGTCTTTCTAAAGACTAGCTAGTCCATATCTTTTTGTTATATTTTATTACTTGTTTTAATTTTGATTTCAATGCTTTAATTTTAATTAGTTTTGATTTAACATAAGTTTTTGGATGATCATTGTAGGAGGGACTGCAAACAGTTGGGCATACCATCAGAAAAATGAAAAAAAAAGAAGAAGGAAGAGAAGAGAGAATTCTGGCCATTGGTTCTGTTGCCACTTCGGGACATATGTGGAGCACTTTCTCGAGTCCCTTTTATACATGCTATATACCGTTTCGAAGATCGGGAAGTCAGGAGTCCAACGGTTCAAACGGTGTCCAAATTGGAGTTGAAACAAAAAAGTTATGGCCATTTGAAGAGCAGCTGCAATTCTTCTTACGATTGGAGAGCAGCTGCAGTACTTTTTCTTACATTTGGACAACTTTCCAGAGTTCAATTTTTACGTGTTATATACCGTTTTGAAGCTCCAGAAGTCAAGAATCCAACGCTTCAAACGGTGTCCAAATCGGAGTTGCAACGAAAAAGTTATGGTCGTTGTAAGAAAACTGCGCCGAGCTGACAGAAAATTCGCACGCTGAGAAGCAAGGTGCGAACCAAGGTGCGAAAATTTTGCACGGTGCGAATCAAGGTGCGAAAATTTTCGCACCGTGCGAAACACCTCTCTGGCACACGAGTGCCATCACCTTAAGTATCGAAATGGTTTCGCACGGTGCGAAACAAGGTGCGAAAATTTCGCACGGTGGCAATTTGAGTGCGAAATCCGAATCAAGGTGCGAAATTTCTTACAAGTGGAAAGCAGCTGCAGTCTTTTTGCTTACATTTGGAAAACTTCCTGGAGTCATTTTCTACATTCTATATACCGTTGGAAAGCTCTGGAAGTCAAGAATCCAATGCTTCAAACGATGTGCAATTTGGATCTGAAATGAAGAAGTTATGACCTTCGGAAGACAACTGCATCTAGCTGAAGGACAAATTCGCACGATGCGAAACAACTTGCGAAAACTGATCCAAGTTGCGAAAAATGGAAATCAAGGTGCGAATTTTCTCCAACTCCATTTCGCACACCACTGTTCAAGGTGCGAAATTCATTCCAAGGTGCGAAAATCACTTCCAAGGTGCGAATTTTCTAAACTCCAATTTCGCACACCACTATTCAAGGTGCGAAAATTTTCGCACCGTGCGAAACACCTCTTTGGCACACGAGTGCCACCACCTTAAGTATCGAAATGGTTTCGCATCGTGCGAAACAAGGTGCGAAAATTTCGCACAGTGCGAAACACCGTGCGAAACTCGATTCAAGGTGCGAAATTTTCGCACGGTAAAATTCAAGGTGCGAAATTTGCGATTCAAGGTGCGAAAATTTCGCACGGTGAAATTTTTAGCTGCGAAAACTCCTAACTGACTTTTAAACCTGTTTTTAAATGTCCGAGACTCTGTTTTTCATTCCAAACAGCCATTTTAGCTTCCGAAGGAGTTTTTAAACATGCAACCATCCAAATTCCACCTCTCCTCTTCCATTTAAAGTCTTGGTACGTGCATTAGAGGAGAGGAGAGCCCCACGCACCAGTTGAGTACCTTCTGGAACTCATGAACAGCCACCTTTCTCCATTTCAGCCATGCCCAAGATTAGAGGAGAACCCAACACGTACCTTGGGATCACACACAAATCCTCTCACTCCATTTTTGACCTCCCTAAACCATCACAGCCCATAGCTCTAGCTGAGAGCTCCAGCTAAGGAGACTATGCCACCACAAGAGGCCGCCACAGAGCCATCATCTCCACAGGACCTACTCAGAAGGCCACTACTTGATCATCTCTTTATTTTTTCTATTTACTTATTATATTAGTATAGATAATTCCATGTTTTGATGTTTTCTGAGATTGGATATATTTCTTGATGATATATTATAGTCCACTTTCTCAGATTAATATATAAACATCATTTTTGTTTAAACTTGGCATTTTTTTTATTTCCTCTACTCACTCAATCTTTTGTTTTTTTTGAAACATATGGTTTCTCCTAAACAACTCAGACTCCATGTCACTCAGGAGGTACCACTTCCTCCCTTTTTTTTTTAATCGCTTTTGAAACATTGAGGACAATGTTCAGCTTGGTTGGGGGGAGAGTTGAGGAAGGAAGTTTTTGTTATTAATGCTAGGTTTATTTTGGTAATTTAGTTGCTTTTTGCTTAATTTTTAAAATTTTTAAAGTTTTTGAATACTCTCCATGGCTATTAAGGAAAAATTTTCAAAATGAAATGGGAGAAATTGAATTTTTTGTTCTTTTTTACTTGACTTAGAGTTTGTATTATGTTTATTAAAGTTGATGAATTGTTGAAACTTCTATTGAATTCAAACTTAGTTTTTCCACTTAAAGCTATTCACACACTGTGCACAATAGGTTCCGATTATAAGATGAAAAACTATTTCCCCCTTTACTTACGAAATTTTAGACTTAGTACCTTTGACCTCATTTAGTGTTGGGACACCTTATAAAAGGCCAATGAGCCTTTGAAAAAAAAAAGAAGAAAAAAAAAAATGTTCTACTTGCCTTGAAACCCGAGCAAGGTCTGAGGGGTATATGGTGAAAATCTTTAAAACCTGGTGCCCTAAACCTTCATTGGTTCCGCCACCAATTCAGCCACGACTTTGATGCTAGTTTCGCCAACAACCGCCCTTTCTCCCTTGGAACCGCTCCTTCGCCGGCAATGCCCTCATTGACTGGTCCTACCAACTCTCCGCCATCAACTCCTTTCTCGCCTCCCATTCTTCTCCTCTCTCCCTCAAACCCCCTCTCCCCTCCGCCAAAGACATTTCTGAAACCCTAAAATTCCTCATCTCTCAACTCAATTTCCCCACAACCAAACTTGAAGACGATCTTCCTATCCTCCTCAAACACCTCAATTACCCGATCAAACTCAATAAGTCCGCTCTCAAAGCCCCCGGAACCCCCCATGCTTAGCCTTCCTTTTTAGTCGCAATGCATTGGTTGGTTCAGATCGTATTGTATAATGACCATCTTGTGTCGAATTTGCAGTGTTTTGAAAATACTTTTGTGTATGCATTGGATAGTTACTTGCATTATATTCGCGGGGATGATGATGGGATGGAGGTGGTGGATAGGGAATTTATAGGGAAGTTGGAAAAGGAGAGGGACGCAGTGGCGGCAGGTGTGAAGGCATTGGAGAAGGAGGTGGCAGAGAGGGAGAGGAGGTTGGAGGAATTGAGGTTGAGGCCTTCGGCTAAGGAGGTTGTGGAGAAGGAGAGGGGGGTGTTGGAGAAGGATGTGTAGAAATTTCATGCAATAATTGTAGAATTTTCAAGAAAGATTGCATCAGTGGAGAAGATTTTAGAGGAGAAGGAGAAGGATTTGGGGGTGAAGGTTGAGGAGAATAATAGAATTTGCAAGGAGAATGAAGAGCTGAAGAAGAGGGTTGAGTTGTAGACGTTTAATGCAAGAGATGCAGAGAGGATGAAGAGGGAGTTGCAGGCAGTTGAGAGAGATATCACGGAGGCTGAGGTTGCAAGGAATGGTTGGGAGGAGAAGTCTTGGGATCTTGACTCGACAATTGGGCACAAGTTTAAGGAGCTTGAAGCTCTTTCAATTGAATGCAACCAGGTTCTTAGGAGGTTTTCTTTTCCTTATCCTTTTTGTTTGGCTTTCATACCTCTATAATCCACTCCACTAGGATTTTCTTAATTTCTTAAGTTGCATACCCTAAAGTCTTTCTAGCAATCTTTAGTATGCTTTTTGATAATTAATGAACATGGTAGAATCGTGTTCTTTCTTAGGTTATCTACCTCCATGAATTAGATTACAAGATTTTTTTTTTTTTTTTTTTCGTTTTGACTTGTCTGTCATTTATGGGTGGTATGAAATATTTTCCTGTTCTTAGCAAATGATTACTACTCAAAAAGTGCTATTTTGTAGCTTTTAATTAACTCTTTTAAACACTTTTGAGTAGTAGTTATTAACTTTTAACTCAATTGGCATGTTAAGGACCCTTGCAATCGTTTCTAATCAAATTGTGTTAAGTTTTGGTGTTTTTAATAGCTTTTTGATCACCAAAGAAATCCAAGAATGAGGGAGATCTTTGCATAGATCATGGCAAAGCAAATTAAAGTTCAAATTCATGAAGGAACCAAGCTTTAGAGCTTCGTGACCCTTTGCCAAAGTCATTCAAAGTATGCAAGGAGGAAAAACAGAGTGAAGAAAAATAGAGGAGAGCAGCTGTAGTATTATTTCACACATTTAGAGCACTTCCCGAAGTCCATTTTCTACATTCTATATACCATTTCAAAGGTCAGGAAGTCAAGAGTCCAATGCTTCAAACGGTGTACAAATCAGAGTTGAAATGAAGAAGTTATGGCCGTTGGAAGAAAACCGCGTCAGACTGAAATACAATTTCGCAACATGCGAAATTATCTTGCCAAGTTTTCGCAACATAGGAATCAACTTGCGAAATTCTCGCATATCAAAAATCCACCTGCGAAATGGCACTCCATCTTGCAAAAACAACTTGCGAAACTTTCGCAGGTCACAAAACATGTTGCGAACTCACTTGCGAACTGGGATATTTGCGTACCGACTCCAATTGATATTTTTCTTCAGATATTTTTGTATAAATTTCCAGTCTTCTCCTTGTAATCCACCACTCATGTAATTCCTTAGCTAGGAAGTAATGAAGGAAGGGTAAATAACCTTCCTGTATAAACTCTCTTGCAATCACATAGCAAAGAATCTCGGGAGTTTTTCCAAAGACCACTTGTATAGTTTTTTAAAGTAATACACAGAGCGTTGCTCTACCTTACCTTCCTATTTTGTTTTCTCGTTTATTTTTATTTCTAGTAAATCAGTATTTGAGATGTTGTCTCAGAGGATGAGAGGCTAGACTTTTTGTTCCTTGAGTGAAGGAAGCTAGGTAAGGTGTCGGACGCAAAATTATGAGATTTTTTTTGTTTCCATTTTTGATGAAGAGAAAGTGTGATCCGTTAGTGGTTTTTATATTTTTAGTTAACTAGGATTACCGTGAATAGCCAATACTTGGTAAGCTTTCAGATTCCATGGATTCTTATTGCTTGCAATCTTGCTCCATGGAGGTCTAATTGTTATCTCTTGTTCACTTGTGAAGGATGATCCGATGTTAAGGATCAACTGAATGGCAAATACTAGGTGAGAGGTACGAGCCATTGCAAGGTGTATCAGTGAGAGGGATTTAGCGTTGAAACCATTAATGGTAAACATCTGTACCACACCGGTTCGGGAAATAACTATAGGTTAAATCTCAAATGCGAGGAAAAGATTCAAGTGACCGGAATCTCCTTTTTTGTACTTGGTACCTGATCCTAGTGACCTGAAATCCCAAGAAACACCTTTCTTTCTAATTAATTTCATTTACTTTAAGTTTGGTTAGCTTAAAATCAACTGTGTCCATACAAGTTTATGTTTTCTTTTAAAGCTAACTTTGAAAAGAAAAAGCACCAATTCAGTTTTTGAACCAATATCAATTGTAAAGTGAAAACCCATCTCTGTGGACGATCCTAGAGCCACTATACTATGCTAGCTAATGCTACCCTAGTATATGATGAATTAGGTTTATAAATTTTGTTGATTACTCCCGTTTGAGGATTGAAATCAAAGCACATCAGTTGATTGAATTGAGAAGAACACTAATCGGGCACGAATCAAATGGTGCCATTGCCGGGGATGGTGCCACTTTACAGTGATATGATTAGTAGAGAACACTTGTGATTTTCATCACAAGTTTGGTGAATTTTCTTTTCTTTTTACTAACTATTTCTTTGTTTCTTTTTATTTACTTATATTTTTATCTATTCTCTTTTTAGTTATCATTTAAGTTTAAGTTTTATTTCAAAGCTTGTTTTCTTTTGTTTTCTTTGTTTTTATCTTTGTGTTTCAGTTATTGCTAGTTGTGTATGCCATATTGGATACGAGATAGTAGGGGAAGGCTTGTGAAATAAAAAATCCTCACAAAACAGAGTTAGAATTGGAAGTGGAAGTCATGGAAGCTACACCTAAAAATCAGCATAGCCACCATGGTCACCAGGACAATCCTAATGAATTCAGATCAATGAGAGATCGCATCCATCCACCTCATATGAGTGCACCATCATGCATAGTGCCACCTACAGAGCAACTA
This sequence comes from Vitis rotundifolia, assembly GCA_030254885.1. NCBI lineage: Eukaryota > Viridiplantae > Streptophyta > Magnoliopsida > Vitales > Vitaceae > Vitis > Vitis rotundifolia. Next base: position 11,249,732 of record CM058153.1, on the reverse strand, counting down.
GTGACTCGACCACATATTGTGCCACTTCTACCTACTTTCCATGGGATGGAAAGTGAGAATCCCTACACGCATATCAAAGAATTTGAAGAAGTTTGTAACACATTCCAAGAGGGAGGATCTTCAATCGACAAAATGCGGCTGAAGCTATTTCCTTTTACCCTGAAGGACAAAGCTAAAATTTGACTGAATTCTTTAAGGCCAAGGAGTATCCAAACCTGGACTGAGTTGCAAGTTGAATTTCTCAAGAAATTTTTCCCTACTCATAAAACGAATGGCTTGAAAAGACAAATTTCAAACTTCTCAGCTAAGGAGAATGAGAAATTTTATGAGTGTTGGGAGAGATACATGGAAGCTATCAATGCTTGTCCTCACCATGGCTTTGATATATGGCTATTGGTGAGCTATTTTTATAACGGTATGTCTTCCTTAATGAAGCAACTCCTAGAGACTATGTGTGGAGGAGATTTCATGAGTAAGAATCCGGATGAGGCCATGGATTTCTTGAGTTATGTAGCTGAAGTTTCAAGGGGTAGGGATGAACCGAACAAGGGAGAAGTTGCAAGAATGAAGTCTCAACCAAATGCTCTTAATGCTAAGGCTGGGATGTATACCTTGAATGAAGATATCGACATGAAAGCAAAAGTTGCAGCTATGACAAGAAGATTGGAGGAGCTAGAATTGAAAAAGATACGTGAAGTGCAATCTGTTTCAGACACACCAATGCAAGCTACATCATGTTCCATTTGTCAATCTTGTGAACACTTGGTGGAGGAGTGTCCTACACTTCCAACTGTTAGAGAGATGTTTGGAGATCAAGTAAATGTTATTGGACAATTCAAGCCCAATAACAATCCTTCATATGGCAATACTTACAATTCAAATTGGAGGAACCATCCAAATTTCTCTTAGAAACCAAGAACACCTCAGTACGCACAACAAAGTCAAGAACCTCAACCAGCTTCAAATCTTGAACAAGCAATTGTGAATCTAAGCAAGGTCGTGGGAGATTTTGTTAGAGACCAAAAATCCATCAATGCTCAACTCAGTCAAAGCATTGACAGTGTAGAGAATACATTGAATAAAAGGATGGATGGAATGCAAAATGATCTACCTCAAAAGATAGATAATCTTCAATATTCAATCTCAAGGCTCACTAACCTCAACATAGTACAAGAGAAAGGAAGGTTTCCTTTTCAACCTCACCAAAATCCAAAGGGTATCCATGAAGTGGAGGCTTAAGAGGGAGAATATTCCCAGGTGAGAGATGTTAAAGTTGTGATTATTCTAAGGAGTGGTAAAGAGGTTAAGCTACCAGCAACCAAGCCTGAGCATGAAGAATCAGAGAATGAAGAGAAGAAAAGAAAGAGGGAGGAGATTAAAGGAAAGAAGAAAGAACAGAGCAAAGAAATAGAGGATCATGAATCCTTTGTGAATAAAGATCCGGAGAAGATTGTAATCAAGGAAAATGTGATAAAGAAGCACATGCCTCCACCTTTTCCTCAAGCTTTGCATTGGAAAAAGGTAATCAACAATGCTTCCGAAATTTTTGAAGTATTGAGGCAAGTGAAGGTCAACATTCCATTGTTAGACATGATAAAGCAAGTTCCTACGTATGCAAAATTCCTAAAGGACTTGTGCACAATAAAAAGAGGGTTGAATGTGAACAAGAAAGCCTTCTTGATTGAGCAAGTAAGTGCTATTATACAGTGCAAGTCACCAGTGAAGTATAAAGATCCGGGCTGCCCTACCATTTCAGTGATGATTGGAGGCACGCTAGTGGAGAAAGCCTTGTTGGACTTGGGAGCAAATGTGAATTTGCTACCATACTCTGTTTACAAGCAATTGGGACTTGGTGAATTGAAGCCAACATCAATCACTCTATCTTTAGCTGATAGATCTGTGAAGACTCCAAGAGGGATAATTGAGTATGTCTTTGTTCAAGTTGATAATTTCTACTACCCAGTGGATTTTATTGTTCTTGATACGGATCCAACTGTCAAAGGGACTAATTGTGTTCTTATTATACTTGGAAGACCATTCCTAGCTACTTCAAATGCAATCATCTATTGTAGGAATGGGCTCATGCAACTGATGTTTGGCAATATGACCTTAAAGCTCAACATTTTCAATTTGTGCAATAGACAATTCAATCCGGAAGAAAAAAAAGGCCCAGAAGAGGTGTGCATCATTGACACGTTAGTGGAGGAGCATTGTAATAAGAAAATGCAAGATGAGTTGAATGAAAGTCTTGGGGATCTTGATGAAGGATCGCCTGAACCTTCAGATATGGTTGCTACTCTACCTCACTAGAGAAAGATTGAAGAAATTCTACCTTTATTCAATAAGGAGGAAACGCAAGAAGCTGCTGAAGAAGGAGCCCCAAAGCTTATACTGAAGCCATTACCTATGGAGTTGAAGTATGCATACTTAGAAGAGAATGAGAAGTACCCTGTTGTTATATCTTTATCTCTTACCACTGATCAGGAGGAGTCTCTACTTGAAGTCCTCAGGAAATGCAAGAAAGCAATAGGATGGCAAATTTTCGACTTAAAAGGTATTAGCCCTTTAGTCTGTACACATCAATATACATGGAAGAAGAAGTTAAACTTGTTCTTCAGCCTCAAAGGAGATTGAATCCCCATATGCAAGAGGTGGTGCGAGCTGAAATTCTAAACCTACTTCAGGTCGGTATAATTTACCCCATATCTGATAGCCCATGGGTGAGTCCTACTCAAGTAGTGCCAAAGAAATCAAAGATCGCGGTGGTGCAAAATGATAAGGGAGAAGAAGTTTCCATAAGCCTCACTTCAAGTTATAGGGTGTGTATTGATTATAGAAAATTGAATGCTGTGACAAGGAAAGATCATTTTCCATTGCCATTTATTGATCAAGTGCTTGAGAGAGTCTCAGGCCATCCTTTCTATTGTTTCTTAGACAGCTACTCTAGGTACTTTCAAATTGAAATTTCTGTTGAAGACCAGGAGAAGACCACATTCACATGTCCATTTGGAACCTATGCCTACAGAAGAATGCCTTTTGGTTTATGCAATGCACCTGCAACATTCCAAAGATGTATGTTAAGTATCTTCAGTGATATGGTGGAGCAAATTATGGAGGTTTTCATGGATGACATCCTCATATATGGAAGTACATTTGAAGAATGTTTATTCAACATGGAAGATATTCTAAACTGATGCATTGAAAAAGACTTAGTGCTTAATTGGGAGAAATGCCATTTTATGGTACACCAAGGTATTGTCCTTGGACATGTCATCTCCAACAAAGACATTGAAGTTGATAAAGCAAAGGTGGAACTTATCGACAAATTGCCATCACCAACAACTGTCAAGGGAGTAAGACAATTCCTTGGCCATGCTGGGTTCTACAGGAGGTTCATTAAAGACTTTTCTAAACTTTCAAGACCTCTTTGTGAGCTATTGGTGAAAGATGCTAAATTCGAATGGGATGAAAGATGTCAAAAGAGTTTTGAACAATTGAAGCTATTCTTGACAACTGCTCCAATAGTGAGGGCTCCAAACTGGCAACTACCTTTTGAAGTGATGTCTGATGCCAGTGACTTTCTATAGGAGCTGTTCTTGGTCAAAGAGAAGATGGAAAGCCCTATGTGATTTACTATGCAAGCAAAACATTGAATGAAGCACAAAGAAACTACACAACCATAGAGAAGGAATTGCTAGTTGTAGTTTATGCTTTAGACAAATTCCGAGCTTATTTGGTGGGGTCTTCCATTGTGGTTTTCACTGACCACTCAACTTTGAAGTATTTATTAACAAAGCAAGATGGAAAAGCAAGAGTGATTGATGGATTCTTTTACTACAAGAGTTCAACCTTCAAATCAAAGACAAGAAAGGAGTAGAAAATGTGGTAGCTGATCACCTTTTGAGGTTAGTTAAATCACATAATTCCCATGGGTTGCCAATTAATGATGATTTTCCGAGGAGTCACTTATGTTGATAGAAGATGCTCCTTGGTATGCTCATATTGCTAACTATCTAGCTACTGGTGAATGCCCAAGTGAGTGGAAAGCACAGGATAGGATGCACTTCTTTGCAAAAATTCATGCCTACTATTGGGAAGAACCTTTTCTTTTCAAGTATTGTGCAGATCAGATAATAAAGAAGTGTGTCCCTGAACAAGAGCAACAAGGGATCCTCAGTTATTGCCACGAAAATGCATGTGGAGGCCACTTTGCCTCTCAGAAAACAACCATGAAGGTGTTGCAATCAGGTTTCAATTGGCCATCACTTTTCAAAGATGCTCATGCCATGTGTAGAAGTTGTGATAGATGCCAAAGGCTTGGGAAATTGACTCGTAGGAACCAAATGCCTATGAACCCCATCTTAATAGTTGATCTCTTTGATGTTTGGGGTATTGATTTCATGGGACCTTTCCCTACATCTTTTGGTAACTCTTATATATTGGTGGGAGTAGATTATGTTTCTAAATGGGTTGAGGCAATCCCCTGTAAATACAATGATCATAGAGTGGTTCTCAAATTTCTTAAAGAGAACATCTTCTCTAGATTTGGGGTGCCCAAGGCCATTATCAGTTATGGAGGTACACATTTTTGCAACAAGCCTTTTGAAGCTCTCTTAGCCAAGTATGGGGTGAAGGACAAGGTAGCTACACCTTACCACCCTCAAACATCTAGGCAAGTTGAGTTAGCAAACAGGGAAATTAAGAATATATTGATGAAGGTGGTGAACATAAGCAAAAGAGATTGGTCTGTTAAGCTCCATGATTCACTATTGGCTTACAGAATAGCTTACAAGACCATTCTTGGTATGTCTCCTTATCACCTTATCTATGGCAAAGCATGCCATCTCCCTGTGGAAGTTGAATACAAGGCTTGGTGGGCAATCAGGAAGATAAACATGGACTTGAATCGAGCTGGGATGAAGAGGTGCTTAGACCTCAATGAGATGGAGGAATTGAGAAACGATGCTTACATCAACTCCAAAATTGCAAAACAAAAGATGAAGAGGTGGCATGATCAATTGATCTCAAGGAAAGAATTTCAAAAGGGACAAAGAGTCTTGCTATATGACTCTAGGCTCCACATTTTTCCGGGGAAGCTAAAGTCAAGGTGGACAGGCCCTTTCCTCATTTATCAAGTGCATTCCAATGGTGTAGTGGAACTACTCAATTCCAAAGGCAATGAAACCTTAAAAGTTAATGGCCATCGTTTCAAGCCATTCATGGAGCCTTTCAAACAAGACAAGAAGGAAATCAGCCTCCTTGAACCACAGCAACCTTGAGAGAACAGGGTTAGATGGACTTAGTCTATGAAAAGACTACTTAAGTCCATGAGTTTTGTAGTTAATTTTTTATTTTCTTAGCTTTATTATTTCTTTTGATTTTAATTCTTGCTCAAATTTAGTTTATTTTGAATTAATTTCAATTATTTTTTATAATCAATTTCAGGGAAAATCATGAAAAAATGTGGAAAAGCCTTGAAGAATCAAAGAAATGAGGAAAAGCATGAAAACAGAACATGTAAAAACATGTTGTGAAAATCCAGGTATGTTGCGAAATTCCCAAAATCCAATTTTTGCATTCACTATTCATGATGCGAAAATTTTCGCATACTGCGAATCACTCCTCTGGCACACGAGTGCCATTTCCCATGTCCCAAACCAAGTTTCGCACGGTGCGAAACATGTTGCGAAAATTTCGCAACTCCACTATTCAAAATGCGAAAATCAATTTATGTTGCGAAAATCAGAAGCATGCTGTGAAACTAAACAATTCTATTTTCGCATGCCACAATACATGTTGCGAAAATTTTCGCAGGATGCGAATCGACTCTCAGGCACACGTGTGTCATCACCTCATGTTGCAAAATGGTTTTGCACGGTGCGAAACATGTTGTAAAAATTGAAAGATGTTGCGAAAATTTCGCAACATGTAAAAATATGTTGCGAAAATCCAATTTATGTTGCAAAAAAATCAACCGTCTTTTAAACTTGATTTTTAAAGCACTGAGCTCAGTTTTTTTAAATTCGCACCCCCATTCCACCATGCGAAAAGGCTTTTAAACCTGCAACCATTTAAATTCCACCTCTTCCTCTCCATTATAAGTGTCGATACATCCATTGGAGGAGAGAGAAGCCTCGCGCGTCGTCTGGACACTCTCTGAAGAAGAAGAACAACCGTTATTTCTCATTTCGGCCATGGCCAAGACGAGAGGAGGCCATTTCGCGTCTCTATCAGCTCGCACCCCTAGGACGAGGGTGCCATTTGAGCCAGATTCCACTCTAGAGCCACCCTAGGACTCCACCATTCCACCATTTGAAGGTAGGATGCATTCCAATCCTCCTCCGCATCGGTACCATACAAGGAGACCACCCACTACGCTTGGGGTAGCCATTTCAAGCCCCAAGAAGACAATTCGACGGCCACCTACAAAGAAATCCAGATTTTCAGGGCCAGGAGAGTCATTGGAGCCACCACAGTCTCAGCCACTTACTACAGAGTCTCAGATTCCTTCTAGGGTGCCCCTTGAAGTCATTATCAAGAGACCTATGATAGCAGGTGCGCCTATAGAGGGAAATTTGGATTGCCGAGATAGGTCATTCCACTCCGAGCTATACTTTGACTTGGAGACTCTCAGAGAGCAGCCAGAGCTTAGAGACACATTCTTTCTATTACAGAGATACCATATGGAGCCACTGATGACTCCTAGGCAGCTCTACTACCCCAGAGTCGCGTTAGATTTTTATCAGTTTATGACTACGCAAGGCATCCCACATCCTACTCTCATTCATTTTACTATAAATGGACGCCATGGCATCATTGGAGCCCGCCACATTGCAGAGGCCCTGCATATTCCTTATGAGCCCGTGAGTCAGGCAGATTTCAAAGCGTGGTCCCAGTTTTCTCAGAGGGACATGGTTCATATCTTGTCCCGAGGGACCTCTACACCTCCAGTTTTGATGAGGAAGGAGCTTCCATCTGGGATGCTCTTTATCGATATACTCCTGCGCTCCAATATTTTCCCACTTCAGCATACGGTGCAGAGGAGAGGAGCTATACTGGAGGCCTTGTTCAAGATTTCTGAGGGTTACTACTTTGGCCCTCATCATTTGATTATGAACTCTCTTCTTCATTTTGAAGAGAAGGTCTACAGGAGGAAGCTTCAAAGAGCCGATGTCATTCCTTTACTATTTCCTAGGCTACTCTGTCAGATTCTAGAGCATCTTGGCTATCCTTCAGAGCCACATTTTGAGTGACGCCACCATTGCCGAGAGGAGTTCACTCTCAAAAAATGGCATCATTGGGCAACTTATGTTATACCTCAGGGTATCCCCATTAGGCCCGCGTCACCAGAGCCAGACCAGGATGAGCAGCCACCACAAACACAGCAGGGTGAGATTCATACAGACATTATACCCCTGCCCCTACAACACACACCTCAGTGCCCATGCCTGAGGCTACATCTTCTGCTCCGCCTACCATTTCTGACACTCCACCAGCTATGCCAGATACATTAGCGCCGCCTCCTTCATTTGAGTTTACTGCCACCGTATCTCTTATGGAGTTTAGAGGCTTAGTGCAAACATTGTAGACATTGCAGACATTGAGCACCACTCAGGATACTTTCTTCCAGCAGATGGCCACTATTCGTGCATATTAGGATTAGATTATCGCCACTCAGACCCAGCATACTGCCATCCTTCATCAGATTCAACAGCATCTGGGTATGCAGACACCACATGAGCATGATAGACCTGGACCATCCGAGCCTACAGCACTAGATGAGGAAATTACACCAGTTGAGCAGACCATACCAGATGAAGAGATCACAGCAGAGCCTTCATCTACACATGATCCCACTATCTGATCATCTCTCTATATTTTTTGTATTTATTTTTTATATTAGACTTGTGAATCCCATCTTTTTTATGTTTTATATACTGGGATTAGATGTATCACTTGAGTATCATGCATATTGTACGTTTCCAAGTAATACATATATACCATTTTTTATTATATTTCCTATTCTCATCACTCTTTTGTTTCTGAAACATGTGGTTCTCCTAACTCAAATCAGCATCTAGTCCACTCAGGAGGTACCATTTCCTTCCTTCATTTTAAATTGTTCTTCAAACATTGAGGACAATGTTGAACTTGGTTGGGGGGAGAGTTGAGGAAGGAAATTTTGTATTAATGCTAAGTTAATTTGTTGTTTTGGTAATTTAGTTGCTTTTTGCTTAATTTTTAAAATTTTTAAAGTTTTTATTTTACTCTCCATGGTTATTAAGGAAAAATTTTCAAAATGAAATGGGAGAAATTGAACTTTTGTTTTTTTACTTGAAACTTAGAGTTGTATTATGCTTATTGAAGTAGATGAATTATTGAACTCCTAGGGATTTCAACATTATTTCTTCCACTTTAAGCTTACCACACACTGTGCACACTAGATTCTGATTATAAAATGGAAAACTATTTCCCTTTTGACTTAGGAAAATTTAGACTTGGTATCTTTGACCTCATTTTAATAGTGTTGGGACACCTTATAAAAGGCCAATGAGCCTTTGAGAAAAAAAAGAGAAAAAAATGTTTTACTTACCTTGAAACCTGAGCAAGGTCTGAAGGGTATATGGTGAAAATCTTTAAAACCCGGTGCCCTAAACCTTCATTGGTTGGGAGTCACTAACCTCAATGCTTGTTACATGGGTGAATGGGTGGAGTTTAACATACTATAGGTGCTTGGGTATTTAAAATTCATTCTCAAAGGTCCGGGGTAAAATCCTAGGAGTTAGTGGTTGAAAGATCCTTAAAGCTTGATGCCCTAAACCTTGATTGGTTGGGAGTCATCGATGGACCCCCGTTACATGGACAATTTAGAAAAGAATACCTTTAAGCTTTGCACTCCTACAAGAAGAAAAATTGTGAAAGAAAAGAGGTGCGTTCTTAGCCTATTAGAGGTTGATTAAATTGCTAAGCTTTGAAAAGAACTAGGTTGGGGGGATAGATTAGTTTAACATACTATATTCGGAAACTAATAAGTAACACATAGATTTTTGTGGAAGAGTAAGGATTGACCCTTTGGGAGTGGAAATTATTTTGAAGCTTAAATTTGCATAATGCCTACTCTGTATGAATTGTGATTAGGCAAGTTATTGATAACTCCTATTGAAATTTGAGTTTTATTTCTTTAATGTTCCATGTAAGAGTTTGATCAGTCATGCCACTTGAAATTTTTTGGAGTGATCAGCATGATTTTGTAAATTATATTACTTTTATTTTTATTTTCTCTTCGTCATTGCTAAGGGACTAACAATATGTCGGTTGGGGAAAGTGATTACTACTCAAAAAGTGCTATTTTGTAGCTTGTAATTAACTCTTTTAAACAATTTTGAGTAGTAGTTATTACCTTTTAACTCAATTGGCATGTTAAGGACCCTTGCAATCGTTTCTAATCAAATTGTGTTAAGTTTTGGTGTTTTTGATAGCTTTTTGATCACTAAAGCAATCCAAGAATGAGGGAGATCTTTGTATAGATCATGTCAAAGCAAATTGAAGTTCAAATTCATGAAGGAACCAAGCTTTAGAGCTTCGTGACCCTTTGCCAAAGTCATTCAAAGTATGCAATGAGGAAAAACAGAGTGAAGAAAAATAGAGGAGAGCATCTGCAGTCTTCTTTTGCACATTTGGAGCACTTTCCGAAGTCCATTTTCTACATACTATATACCATTTCAAAGATCAGGAAGTCAAGAGTCCAATTATTTAAACTATGTGCAAATCGGAGTTGAAATGAAGAAGTTATGGCCATTGGAAGAAAATTGCGCCAGGCTAAAATACAATTTCGCAACATGCGAAATTATCTTGCCAACTTTTCGCAACATAGGAATCAACTTGCGAAATTCTCGCATATCAAAAATCCACCTGAAAAATGGTACTCCATCTTGTTAAAACAACCCGTGAACCTTTCACAGGTCACAAAACATGTTGCGAACTCACCTGCGAACTGGGATATTTGTGCACCGACTCCAATTGATATTTTTCTTCAGATATTTTTGTATAAATTTCCATTCTTCTCCTTGTAATCCACCACTCATGTAATTACTTAGCTAGGAAGTAATGAAGGAAGGGTAAATAACCTTCCTATATAAACTCTCTTGTAATCACATAGCAAAGAATCTCGGGAGTTTTTCCAAAGACCACTTGTATAGTTTTTGAAAGTAATACACAGAGCGTTGCTCTGCCTTACCTTCCCATTTTGTTTTCTTGTTTATTTTTATTTCTAGTAAATCAGCCTTTGAGATGTTGTCTCAGAGGATGAGAGGCTAGACTTTTTGTTCCTTGGGTGAAGGAAGCTAGGTAAGGTGTCGGACGCAAAATTATGCGATTTTTTTGTTTCCATTTTTTATGAAGAGAAAGTGTGATCCGTTAGTGGTTTTTATATTTTTAGTTAACTAAGATTACCGTGAATAGCCAATACTTGGTAAGCTTTTGGATTCCATGGATTCTTATTGCTTGCAATCTTGCTACATGGAGGTCTAATTATTATCTCTTGTTCACTTGTAAAGGATGATCCGATGTTAAGGATCACCTTGAATGGCAAATACTAGGTGAGAGGTACGAGCCATTGCAAGGTGTATCAGTGAGAGGGATTTAGCGTTGAAACCATTAATGGTAAACATCTGTACCACACCGGTTCGGGAAATAACTATAGGTTAAATCTCGAATGCGAGGAAAAGATTTAAGTGACCGAAATCTCCTCTTTTGTACTTGGTACCTGATCCTAGTGACCTGAAATCCCAAGAAACACCTTTTTTTCTAATTAATTTCATTTACTTTAAGTTTGGTTAGCTTAAAATCAACTGTTTCCATACAAGTTTATGTTTTCTTTTAAAGATAACCTTGAAAAGAAAAAACACCAATTCAGTTTTTGAACCAATATCAATTATAAAGTGAAAACCCATCTCTGTGGACGATCCTAGAGCCACTATACTATGCTAGCTAATGCTACCCTGATATATGGTGAATTAGGTTTATAAATTTTGTTGATTACTCCCGTCTGAGGATTGAAATCAAAGCACATCAGTTGATTGAATTGAGAAGAACACCAATCGGGCACGAATCAGCAAACACATTAACATATACAACATTTTAGTATAACTTCAATGAGAACATAGGATCTGGCTCTGTAGTTATAGCATGACTAGTCGGTGATTCCTAAAAAGGATCCAGCCGTTGTTCTCTACTTAAATTATTCCAGTGAACACGCCCTTGAGGCTTGGCTCAAGAGGTAAAGGGTTGGGAGGGTTTGTGGAGGTTTCAGGTTCAAATCCCAATAGGGACAAAAAAATTTACCTAACAAAAAAATATAATTTCAGTAGACAAAAATTCAGACTAGGTGAATATAGTTGCTGAACCATTCAATGGCTTATGTCTTCTTAAGTCACATGAATTGTTTCCAAGTAGCCAACTCAAACTTCATTTGTTTACTTGGGTTGTGATTCAACACCAACAATGGGTAGTTTCTGAGTTGTAATTTGCCTTACCTGCATTTATCTTTTGGGTGCATTACAACTTTTGTATTGGTTTATGATTTCATGTTTGTTCATCTTCTGTAACCTTTTGAGTTAAGTGTTACTCTCAAACTGCTAACCATTCTGGAGCTTTGTCAAAGTAAGAAAAATAAAAAGGTTTTTAAGGTTTGTTAATGTTCATTCTTAATTTGGCTTTTAAAAAAAATCTCAATTTAACACTTCCATCCTCACAAGTTTTCTAATCATTTATTTAGACAGAGATAGGTGATACAGTTGCCCTTGGCAACCTCTTTTTTTGAGGTAGCCTCCCCTCCCCCCCCCCCCCCCTCTCTCTCTCTCGGTATATGAATTTCAACTTGGAACCTTCCCATACCCACCCAACCCTTTGCTTCCTGAGCCCTACCTTAGGAGCCTAGTGTTTCCCTTTGGACCATGTTCTCTTTAACTTTTTAAAGTAAACTAATAGTCATAAAGAGGCAACACTAAATACTTAATTTTCAGGAGCATATTTGAATTGACAAATTAGCATGTTGCCTTATGCAACTCTTTCAACCTATTAAACTACAATCTATTGTGTGATTGAAGTATTTTCTCTTGGATGGTTTCCAGGTTAAAGTTAGGAAATGGTTTGGAATATGTGTTGAATGCCGAAGGGTCTTCGCCTGCTGAGGTTTTGGGAATTGATTACAAATCAACGCTTAAGCCTACACTTGACTCCTCTGCTGATGACATAAATAAAAGCTCTATGTCAAAGTTGGAAGAGTTGATTTCTCTTCGACAACAATTAGTTGAAAATGCTGCTAAAATTGAAGCAAAAAGAAATCGTCTTGCTGCACTTCAATCCAGTAGTGATGAAGTAAGTGAATTAGAACTCATTTTTCTTGTTCAGCAGCTATGCATTTATATACCTCTCATGAAGAATAGAAAACTATGCCTTTTTTATGTGCTCTTAGGGTGTCAACAGGAGCAGCCAGATTTTCACTTTGTTTTCCTAAAAATTTTAAAGAAGGGTAAAAGTATTGGTGATGTTAGATCCAGATTAACTCTAGGAGACAAAAATTTTAGAGAGGATGATGAATCCTCTACTCATAAAATTCTCAAAGACATTCCTAAATATCTTTGGTATAAATAACAAGATTGATCATGTTACAAGAAAGAAGAACTCCATAGAACATAAAATTTTGGAAAGAATGAGAGACCCATAAAATTCTCAGACACACATACATAGGGATACAGATGGAGGGAGCGTCCACATGGTTGGAGCCAATGGTCCCCTATTGAATATGCAACTCTCTCTATCTCTCTCTCTCTATCTATCTATCCATCTATCTATATAACAAATCAAAGCAGGTCTTCTTTACCTAGTGGTCTGACTTGTTAGCAATACCATTTCTGGACCCTCCAATAAGTCTATTGGAATTGGCTCTGTATCAATGGAATCTCATCATCCATACATAACGAATTGGTGTGGTATATTCATATCATAACATATGAACAGTAAGAACTAGTATTCTTATTGAGACTAGAACTCAAAGTACTAGGAGTAGCATATACAATTGCATGGTCATTATATTGCATGGATGCCACTCCAGGAAAACTAAAGTTGTGACCGTAAGCTTCTCTGGTATTTTCTTTTTAATCTAAAAGACAAAATTGTTTAGAATCTTGCTTTCCCCTTCGTTTAATTTTTTTTTTTTTTTTGAGTTTTTGTAAAACCATTGCTTTTGTCATAAAATACATGTATGATATAAATGCACTACAATTACAATATAAGTACATTAATATTACAATACATTAGAATATACCCAATTCAAAAAATATTGAACTATTTTTTACTCAATTGACATGTGTGATTTTCATGTTATATTCATAGTATGCTCAATGTAATAAACCAACCTTAGAAGCTAAATAATGTAGCAATATGAATTCATAATGTTTCTATATATATATATATATATATATATATATATATATATATATATATATATATATATTATAAAAATCAATTATGGATTTCAATGTATCAAGTTGTTGATGGAAATCCAAATGGATGCACATTTCATTATACCTTTCATTTTGATCCATCTACATTTTAGCAATTGGATGATAATGAGGACATGCATAAGATGTTATCCCATTGCTATGTATGCCTGTGTTTATGTACTAAAATGGCTTCAATGGATAAAATTTAGAGGTAAAGTCAATGTGGGAACTAGGAAGTGGTTAGTTATATATGCACTATTAGTTATGATTCATTCCATGATGTAAAGTGCACATTTTAATTATTTGAGCGTGCTACAAAATGCAATTATAACAGTAGAGAGGAAACACAATTAGTTACATCGTGTCAAGCCAATAATTACTCCAATATAAGAAGTTTCCAAAGCTTCATATTTAAATATGCAGAGATAAAAATTGAGCTACATGATTAAAGTCTTTGTCCTCAAGCTATTATTGGGAGTGGGCATAGTTTTTTTTAATGCAAACAAATTTAGAAATGCATTATATATAATGTCATATGTTATTGCTATGGGAGCATGCAAAATTATAAGGGAATCTTCAATACATATTCTTATAGTACTGTTCAGTGAGTCGATAAGCTTATTTTTGTGGATGTTTCTTTGCCAAGTTGTCCACCTAAATCGAAGGTTGTTATTGATACTATAACAAAACTTTGCAAGAAAATATCTTGAGAAATCTATGAAGATAGAATCAGGTCTCAATAAGAGAATTGATGTTTTATTACTAATCACAAGTTTCACATTATCAGGTCTCAATAAGAGCATTGATGTTTTATTACTAATCACAAGTTTCACATTGGATGCAGTACTTGTATAGGAAAATTATGATTAAAGGTTACTTTATCAATCCTCGTCTACTTCAGACATCCCTCTTGAAACATATTTCAAATCCAAAAGTTCAGTACTTTCCCTAGTATATTTTAGTACAATTTTTTTTAAAAAAAAAACCTCTAAAGCGAATATCTATGTGTTGTTTAGTGGACGAGTACCCTTGGAGAATAATTGCTTATTTAGTAAGCGCAACTAAAATTTTGAAGGTTCACATCTTTAACAATGTGCACAACCATTGTGTAGATGTTGAGTATTAATTCAAACCTTAATATGGGCAAGAAGAGGTGATCGTATCATAAAGTCAACCTTTATGTATTTACCCCATCAAATTTACAAAGACTTCATGAGGCAGTTTAGTATTTCATTAAGTTATAAGCAAGCTTGGAAATACAAAGAAATTGAAAAGAGATAATATATGGTATTCCTAGGAACTCATATAAGTTATTGCCTTAGTCATGTGAGAGATTAATGGATATTAATGTGTTGTCAACTTGTTATTGCAATTGACTCAACTTATTTGAGTGGCTAGTATAGGGGCTCATTATTATTCTCTATGACAGCTTATGCTGTTGTCGATGACATGTTCCTAATTGCATTCAGTATTGTCTATTCAAAAAACTTTGAGGATTGACTATAATTTTTATAGAAATTAAAGAACTTCAAAATAAGGAAGTAGTCATAATATCTTATAAGCATCAAACTATTCTTTGTTGTGTTTATGGAATTTTCATAATTAAAAATCATGCATATTGCCATCATCAAGTGAAGAAAAATTTTAGTAGTTATGTAGCCAAACATAATATGAAGAGAAAAAAAGGTAAAAATGATGCATTGTTGCTACTTGATAATGTTTCCTATGCTAGGTTGGATGATGATTATTTTGTATCCATGAAAAAATTGAAGACATATAGTAGTGAACTAGAGAAAGTGGGTGGAAAAGAACAATTCAAAATATTGGGCAATATCAAAGTTTGCTAAAAAAATTTGGGATAAAATGACAACTAATCTTGTTGAATCATTCAATGTTTAGTTCAAGGAGGAATATCATTACACAATTTTCAACTTAGTAACAATGGCATTTTCATGATATTGGGATATGCTAAGAGTTAGAGGGGCACTATAGTTGTGGATTTGCATGTGTTTGTTAGATTATACATCGAGTTGTCCAATATTGCATGCCTATATGATTTTTATACTATATATCGTTTACATTGAGTGTTACATGCATAATGAAACTCTTTTCCTATTTTGGATTAACCATCCTAAAACTTGCATTATATTATCATTCATTTAGTTATACTCATTTCATAGTTCTCTAATCTTTTCAGATGAGGATCTAGTAAAACTAGATACTAAGTAAGTTTTGGAGGATGGACAACAATGCATGTAGCCATTATTACCTTTTTCTTTTTGTCTCTTAGTGTAGATTGTTGGCATGTAGCCCTTTCCTTACAATAGTGTTTGTAAACTGAATGCTAAGGCTAATTGTTATGTGTTCAAAATTTTGTATCTTGAAAGGGTAATGAATATGTTGCTTCCTTAAAATGCTTCCTTGTGCTACTCTAACACATTATTTCTAGTTATAAATTAATTTTCCTTTTCTAGGATAGTATCTCCATCTTAGTTTTTGCACTAGAGAGGAGACATTGTCTTATATGGATGAACCCTATAAGGGCAAGTTGTCACAACTTGGATTGAAACCTTGAAACTAGTGAAACTTTCACTTCATTGGAACTTAAAAATAGTGGATTTAGGCTAGGGTTTAGGTTGAACCATTATATATATATAATTGCTCATTTTTTTAGTATTTTATCATTTTCTTTGTTTAATTTTTCAAAACTTGAAAAATTGAATATCATCCAATTCACCCTCCCTCTTGGGTGATTATCTAGATTCTATTTTCACATTTTTTATTTTTTGATTCAATCCCATCTTGTTAATAGCATATGCAAGGCTCCATTCATTATAATGATGTGAGACCGTGCTATGCTTTTTAAAGTTAGTGGACTCTCGTTCAAGCAAATGACTCCCTTGGTCTTATGTTCCCTTGATTTGGGTTTTATGAGATGGTTGTAGATTAGAGAGGCTTTGTCATTGGCTAACCTCATGCAATTCCCTCTTCAATGAAATATTATCATGAGTGAGTTCGTCATTATGTTTGTTTGATTCTTCGAGTTGGCATGTCATTTCTTTTCTTTGTCTTTGGAATCTTCATTCCATTTCCTCCATTTGCTCTTAGATTTGTGACAATGACGAACCATCATGATGATGCCTACTACTAGTTCAAGTTTGGACTTTGTCTAAATTAATTAAGTGATGACTTTTAGGTTTGACAAACTATGCCAATATAAGACAACCTCCTTCAACTTAGATTGAACTGTATGTCTTCTTCCTCATGTGAATTAATAGTAACAAAAAATGTTAAAAGGTTAGGCTAGCTAGGCTGACCCTCCTACCTCCTGAAGTGAAGTGTGGGGACAATAAATAAGAATGAATTTTTTTTTTTTTTTTTTTACACCTTCTTATGGAGGTCATACCTTTTTTTTATGGTTTTCTTTTAGTAAATTTTATATGAGAAGGTTAGAAGTGAAGGTGTTGGTTATACTTTGCTTTAAATGTTTTCGATTATGTCCATCTTGAAGGCTCTGGTCATTAGATAATTAATATGGAATCCCCTTTAAGATTTTGATTGTTATGTGATTAATGCGACTTCATCTTTATGTAATTAAGTCATCTTTTAAGAAATGTCAAATTTCTATAGGCAATAGTCACATTTGGGGTCATATTTTAGATAAGGTCAACGCTTATGTGTGGAGTAGTGATGGTTATGGTCTAATCATATTTATTGTGTTGCGCCATGAGATGGGTCTCACAATGACATCGTAGTTGGTATTTTGTGGAGTTAAGGCATTGCTTTCTTGAATTTGTCATGTGGCAAGGGATTTCCATTCCCCAAGATATATGTTAGAATGATATTGATTTAATTTGATATGAAATATTTAATTTATATTTGTATTATTTGCATGGTTTTGTAATAAAGCTTTCTCCATTGTATCAAATCTTGTTAGATTTGGTATAAAGTTGAAGTAATTCAAAGATGTTGAATTTGGAGAAGTAGATAGAAATGGGTCTTGAAATAAATTCCTATAATATTTGACAAAAAATAAATAAATAAATTACCTTACATGGTATTGATTCTATTTAAAAAAATAAATTTACTACCATAATTCTTTGTTAACCACTATAATTTAATTAATCAATTATTTATAGTCAAAAACATTATAAGCTTAAGGTTATGCTTGATTCTTAGAAAGTACTAAGGATAAAAAAAACTAAGAAATATTGTTTTATTATTGAAAAATTGTAGTCTAGTAGGGTAACACCCAAAGGGAAGGGGGTGAATTAGTGTATTTTAAAAATTATAATATAAGGATTGAAATTTATTAACCCAAAATAATTTAGGAGGTATTCATGATAAACAAAATATCCAAAATCAAATCAATATGCAAGGGACAAAAGGATTTTTTACATGGGAAACCCTCACACTAATTATGAAGATAGAAAACCACGAGAGCTAAGACCTCAAATCTAAATCCACTATATGAGATTAAGTCACACAAAATTACCTAGCTACTTTACCCTAAAGATTTACTCTCCAAAACCTATAATTTGATCCACATCCACAACATAGCAAACTCCAATTGCTCCAATGAATTCTCCTCAACCTCATTGAAGGGATGTAGGTTTTCTAACAACCTTAGATTCAACGCTTTGAATCCTTTCTAAGAGATTGGGAATGGTAGGGCAAGTTAGGATTAACCTCTCAATGAGTGTCTGTAAACCCTCCATTCTGTCCCTTTAGCACATGTCTTTAAGTTCACTTCCAATACTCCACAGTAGTTCCTTGATGGCCCATTGCTACTTATACTACTTACCTTTTTTTTTAGCCACCTTAGAGACTTTGGTTAAGGGGTTTATCCAACTCCATTGTGACTCTTAGCAGCCCTAATTTAGACTTAAGCTCTTCCTTCCTTTTTAGGATAGCTTTTAGGTGCACTTTTAGGATAGCCCACTTAGGCATGTTTAGGTCACTTAGACAATGTCCTGATCACTTTAGGTCACTTAGACACCGTTCTAAACACCCTAGGCCCACTTAGGTACACTTAGCCCATTAGGCACCACCTTAGGCCCACTTAGGCACTCTTGGCTCATTAGGCACCACATTAAGTTCACTACCTTAGGCCCATCTAGGTTTAAGTAGGTCCACTTAGGTTCACCTAAGTACACTTGGCCCACTTCGTTCACCCTAGCACACTAGGACACACCTTAGGTCACCTTTAAGTGTTTCTACATGGTTTGCATGGTTGCATGGCTCGTATTTTCACATAGTTGCATGGCTCGTATTTTTGCATGGTTGCATGGCTCTTTTTTTTTTTTTTTTATGGTTACATGGCTCGTATGGCTTGCATGTGGTTCATTTTAATTTTTTCTAGCTACATGATTTAAATTTCTTTTGATTTTCAATTTCATCATATTTATTGATTTTAATCTTTATTTTATTTTTATTTTATTTTATCTTTATTATATTTTTATCTTTATCTTTATTTTATTTCTTGCATGAGGAAACAATTGCCAGATTTTTGGAAAGAGGATCACCAAGATTTTTTACAAAGGAAAGTCCAAGGTTGCAGATGGAGTGCAAATATTAAGGATATTCTCACACCAAAGAGATTCTGGTTCTAGAAGGAAAAAGATTTAGAGAGGAAGGTGGAATTCTCTAGATTCGTGGCTGCCATGTGAAAAACTTTCTCCAATAAAGGAAGGCACAACTAAAGCACAAGAAGAAGAGATTCTTCAAAGATACAACAAACATATCATATGAGATTCATGCACCATTAAAGGAAGGATTGCAGGCTAGTAAGGGTTCTTATAAGGATTGCACAGGCAATTTGGCAAGAAAAACTATGTTATATTCTTATTATAACTAGTCTATATATAATACAATGTTGCAACTAATTAAGGAATGTACATATAGAAACAGAAGGTAGAAAACAGAGTGATTATAAATCAATTTATAGAGATAATTTTGGAATGAACGTAAATCATGGAATTGCCAGTGTTATGCAAATTCCCTTATACGACCCCTTAAAATTAAGGTGCCATTAGCCACATTGATTTTGCTACGCAGTTGTTGAAAGTGAGATCGTCCAAGGGGCTTGGTAAGTAAATCAGCAAGCTGATCATCTATATGTACATGTGCTACACGCAGCTGGCCTCATTGAACAAAGTCTAGTACAAAATGAAGGTAAATAGCTATGTGTTTCATCCTGGAGTGCATGACGGGATTGAGATTGAGTTGGATGGCACCAACGTTATCACATAGCAGTAGTGGAATGTCACGAAGCTTGAGACCAAGTTCATTAAGAAGAGATTGAATCCAGGCCATATCAGAGGCAGCAATTGCGAGGGCTCGATACCCTGCTTCGGTGGATGAACGAGCAACGGCCTTTTGCTTATGGGTGCACCAACTGATTGGGTTGTTACCCAAAAATATAATGTAGGCAGTTGTAGACTTGCGATCATCAAGATTACCCTCCCAGTCAGCATTGGAGAAACCACAAAGAACTGGATTGATTTGTCATCGTAAAAGAATACCAAAATGAATGGTATGTTTGAGATATTGCAGGAGTCTTTTAACTTGCTGCCAATGGAAGACCATAGGTTGAGGCATGAACTAAGCAAGCTAGTTGACAACAAAGCCAATATCTGGGCGTGTAAGGGACAGATATTGAAGAGAACCAATGGTGCAGCAATATTCAGTGGCATTACAGCTCATAGTGCCATCATTAA
Organism: Vitis rotundifolia; assembly: GCA_030254885.1. NCBI lineage: Eukaryota > Viridiplantae > Streptophyta > Magnoliopsida > Vitales > Vitaceae > Vitis > Vitis rotundifolia. The sequence continues at coordinate 11,229,508 of CM058153.1, read as the reverse complement.
GGAGAAGTTTGGTAGACACGGTCATAGGTTTTTGAACTTCTTTGGCACCTGTCATCTTCAGTCGACAGAGGAGATCATGAACATATCGATTTTGGGAGAGAAACAGACCTTGCTTTACTGGTATGACTTCGACTCTTAGGAAGTAATGCAGATCACTTAGTTCCTTTAAAGAGAACTTATCACCCAAGGACTCAACAACATTTTGCAAGAATTGATTGTTGTTGCCAGTTAGAATTAAGTCATCAACATATATTAAAACAAAGAAGAGGATGTCGTCCCGATTATAGATAAACAGAGAACTGTTGGACTTTGAATTAAAAAATCCCAGCTCCAATAAACTAGACCTCAGGGCAGTGCACCAGGCTCGTGGAGCCTGTTTAAGACCGTATATGGACTTTTGAA